>OY997268.1:278121178-278721178 GCA_963921465.1 Triticum timopheevii | reverse complement strand
AACACCGGTTGAAATCATTGAGGGAAGAAAGCAAAGACTTCGCACGAGTAGGAAGGATACTCGATTACGGATTCCGGTTCCGAGAAGAAAATGGTGGGTGGGTGGGAAAATAAAACGACTAAGGATTGAACTTGACAACGATGAAGAGGCTCGAGTCAACTTGACGAGAAATGCGCGGGATCAAAAGAGATGAGAACCAACGATCGGAAAAACCAACTGCGTGATCCTAAAGAAAAATTTGAATGGGAAGAGGAGTAATTCAAAACACCTACGTCAAGATTCCTCACCAGAGTGACGAAGGGACTGAGGAGTAAAAAGAATTCCTACTCTCCGATATAACTAGACTCCGGAAACAGTTTTCTTCTAGACTCAACAACGGCCAAACTACACGATCAATCAAGGGGGCTCCTAGGGTCGGTCGAGGCTCTGATACCAACTTGTCACGCCCAAGATGCGACCCTATCCTAAAGGAACTCGAAGGTCCCACCAAGGATAGAAGCACATCTTGAAGACGCTTTTGCAAGGTGGATATCATTACATCAACATTACATAATAGATGGGGATACATACAAAAGGCATACAATGCCACACGAATACAACATCATCATACATAAGAGCACCATCCGACTACGGATGAAAACACAAACATAAACTCAAACGACATCCACCCTGCTAGCCCAGGCTGCCGACCTTGAACCTATCCCCTGATCAAAGAAGAAGCAGAAGAAGAACTCCAAACAAGCAAACATCGCTCTCGCGTCAAAATCATCGCATAACCTGTACCTGCAACTTTTGTTGTAGTAATCTGTGAGCCACGAGGACTCAGCAATCCCATTACCATGGGTATCAAGACTAGCAAAGCTTAAAGGGAAAGGAAGGGGTAAAGTGGTGAGGTTGCAGCAGCGACTAAGCATAATATGGTGGCTAACATACGCAAAAGAGAGCGAGAAGAGAACAAGCGGAACGGTCGTCCACTAGCAATGATCAAGAAGTGATCCTGAACTCCTACTTACGTTAAACATAACCCAAACCGTGTTCACTTCCCGGACTCCGCCGAGAAGAGACCATCACGGCTACACACGCGGTTGATGCGTTTTAGTTCGGATCTGGTGTCAAGTTATCTACAACCGGACATTAACAAATTCCCATCTGCCACATAACAGCGGGCACGGCTCTCGAAAGTTCAAACCCTGCAGGGGTGTCCCAACTTAGCCCATGATAAGCTCTCGCGATCAACGAAGGATATACCTTCTCCCAGGAAGACCCGATCAGTCTCGGAATCCCGGTTTACAAGACATTTCGACAATGGTAAAACAAGACCAGCAAAGCCGCCCGATGCGCCGACAATCCCGATAGGAGCTGCACATATCTCGTTCTCAGGGCAACACCGGATGAGACTAGCTACGAGTAAAACCAGACCTCGAGTTTCCCCGAGGGGTCCCCGCAGGCAGCTCAGTTCGGACCAGCACTTAAACAAGCACTGGCCCCGGGGGGGGGGGGGGGGGGCTAAAATAAAGATGACCCTCGGGTTGGCCGACCTAAGGGAAGGGTATAGGTGGTGGTGAGGCAAATGGTAAAACCAAGGTTGGGCCTTGCTGGACAAGTTTTATTCAAAGCGAACTGTCAGGGGGTCCCATAAATCACCCGACCGTGTAAGGAACGCAAAATCCGGGAACATAACACCGGTATGACGGAAACTAGGGCGGCAAGAGTGGAACAAAACACCAGGCATAAGGCCGAGCCTTCCACCCTTTACCAAATATATAGATGCATTAAGAATATCAGAGATATTGTGATATCCCAACATAACCCTGTCCACCATGGAGCAATCTTCAACTTCACCTGCAACTAGCAACGCTATAAGAGGGGCTGAGCAAAGCGGTAACATAGCCAAGCAACGGTTTGCTAGGAATGGTGTCAAAGGTTAGAGGTTCATGGCAATTTGGGAGGCTTGAAGAACAAATGATAGGTAGCGCAGCAAAGCGATAGAACGAAGCAACTAGCATAGCAATGATAGTAGTGAGATCCAGGATAGCGGTCATCTTGCCTGAAATCCCGCTAGGAAGAAGAACGAGTCCATGAAGAAGGTGAAGCCACGAAGACGAACCAAGCGTAGACGAACGAATCCTCACGATCGCAACGAAACGGGAACTATCGAGAAGAAGCACACAACATGGTAAACACACCACACAAAAACAAGGCATGATGCACCACAAGCATGATGCATGACAAGGCTACATGAAGCTACTCATGGCAGGAGATTATGCAAACAAGAACAACACATCAAGGCAAGTTAAATGAGGCCGGAAACAACATAAAACAATTCCGGTAAGTCCTCATATGCAAATTTCGAAATTGGTCCAGAACTGAATAAACCTCATGTTCAAGTTATTAAACAGCAAGTTAAAATGCACCAAGATGATCTACACGAAATTCTAGTCAAATTACATATAAAGTTCATTAGATTCGGAGCTACGGCCTAGAAGATATGAGCAAAACAAGCATGGCATTGATGCAAAAAGCATACAAACATCAAGCAAACACACCAAAACAAGGATGCAACATGATAATATGAATCTACATGCAAAATCAACCAAGTTTCATATAGAGCACACTCAAAACGGAGCAACGGTTCAACACATACACTATACAAGTTATAGCAACAATCTGTCCATAACAGCAACTAGGCATCTTGCAAGCATCAAAACAACATGCTACAACATCTCAACGTAATAACAAAAGGCATGGGTATGAAGTACAGGTAAAGCATAACAAAACATGAACACTGAGCTATCTCCAGAAATCAATAGATCATGCTCAAAAGGACATGGAAAGATTGCAAATAATAACAGTTTCAGACTTATCAGGAAATAACATCAGGTTGCAATGTTTAGAGCTATCAAACAACATGTTACAGGAACTTAACATGGCAAACAAAGGCATGGCATGAATCTACTAATGGCATACAACAAGAGTCCCTTACTGGCCATGAGCCAAAAAGGATCAGAAGATAAGATGGCACCCATGTAAACATGACAAGTTATATTACAGATTCAAACATGGCAGAAACAACAATAAGTAGGCATGTTGGTGAGCTTGAACCACTCACTACAGAGCAATACATGGCATGGCAAGGCAACCAACAGTAAGAAGACATGCTTGTGGAGCTAAGCATGGCAATGGCAAGTTCATAGGGTGCATGGATCACTAACAAACAATCATGGAAACATTGAACTTAATGTTAACAGGCTGACAGCAACATTATTTAGCAACTTTGGAGCAAGATAACAACATGATACAGCAGGCTATAAATGCAACCAGGGGCATGAATGGATAGAGAAAGACATGTATAACAAAACATCCTTAGTGAACATCTCCAGAATAATGCACGAAATGACTTGTTGCAGCAGGTTAACATAGCAATAAAATATAACAGAATCAGCCTAGCAAAACAGTAACAGTAAGTACCCTCCTTAACAAGCTTGATGCACTCAGCACACAACTCACAAAAATACATGGATAGCACCTCTGGAAAGATGGCATGGCATAGATCAAAACACATGTAGACATCAACCTCATAGGATGCACACATCAAACATGGCAAAAATGACGAATGAGCAAGTTATAACAGTTTCAGCAGATTAACATCAACATGCACTCTTCCAGCAGCATTTCGGGCATTACGATGAGCTCAGAAGAAAATGATGCAATGGAATGAAATGAAGCACACGTCGAGGCGAACAATTTGACATATTACACGCACGAAATGGAGCGGCGGATGCAGAGATACGATGCGATGAACATGGCATGATTATGCAAAATAACTTCGGGACTTGGTGGAAAACGGGTCAACCTTCGGATCTGCACGGTTTTTGAGGCACGCCGGAGTTAGCCGGAGAACATGCCGGAGTTGACGGGGACGATGCCGGGGAGGCGGATCCGGCCGGATCCCGGCGAGGGACGGCGCAGGGACGCTCGGGAGGCGCCCGGAGGCGGGACGGCGAGGCGGCGGCGGAGCTCCGGCGAGGAGCTCCTGGGCGGCGCGGCCGGGACGCCGAGGGGCCGCGGCACTGAAGGCGCGGGGGCGCGGGCCGGTGCCGAATGGCGGTGAGGCCGAGCGCGAGGGAGGACGGCGGCGGCGGGTCGCTCGTGGCGGGGCCGGCGGGGCGGAAGGAGCGACGGGCGGCGAGGTCGGCGGTGGACGCCGGCGAGGTGCGGCACTGCGGCGCCGGCGGAGGCGCGGCGGGGCCGGCGGAGGCGCGGGCGCGCCGGCGGGCGGCGGGATCGGGCCCGCGCGGGCCCCGGATGGCCTCCGCGGGCCGCGGTGGCGGAGGGACGGCGGTGGGCCACGTGGCGGATGCGGATTGGCCGGGGCGGCGGCGGCGGACGTGTCCGGCGGCGCGGAGAGGAGCGGGGCTAGGGTTAGGGGTGGATTTGTTCCGGAATTTCGGGGGAGGAGGTGTTTTTATAGGTAGAAGGAGCTAGGAGAGTCCAAATGAGGAGCGGTTTTCGGCGACGCGATCGTGATCGAACGACTAAGAGCATGGAGGAGAGTTTGCTGGGTTTTGGGCCACTTTGGAAGGGGTGTTGGGCTGCAAGACAAAAGAGGGCTTTGCGGTTACCCGGTTAACCGTTGGAGTATCAAACGACCTCCAAATGGCACGAAACTTGACAGGCGGTCTACCGGTGCTATATCAAGGCCGCTTGGCAAGACACGGTCCATTGCGATAATGTTTAACACCCGCACATGAAAAGAGGCAAAAGGGGGCGCCGGAGGACATAGGAGTGCCGGATTGCAAAACGGACAACGGGGAAAATGCTTGGATGCATGAGACGAACATGTATGCGAAATGAAATGCACATGATGACATGATAAAATGCAACACACAAGCAAATGACATGGCAACAACGGCGAATAACTGGTAGACACCTGGCGCAACGAATCCGGGGCGTTACAATCATCATGCCTAGCTAGAAAGGCATTAAAGAAAATCGCTTGTTGGGAGACAACCCAATATTTACCCTTACTATTTTTGTGTGCCACATGATTATGATACTGTAGTAATCATGTTTTATAGTTTTTGTTTCAATAAAGTGCCAAGTAAGACCTTTAGGATAGCTTACGGTGATAGTTGTGTTGATCCAGCTGAAAATCAGAAACTTTTGCACCCAGTAAATTAGTTTTTTTAATTCACAGAAACGTTCCTATGATCTGATTCTTTTTGCTCTGGATTGGTACACAAATTTCTTAGGAGTTCCTAATTTTGTAGGATTTTTGGAGTTCCATAAGTATAAGTTTGATACAGATTACTACAGACTGTTCTATTTTTGACAGATTCTGTTTTCTATGTGTTGTTTGCTTATTTTGATGAATCTATGAGTAGTATCGAAGGGTATGAACCATAGATAAGTTGTAATACAGTAGATTTTACACCAATATTAATTTAGAATGAGTTCATTACAGTACCTAAGTGGTGGTTTTATTTTCCTATACTAACAAAGCTTACGAGTTTTCTGTTGAGTTTTGTGTTGTGAAGTTTTCAAGTTTTGGGTAAAGATTCGATGGACTATGGAATAAGAAGTGGCAAGAGCCTAAGCTCGGGGATGCCCAAGGCACCCCAAGACATTCAAAATATCCAAGAGCCTAAGCTTGGGGATGCCCCGGATGGCATCCCCTCTTTCGTCTTCGTTCATCGGTAACTTTACTTGGAGCTGTATTTTTATTCACCACATGATATGTGTTTTGCTTGGAGCGTCAGCTTCTTTTGTTAGTATTTGCTTGCTTTTATTTATAATAATGTTTTGCCTCTTTATTTTCAATAAAAATGTCAAGGATAGCCTTTACCATGCTTATTTTGCTAGTATACATATTGCTGTTTGAAAACAGAAAGTTTACCGCTGTTGCAAAAATTCCCTAGAAAAGTCAGAGCATGATATAATGTTGAAACCTTTTGCATAATGAGCTCTGATAAATTTACTACAGTGCGAATTTTATTTCATAATTTTTAGAGTTAGGTAAGTATTGATACTCTTGCATTCTTTACAGACTGTACTGTTTTGGCAGATTGCTGTTATGTTTGCATTGTTTGCATATGTTTGCTTGTTTAATGAGTCTATTTGAGGATAGGAGTATTAAATATGCAGAGGCATTTAGTATTCAATGTTGAATAAAGTGATTTGTTACAGTAGAAAATGATTAGTTTTGCATTGGTTTATACTAACCTATCTCACGAGTTCTTGTTGAGTTTGGTGTGGATGAAGCTTTTGATAAAAGAGAAACCTTGATATGAGAGGAATTAAGGTGACACAAAAGTTCAAGCTTGGGGATGCCCAAGGCACCCCCAAGATAATATTTCAAGAAGTCTCAAGCTCTAAGATTGGGGATGTCCCATTAGGCATCCCACCTTTCTTCTTCAACATCTATCGGTTAGTATCGGTTGAGCCTAAGTTTTTGCTTCTTCACATGAGTTGTGCTATCCTTGCAATGTCATTTTATTTTGCTTTGCTTGCTGTTTGAATACAATAACAATATCTGAAATTCTTTAATGAGAGAGAGTCTTCGTATAGCTACATAATTATTTAGCTACTCATTGATCTTCACTTATATCTTTTTGGAGTAGTTTTTCATTTACTCGTGTGCTTCACTTATATCCTATGAGTAAATTGTTGAATGAGTTGATTGTCATAAATCTGAAATTATATATGTCTAATTTGCTTGTCCCATGGGGAGTAATGACTTCACATCTAAGAAGTAGAGGTTGTAAATTTATTGAAGGTTAGCAAGCATTGTATTGGTCATTTGAACAAGTCATGAAAGAATATTGAAGGAAGAGAGATTTCACATATAAATATAGTATCCTAGACATCTTTTATAGTTGGGAGCACTCATTAAGTACGACATGCTAAAGAGTTGATGTTGGACTAGGAAGACAACGTAATGGGTTATGTTTTTCGACATCTCCGTTAAAGTATATTGTCATGGATCATTCAAACATGTTGAGCTTGCCTTTCCCCCTCATGCTAGCCAAAATTCCTTGCACCAAGTAGAGATACTACTTGTGCTTCCAAATATCCTTAAACCCAGTTTTGCCATGAGAGTCCACCATACCTACCTATCGATTGAGTAAGATCCTTCAAGTAAGTTGTCATCGGTGCAAGCAATAAAAATTGCTCTCTAAATATGTATGATCTTTTGGTGTGAAGAAAATAGCTTTATACGATCTTGTTATGGACGCAATAAAAGCGATGGACTGCATAATAAAGGTCCATATACAAGTGGCAATATAAAGTGACGTTCATTTGCATTAAGATTTTATGCATCCAACCCTAAAAGCGCATGACAACCTCTGCTTCCCTCTGCGAAGGGCCTATCTTTTACTTTATGTCTTTTACTTTTATGCAAGAGTCAAGGTGATCTTCACCTTTCCCTTTTTCATTTTATCCTTTGGCAAGCACCTTGTGTTGGAAAGATCCTGATATATATATCCAATTGGATGTAAGTTAGCATGAACTATTATTGTTGACATCACCCAAAGGTGGATACGTTGGGAGGCAACACTACAAGCCCCTATCTTTCTCAGTGTCCGATTAAAACTCCATAACCATTAGTACTGCGTGAGTGTTAGCGATTGTAGAAGACTATATGATAGTTGAGTATGTGGAGTTTGCTATTCTTGAAAATAAGATGAATTGCAATTGTTTGATGACTAAGAATGAAGTTTGCTAGTTTTCAAGAAACTTTATGGTCTATGCTTTGACATGTGAATTGCTTGTTACTTTATCGTGAGAAGTTTTATGAGATGAACTACTATTATGACATATTATCATGCTAGAAAAGGTGATTGAAATTATCATTGATCAAACTTGTGCACCTGCTAGCATTCACAATTCATAAATTCTTTCTTTTATCATTTACCTACTCGAGGACGAGTAGGAATTAAGCTTGGGGAAGCTGATACGTCTCCAACATATCTATAATTTATGAAGCATTCATGCTATTATTATCTGTTTTGAATGATTACGGGCTTTATTATACACTTTTATATTATTTTTGCGACTAACCTACTAACCGGAGGCCCAACCCATATTGCTGTTTTATTGCCTGTTTCAGTATTTCGAAGAAGAGGAATATCAAACGGAGTCCAAACGGAATGAAACCTTCGGCAGCGTGATTTTTGGAAAGATTATGATCCAGGAGACTTGGAGTGCAAGCCGGGGGGTCATCGAGGAGGCCATGAGACAGGGGGGCGTGCCCACCCCCCTGGGCGCGCCCTACCCTCTTGTGGGCCCCTCGAGGCTCCCCCGACCGACTTCTTTCGCCTATATAAGCCTACATACCCTAAAAACATCGAATATCAAGATAGATCGGGAGTTCCACCGCCGCAAGCCTCTATAGCCACCAAAAACCTCTCGGGAGTCTGTTCCAGCACCCTGCCGGAGGGGGGATCCCTCACCGGTTTCCATCTTCATCATCTCGGCGCTCTCCATGACGAGGAGGGAGTAGTTCACCCTCGGGGCTGAGGGTATGTACCAGTAGCTATGTGTTTGATCTCTCTCTCTCTCTCTCTCTCTCTCTCGTGTTCTCTCTATGGCACGATCTTGATGTATCGCGAGCTTTGCTATTATAGTTGGATCTTATGATGTTTCTCCCTCCTCTACTCTCTTGTGATGAATTGAGTTTCCCTCTTGAAGTTATCTTATCGGATTGAGTCTTTAATTTGAGAACACTTGATGTATGTCTTGCCGTGTTTATCTGTGGTGACAATGGGATATCACGTGCCACTTGATGTATGTTTTGGTGACCAACTTGCGGGTTCCTCCCATGAACCTATGCATAGGGGTTGGCAACGTTTTCTTGACTCTCCGGTAGAAACTTTGGGGCACTCTTTGAAGTACTTTGTGTTGGTTGGATGAATCTGAGATTGTGTGATGCATATCGTATAATCATGCCCACGGATACTTGAGGTGACAATGGAGTATCTAGGTGACATTAGGGTTTATGTTGATGTGTGTCTTAAGGTGTTATTCTAGTACGAACTCTTGAATAGATTGATCCGAAAGAATAACTTTGATGTGGTTTCGTACCCTACCATAATCTCTTCGTTTGTTCTCCGCTATTAGTGGCTTTGGAGTGACTCTTTGTTGCATTTTGAGGGATTGTTATATGATCTATCTATGTTATTATTGTTGAGAGAACTTGCACTAGTGAAATTATGAACCCTATGCCTTGTTTCCTAACATTGCAGTACCATTTATGCTCACTTTTATCATTAGTTGCCTTGCTGTTTTTATAATTTCAGATTACAAATACCCTTATCTACCATCCATATTGCACTTGTATCACCATCTCTTTGCCGAACTAGTGCACCTATACGATTTGCCATTGTATTGGGTGTGTTGGGGACATAAGAGACTCTTTGTTATTTGGTTGCAGGGTTGTTTGAGAGAGACCATCTTCATCCTACGCCTCCTACAGATTGATAAACCTTAGGTCATCCACGTGAGGGAAATTTGCTACTGTCCTACAAACCTGTGCACTTGCAGGCCCAACAACGTCTACAAGAAGAAGGTTGTGTAGTAGACATCATGGTCGGGCATTGAGTCTGACTCAACTTTACACCTTGTTACATAGGCAAGAACCCTTTCTTTGACTGATCCATTTTGAACTTCTTCAAAACTTTATCATGGTATCTGCTTTGTGAAAGTCCTATCAAGCATCTTGATCTATCTCTATAGATCTTGATGCCCAATATATAAGCAGCTTCACCGAGGTCTTCCATTGAAAAACTCTTATTCAAGTATCCTTTTATGCTATTCAGAAATTCTACATCATTTCCAATCAACAATGTGTCATCCACATATAATATTAGAAATGCTATAGAGCTCCCACTCACTTTCTTGTAAATACAGACTTCTCCAAAAGTCTGTATAAAACCATATGCTTTGATCACCTCATCAAAGCGTATATTCCAACTCCGAGATTCTTGCACCAGTCCATAAATGGATCACTGGAGCTTGCACACTTTGTTAGCACCATTAGGATCTACAAAACCTTCTGGTTGCATCATGTACAACTCTTATTTAAGAAATCCATGAAGGAATGCAGTTTTGACATCCATTTGTCATATTTCATAATCATAAAATGCGGCAATTGCTAACATGATTCGGATAGACTTAAGCATCGCTACGGGTGAGAACGTCTCATCGTAGTCAACTCCTTGAACTTGTCGAAAACCCTTTTCAACAAGTCGAGCTTTATAGATAGTAACATTACCATCAGCGTCAATCTTCTTCTTCAAGATCCATTTATTCTCTATGGGTCGTCGATCATCGGGCAGATCCACCAAAGTCCACACTTTGTTCTCATACATGGATCCTATCTCAGATTTCATGGCCTCAAGCCATTTATCGGAATCTGGGCTCATCATAGCTTCTTCATAGTTCGTAGGTTTGTCATGGTCAAGTAACATGACCTCCACGAATAGGATTACCGTACCACTCTGGTGCGGACCGTGCTCTGCCAGACCTACGAGGTTCTGTAGCAACTTGATCTGGAGTTTCATGATCTTTATCATTAACTTCCTCTCTAGTTGGTGTAGGCATCACGGGAACATATTTCTCGGATGAGCTACTTTCCAAATTGAGAGTAGGTACAATTACCTCATCAAGTTCTACTTTCCTCCCACTCACTTCTTTCGAGAGAAACTCCTTCTCTAGAAAGCTTCCGTTCTTAGCAACAAAAATCTTGCCTTCGGACTTGTGGTAGAAGGTGTACCCAATTGTTTCCTTAGGGTATCCTATAAAGACACATTTCTCCGATTTGGGTTCGAGCTTATCGGGTGAAGCCTTTTGACATAAGCATCACATCCCCAAACTTTAAGAAATGACACCTTAGGTTTGCTACCAAACCACAGTTCATACAATGTCGTCTCAACGGATTTTGACGGTGCCCTGTTTAAAGTGAATGCAGCTATCTCTAATGCATAAACCCAAAATGATAGTGGTAAATCGATAAGAGACATCATAGATCACACCATATCCAATAAAGTGCGGTTACGACGTTCGGACACACCATTATGTTGTGGTGTTCTAGGTGGCGTGAGCTGTGAAACTATTCCACATTGTTTTAAATGAAGGCCAAGCTCGTAACTCAAATATTCTCCTCCATGATCAGATTGTAGAAACATTATTTTCTTGTTACGATGATTCTCCACTTCACTTGAAATTCTTTGAACTTTTCAAATGTTTCAGACTTGTGTTTCATTAAGTAGATATACCCATATCTGCTCAAATCATCTGTGAAGGTCAGAAATAGCGATACCCGCCTCAAGCATCAACACTCATTGGACCGCACTCATCGGTATGTATTATTTCAAATAAGTCAGTAGCTCGTTCCATTGTCCCGGAGAACGGAGTTTTAGTCATCTTGCCCATAAGGCACGGTTTGCAAGTATCAAATGATTCATAATCAAGTGATTCCAAAAGTCCATCTTTATGGAGTTTCTTCATGCGCTTTACACCGATATGACCCAAACGGCAGTGCCACAAATAAGTTGGACTATCTTTATTAACTTTGCATCTTTTGGTATCAATATTATGAATATGTGTATCATCACGATCAAGATTCAACAGAAATAGACCACTCTTCAAGGGTGCATGACCATAAAAGATATTACTCATATAAATAGAACAACCATTATTTTATGATTTAAATGAATAACAGTCTTGCACTAAATAAGATCCAGATATAATGTTCATGCTCAATGCTGGCGCCAAATAACAATTATTCAGGTCTAAAACTAATCCCGAAGGTAGACATAGAGGTAGCGTGCCGACGGCGATCACATCAACCTTGGAACCATTTCCGACGCGCATCGTCACCTTGTCCTTAGCCAACCTTTGTTTAATCCCTAATCCCTGCTTCGAGTTACAAATATGAGCAACCGAACCAGTATCAAATACCCAGGCACTACTACGAGAATTAGTAAGGTACACATCAATAACATGTATATCAAATATACCTTTGTTCACCTTGCCAACCTTCTTATCCGCCAAATACTTGGGGCAGTTCCGCTTCCAGTGACCAGTCCCTTTGCAGTAGAAGCACTCAGTTTTAGGCTTGGGGTCCAACTTTGGGTTTCTTCCGGGAGTGACAACTTGCTTGTCAGTCTTTTTGAAGTTCCCCTTCTTTTTACCTTTGCCCTTTTTCTTGAAACTAGTGGTCTTGTTAACCATCAACACTTGATGCTCCTTCCTGATTTCTACCTCCGCGGCCTTTAGCATCGCGAAGAGCTCGGGAATAGTATTTTCCATCCCTTGCATATTGTAGTTCATCATGAAGCCTTTGTAGCTTGGTCAATGACACAATCATCTGGAAAGTTAACTCCCAACTGAGTCAAGTGATTATGGTACCCCAAACATTCTGAGTATGTGCTCACTAATAGAACTGTTCTCCTCCATCTTGCAGCTATAGAACTTGTTGGAGACATCATATATCTCAGCTCGGGCATTTTCTTGAAATATCAACTTGAACTCCTGGAACATCTCATATGGGCCATGACGTTCAAAACGTCTTTGAAGTTCGATTCTAAGGTGTAAAGCATGGCACACTAAACTAAAGAGTAGTCATCAGATCGAGCTTGCCAGGCGTTCACAACGTCAGCTTCTGCTCCTGCAGCCGGCCTTGCACCTAGCAGTGCATCAAGGACATAATTCTTCTAGGCAGCAATGAGGATAATCCTCAAGTTATGGACCCAGTCCGTGTAGTTACTGCCATCATCTTTCAACTTAGCTTTCTCTAGGAATGCATTAAAATTCAAAGGAACGGTAGCATGGGCCATTGATCTACAACATAGATATACAAAAAACTATCATGACTAAGTTTGTGATAAATTAAGTTCAATTAATCATATTACTTAAGAACTCCCACTTAGATAGACATCCCTCTAGTCATCTAAATGATATGTTATCCAAATCAACTAAACCATGTCCGATCTTCACGTGAGATGGAGTAGTCTTCAATGGTGAACATCACTATGTTGATCATATCTACTATATGATTCACGTTCAACCTTTCGGTCTTGATAACCCACAAGTATAGGGGATCCCAACAGTTTTCGAGGGTAGAGTATTCAACCCAAATTTATTGATTCGACACAAGGGGAGCCAAAGAATATTCTCAAGTATTAGCAGCTGAGTTGTCAATTCAACCACACCTGAAAGACTTAATATCTGCAGCAAAGTATTTAGTAGCAAAGTAGTATGGAAGTAATGGTAACAGTGGCAAAAGTAATAGTAGTAGTTTTGTAGCAATCGTAGCAGTGGCAATGGAGAAGTAACTAAGCAAAGATCAATATGTGAAAAGCTTGTAGGCAATGGATCAATGATGGATAATTATGTCGAATGCGATTCCTCATGCAACAATTATAACACAAGGTGACACAGAACTAGCTCCAGTTCATCAATGTAATGTAGTCATGTATTCTAAATATAGTCATACATGCTTGTGGAAAAGAACTTGCATGACATCTTTTGTCCTACCCTCCCATGGCAGCGGGGTCCTATTGGAAACTAAGGGATATTAAGGCCTCCTTTTAATAGAGTACCAGACCAAAGCATTAACACTTAATGAATACACGAACTCCTCAAACTACGGTCATCACCGGAAGTGGTCCCGATTATTGTCACTTCGGGGTTGCCAGATCATAACACATATTGTCGGTGTCAAAACTGGCGGATCTCGGGTAGGGGGTCCCGAACTGTGCGTCTAGGCGGATGGTAACAGGAGACAAGGGACACGATGTTTTTACCCAGGTTCGGGCCCTCTCGATGGAGGTAAAACCCTACTCCTGCTTGATTAATATTGATGATATGGGTAGTACAAGAGTAGATCTACCACGAGATCAGAGAGGCTAAACCCTAGAAGCTAGCCTATGGTATGATTGTTGTTCGTCCTACGGACTAAAACCCTCTGGTTTATATAGGCACCGAAGAGGGTTAGGGTTACATAGAGTCGATTACAATGGTAGGAGATCTACATATCCGTATTGCCAAGCTTGCCTTCCACGCCAAGGGAAGTCCCATCCAGACACGGGACGAAGTCTTCAATCTTGTATCTTCATAGTCCAGGAGTCCAGCGAAAGGTGATAGTTCGGCTATCCGGACACCCCCTAATCTAGGACTCCCTCAGTAGCCCCTGAACCAGGCTTCAATTACGACGAGTCCGGCGCGCATATTGTCTTCGGCATTGCAAGGCGGGTTCCTCCTCCGAATACTTCATAGAAGATTTTGAACACAAGGATAGTGTCCGACTCTGCAAAATAAGTTCCACATACCACCGTAGAGAGAATAACATTTACACAAATTCAATCTGCTGACGTATTCCGTGGCATGACATCACACCACGGCCAAGCCTTTATTCGAATCATTTTTACTGTCCCACCTTAGCGCGTTTTGCGAGGCGGTTTCCTTGGCACGTCTTATCAAAGCAGAGATCGTGTCCCCTTATTCCGGGATTCTCATTAATACGGGCGCGGGTAACCCAGTCGTGCATGTTGGCACGTCTCCTCTATCGAAGGCGAGTCCCGAACGGTCACGGGGAGGGCTCTTGGTATTCAACCTCTTTATAAAGAGACCAAGGCTCCACTCCTTTCTTTCAATCTCAATCGAATCCGCCCCTCGCCTCGAGTTCCAACACCCAAAGCTCCAGATTCAGGCGCTTCGGACCTTCGATGATGTCCGGCTCCGACCTGCAAGGCCGGTGGATGCCTTCCTCCGTTACGGAAGAAGACGTGCTAAAGCTAAGAGATGCCAGGTATCTAACCGGCGAAATTTCGCATAGGCTGCCTGCCCAAGGGCAGGTTATTCCCACTCCCAAGCCTGGTGAAAGCGTGGTGTTCGCATCTCACTTCCTTCGGGGGCTAGGCTTCCCGACGGACCCCTTTGTGAGGGGGCTCATGTTTTATTATGGGTTGGAATTTCACGACTTGGATCCGGAGTCCATCCTCCACATCTCATCGTTCATTGTCGTATGCGAAGCCTTCCTCCGCATTACCCCTCACTTCGGATTGTGGCTCAAGACCTTCAAAGTAGAGCCGAAGATGATCGAGGGGCAGCAGGCAGAGTGCGGAGGGGCTGTTATAAGCAAGAATGTTGATGCTTCGTGGCCCGAGGGCTCTTTTCAAGAGGAGCTCAGCCTATGGCAACAAGAGTGGTTTTATATCACAGCTCCCAGGGGCACCAAATGGGTGGCGCCACCTGCCTTTCGCTCGAGTCCTCCACCGCGGCTGGCGTCATGGGTCAATAAAGGACTTGACTGGGGGTCGTCCAAGGACGTGCCCTTGTTGCAGGGCCGCATTCAAGATCTCCTAGGGAGAGAGATCACTCTGGTCGTAGTAGCGCAGGTCATGCTGATTCGTCGCACCCTGCCCTGCAAACGTCGCCCCCTCCGCCTGTGGGAATTTAACCCGGAGGGACCACGAGCTCTCCAACATTTTATGGGCGCAACGCCCATGGAGATGTACAAGCTTTTCTTCAGATCACAAGCGATGTGTCCGGACTTGACCGAGGACGCAGGTCTGAGCTGCAATCGCCTGGATACTCAAGTAAGTAGCCCTGTACTCGGACACGCTATCCCATATTTATCATGAATTTGCCCTCAAAAGAGTTGTCCCTTGAACAGGAGTGGATAGCGAAAGCAAAGTTAATCAGGTGTCCGGCCCCCCTCCCTGAGACCACGCCGGATCCCATGTTAACCAGGATGCTGGAGGTTGCGCCTTCGGACGAAGGTGAAGGGGGGAACAAGGAAGCTACTGCCTCCGTGAAGGAGGTTGTCAGGAAAGGAGGGATCGAGAATCCCTCCATCCAAGGGAAGAAGAGGACCGCCTCTGAGGACCCGGAGACCATGGTCTCAAAGCGGGGGAAGAAATCTTCGTCAGAGGGTCCTGCGCTGAGAGATGCCTCGGCCGCATTGTGCCCCCAACGGGATCAGCCCTCCACCGAGCCGTAAGTAAAAAGGGGAGTTTTTTGTTAAAATAAAGGATATCCCTGCCCTATTTCTGATGAAGATGACCGAAATTTTACCTTGTAGTTTGGATCCCAGCCCTTCTCAGCGAGCTCATCTTCAGGGGATCTTCGTCCGGAGATGATGGAGAGCGAAATGCCTCCTCCTGCCGTACCGTCTTGCGAGGCGGGCGACCCTGAGGTGTCGTCGCGGAGGGTTTCTCCGAGTCCGGCGGGGCCGGAAGGCGGTCGTATGTCCCCTCAAAGCCCTCCACGTCCGGCCTTCGAAAAAGGCCATCGGACGAGTCCGGCACCAGCTGGTGTACGGTCGGAGGAGCTGAAGGATCTGCTCGGGCGGGCGTCTATCTCAGAAGATCACCGTGCGTTAATGGGTACGGTGATTGAAAGGATTTCATCCACTGAGAGCGGATTGCACGAAGCCGCCAGAAGTTTACTGACAGGTTTTGAGGTACGCAAAATGATGTACCTTCTGATAGTTCCGCATATAAAATGCGCCCTGTGTAGATAGTAGCCCCTGAGGCTCGGTGTGATGTCCAAAAAATGACAGCACACCGAGGATCATAATCCCAGGTATAATATGTCACCCTTCCTATGTAGGTGGCGAAGGGTCCGGTGGCTAGCCAGACTGATGAATTTGCCGAACTAAAGCGGCAACTTGACGTGGTGGATGCCGACATCGCGCTTGTCAATAAGTGTCTTGACGAGTCACAAGGTATGCAATTTCTCCGCGGACACCTGGTAAGGGAGCTTGATGCCCGTGCCTTACGACATGTATGCTTGATGCAGATGGTGCCGCTGCCATGGAGATCCTTCGGGTAGAGCTCGCCCGAGCCAAGGAGCAGGCCAGAAAGAGTGATGCGGCTGCCTTAAAGGCGGCCGAAGAGCTAAAAGCCGAATAGGCTGCTCACTGCCGAAGCAAGAAGGAAATGGCCGAGATGGCCATGAAGTTGAAGAATGCTGCCGACCGCTGCAAGCTTCTTGAAAAAGAAGATCGAGCGGTACAGGAGGACCTGAAGAAGGCCACTACCAAGGCCAAGGATGCTCGCTCTGCGGTGAGAGCTATGAAGGAGGAGCTGCGTCAGGCCGGAGATATCGCGGCTGGAAAGCCCTTTCTGCTACGGAGGAAATTCGTGGATCCTAAATATGCTCAGTTGGACCGGCTGTGGAGTGTGGAGGATGCTTATCTGGACTTGGCGGCAAGTGCCGCGGACACGGCCGAACACTTCCGAGATCAAAAGGATCACGAAATGGAAAAGGTTTTTTGGTCGCAGTTCCATAATCCGGAGCGCCCCCTTCCATTAACCGATCGCTTGGCCGAATGGGCGGAGCTGAATAGGTTATTCGGACTTGCCATGAAGGATGTCGTGAGTCTTCTGTGGCCGAAAAGGCCCGAGCCGAAGAGTTATTTTGGCTTGGTGCAGCAGTTCCTTGGTGCGGTGCCGCGTATCAATGCAATGAGGAGGTCGGCATGCATAGAGGGTGCGCGGATGGCTCTTGCCCGTGTCAAGACATACTGGGCGGAGATGAAGGCCACCGATGTTCCATCCCAAGATTCGGACGGAAGCCGAGTACCTGTCGAGCACTATTTTCAGGAAGTTCTGCAGGGCGCTCGTTTAATAGAGACGCAGTGCTCGAAGGATATTATGTTCGAATAACATGTATTATTGTGAAACAATGTATCGATGGAATATAAAAGCTTTTTATACTTGTGCCTTCAAGAATTAAAATGCCTCCTGTGCGGCTGTTAATGTATATGTGTATATAACCTGAAAGATGGCAGTCTTCGGCTTCAGCCCCCACGCATATAATGCGGGGGTGTTTGCAAAAGGCGCATTTTCACACTTGATCCAACGTCTTGGTCCTATAAAGGAGGTGGTAGCACAGCAAACTAGGCAACCGGACTATGATGCTTTATCACTTTCACTTAGCCATAGGAGTTTGACAGTAGGGCTACTATATAGCCCCTAGGGGCACCGCGCTCACCCGAATTCGGGGCGCGTATGTGCCTGACCGGGAAACAGCCCTTCGTCAATGCGGAGGAATCCTAAAGATTCCGGCGGGTCATCGAGTGGTTGTCCAGTCTCACGCTACATCATGATAGTCAGTTTTCGGCTTTCTCTACTGAGGTGCTCGCCTGGCCGAACCGGGGCACAATCACAGTAGTTCTCCTGGTGCCGCCTTAGCCGATAGAGCGGAACGTAAGGCAGCAAAACACATGAGCCGGGCAAACCCAACATTTTACCAAAGACATGATTCGGAGCTGATGCATATAAGGCCTAACTCGAGACGCCGAACACTCCCTAAGGTATTCGGTCTTTATGAAAACGGGCCGAACAACGCCCTTGGTAATAAGCCCCTGGTGTCCAGGTACACGCAAAATTCTGACGTGGCCCATGCCAAAACGCCAGGCTCCTCCTCGGTTATAGCAAGAAACCAGGGGATGTGTATCAACAAGAGACAGTAAAAAAGGTTTACGCAGGGTCTTAATCTGAAAAGAATCCTTGCAACGGGTCCCTACTGCACATCTGTGCATGTGTCTCCATTGTGCCGTATCCTGGATGGGTGTAGCACGGTGTTCATCTGTAAAAGAGAGGAACTTAGTTGAAAAAGACCATGCGAAAATGTACGTTATACTAAATAAACAAAGTACAATTCAAAAAATGAATAAAATTGAGCTTTATTGTCTCTTGTTGTACATGCACGGAGCCTCTTGTACAGGGGTATGCGGCTAGTAAGCCCTTGTGTGTTTACGTCGGACTCGTCTAGCCATGTCCGGGGACTGAACAACCTGTTTAGGTGCTTTGATTGGTGAAGCCGGTTTAGTGTGTGGCTATCAAGGCAGTCACACAATCTTCCGCGCTCGAGGAATGCTCGGTATTTCCCTTTAAGGAGATGATGCCTCGCGGACCGGGCATTTTAAGTGTAAGGGATGCATAATGCGGTATTGCGTTAAAGTGGGCGAAAGCTTCGCGTCCCAGTAGTGCTTGGTAGCTACTTGTGAATGGGGCGAGATGGAATGTTAACTTTTCGTGGCGGAAGTTGTCGGGTGAGCTGAACACAACTTCTAGCAGTAGAGAGCCCGTACAATGGGCATATGGGCCTGGCATTACCCCTTGAAAGGAAGTGTTGCTATGGCGAATTTTGGTTGGGTCTATCCCCATTTTGCGGATTGTGTCCTGATATAGCAAGTTTAGATCACTGCCGCCGTCCATTAGGACTTGTGTAAATTGGAGTCCGTCGATTATCGGATCTAATATCAAGGCAGTCCATCCTGCATTCCGGATACTTCTAGAGTAATCATGATGGTCGAAGGTGATTGGTTTTAATGACCAGTGGCAGGACTCCTCCGGGATAGGCCGTATGGTGCATATCTCTATGGTCGCCATTCTGTTTTTCCCTTTTGTCACGTAAAGTGAGTTTACTGTTTTGACTTCTTGTGGGAAATTCTTTTGTTTTCCGGTGCTCTGCTTCTGGGGTTCGTCATCTTCCTCGCTTGGTGTGTCGAGCCCCTTGTGTTCGGCGTTGAGTTTGCCGGACTGCTTGAAGACCCAACAATCTCTGTGGGTATGGTTTGCAGGCTTCCCGGGAGTACTGTGGATTTGGCATATCTTGTCCAAGATTTTGTTTAAGTTAGATAGCTCGTCCCTATTATCCTTAAGGGGCAGTTTTTTGTGATTCTGCCGTGAGCTTTTGAATCCGGCGTTGATTGCCGTGCTCTTCGGGTTGTTTCCCTTGGTCCGGCGCTGGTCCTTGCTGCGTCGCGGTTCCCGTTTCCATCCCTGACTTCGGATGTACTTGGGTCGCTGGCACTGCATCTTGCCAGCTAGCTATCCTCTCCCATGCAAAAGCGGGTCATGAGGCTTGTTAATGCGGCCATTGTTCTGGGCTTTTCTTGGCCGAGGTGTCTGGCGAGCCATTCGTCTCGAACGTTGTGTTTGAAAGCTGCTAAGGCTTCGGTGTCCGGACAGTCGACTATTTGGTTCTTTTTAGTAAGGATTCTGTTCCAGAATTTGCGGGCTGACTCTCCGGGTTGTTGAGTTATGTGACTTAAATCGTATGCATCCGGAGGTTGGACATAGGTCCCTTGAAAATTTGCCCGAAAAGCATCCTCGAGCTCCTCCCAACTTCCAATGGTGTTTTCGGGGAGGCTTTTGAGCCAATGCCGGGCTGGCCCTTTGAGCTTGAGGGGTAAGTATTTTATGGCGTGGAGGTCATCTCCTCTAGCCATGTGTATGTGGAGGATGTAATCCTCGATCCAGACTCCAGGGTCTGTTGTTCCGTCGTATGCCTCTATGTTTACGGGCTTGAATCCCGCTGGAAATTCATAATCTAGAACCTCATCGGTGAAACATAGGGGGTATGTGGCACCCCTATATTTAGGTGTACCGTAATATTCGGATACTTGATGTGTTGCATTGCTTACTAGAGCTTGCTTTCTTGGCCCGTAGATAGATCTAACTGGGCCATCTTTTTGATGCGAATCCGTGTGCGGATCGCGTGCCGGCTTGTGTGCGGCACCGTTTGCCGCTCTATGTTTGCCATGGGGTCGTCTATCCGACCGGGTGGTCTCCTTGCTTTTTGATTGCGGGGGCTCTACGGCCTCCTCATCAAATTCCGGCAGTAGTTTTCACTTCGGGTAGCTCTTTGTTCGGCGACTATCGCCGTATTTGTCTGCGGTGTTGAGTACTTTGCTCCATCTGATTCTGAGCGCATCTTTCGCTGTTTTGAGCTTCCGCTTCCGCTTTTTCAGGCTACGCGCAGTGGCGACGAGCCTTTTGTGGAGGTTCTTCTGCTCCAGCAACTTGTTCGGTGTGAGATCGTCCGGACTGTTATCTTCGCCGGGGACGGGTTGTTTATCCAGATTGTCCTATTCAGACGGTTGCTCGATAGCATGTTCGTCGTCCACCGGTTCGCCCTGCTCTATGGCTGGGTCTGTATTGCTGCTATCTTTGCCGAGGTGGGACTTTGAGCGGCGCTGCCGTTGTGACTACTTTTTGAGGGAATGATCCCTCGCGGCGTCCCGTTGTTCCTCGTCGTCGCTTCCTTTAGGTGTGTCCACCATGTATACGTCGTGAGATGAGGTGGCTGTCCAGTGCCCTATAGGTGCTGGTTCATGTTTGTCTCCTACATCGTCGTCCATGCCGTCAATGTCTTCGGAGTCGAAGTCGAGCACGTCGTTTAAACTTTCGACAGTGGCTACGAACTGGGTGGTGGGTGGGAGTCGAATTTCTTCGTCGTCCGCATCCCAACCTTGCTGACCATAGTCCGGCCAGGGATCCCCTGATAAAGAGAGAGACTTTAGTGAATTCAGGATGTCGCCAAAGGGCGAGTGCTGAAAGATGTCCGCGGCAGTGAACTCCATGACTGGCGCCCAATCGGATTCGATTGGCAGGGGCGCGGAAGGTTCGGAGTCCGGAGAGGAGTCCGACACCTTGGAGTCACGAGCTTCACAAAGGACAGGGTTGGTGTTCGGCTCAATCGCCGTAGAGATAGCAGCCCCTGAGGCGTTATCCAGCCACCCGTCCTCGATCGGCGCAGTCGGCTCCGAGCTAAGGGTCGGAGCGGACACTTGTGCGGCCTCCAGGGCACTGTCCGGCGGTAGAGCTAGATCATGCCCATCATGACAGTGCGGCGCGCTTGGCTGTGGCTCGAACCCGTCGAAGATCAAGTCTCCGCGGACGTCAGCCGTATAGTTCAAACTTCCAAATCTGACCTGATGGCCAGGGGCGTAGCTTTCAATCTGCTCCAGATGGCCAAGCGAATTGGCCCGCAGTGCAAAGCTGCCGAATACGAAGATCTGTCTGGGGAGAAAAGTCTCACCCTGGACCGCATCATTGTTGATGATCGGAGGAGCCATCAGGCCTAAACATGACGACACAGAGAAACTCTCAATGAAAGCACCAATGTCGGTGTCAAAACCGGCGGATCTCAGGTAGGGGGTCCCGAACTGTGCGTCTAGGCGGATGGTAACAGGAGACAAGGGACACGATGTTTTTACCCAGGTTCGGGCCCTCTCGATGGAGGTAAAACCCTACTCCTGCTTGATTAATATTGATGATATGGGTAGTACAAGAGTAGATCTACCACGAGATCAGAGAGGCTAAACCCTAGAAGCTAGCCTATGGTATGATTGTTGTTCGTCCTACGGACTAAAACCCTCCGGTTTATATAGGCACCGAAGAGGGTTAGGGTTACACAGAGTCGGTTACAATGGTAGGACATCTACATATCCGTATCGCCAAGCTTGCCTTCCACGCCAAGGAAAGTCCCATCCAGACACGGGACGAAGTCTTCAATCTTGTATCTTCATAGTCCAGGAGTCCAGCGAAAGGTGATAGTTCGGCTATCCGGACACCCCCTAATCCAGGACTCCCTCACATATGTTGTAGGGTGAAACCCTAGAGGGGATCTTTTCACACTTGGAGGGGAAAAGGTGGGAGAACACTCAAGAACACAAGGCACAAGTCACTCAAACAAACCCAATATCACATCCACTAGAGTAGCATACATGAGATCCACAAGATTACATGAACAATTCAAGGAAAATAGCACTAGGGTAAAGGTTATTCCGACTAGGTGAGGTCTTGCATCCAAGAGGAGCTTCTCCAAGAGGAGGGCTTGATCTCCAAGAGGAGCTTCTCCAAGAGGAGGTCTAGATCTCCTAGAGGAGGAAGATGAGCAAAGCCCTCTTTTGTGTTCTAAATACTTTGCTAACCCTAAACATGGTCCTAGGTACGACTTATATAGCCTTGGGGCCGAAGGGGATGAGGAGGAGGCCGGAGAGGTGATCTCAGCCAGCCATCCTGGGAGGCCCGTGCGCACGGGGTAAGTTGGGACCGTGCGCACAAGGGTCCCGTGGGCACGGTACACGCCCGTGCGCACGGGGTGCCCCAGTGCCAACTCTCTGAGTAGTCCGTGGGCATGGGGTTTCGGGTGCCCGTGCACACAGGATCACCTGGGACTTCCAGTGTTGCTGCTATTGCACTCCGTCTTGGTTCACGTGGCCTTGGGGCGGTCCCCCTTCTCCTTGGTGATGCTCCTGAGCTTCTTGGTGGTGTTCCTCTTTATACCTAAGGAGGCATAGCATATTTTGGTGAGGTAGCAACCATGTTCCATTCGTATCCGTATGCAAGTCAAGTAGGAAGGAGTTCACCTTGGTTTCCAATGCACGTGCTCTAGCTTTTGTCATAGGTCCACTTGGGGTTTGATGTGTTGGTGTAGAGTCCATGGGGATAATGGAAGGATGCTCCGCATCAACATAGTAGGTGACTATTGACTTGCAAGATAGGATCAAGAACTCACATATATTCATGAAAACATAATAGGTTCAGATCTGAAATCATGGCACTCGGGCCCTAGTGACAAGCATTAAGCATAGCAAAGTCATAGCAACATCAATCTTAGAACATAATGGATACTAGGGATCAAACCCTAACAAAACTAACTCGATTACATGGTAAATCTCATCCAACCATCACCATCCAGCAAGCCTACGATGGGATTACTCACGCACGACGGTGATGGAGGGTGGTTAATGATGACGATGGCAACGGATTCCCCTCTCCGGAGCCCTGAACAGACTCTAGATCAGCCCTCCCGAGGAAGATTAGGGCCTGGCGGCGGCTCCGTATCGTAAAACGCGATGAATCCTTCTCTCTCAATTTTTTCTCCCCGAAAGTGAATATATGGAGTTGGAGTTGAGGTCGGTGGAGTCCCAGGGGGGCCACGCGGCAGGGGGCGCACCCTGCACCCTCGTGTACAGGATGTGGGCCCCCTGATGCTGATTCTTTCACCAATTTTTTTTATTAATTCCAAAACGTGTCTCCGTGGATTTTTAGGTCATTCCGTGAAGTTTTATTTCTGCACAAAAATAACACCATGGCAGTCTGCTGAAAACAGCGTCAGTCCGGGTTAGTTCCATTCAAATCATGCAAGTTAGAGTCCAAAACAAGGGCAAAAGTGTTTGGAAAAGTAGATACGTTGGAGACGTATCAAGTCCCCCAAGCTTAAACATTTGCTTGTCCTCAAGCAATTCAGTTGACAAACTGAAAGTGATAAAGAAAAACTTTTACAAACTCTGTTTGATCTTGCTGTTGCAAATATGTAAAGCCTTCAAGTTTTCAGCAAAGATTATGAACTAACCATATTCACAATAACATTTAGGTCTCACATTTACTCATATCAATGGCATAATCAACTAGCAAGCAATAATAATAAATCTCGGATGACAGCACTTTCTCAACACAATCATAATATGATATTACAAGATGGTATCTCGCTAGCCCTTTCTGAGACCGCAAAACATAAATGCGGAGCACCCCTGAAGATCAAGGACTGACTAGACAATGTAATTCATGGTAAAAGAGATCCAGTAACAGTCATACTCAATGTAAATTAATAGCAATGCATGCAAATGACAACGGTGCTCTCCAACTGGTGCTTTTTAATAAGAGGATGATGACTCAACATAAAAGTAAATAGATAGGCCCTTCGCAGAGGGAAGCAGGGATTTGCAAAGATGCCAGAGCTCGAGTTTTGAAACAGAGATAAATAATATTCTGAGCCGCATACTTTCATTGTCAACATATAAACCAAGAGATCTCGATATCTTCCATGCTACATACATTATAGGCGGTTCCCAAACAGAATGGTAAAGTTTATACTCCCCCACCACCAATGAACATCAATCCATGGCTGGCCCGAAACAACCGGTGCCGTCCAACTAATAACAATCCTGGGGGAGTTTTGTTTGCATTTATTTTTATTTGATTTGAGCATGGGACTGGGCATCCCGGTTACCGGCCATTTTCTCATGAATGATGAGCGAAGTCCACTCATCGTGAGAATAACCCACCTAGCATGGAAGATATAGACATCCCTAGTTGATACATGAGCTATTCGAGCATACAAAACAGAATTTCATTTGAGGGTTAGAGTTTAGCACATACAAATTTACTTGGAACGGCAGGTAAATACCGCATATAGGAAGGTATGGTGGACTCATATGGAATAACTTTGGGGTTTATGGAAGTGAATGCACAAGCAGTATTCCCGCGTAGTACAAGTGAAGGCTAGAAAGAGACTGGGAAGCGACCAACTAGAGAGCGACAATAGTCATGGACATGCATTAAGATTAACCAACAATGAGTGCAAGCATGAGTAGGATATAAATCACCATGAATATAAATATCGTGAAGGCTATGCTGATTTTGTTTCAACTACATGCGTGAACATGTGCCAAGTCAAGCCACTCGAATCATTCAAAGGAGGATACCACCCTATCATACCACATCACAACCGTTTTAATAGCATGTTGCACGCAAGGTAAACCATTATAAACTCCTAGCTAATTAAGCATGGCATGAGGAACTATAATCTCTAATTGTCATTGCAAGCATGTTTCATTCATAATATGCTGAATCAGGAACGATGAACTAATCATATTTACAAAAACAAGATAGGTCAAGTTCATGCTAGCTTCTCTCATCTCAATCATTTCATTATATATCATCATTATTGCCTTTCACTCGCACGACCGAACGGTGTGGATAATAATAATAGTGCACGTGCATTGGGTTAAGCTGGAATCTGCAAGCATTTGATACAAAGGAGAAGACAAGGTAATATGGGCTCTTAGTTAGATCAACAATAATGCATATGAGAGCCACTCAACATTTTTATCATGGTCTTCTCCTCTCGACCCCCAAAGAAAAGAAAAGAAATAAAACTATTTACACAGGAAAGCTCCCAACAAGCAAAAGAAGAGCGAGAAATCTTTTTGGGTTTTCTTTTAATTACTACTACAAGCATGGAAAGTAAACTAGGTAAAGGCTACAACTAATTTTTTTGGTTTTTCTTAAGGTTTTTCAAACACAAAAGAAGAAAGCAAGAAAAGAAAAATAAACTAGCATTGATAGTACAATGAACAAGTATGAGCACCGACAACCAGCATGAGTGTGTGAACATGAATGTAATGTCGGTGAGAAATACATACTCCCCCAAGCTTAGGCTCTTGGCCTAAGTTCGTCTATGGCCACTGCTGGCCTGGCGGATATCCAAAGTCGTAGTTCGGGCTGTACTGAGATGCAGCAGCTACTGCCTGAAGAGCTGCAGCTTGGAGGCGAGCTGCCTCCGTCCTCCTCTCATATTCGTTCGCCTCCTCCCTGGTTATAAAATATCTCATTTTTGCCTGAAAGCTAAAGAAAGTAGGAGCAGGGAGAGCAACATGGGCAGTACGCCGTCTGTCAAAGATTAGTCGGTACTGGAGGAACTGTTCATTCCTCTCAAGAACTGATGGCAAACCATAGCACTATAATCTAGATAAGCAGGAGGCAACTCCATATCATTTCCATGTATGGGTACACCAAGATAATTAGCTACACGAGTTGCATAAATTCCACCAAACAAATCTCCACTTGTGCCATTAAGATGCAACCTCCGTGCAACAATTTCCCCCAAGTTATATTTTTTATCACCTAATACCGCACTCTTAAGGACACTAAGATCTGGAACGCACATGTGACAAGCCTCATCTTTACCGTTAATGCATCTACCTATAGAGAGAGCAAAATAATGTATGGAAGGGGCATGAATGCTCCCTATGGTAGCTTGTGCGATTTCTCTAGATTCCCCCACTGTGATACTAGCAAGAAAGTCTTTATATTCAGATTTGCGAGGTTCACTAATATTGCCCCACTGCGGGATACAAGCAGTATTAAAATCTTCTAGGTCCATGGTATATGATTTATGATAAAGATCAAATAAAACAGTGTGAGAATTGCGCGCGGATGAAAATTTAAACCTCCTCACAAAGGAATCAGTGAGGTAGTGGTACTGTCGGCACTTATCTGACATGAAGTCCTCAAGATCAGCATCACGCACATACGCGTCGAATTCATCCTTGAAGCCTGCTTGGACCATAAACTCTTTTGACGGCCATTCACAAGGCCGCACTTGAGCTTCCCTCGGTGGTTCATCGTCCGGCTCACGTATCGCGAGCCTTGGTTCTTCCTTCCTTGAGGAACCACCTTGGTACATTTTCCTATGCATTTTTCTTCCTCTGAAAAATTGAAATTTTTAGTGACTCAAAATAGAAGTGAACCATACTCAACAAGATTGATAGCAACTACTCCACAAGTGCCTAGAGGCTATATCATGCATTAAAACTACTTTGGACCATATAAATTTGACATGCAAGCTCAAGAACAGGGTCACCTCAGCAGCAAAAAATTGCAATAAATAAAGCACTAGATCAAAAACTAATTGGACCATTGGAGGAGTCACATACCGAAGAACAATCCTCCAAAATAGTTTTGTGAATGGAGCTTTTAGAAAGGAGATCGAAAATGGCAGCAAGATGAGCTAGAACACGGGTTTGAGCGATGGGAGGATTTTTTCTGGAGGAAGAAGAAGTGAGTGGGTGCTGGAATAAGTGGAGGGGGTCCACGTGGGACCCTCGAGTTAGGGGGGCGCCCCAGGGGGGTGGGCGCGCCCTGTGCCCTCGTGGCCAAATGGTGGGTCCCCTTGGTGTGTTCTTAGTGCCAGAAATTCTTAAATATTCTACAAAAAATCATACTCCATTTTCAGGGCATTTGGAGAACTTCTATTTTTGGAGTACTTTTTTTATTGCAAGGATAACTCAGAAATAGACAGAAAATACTATTTTTGCTTTATTTAATCTAAATAACAAAAAGTAAAAGGAGGGTACAAAGAGTTGTGCTTTCTAACTTCATCCATCTCATGCTCATCAAAAGGAATCCACTAACAAGGTTGATCAAGTCTTGTTAACAAACTTCTTCCGAATAACATGAAACCGGAGAATTTTCGAATAACACTAGGTTACCTCAATGGGGATATGCATGTTCCCAACAATAAAAATATCATATCTATTTTTGACAATATGTAGAGGAAATTCAAAACCTCCAATAATAATCGTTGAAATTTTTCCAATAGAATTTATACTATGAACTTGAGGTTGTTTCCTAGGAAAGTGTACCGTATGCTCATTACCATTAACGTGAAAAGTGACATTGCCTTTGTTGCAATCAATAACAGCCCCTGCAGTATTTAGAAAAGGTCTACCAAGGATGATCGACATACTGTTATCCTCGGGAATATCAAGAATAACAAAGTCTGTTAAAATAGTAACGTTTGCAACCACAACATGCACATACTCACAAATACCGATGGGTATAGTAGTTGATTTATCGGCCATTTGCAAAGAGATTTAAGTAGGTGTCAACTTATTCAAATCAAGTCTATGATATAAAGAGAGAGGCATAACACTAACACCGGCTCCAAGATCACATAAAGCAGTTTTAGCATAGTTTCTTTTAATGGGGCATGGTATAGTTGGTACTCCTGGTTCTCCTAGTTTCTTTGGTATTCCACCCTTAAAGGTATAATTAGCAAGCATGGTGGAAATTTCAGCTTCTGACATCTTTCTTTTATTTGTAACAATATCTTTCATATACTTAGCATAAGGATTCATTTTAAGTATATCAGTCAAACGCATACGCAAAAAGATGGGTCTAATCATTTCAACAAAGCGCTCACAATCCTCATCATCCATTTTCTTGGATGGTTTAGGAGGAAAAGGCATGGGTTTCTGAACCCATGGTTCTCTTTCTTTACCTTGCTTCCTAGCAATGAAGTCTCTCTTATCATAATGTTGATTCTTTGATTGTGGGTTATCAAGATCAACAGCAGGTTCAATCTCTACATCATTATTATTACTAGGTTGAGCATCAACATGAACATCATTGTTAACATTATCACTAGTTTTTTGCTCATTACCAAATTGTGTTTCAGCATCAGAAATAGAAATATCATTGGGATTCTCAGGTGTGTCTATAATAGGTTCACTAGAAGCATGCAAAGTCCTATCATTTTTCTATTTCTTCTTCTTAGAAGGACTAGGTGCATCAATGTTAGTTCTCTGAGAATCTTGCTCAACTCTCTTAGGGTGGCCCTCAGGATACAAAGGTTCCTGAGTCATTCTACCCCCTCTAGTCATAACTCTAACATCATGATCATCATTATTATTATTTAACTCATTGAGCAAATCATCATGTGCATTAGGTACTTGTTCTACTTGAGTGGTAACCATGGATGCATGTTTACTAATAAGCTTAAGGTCACCTTTAACTCTAGACATATGATCACTCAAGTGTTCAATCATATAAGCATTACGTTTCAATTGTCTACCAACATAAGCATTGAAGTCTTCTTGTTTAATCATAAAATCATCAAACTCATCCAAGCATTGACTAGCAAACTTAGTAGATGGGATTTCACACTTATCAAATCTATAGAGAGAATTTGCCTTTACTACCTGTGTCGGGTTATCAAGACCATGTATTTCTTCAATAGGCGGTAAATTCTTAACATCTCTAGCTTTAATACCTTTTTCTTTCATAGATTTCTTTGCCTCTTGCATATCTTCAGGACTGAGAAATAGAATACCCCTTTTCTTCGGAGTTGGTTTAGGAAGTGTCCAATCATTATCATTGCTCAATTTATTATTGAATAGCAACTCAACTTGCTCAACAGTTCTTTCCCTGAAAACACAACTAGCACAACTATCCAGGTGGTCTCTGGAAGCATCGGTTAGTCCATTATAAAAGATATCAAGTAATTCATTTTTCTTGAGAGGATGATCGGGCAAAGCATTGAGTAATTGGAGAAGCCTCCCCCAAGCTTGTGGGAGACTCTCTTCTTCAATTTGCACAAAATTATATATTTCCCTTAAGGAAACTTGTTTCTTATGAGCGGGGAAATATTTAGCAGAGAAGTAATAAATCATATCCTGGGGACTACGCACACAACCAAGAGAAAGAGAATTAAACCATATTTTAGCATCACCCTTTATTAAGAACGGAAATAACTTAAGGATATAGTAATAACGAATTTTTTCCTCGTGAGTAAATAGGGTGGCTATATCATTCAATTTAGTGAGATGTGCCACAACAGTTTCAGATTCATAGCCATAAAAGGATCAGATTCAAACAAAGTAATTAACTCAGGATCGATAGAGAAATCATAATCCTTATCAGAAATACAGATAGGTGAAGTAGCAAAAGCAGGGTCATATTTCATTTTAGCATTCAAAGACTTTTCTTTCAGCTTAGCTAACAGTTTCTTAAGATCATATCTATCTTTGCAAGCAAAAAGGTCTTTAGCAGTTTCTTCATCCATAACATAACCCTCAAGTACATCAGGCAATTCATATCTAGGGGGAGAATCTTCATCATCACTTTCATCAATATTATCAGTTTCAATAATTTTATTCTCTCTAACCCTAGCAAGTTGTTCATCAAGAAATTCACCTAATGGCATAGTATTATCAAGCATGGAAGTAGTTTCATCATAAGCATCATGCATAGCAGAAGTCTCATCATCAATAACATGCGACATATCATAATCAATAGCAGGTGCAGGTGTAGGTGTCGCAAATTTACTCATAACAGAAGGTGAATCAAGTGCAGAGCTAGATGGCAGTTCCTTAACTCCCCTCATAGTTGAGGGAAAAATCTTGGTTCTTTCATCTTTCAAGTTCCTCATAGTGATCAACAGATATAAATCCCAAGCGACTCCAAGAATAGAGCAATGCTCCCGGCAACAGCGCCAGAAAATAGTCTTTGATAACCCACAAGTATAGGGGATCGCAGCAGTTTTTGAGGGTAGAGTATTCAACCCAAATTTATTGATTCGACACAAGGGGAGCCAAAGAATATTCTCAATTATTAGCAGTTGAGTTGTCAATTCAACCACACCTAAAAGACTTAATATCTGCAGCAAAGTATTTAGTAGCAAAGTAGTATGGAAGTAATGGTAACAGTGGCAAAAGTAACAGTAGCAGTTTTGTAGCAACCGTAACAGTGGCAATGGAGAAGTAATTAAGCAAAGATCAATATGTGAAAAGCTCATAGGCAATGGATCAATGGTGGATAATTATGTCGGATGCAATTCCCCATGCAACAGTTATAACATAGGGTGACACAGAACTAGCTCCAGTTCATCAATGTAATGTAGGCATGTATTCCGAATATAGTCATACGTGCTTATGAAAAAGGACTTGCATGACATCTTTTGTCCTACCCTCCCGTGGCAGCGGGGTCCTATTGGAAAGTACGGGATATTAAGGCCTCCTTTTAATATAGTACCGGACCAAAGCATTAACACTTAGTGAATACATGAACTCCTCAAGTCGCTCATCACCGGGAGTGGTCCCGATTATTGTCACTTCGGGGTTGCCGGATCATAACACATAGTAGGTGACTATTGACTTGCAAGATAGGATCAAGTACTCACATATATTCATGAAAATATAATAGGTTTAGATCTGAAATCGTGGCACTCGGGCCCTAGTGACAAACATTAAGCATAGCAAAGTCATAGCAACATCAATCTTAGAACATAATGGATACTAGGGATCAAACCCTAACAAAACTAACTCGATTACATGGTAAATATCATCCAACCCATCACCGTCCAGCAAGCCTACGATGGGATTACTCACGCACGGCGGTGAGCATCATGAAATTGGTGATGGAGGATGGTTGATGATGACGATGGTGACGGATTCCCCTCTCCGGAGCCCCGAAAGGACTCCAGATCAGCCCCCCGAGGAAGATTAGGGCTTGGCGGCGGCTCCGTATCGTAAAACGCGATGAATCCTTCTCTCTTAATTTTTTTTCTCCTCGAAAGTGAATATATGGAGTTGGAGTTGAGGTCGGTGGAGTCCCATGGGCCCATGAGGCAGGGGGGCACGCCCCAGGGGGGGCGCCCTGCACCCTCGTGGACAGGGTGTGGCCCCCCTGATGCTGATTCTTTCGCCAATATTTTTTATTAATTCCAAAACGTGTCTCCATGGATTTTCAGGTCATTCCGAGAACTTTTATTTCTACACAAAAATAACACCATGGCAGTTCTTCTGAAAACATCGTCAGTCCGGGTTAGTTCCATTCAAATCATGCAAGTTAGAGTCCAAAACGGGCAAAAGTGTTTGGAAAAGTAGATACGTTGGAGATGTATCAGGTCTCTAGTGTTCCGAGGCCATATCTGTATATGCTAGGCTCGTCAAGTTTAACCCGAGTATTCTGCGTGTGCAAATATGGCTTGCACCCGTTGTATTTGAACGTAGAGCCTATCACACCCGATCATCACATGGTATCTCAGCATGAAGAACTTTCGCAACGGTGCATACTCAGGGAGATCACTTATACCTTGAAATTTAGTGAGGGATCATCTTATAATTCTACCACCGTACTAAGCAAAATAAGATGCATAAAAGATAAACATCACACGCAATCAAAATATGTGACATGATATGGCCATCATCATCTTGTGCTCATGATCTCCATCACCGAAGCAACGTCATGATCTCCATCGTCACCGGCTTGACACCTTTGATCTCCATTGTAGCATCATGGTCGTTTCACCAACCATTGCTTCTACGTTATCGCTATCGCTTAGTGATAAAGTAATGCAATTACATAGCGTTTGTATTTCATATAATAAAGCGACAACCATATGGCTCCTGCCAGTTGCCGATAACTTTTACGAAACATGATCATCTCATACAACAATATTTATATCACATCATGTCTTGACTATATCACATCACAACATGCCATGCAAAAACTAGTTAGATGTCCTCTACTTTGTTTGTGGCAAGTTTTACGTGGCTGCTACGGGATTCTAGCATGAACCGTAGATACCTACGGGACAAAAACCACAACGGTGATTTATCAAGTTTGTTGTTTTAACCTTCACAAGGACCGGCCGCAGTCAAATTCGATTCAACAAAAGTTGGAGAAACAGACACCTGCCAGCCACCTTTATGCAAAACTAGTTGCATGTCTGTCGGTGGAACCGCTCTCATGAATGCAGTCATGTAAGGTTGGTCCGGGCTGCTTCATCCAACAATACCGCCAAATCAAAATAATACATTGGTGGTAAGTATGACGATCACCACCCACAACTCTTTGAGTTCTACTCGTGCATATCATCTACGCATAGACCTAGATCTGATGCCACTGTTGGGAAACGTAGCATGCAATTTCAAAAAAATTCCTGCGCTCACACAAGATCTATCTAGGAGATGCATAGCAACGAGAGGGGGAGAGTGTGTCCACGTACCCTCGTCGACCGAAAGCGGAAGCGTTAACTTAACGCGGTTGATGTAGTCGAATGTCTTCTCGAGTCAACTGATCAAGTACCGAACGTACGGCACCTCCGAGTTCTGCACAGTTCAGCTCGATGACGTCCCTCGAACTCTTGATCCAGCAGAGTGTCAATGGAGTTAATGAGTTTCGTCAGCACAATGGCGCGATGGCGGTGTTGGTGATGTGATCCGTGCAGGGCTTCGCCTAAGCACTATGATGATACTATCGGAGGAGTAAACAGTGGAGGGGGACACTGCACACGGCTAAGACAATTGTTGTGCCTTTGGGGTGCCCCCTGCCCCCGTATATAAAGGAGGGGGGAGGAGGCCAGCCACCAGGAGCGCGTGCCATGGGGGGGAGTCCTACTAGGATGCCACTCCTAGTAGGATTCACCCCCTTTTCCCCTTCTTTTCGGAGGGGAAAAGGGGAAGGGAGAGGGAACCGGAGAAGGAAAGCGGGGCGTGCCCCCTCCCCTAGTCCAATTCAGACTCCCTATGGGAAGGGGGCATGGCCACCCCTTGTGGGCTGCCTCCCCTCTCCCCTATGGCCCATGTTGGCCCATTAATTCCCGGGGGGTTCCGGTAACCTCCCGATACTCTGAAAATCATCCGAAACTTTCCGAAACCATTCCGGTGTCCAAATGTAACCTTCCAATATATCAATCTTTACCTCTCAACCATTTCGAGACTCCTCGTCATGTACGTGATCTCAAATGGGACTCCAAACAACCTTCAGTCACCAAAACACATAACTCATTTAATACCAATCGTCATCGAACGTTAAGCGTGCGGACCCTACGGGTTCGAGAACTATGTAGACATGACTGAGACACCTCTCCGGTCAATAACCAATAGCAGAACCTGGATGCTCATATTGGTTCCCACATATTCCATGAAGATCTTTATCGGTCGAATTGTAATGTCAATATAGTTATTCCCTTTGTCATCGTATGTTACTTGCCCGAGACTCGATCGTCGGTATCTTCATACCTAGTTCAATCTCGTTACCAGCAAGTCTCTTTACTCATTCCGTAGTGCATCATCTCGTAACCAACTCATTAGTCACATTGCTTGCAAGGCTTCATATGATGTGCATTACCGAGAGGGCCCAGAGATACCTCTCCGATACTCGGAGTGACAAATCCTAATTTCGATCTATGCCAACCCAACAAACACCTTCGAAGATATCCGTAGAGCATCTTTATAATCACCCAGTTACGTTGTGACATTTGATAGCACACAAGGCATTCCTCCAGTGTCCGGGAGTTGCATAATCTCATAGTCGGAGGAATATATATTTGACATGAAGAAAGCAGTAGCAATAAAACTGAACGATTATTATGCTAAGCTAACGGATGGGTCTTGTCCATCACATCATTCCACTAATGATGTGATCCTGTTATCAAATGACAACTCTTGTCCATGGCTAGGAAACTTAACCATCTTTGATCAACGAGCTAGTCTAGTAGAGGCATACTAGGGACATGTTGTTTTGTCTATGTATTCACACATGTATCAAGTTTCCGGTTAATACAATTCTAGCATGAATAATAAACATTTATTATGAAAAAGGAAATATAAAATAACAACTTTATTATTGCCTCTAGGGCATACTTCCTTCAGTAGCCATGTCTCATGTGTAGAAAGTGGTAGGTCGGAGAGGAGCGAGTTCACCTTATCTTCGATAGCCTTTGCTCGAGCTCTTGTCATTGGTCCAAGTGGTTTCATGGGAGATGTAGATACGTCCATGGGGATGATCGTGGGATGCTCCGCATCATCTCCTCCCCTTGGGAAAGATCCGACCTTGGATCGAAAGCTTCATCACCATGGTATGGCGAGAGGTCTTTGACATTGAACATGTCGCTCACGTTGTACTTGTCGTTTGGGAGGTCGATCTTGTAAGCGTTGTTGTTGTAGCGTGCTAGCACCTTGAAGGGTCTATCGGCTCGAGGTAGAAGCCTGGACTTGTGTTCGTTGGGGAAGCGTTCCTTGCGAAGGTGTAGCCACACAAGATCTCCAATGTTGAATATCATGGGTTGCTTGTGGATGTTGAGCTTGGTCGCGAGTCGTTGTACTTGGCGCTCGATGGTGTGCCTTGTATCTTCGTGCATCTTCTTGAGGTAGTTTTCTCATGCACTCGTGTCCATATTGCTGCGCTTTTATAGTGGAAGAGGAAGAATGTCAAATGGGGACAACGCGTTGAAACCGTAGACGACCTCGAAAGGGGAATTGCCAGTAGTCGAATGTCTTGCGCGGTTGTAGGCGTACTCGGTGATGAGTAGGCACTCCTCCCACTCCCTGATGTTCCTCTTGATCAACATGCGTAGTAGAGTGGAGAGTGTTCGGTTCGTCACCTTCGTTTGGCTGTCGGTTTGAGGATGGTATGACGAAGAGAACAAGAGCTTGATTCCGATCTTGGCGCATAGAGTCTTCCAAAAGTAACTCAAGAACTTGACGTCGCGGTCCGAGACAATCGTCTTCGGCACTCCATGGAGGCGCAAGATTTTCGTACAAAAAAGATTTGCAATATGTGAAGCGTTGTCTATGTTATTGCATGGGATAAAATGAGCCATCTTAGAGAATCGGTCCACAACAACAAACATGAAATCCTTTCCAATTTGGGTTCTAGGCAAACCAAGTACAAAGTCCATGCTAATGTCTTCCCAAGTTTGATCTGGAATAGGAAGTGGCATGTAAAGACCGTGGGATTGAGCTTTTGACTTAGCTTTGTGACATGTCGAACATCGGTTGGTGAAGCATGAGATGTCGCGGAACATCTTGGGCCAAAAATAGTTCTTGGAGAGTGTAGTGAATGTCCTGTCGCATCCAAAGTGTCCCATTAGTCCTCCTCCGTGAGATTCTTGCAAAAGTAACAAACGAAGAGAAGACTTGGGAATGCAAAGTATGTTAGCTCTCATAAGATAATCATCCTTGATCTAGTAGTGTTCCTGATGACCCACAAGTGTAGGGGATCTATCGTAGTCCTTTCGATAAGTAAGAGTGTCGAACCCAACAAGTAGCAGAAGGAAATGACAAGCGGTTTTCAGTAAGGTATTCTCTGCAAGCACTAAAATTGTAGGTAATAGATGGTTTTGTGATAAGATAATTTGTAACGGGTAAGAAGCAATGAAAGTAAATAAGGTGCAGCAAGGTGGCCCAATCCTTTTTTTTAGCAAAGGACAAGCCTGGACAAATTATTATAATGAGAAAAGCGCTCCCGAGGACACATGGGAATTATCATCAAGCTAGTTTTCATCACGCTCATATGATTCACATTCGTTACTTTGATAATTTGATATGTGGGTGGACCGGTGGTTGGGTGCTGTCCTTTCTTGGACAAGCATCCCACTTATGATTAACCCCTATTGCAAGCATTCGCAACTACAAAAGAAGTACTAAGGTAAACCTAACCATAGCATGAAACAAGTGGATCCAAATCAGCCCCTTACGAAGCAACGCATAAACTAGGGTTTAAGCTTCTGTCACTCTAGCAACCCATCATCTACTTATTACTTCCCAATGCCTTCCTCTAGGCCCGAATAATGGTGAAGTGTCATGTAGTCGACGTTCACATAACACCACTAGAGGAGAGACAACATACATCTCATGAAAATATCGAACGAATACCAAATTCACATGACTGCTAATAGCAAGACTTCACCCATGTCCTCATGAACAAACGTAACTACTCACAAAGCATATTCACGTTCATAATCAGAGGGGTATTAATATGCATTAAGGATCTGAACAAATGATCTTCCACCAGATAAACTAACTAGCATCAACTACAAGGAGTAATCAACACTACTAGCAACCCACAGGTACCAATCTGAGGTTTGGGTACAAAGATTGGATACAAGAGATGGTACTGGTGAAGATGTTGATGGAGATTGACCCCCTCCCGATGAGAGGATCATTGGTGATGATGATGGTGATGATTTCCCCCTCCCGGAGGGAAGTTTCCCTGGCAGAACAGCTTCGCCAGAGCCCTAGATTGGTTCCGCCAAGGTTCCTCCTCGTGGCGGCGGAGTTTCGTCCCGTAAGCTTGCTTATGATTTTTTCCAGGGTAAAAGACTTCATATAGCAGAAGATGGGCATCGGAGGGCCACCAGGGGGCCCACGAGGCAGGGGGCGCGCCCAGTAGGGGTGGGCGCGCCCCCCACCCTCGTGGCCAAGGTGTGGGCCCCCTCTGGTACTTCTTTCGCTCAATAATTCTTATTAATTCCAAAAATGACTTTCATGGAGTTTCAGGGCTTTTGGAGCTGTGCATAATAGGTTTCCAATATTTGCTCCTTTTCCAGCCCAGAATCCCAGCTGCCGGCATTCTCCCTCTTCATGATAAACCTTGTAAAATAAGAGAGAATAGCCATAAGTATTGTGACATAACGTGTAATAACAGCCCATAACGAAATAAATATCGATATAAAAGCATGATGCAAAATAAACATATCAACTCCCCCAAGCTTAGACCTCGCTTGTCCTCAAGCGGAAGCCGATATTGAAAAATTTGTCCACATGTTTAGAGATAGAGGTGTCGATGAAAATAAAATACGGACATGAGGGCATCATGATCATTCTTATAACAGCAACATATATATAATTTTTCATATGATTCCTTATGCTTAAGTAACAATCTATTCACAATGTCAAGTATGATTCAGAAACTTCATTGAGAACTAACAAACTATAATCTCAGTCATTGAAGGAATTGCAATTTATCATAACATTGGAAAGAGTCAAGAATAGAGCTTTCCAGCAAGTCCACATACTCAACTATCATATAGTCTTCTACAATTGCTGACTCTCACGCAATACTTATGGTTCTGGAATTTTAATCGGACACAGAGAAAGATAGGGGCTTATAGTGTTGCCTCCCAACGTTTTACCTCAAGGGTAATGTCAACAATAATAGTTCATGCTAACTTACATCCAATTAGATATATATATATCAGGATCTTTCCAACATGAGGTGCTTGCCAAAGGATAAAATAAAAAGGGAAAGGTGGAGATCACCTTGACTCTTGCATAATGTAAAAGACATAAAGTAAAAGATAGGCCCTTTGCAGAGGGAAGCAGAGGTTGTCGTGCTTTTAGGGTTGGATGCACAAAATCTTAGTGCAAAAGAACGTCACCTTATATTGCCACTTGTGATATGAACCTTTATTATGCAGTCCGTCGCTTTTATTACTTCCATATCACATGATCGTATAAAGCTTATTTTCTCCGCACTAATAAGTCATACATATTTAGAGAGCAATTTTTATTGCTTGCAACATGAAAACTTACTTGAAGGATCTTACTCAATCCATAGGTAGGTATGGTGGACTCTCATGGCAAAACTGGGTTTAAGGATATTTGGAAGCACAAGTAGTATTTCTACTTAGTGCAAGGAATTTGGCTAGCACGAGGGGGAAAGGCAAGCTCAACATGTTGGACGATCCATGATAATATACTTTAACTGAGATGTGAGAAAACATAACCCATTACGTTGTCTTCCTTGTCCAACATCAACTCTTTAGCATGTCATACTTTAATGAGTGCTCACAATCATAAAAGATGTCCAAGATAGTATATTTATATGTGAAAACTTCTCTTTATTTATTACTTCCTATTAATTGCAACGATGACCAGAACTATGTTTGGCAACTCTCAACAACTTTTAAGCCTCATACTCTTTATATGTGAAGTCATTACTATCCATAAGATCAATATGAACTCTTTTATTCTTTTTATTCTTTCTATTTCTTCAAGATCATAGAAAGATAGCAAAGCCCTTGACTCAACACTAATCTTTATTATATATAGCTCACGGACTCGATTACATAGAGGGATCACAAAGCAAAACTCAAAACTAAATCATACCAAAACTTTATTCTACTAGATCAAGATATTACCAAAAGGATCGAACTAAGTAAAACGGTAAAGATAGGAGTGTGATGGTGATACGATACCGGGGCATCTCCCCCAAGCTTGGCAGTTGCCAAGGGGAGTGCCCATACCTAAGTGATTATGTCCTTGGAGGTGGTGAAGAAGGTGGCGATGATGATGGATAGTCGCACATCGAGCGTAGAAGATCCTCCAGTTTGCGGATAATGCCCTTGAGTGCGATGAAATGCTCCTTTAACAAAATATTTTCCTGTGTGAGATACTTGTTTTGTATACGAGCTAACTCAATCATCTTGAAAGCTTCAATCTCAGTTGGGGTAAAGAGGTTAGGTAGAGGTTGAGGGATGTTTTCTTTTTCCGCCGCGGGAGCTTGATCCTCCATGACCTTCTTGATCCCTTCATCCTTGTTGATCTCCTCCGGTTGTTCTCTTTTCAGCTCTATCTTCAATAGCCAAGCATCCTTGTCTTCATTGTTGGAGGAGGGTGAAGTTATGATGCTCTAGATATGTCAGAAAAACAACTAGAAACAAAGACAGAGGATTTTTGCATGATACGATGGTCAAAACCTTCGGGATATTATATAATGAATTTTTACTGACCAAGAGAAGTATCGTGCAAGAATACGGAGTTCGGAGAGCACACGAGGTGCCCACGAGGCAGGGGGCGCGCCCAGTAGGGGTGGGCGCGCCCTCCACCCTCGTGGAGGCCTCGTGTCCTTCCCGGACTACTTCTTATTTTCCTATTTTCTTAAATATTCCAAAACAGAGAAAAATTGCCATTAGAATTGTTTTGGAGTCGGTTTACTTACCGTACCACATACCTATTCCTTTTCGGAGTCTGAAACATTCTGGAAAGTGTCCCGTATGTATTCCTCCGGGGTTACGGTTTCAATAATATTAGTTTCAACATTTATAGGATTACCTTAGATATAATGTTTGATTCTTTGACCGTTCACCACCCTTGGACTTGTGCCTTCGAAGTTGTTGATTTTTATGGCACCAGAATGATAGACTTCCTCGATAACGTAAGGGCCTTCCCATTTAGAGAGAAGTTTTCCTGCAAAAAATCTTAAACGAGAGTTGAATAATAACACATAATCACCTACGTTAAACTCACACTTTTGTATCCTTTTGTCATGCCATCTTTTAACTTTTTCTTTAAACAGCTTGGCATTCTCATAGGCTTGGGTTCTCCATTCATAAAGTGAGCTAATGTCAAATAACCTCTTGTCACCGGCAAGTTTGAAATCATAGTTGATCTCTTTAGTAGCCCAATATGCCTTATGTTCAAGTTCGAGAGGTAAGTGACATGCTTTTCCATAAACCATTTTATATGGAGACATACCCATAGGATTTTTATATGCATTTCTATAGGCCCATAATGCATCATCAAGTTTCTTGGACCAATTCTTTCTAGATCTGTTAACAGTCTTTTGCAAAATTAATTTGATCTCTCTATTACTCAACTCTACTTAACCACTAAACTGTGGGTGATAAGGAGATGGAATTCTATGATTAACATCATACTTAGCAAGCATTTTACGAAATGCACCATGAATAAAATGTGAACCACCATCAGTCATGAGATATGTAGGGACTCCAAACCTCGGAAAAATAACTTCTTTAAGCATCTTAATAGAGGTGTTATGATCAGCACTACTAGTTGGAATAGCTTCTACCCACTTAGTAACGTAATCAACAACAACTAAAATATGTGTATATCCAATAGAGGCAGGAAAAGGTCCCATATAATCAAAGCCCCAAACATCAAATGGTTCAATAACAAGAGAATAGTTCATAGGCATTTCTTGACATCTACTAATATTACCAATTCTTTGACATTCATCACAAGACAATACAAACTTACGGGCATCTTTGAAGAGAGTAGGCCAATAAAAACCGGATTGCAATACCTTATGTGCAGTTCTATCCACAGCGTGATGTCCTCCATATGGTTCGGAGTGACACTTGCATAGGATCTATTCCTGTTCATGCTCGGGTACACAACATCAAATAACACCATCTACTCCTTCTTTATAAAGGTGTGGGTCATCCCAGAAGTAATGTCTTAAATCATAAAAGAACTTTTTCTTTTGCTGGTATGTGAAACTAGGTGGTATAACTTTAGCAACAATGTAATTAGCATAATAAGCATACCATGGAGCAGTACGAGAAGCATTTATGACATCTAATTGTTCATCCGGAAAGCTATCATCAATAGTTAGTGGGTCATCAAGAACATTCTCTAACCTAGACAAGTTGTCTGCAACGGGGTTCTCAGCTCCCTTTCTATCAGTAATATGCAAATCAAATTCTTGGAGCAAGAGAACCCATCTAATAAGTCTAGGTTTAGCATCTTTCTTTTCCATAAGATATTTAATAGCAACATGATCTGTGTGTAGTTACTTTAGAATCAACAATATAAGGTCTGAACTTATCACATGCAAATACAACTGCTAAAAATTCTTTTTCAGTAGTAGCATAATTTCTCTGGGCGATGTCTAGAGTTTTACTAGCATATTGAATAACATTTAGTTTCTTATCAACTCTTTGCCCTAGAACGAAACCTACATCATAATCGCTAGCATCACACATAATTTCAAAGGGTAAATTCCAATCAGGTGGCTGAACAATAGGTGCAGAAATCAAAGCTTTCTTAAGTATTTCAAATGCTTCTACACAATCACCATCGAAGACAAAAGGAATATCTTTTTGCAATTAATTAGTCAGAGGCCTAGATATTTTAGAAAAGTCCTTAATGAACCTCCTATAAAAATCGGCATGACCAAGGAAACTTAGTATACCTTAATGTCTTAGGACATGGCATCTTTTCAATAGCAGCAACTTTAGCTTTATCAACTTCAATACCTCTTTCAGAAATTTTATGCCCCAAGACAATTCCTTCATTAACCATAAAGTTGCACTTTTCCCAATTCAAGACGAGACTAGTGTCTTCACATCTCTGCAAAACTCGATCAAGGTTTCTCAAGCAATCATCAAAAGAGGATCCATAAACGGAGAAAACATCCATGAATACCTCACAAATATTTTCACGAAAGTCAGAGAAAATAGCCATCATGCATCTTTGAAAGGTAGCAGGTGCATTACATAAACCAAAAGGCATACGTCTATAAGCAAAAGTACCAAAAGGGCAAGTAAAAGTAGTCTTTGCTTGATCGTCCGCTGACACAGGTATTTGAGAGAAACCAGAATAACCATTTAGAAAGCAAAAATGTGTATGTTTGGATAGCCTGTCTAGCATTTGATCAATAAAAGGTAAAGGGTAATGATCGTTCTTAGTAGATTTATTTAATTTGCGGAAATCAATTACCATCCTATAACTTGTAATAATTCTTTGCGGGATCAATTCATCTTTATCATTAGGGACGACAATAATACCTTCCTTCTTAGGGACACAATGGACAGGACTTACCCATTGACTATCAGCAACGGGATAAATTATACCTGCCTCAAGGGGCTTTAGTATCTCCTTTCTTACCACTTCTTTCATCTTAGGATTTAAACGCCGTTGATGGTCTCTATCTGGTTTGGCATCTTCTTCCAATTTTATTTTGTGTTGGCATAGAGTGGGGCTAATGCCCTTAAGATCATCAAGAGTATATCCAATAGCAGAACGGTGCTTCTTCAGAGTTTTCAATAATCTTTCCTCTTCCTGCTCTGAAAGGTTAGCACTAATAATAACATGATATATCTTCTTTTCATCAAGATAAGCATATTTAAGAGTATCAGGTAATGGTTTAAGCTCAAACACGGGGCCACCCTTGGGCGGAGGAGGATCCCCTAGGATTTCAACATGCAAGTTGTGTTTCAAAATAGGACCCTGTTTGAGGAATAATTCATCTATCTCCCTTCTTTCATTCATAAACATATCTTTTTCATGATCTAGCAAATATTATTCTAACGGATAAGTAGGAGGCACGACAATAGAAGCAAGACCAATAATTTCATCCTTACTAGGCAATTTTTTATCATGGGGTTGTCTACGAAATTTAGCAAAATTAAACTCATGTTTCATATCCCCCAAGCCAATTGTAACAACATCCTTTTCACAATCAATCTTAGCATTAACAGTATTCAAGAAGGGTCTACCAAATATAATGGGACAAAAGCTATCTTGTGGGGAACCAAGAACAAGAAAATCAGCAGGGTATTTAACTTTCCCACACAAGACTTCGACATCTCTAACAATCCCAAATGGTGAAATAGTGTCTCTATTGGCAAGCTTAATTGTAACGTCAATATCTTCTAACTCGGCGGGTGCGATATCATGCATAATTTCTTCATATAAGGAAATAGGTATTGCACTGGCACTAGCACCCATATCACATAAGCCATGATAACAATGATCTCCTATTTTAACAGAAATAACGGGCATGCCTACAACAGGTCTATGTATCTTAGCATCAGGTTTAGCAATATTAGCAGCTTCCTCGTAGAAGTAAATAACATGCCCATCTATATTATCAGCCAAGAGATCTTTAACCATAGCAATACTAGGTTCAACTTTAATTTTCTCAGGAGGTGTATATATTCTAGTATTACTTTTATGAACCACAGTTGAAGCTTTAGCATGATCCTTTATCCTAACAGGAAAAGGTGGTTTCTCAACATAAGTAGTAGGAACAATAGGATCATTATAAGTGATAATCTTTTCTTCAACTGTAACAGGTGAAACTACTTTTACTTCAATGGGAGGGTTATATTTAAACCACTTCTCCTTAGGGATATCAACATGAGTAGCAAATGATTCACAGAAAGAAGCTACTATCTCAGAATCAAGTCCATATTTAGTGCTAAATCCATGAAAAGCATCGGTATCCATAAAAGACTTAACACAATCAAACTTAGGTGTCATACCTGACTCCTTACCATCGTCAGCACCCCAAACTTCAGAGTTGCATTTAATTCTTTCCAATAAGTCCCACTTGATTTCAATAGTCTTCAGCATATAAGAACCAGCACAGGAAGTATTGAGCATGGTGCGATCATTGAGAGAAAGCCGAGCATAAATTGTTTGAATAATCATTTCTCTTGAGAGCTCATGATTGGGGCACGAATATAACATTGACTTAAGCCTCCCCCAAGCTTGAGAGATGCTTTCTCCTTCGCGAGGCCAGAAATTATATATGTAATTACGATCACGATGAACAAGATGCATAGGATACAACTTCTGGTGAAATTCCAGCTCGAATCGTTTATAGTCCCAAGATCAAGTATCATCACATAGCCTATACCATGTCAATGCATCTCCCTTCAAAGATAAAGGGAAGACCTTCCTCTTAGCAACATCATCGGGTATACCTGCAAGCTTAAATAATCCACAAACTTCATCCACATAGATAAGGTGTAAATCGGGATGCAATGTTCCATCTCCTGCAAAGGGATTAGCTAGCAGTTTCTCTATCATACCAGAAGGAATGTCAAAGTAAACATTTTCAGTAGGTTCAGTAGGTTGAGGAGCAACTCTTTGCTCTATTGGTCAGGGCGAAGATGCCCTGAACAAGCCCCTCAAAGGATTAGATTCCATAGTAACAAGTGACAGAAAATTTCAGCACACTATATAAATGTTTCCTTACCAAGTTCCACTCACCAAAGGCGCTTCACTCCCCGGCAATGATGCGAGAAAAGAGTCTTGATGACCGACAAGTGTAGGGGATCTATCGTAGTCCTTTCGATAAGTACGAGTGTTGAACCCAACGAGGAGCAGAAGGAAATGACAAGCGGTTTTCAGTAAGGTATTCTCTGCAAGAACTGAAATTGTAGGTAATAGATAGTTTTGTGATAAGATAATTTGTAACGGGTAACAACCAATGAAAGTAAATAAGGTGCAGCAAGGTGGCCCAATCCTTTTTGTAGCAAAGGACAAGACTGGACAAATTCTTATAATGAGAAAAGCGCTCCCGAGGACACATGCGAATTATCATCAAGCTAGTTTTCATCACGCTCATATGATTCGCGTTTGTTACTTTGATAATTTGATATGTGGGTGGACCGGTTGTTGGGTGCTGTCCTTTCTTGGACAAGCATCCCACTTATGATTAACCCCTATTGCAAGCATCCGCAACTACAAAAGAAGTATTAAGGTAAACCTAACCATAGCATGAAACAAGTGGATCCAAATCAGCCCCTTACGAAGCAACGCATAAACTAGGGTTTAAGCTTCTGTCACTCTAGCAACCCATCATCTACTTATTACTTCCCAATGCCTTCCTCTAGGCCCAAATAATGGTGAAGTGTCATGTAGTCGACGTTCACATAACACCACTAGAGGAGAGACAACATACATCTCATCAAAATATCGAACGAATACCAAATTCACATGACTACTAATAGTAAGACTTCACCCATGTCCTCAGGAACAAACATAACTACTCACAAAGCATATTCATGTTCATAATCAGAGGGGTATTAATATGCATTAAGGATCTGAACAAATGATCTTCCACCGGATAAACCAACTAGCATCAACTACAAGGAGTAATCAACACTACTAGCAACCCACATGTACCAATTTAAGGTTTGGGTACAAATATTGGATACAAGAGATGAACTAGGGTTTGAGAGGAGATGGTGCTGGTGAAGATGTTGATGGAGATTGACCCCCTCCCGATGAGAGGATCGTTGGTGATGACGATGGTGGTGATTTCCCTCCCGGAGGGAAGTTTTCCTGGCAGAACAGCTCCGCCGGAGCCCTAAATTGGTTCTGCCAAGGTTCTGCCTCGTGGCGGCGGAGTTTCGTCCCATAAGCTTGCTTATGATTTTTTTCCAGGGTAAAAGACTTCATATAGCAGAAGATGAGCACCGGAGGGCCACCAGGGGGCCCACGAGGGAGGGGGCACGCCCAGTAGGGGGGGCGCCCCCCACCCTCGTGGCCAAGGTGTGGGCCCCCTTGGCACTTCTTTCACTCAATAATTCTTATTGATTTCAAAAATGACTTCCGTGGAGTTTCAGGACTTTTGGAGCTGTGCAGAATATGTTTCCAATATTTGCTCCTTTTCCAGCCCATAATCCCAGTTGTCGGCATTCTCCCTCTTCATGATAAACCTTGTAAAATAAGAGAGAATAGCAATAAGTATTGTGACATAACGTGTAATAACAGCCCATAATGCAATATATATCGATATAAAAGCATGATGCAAAGTGGACGTATCAGTTCCCAAGATGTATGCGTCAAACATTTGGCGTAAGGAATTGCAAAAGTAGGATCATGCGCATACAAGTCTTTTATGTGCTCAAAGCCAATGACATTCAATTCAAGTTTAGTAACAAGCATGCATATGCGGGAAAGAGCATCCACCACAACATTTTCCTTGCCTTTGATATACTTGATGACATAAGGAAAAGACTTAATGAATTCACTCCACTTAGCATGACGCTTGTTCAAATTAGTTTGACCTTTAGGTACTTGAGCGTTTCATGATCGGTATGGATGATAAATTCATGAGGGCGAAGATAATGTTCCCATTCATGCAAAACTCGCACTAAAGCATATAGCTCTTTGTCATAGATGGGATAATTGAGTTGTGCTTCGGAAAGTTTCTCACTAAACTATGCTATGGGGCGCTTCTCTTGCATTAACACACCTCCTATGCCATTACCACTAGCATCACAATGAATTTCAAAAGGTTTGTCAAAGTTGGGTAATGCAAGGATGGGAGCATTGAGTAAGCAAATTCTTAAGTTCATTAAATGCGATATCTTGGGATGGTCCCAAACAAATGGCGCATTTATCTTACTCAAAGGATGCAAAGGTGAAGCAATGGTGCTAAAATCCTTCACAAATCTATGATAGAAACCGGCTAAACTAACAAAACTACGCACTTTTTGCAAGTTGGTTCATTGGGGCCAAGTTTTAATAGCATTGATCTTAAATTCATCTACATGAACACCCTTAGAAGAAACAACGAAACCCAAGAAAACAAGCTTATCAACACCAAAAAGGCATTTGTCCATATTAGCATAAAGGCGCTATTTCCTAAGGGTTTGCAACACGGTTCTAAGATGGGTGACATGAGCTTTGAGGGATTTGCTAAAGAAAAGAATATCATCAAAATAGACCACAACAAATACACCAATATAGGGTCGAAGTACAAAATGCATGACTCACACGAAAGTACCGGGTGCTTCGGATAAACCCATTGGCATAACTAGCCATTCATATAAGCCAAATTTGGTCTTAAATGCGGTTTTTCCATTCATCACCTTCTTGGATGCGTATTTGATAGTAGCCACTCTTAAGATCAATCTTAGAGAAGATGGTGGCTCCGCTAAGCTCATCTAGCATATCATCTAGGCGTGGAATGGGGTAACGATATCTAACGGTGCTAGCATTGATGGGGCGGCAATCGGAACACATGCGATAAGTGCCATCTTTCTTGGGAACAAGGATTCCCGGTACGGCACAAGGGCTCAAGCTTTCCCATACATGACCGTTGTTGATGAGTTGTTGTACTTGCCGTTGGATCTCCTTAGTTTCCTCGGGGTTGACGTGGTATGGAGCCTTGTTAGGTAGAGGTGCTCCGGGGATGAGGTCGATTCGGTTTTTAATGCCTCGTAGTGGTGGTAGACCTGGAGGTAGCTCGTCGGGGAAAACATCCTGGAATTCCTACAAAAGAGAAGACAACACTAAAAGTAGATTGTGAGAGGTGTTAGCTTTTGGTGCCTCATCCTTGCACAAATGGACATAGTGCATAACACTTGATGGGTTCTCACACACTTCTCTCATCTCACTTTTGGTGGAAAATAGAACTAAGGTCTTGTCGCTCATCATGGAGGCACTCGATTTTGGCTTGTGGCGCTCACTCTCTTTGTGGTGGTTCGCTCTCTCACTATTCTCTCCACGATGGGTGGCTTGCTTGTCCGTGATCACTTGATTTGGAGACATAGGTCATAACACATACTCCTTTCCTTTCATCTTGAGGATATAGTGATTGGTGCACCCGTTGTGGATGACGCCTCAGTCAAATTGCCATGGACGTCCGAGAAGGAGGTGGCAAACGGACATCGGGACGACATCACACTCCAAAGTGTCTTCATATGCTCCTATCTTGAAGGAAACTTGCACCGTATGCTCGACTTGGATAGTGCCGGAATTGTTTAGCCATTGAACCTTGTAGGGGTGCGGGTGCTTTTCTCTCGACCAATTGGAGCCTGGAGCATAGTTCTTCACTTGCCAAGTTATGACAACTCCCTCCATCGATGATGACCTTGACGAACCTTCCATTGATGCCAGCCTTGGTCTGAAAGATATGGCATCTTTGATCCTCATCTTGTGACGCCCCCGATTCAATCGTACACTAATCATGCACGCAAACGTGTACGATCAAGATCAGGGACTCACGGGAAGATATCACAACACAACTCTAAAACATAAATAAGTCATACAAGCATCATAATACAAGCCAGGGGCCTCGAGGGCTTGAGTACAAGTGCTCGATCATAGACGAGTCAGCGGAAGCAACAATATCTGAGTACAGACATAAGTTAAACAAGTTTGCCTTAAGAAGGCTAACACAAACTGGGATACAGATCGAAAGAGGCGCATGCCTCCTGCCTGGGATCCTCCTAACTACTCATGGTCGTCGTCAGCGGCCTGCACGTAGTAGTAGGCACCTCCAGTGTAGTAGTCGTCGTCGATGGTGGCGTCTGGCTCCTGGACTCCAGCATCTGGTTGCGACAACCAGAAAGAAAGGAAAGGGGGAAAAGGGGGGAGAAACCAACCGTGAGTACTCATCCAAAGTACTCGCAAGCAAGGAGCTACACTACATATGCATGGGTATATGTGTAAAGGGCCATATCGGTGGACTGAACTGCAGAATGCCAGAATAAGAGGGGGATAGCTAATCCTGTCGAACACTACGCTTCTGGCAGCCTCCATCTTGCAGCACGTAGAAGAGAGTAGACTGAAGTCCTCCAAGTAGCATCGCCAAGTAACATCTCCAAGTAGCATCTCCAGTAGCATCTCCAGTAGCATCGCATAGCATAATCCTACCCGGCGATCCTCTCCTCGTCGCCCTGTTAGAGAGCGATCACCGGGTTGTATCTGGCACTTGAAAGGGTTTGTTTTATTAAGTATCCGGTTCTAGTTGTCATAAGGTCAAGGTACAACTCCAAGTCGTCCTGTTACCGAAGATCACGGCTATTCGAATAGATTAACTTCCCTGCAGGGGTGCACCACATAACCCAACACGCTTGATCCCATTTGGCCGGACACACTTTCCTGGGTCATGCCCGGCCTCGAAAGATCAACACGTCACAGCCCCACCTAGGCACAACAGAGAGGTCAGCACGCCGGTCTAAACCTAAGCGCACAGGGGTCTGGGCCCATCGCCCATAGCACACCTGCACATTGCGTACGTGGCCGAAAGCAGAACTAGCCCCCTTAATACAAGAGCAGGCTTATGTTCCAATTCGGCGCACGCCACTCAGTCGCTGGCGTCACGAAGTGCTTCGGCTGATACCACGACGTCGGGATACCCATAACTACTCCCACGTAGATGGTTAGTGCGTATAGACCAAATGGCCAGACTCAGATCAAATACCCAGATCTCGTTAAGCGTGTTAAGTATCCGCGAACGCCGACCAGGGCCAGGCCCACCTCTCTCCTAGGCGGTCTCAACCTGCCCTGACGCTCCGCCACAAAGTAACAGTCGGGGGCCATCGGGAACCCAGGCCCACCTCTACCGGGATGGAGCCACCTGTCCTTTCAGCCCCCAACTCCGAACAGTATCACAGGTTGTGTAACAGTGTAAAGTATATAGTATATAGCCGTGATCACCTCCCGAAGTGATCATGGCCCAGTAGTATAGCATGGCAGACGGACAAGAATGTAGGGCCAATGATGATAAACTAGCATCCTATACTAAGCATTTAGGATTGCAGGTAAGGTATCAACAGATGTAGCAACAATGTCAGGCTATGCATCAGGATAGGATCAATGGAAAGCAGTAACATGCTACACTACTCTACTGCAAGCAGTATAGAGGAGAATAGGCGATATCTGGTGATCAAGGGGGGGGGGGGCTTGCCTGGTTGCTCAGACAAGAAGGAGGGGTCGTCGGTGACGTAGTCGACCACAGGGGCATCAGCATTGTCACGGGGTCTACCGGAGAGAAGAGGGGGGAGAAACAGTAAATACATGGCAAGCAAGTGCATAACAGGACAACAAGCAGAGCTAGACGTGTTCTATCGCGGTATGAGGTGATACCGGTGAAGGGGGGAAACATCCGGGAAAGTATCCCCGGTGTTCCGTGTTTTCGGACAGCTGAACCGGAGGTGAAATGTTGCAGGTTCACTATGCTAGGGACGCGTGGCGGATGAACGGGCTGCGTATCCGGATCCGTCTCGTCGTTCTGAGCAACTTTCATGTTGAAAATAGTTTAATCCGAGTTACGGATTAAAAGATATGATTTTCTAAAGATTTTATTAATTTCTGGAATTTAATTAATTATTTAATTTAATTCGAAATTGGATTTATGACATTAGCATGATGTCATGCTGACGTCAGCAGTCAACAGGGGTTGACTGGTCAACCTGACGTGTGGGTCCCGCATGTCATTGACTATTAACTAACCTTACAGATTAATTAACTAAACTAGGTGATTAGGTTAATCTAATCAGGATTAATTAAGTTAATTAATTAACTAATTAATATTTTAATTATTTTAATTATTTATATTATGATTATTTTTATTAAATCTTTTTTTAAAACCTTTTTTTTAATTTTCGTTCTGGATCTAGAGGCCCCACTTGTCAGTGGCCCGGGAGCCTTAACGGGTGCTGGGTACTGGGTGTAGGCGCCCAAACGGACGGGTGCCCGAGGGGGCACCGAGCAGGCCCGACGCACACTGGCGCCGGCGGCGGAGGTGGCTGCGGCAAGGAGCCGCAGGGCGGTGGCGGGGCAACACCGGGTCCACGGTGACCAACAGGGGCGCGGCCACGGTGGGCGCGCACGGGAAGGAGGCCGCGGGCGTGCCCGCAGGCGAGGCGCAGGGCGCGGCCACGCACTGGGCGCAGACACAGCGAACAGGGGAAGGCCTGTGGCGCGTGGCTTCGCGACGAGCAAGGGGAAGGGGCGGTGACCAGCGGGCGGGGGACGACGGGCACGGCCCGGTCGGTGTAGCGCGTGGCCAGGGCGCGGCCGGCCGCGGTGAGCGCGGGGCCGGAGCACACGAGGCGCGGCGACGGTCGCGGGGGAGAGGGAGTGTGAGGAGAGGGGGCAGGAGCCCGGGGCCTCACAGCGTTCGCAGGGTCAAGGGCAGCGGGCTCGACGGAGGTCGGGGACGACGGGGCGGTGGCGACTCGGGCGGTTCGGCAAGGACGAGGACGACACGCGTGGGGAGGAGACGAGGTCGAGGCGGCGTCGGGGTTCAGGCAGCGAGCGGCGGCCTCCTCCTCTCGATCCCGATCCAAATCGGGGGAGAGGGGGGGAGCGAGTGGGGCGTGGGTGCAGGTTAGGGTTTGCGGGGGTGGGGGGATAAGGAGAGGGAGTGGTGGCCGGTTGGGCCGGTGGGTTGGCCCAATAGGGTTGTGGCTTGCTGGGCCAGAGCCCAGTGGGGGGGGGGGGGGTTGCTTTCTCCTTTTTTTTGGTTAGTTTGTTTTCTGTTTTTGTATTTTCTTTCTTTTATTTTTTTACTCTTTATTTATTTTTCCTTTCTATTTTATTTCTAGTTTCTCTTTCATTTAGTTTTTATCTAATATTAAAATGATCCCTAATTTAGTAATACCTTAAAACCCACTATAACAAAAGGTCTTACCCCAAAACAAATTAGTTTAGTATTTTGTTAATTATAAAAGCATTTAAATATTGGTTTTTGCTACTGTTTTATTCATCTAAGGGCATTTAAACATTTTATAAAAATGTGGTTTCTCCACCATAATTACCTATGCATTAGTTGGATCACTCCGAACATTTTTGTTTTAAAGTTTGAAAACTTTGTTTGTTTGACAAAAATTCAAATTTGAATTCGAATCGTTTTGAACTAACGCGAGATTAGCGACAGTAATGGAGGTGACAAGGCGTCATTAGCAGAGGTTACTGTAGCTTGATTATCCGGGCGTCACAATTCTCCTCCACTATAAGAAATCTCGTCCCGAGATTTAAGAGGGGAGTAAGGGGAAAGTTCTGGTTACGACATTCTAACGGATCTTCTAGAAGAAGTTAATCCCTTTCGCTGGTGTCTTCAATCCTTTATTCCGATGCATCATGATAAACTTGCCATCATTTCTTCGGGAACTCCATCGTACTTACGAAAAGATAAGGGGCAGCTCACTACGACATAATGCTTTTGAGGGAAACAATCTGGGGTTAACCCATGAATTAGTATAAGATTATCTCTCGAGTTGAACATATGAAATACCTTGAGAGTAAGGTACGAAGGTACCATAATAGGCTCCAAGCGGATAGATAGTTGCTCGAAGCCTAAACCAGAGTGAGAAAGGGGTTCAAAGTAGCGAGAGTAAGTATTGCGTCTGATACCAGAATAGATCACTAGGACAGTGGCCCATGGATTACATACGAGTCCACGCGCGAGGAATAACTTTGGGAATAGGGGGTGTACAGGACAGTCAGGTTTCGATCCTGTGGAACTGTGGGTTATGGGCCCACCATGTAGGTTTTTTTTGGAGCAGTGACATCTTTCACGGTCATGATAGCAAGGCATGTCAGAGGATCAGCCTATTAGTTATGTCGGCAACACATCAGTACCAAGGGCGAGGGACGAAGAGAGCCATTTTCCTACTCGTTGAACGAGGCGGACCGGTAGGCAAGATTCTCGTCCATCGATGGTTACCGGAATGCCATCAACAAAAGTAACAAGGTCGTTCTAACAAAGTGGTACAACGAGGTGTTCACATAAGCAAGGATATATTACTGCTTATACAATATAGAACACAAGAAGGTTTAAACAAACCAATGGAAAGGAAAAGTGATTATCAGGTTTTAAACAGAACAATGGAAAGGAAAATGTGTTTAAACACATATTTCAAGGGTATATTCTTCCCAAGGACAAGCAGAACACATTATCCATGACAGGATATAATGTAGAAAACTCCTTAGGTAGGGGAGAGAAATTTCATGACATTACCCGTACATCGGTGTTTGGATAATTGAGCAGGAAACATTTAGCATTGGGCTTCAAATGGTCTTGTTGAAAATTGAAGTACCATAGGCATGCTTCAAGATAGTATTGACATGGTCTTCAAATAAAGGTCGGACTTCGGATACACGAAAGGTCCATTAGGATAAACTTATTAAACAAGGCATTCAATTTCCTCATAGAAAAATGGATAACCTTGTTAAAAAGGAAACTATAACAATAGGTCCTCCGGCCAGGTGGGCTAGGTATGATACCACCTTACCGGGTCATATAAAGATCAACGTTATGACTCTTGGAAATATGTTCCAACCATCATATCTGACCGAGATTCCGATTTGACTGGTGTCAGGATACCTCAGACTCGGGATGCCTGAGAAGAAAAGGTGCAACACAATTTGACGAGATGACATTGTGAGATTCTCAGAAATGATCTATGTAAGTGAGCTCTGAAACAAGAGTTCATCAGTAAACCAAGGAGAGGATGAGGAGGTGGCTGATAGGCTCAGCAACAAATCATCGAGATTTCCAAAGGATTGATTTCCACAATTATGTGAACAAGGAAATATCATTTGTCGAATCAAATGTCATAATGATGTATGCTCGAGGGAAACATACACAACTGAACAATGATAGAAGGGTGCACCTAGGAATCTGGACTAGGTAGCATGATCAATGTTTGAATGATGATTTAATAATCAGTAGACTTAGAATGAAACTATAGACCAATAACTTCAAAGCAATAGGGTTGCTAGAAGTTTAGAATTTACACATCACAGACCATTTGTCGGTATTCCGGTTAGAAACAACACGGAGACCAAGAAATGAACACAAAAGGCGAGAGATATTACTATATCAAGAATTCTCAAGAGGTGGTAAAATTACCACGACATTCTTGACACAAAAGGTGGTAATATTCCAAGGTAAAGAAGGACAAATGCTGGATAGCAAGGAACTCAAGGTATAACACAAAACATGAACAAGTTTGTGTTGGAGGGAAGGCAATAAAGTGGCCGATGATAACACAAATCATCAGGGGCAAGGATGGTATTTCTCATCATGAATTCAATTGATATACTGGAAGAGCTCAGAATGTTGATGATCACGACACCTTTGTCGCGAGAGTTCATGAAGATGTAATCGATCGGCGACGACATCAAGTCAAAGTAATGATGAAGTGAAAGGTTATTGGAACCAAGGGTACGACACAAAATCGAAACCAAGCTTGTTATTCAAGGCGAAATGATATGACGATGAGGATCGACGTAAGGTTAGTTCATCGTCGAAAATTGTGCTCCGAGAAGAAGGACCGGGTAGCACAGTTAAAATTAGCTCGATAATGAGCCGATCAGGCTAGGAATGACTTGAAGGATTAATATATTTGTAAGCAACAAAAATTACTTAGAGTTATGGAATCAGAGTGCGGAATCGATTCACTTATCGATGTTCTCGGTTGACTACAACCCAAAACCTGTGGAGTCACTAAGACAGGGAAGGATACTACTTCATCAAAAATTCATAGAATGAAGTGCAATGGGTTGATATCCTCGAGATACCAGGGGGAAATACTCGAAGGTAGAACAAAATAGAGGTTGGATTGGGTATTGCTCTGCAGAAGTCAAGTGCTTAAACTTGCACGAGAAATGGTAATTAAAGGAGAACATGGTCGGGACCATGATTGCAAAGGATCAATTCACCGATACCAAAGGATAGTATATCAAGGAAATAGTTACAAGAAGCTTCCATGATAGGATCTTCATCGTGTCCATGGGCATGAACACAAGGTTCAAGGTCGACTCCCACTTCTCCAATGCATAACCTTTCATTTTACTTCTCGCTTTTGATGAAGCTGTAGTGTAGAAATTTTATCTAGCAAAATACCAGAAGAGTGTGACTCGTGAAAACTTTCGAGTTCACACATATTAAGGAAGGCATAGGTTCAAGCCATCGGGGCTTCTTAGAACATATACCACGAACTTCAGGAGTAAATGACACAAACTCAATAGTAGAGCATGTTCAAAAGCAAATGATACAATTTACAAAAGGCATTATATACCCATGGAAAGGCTCTCAAGGTTATTCAATATTAAGGCCACTGTCGGATAAAATCCAACAAAGGAACCGATGGTCCACAAGGGATCTGATGTGAGCATCGGTACTCAACCAGAGGAAGAAGAATGCACGGGCATCATATTATAGAACATCTGAATAATTCGATGCTTAGATAACAAAGGAATTATGATTTCCAAAACAAAGAATCAGAAGCAGACGCTCTGATCAAGGATGGACAAGTTGGATAGACCAAAGGCACAATTGACGACAAATAGTTTGGTCGAGAACCAGCTCATGTTCAAAAATGATGTCTGAGCCGGAAAGATAAATTCTAGGATCTGTTTGAGGATTGCGAGCATTGGCAACAAATTGAATCAACAGACTCAAAATGATAATGACAAGGTATGCCATTAAGATTACGAGACTTATGGGATTAACCATAATGCAAGCAAGCAAGAATTTCAAGAGCAATAGGCTGCTCAGGATTTTCGGAAGATCGGGTAGTATTTGAATGTATTTTTGTGAAACACATGAACAACTTTGGACGAACGAATACTCGGCAAGCGCAAGTAATTACCCGTAGGGGTATTCATGCAGCAAGGAACTGCAGGGTAGTAAGCGTAAAGAATTCTCAGAATATCGAGGAGTATTTCAAGACATCTTGTACTAACAAGAGCAACTGGGGATGACAATATGAACGATAGGTGTAAGTAGTTATCCAGAGGGATTTATCGATGGAAGTGAATTGCAAAAGCGATGGCACGTAGGCTCGAGAGCACATCGTAGAGTATCTTCGGAATCTTCTGGTGCAGCAGGCGGTCATCGGTAACAAGGGGCTCTCCGGGAGGAAGTACTTGTGAGAACCTAAAGTTAGTTTTGTTTTTAGCAAAATCATTAACCCGAATAGAAGAGAGCTCAGAGTCCCAGAGTAAAGATCGAGGAGTAAAAGATCCTAATACCACCCAATGGCGACGTGGGCCCGTAAGGCACACCGCCATGTTAGTAAAAGTTTTGCAATGACTAGACTCAACTTCGGCCAAGGAGTATGGAAGGGGGATTCCTACAGGCAGTCGGCTCTGATACCAACTTGTGACGCCCCCGATTCAATCGTACACTAATCATGCATGCAAACGTGTACGATCAAGATCAGGGACTCACGGGAAGATATCACAACACAACTCTAAAACATAAATAAGTCATACAAGCATCATAATACAAGCCAGGGGCCTCGAGGGCTCGAGTACAAGTGCTCGATCATAGACGAGTCAGCGGAAGCAACAATATCTGAGTACAGACATAAGTTAAACAAGTTTGCCTTAAGAAGGCTAACACAAACTGGGATACAGATCGAAAGAGGCGCAGGCCTCCTGCCTGGGATCCTCCTAACTACTCATGGTCGTCGTCAGCGGCCTGCACGTAGTAGTAGGCACCTCCAGTGTAGTAGTCGTCGTCGATGGTGGCGTCTGGCTCCTGGACTCCAGCATCTGGTTGCGACAACCAGAAAGAAAGGAAAGGGGGAAAAGGGGGGAGAAAGCAACCGTGAGTACTCATCCAAAGTACTCGCAAGCAAGGAGCTACACTACATATGCATGGGTATATGTGTAAAGGGCCATATCGGTGGATTGAACTGCTGAATGCCAGAATAAGAGGGGGATAGCTAATCCTGTCGAAGACTACGCTTCTGGCAGCCTCCGTCTTGCAGCATGTAGAAGAGAGTAGACTGAAGTCCTCCAAGTAGCATCGCCAAGTAACATCTCCAAGTAGCATCTCCAGTAGCATCTCCAGTAGCATCGCATAGCATAATTCTACCCGGCGATCCTCTCCTCGTCGCCCTGTTAGAGAGCGATCACCGGGTTGTATCTGGTACTTGGAAGGGTGTGTTTTATTAAGTATCTGGTTCTAGTTGTCATAAGGTCAAGGTACAACTCCAAGTCGTCCTGTTACCGAAGATCACGGCTATTCGAATAGATTAACTTCCCTGCAGGGGTGCACCACATAACCCAACACGCTTGATCCCATTTGGCCGGACACACTTTCCTGGGTCATGCCTGGCCTCGGAAGATCAACACATCGCAGCCCCACCTAGGCACAACAGAGAGGTCAGCACGCCGGTCTAAACCTAAGCGCATAGGGGTCTGGGCCCATCGCCCATAGCACACCTGCACGTTGCGTACGCAGCCGAAAGCAGAACTAGCCCCCTTAATACAAGAGCAGGCTTACGTTCCAATTCGGCGCGCGCCACTCAGTCGCTGGCGTCACGAAGTGCTTCGGCTGATACCACGACGTCGGGATACCCATAACTACTCCCACGTAGATGGTTAGTGCGTATAGACCAAATGGCCAGACTCAGATCAAATACCCAGATCTCGTTAAGCGTGTTAAGTATCCGCGAACGCCGACGAGGGCCAGGCCCACCTCTCTCCTAGGCGGTCTCAACCTGCCCTGACGCTCCGCCACAAAGTAACAGTCGGGGGCCATCGGGAACCCAGGCCCACCTCTACCGGGATGGAGCCACCTGTCCTTTCAGCCCCCAACTCCGAACAGTATCACAGGTTGTGTAACAGTGTAAAGTATATAGTATATACCCGTGATCACCTCCCGAAGTGATCACGGCCTAGTAGTATAGCATGGCAGACGGACAAGAATGTAGGGCCAATGATGATAAACTAGCATCCTATACTAAGCATTTAGGATTGCAGGTAAGGTATCAACAGATGTAGCAACAATGTCAGGCTATGCATCAGGATAGGATCAACGAAAAGAAGTAACATGCTACACTACTCTACTGCAAGCAGTATAGAGGAGAATAGGCGATATCTGTTGATCAAGGGGGGGGGGGGGGGGCTTGCCTGGTTGCTCAGACAAGAAGGAGGGGTCGTCGGTGACGTAGTCGACCACAGGGGCATCAGCATCGTCACGGGGTCTACCGGAGAGAAGAGGGGGGAGAAACAGTAAATACATGGCAAGCAAGTGCATAACAGGACAACAAGCAGAGCTAGACGTGTTCTATCGCGGTATGAGGTGATACCGGTGAAGGGGGGAAACATCCGGGAAAGTATCCCTGGTGTTCCGTGTTTTCGGACAGCTGAATCGGAGGTGAAATGTTGCAGGTTCACTATGCTAGGGACGCATGGCGGATGAACGGGCTGCGTATCCGGATCCGTCTCGTCGTTCTGAGCAACTTTCATGTTGAAAATAGTTTAATCCGAGTTACGGATTAAAAGATATGATTTACTAAAGATTTTATTAATTTCTGGAATTTAATTAATTATTTAATTTAATTCGAAATTGGATTTATGACATCAGCATGATGTCATGCTGACGTCAGCAGTCAACAGGGGTTGACTGGTCAACCTGACGTGTGGGTCCCGCATGTCATTGACTATTAACTAACCTTACAGATTAATTAACTAAACTAGGTGATTAGGTTAATCTAATCAGGATTAATTAAGTTAATTAATTAACTAATTAATATTTTAATTATTTTAATTATTTATATTATTATTATTAAATCTTTTTTTAAAACCTTTTTTTTAATTTTCGTTCTGGGGCTGGAGGCCCCACTTGTCAGTGGCCCGGGAGCCTTAACGGGTGCTGGGTACTGGGTGCAGGCGCCCAAACGGACGGGTGCCCGAGGGGGCACCGAGCAGGCCCGACGCACGCTGGTGCCGGCGGCGGAGGTGGCTGCGGCAGGGAGCCGCAGGGCGGTGGCGGGGCAACACCGGGTCCACGGTGACCAACAGGGGCGCGGCCACGGTGGGCGCGCACGGGAAGGAGGCCGCGGGCGTGCCCGCAGGCGAGGCGCAGGGCGCGGCCACGCACTGGGCGCGAACACAGCGAACAGGGGAAGGCCTGTGGCGCGAGGCTTCGCGACGAGCAAGGGGAAGGGGCGGTGACCAGCGGGCGGGGGACGACGGGCACGGCCCGGTCGGTGTAGCGCGTGGCCAGGGCGCGGCCGGCCGCGGTGAGCGCGGGGCCGGAGCGCACGAGGCGCGGCGACGGTCGCGGGGGAGAGGGAGTGCGAGGAGAGGGGGCAGGAGCCCGGGGCCTCACAGCGGGTTCGCAGGGTCAAGGGCAGCGGGCTCGACGGAGGTCGGGGACGACGGGGCGGTGGCGACTCGGGCGGTTCGGCAAGGACGAGGACGACACGCGTGGGGAGGAGACGAGGTCGAGGCGGCGTTGGGGTTCAGGCAGCGAGCGGCGGCCTCCTCCTCTCGATCCCGATCCAAATTGGGGGAGAGGGGGGGAGCGAGTGGGGCGTGGGTGCAGGTTAGGGTTTGCGGGGGTGGGGGGATAAGGAGAGGGAGTGGTGGCCGGTTGGGCCGGTGGGTTGGCCCAATAGGGTTGTGGCCTGCTGGGCCGGAGCCCAATGGGGGGGGGTTGCTTTCTCCTTTTTTTTGGTTAGTTTGTTTTCTGTTTTTGTATTTTCTTTCTTTTATTTTTTTACTCTTTATTTATTTTTCCTTTCTATTTTATTTCTAGTTTCTCTTTCATTTAGTTTTTATCTAATATTAAAATGATCCCTAATTTAGTAATACCTTAAAACCCACTATAACAAAAGGTCTTACCCCAAAACAAATTAGTTTAGTATTTTGTTAATTATAAAAGCATTTAAATATTGGTTTTTGCTACTATTTTATTCATCTAAGGGCATTTAAACATTTTATAAAAATGTGGTTTCTCCACCATAATTACCTATGCATTAGTTCGATCACTCCGAACATTTTTGTTTTAAAGTTTGAAAACTTTGTTTGTTTGCCAAAAATTCAAATTTGAATTCGAATCGTTTTGAACTAACGCGAGATTAGCGACAGTAATGGAGGTGACAAGGCGTCATTAGCAGAGGTTACTGTAGCTTGATTATCCGGGCGTCACACATCTTGTTGATGTTGAAGAGTCGATGATAGAGGCAAAGGTGTTCCGTCTTTCAATGAGATGGTGATTATCGTTTCGGAGGAGTAGACTTTGACAATCTGACTACATACGTGTGAGGACGTCGCGCCTTAACAATCGCTAAACCAACTCCGAGAGGTTATTGACCACGTCGGAGCTTGATCAACCTGACCACAAGGGTCTATTTCCTGCGAGCAAACGAAGAACAAGCAAGAAACTGAGATTGCAATCTGGATATTGCGAATATAAGATGAAAGCTTTATTGATCAAGATGGGGTTCTGTGACGTCTTGGTCTGGTCGTTGAACACAAACAAAGTACGCGAAGTTGCAGCTATGGCAAACTTTTAATCTAAACAAAACCCAAAGTCTAAACGGTGGCCTACGGGCTGTATATATGGAGGAAGAGGGGGGAATTTCGTGGCCCTTGGTGGAGGGGTCCGAAACCAACCCTATCTATTGTTTCCCCACAAATACAGACTCTAAAAATAGCCTATACTTATGTATTTCGAAATTACATGGGCCTGGCCCAATAAAAGATGATGCAGCACCTAGAATAGCCTATGGACGAAATTTATGAAGTGGCATCTTGTATATTTCGTCCAAGGCTTCACGCACTCACTATGGTGGCTTCAAAGTCCTGAAATCATCACTTGTAACTACGTTCTTGTTGCCCTTGCGCATGCCATCATCTCCATACTTGTCTTGCTCTAATGTTTATCCTTGTCCAAGCTGGGCCCTTCATTTGTAAGCAAAACAAATGTATCCAATTTAGGCAGCACCATATTCTCATGAACATTATAATCATTACCAAGAAACGAAAGTACCTGGTAATTTAACTGGCGTGCGCGAGCTCTAGTAATTGGTCCAGTATGTATAGCAGCAGGGGATGTGGGTGTAACAATGGTATTCATGTCCTCATCATCCTCCCCTTCTTGAAATGAATTCGTCCTCGACAGAAGCTCATCTTCCTCACCAAAATAAGGCTTCAAATCTGCAACGTTAAAAGTGGAACTAACCCCAAAATCTGCAGGCAGCTCAAGTTTATATGCATTACCATTTATTTCCTCTAACACCTTAAAAGGACCATCAGCACATGGCATTAGCTTTGATTTGCGCAAATTAGGAAACCTATCCTTACGCAAATGTAACCAAACAAGATCTCCAGGTGCAAAGACAACATGTTTTCTACCCTTATCTCCAACAAGTTTATATTTAGCATTCATACGCTCTATGTTTTCCTTAGGTAACTCATGCATTTTTAAGATCAATTCAGCACGTTGTTTAGCTTCAAATTTAACCTTCCCCGAAGATGGAAGAGGCAACAAATCAATAGGTGCACGCGGTAGAAAACCATACACAATTTCAAAAGGGCACATATTAGTAGTAGAATGCAATGAACGATTCTAAGAAAATTCAATATGAGGCAAGCATTCTTCCCACCTTTTCTTATTATTCTCCAAAACAACCCTAAGCATAGTAGACAATGTTCTATTGACTACTTCAGTTTGTCCATCAGTTTGGCGGTGACAAGTAGTACTAAAAGGCAGTTTAGTCCCCAACTTAGCCCTTAAGCATCTCCAAAAGTGGCTAAGAAATTTAGTATCACGATCTGAAACAATAGTACTTGGCACACCATGCAAGCGAATAATTTCATGAATGAACAAATCGGCAACATTAACAACAACATCGCTTTTATGGCATGGTATAAATTGTGCCATTTTCGAGAATCTATCCACGGCAAAAAATATGCTATCCCTCCCCTTCTTTGTTTGAGGTAAACCTAAAACAAAGTCCATAGATATATCCTCCCAAGGAACACTAGGTACAGGCAAAGGCATATATAAACCATGAGGACGAGTCATGACTTAGCTTTTTGACATATAGTGCAGCGAGCAACAAAACGCTCAACATCCCGTCTCATCTTTGGCCAAAAGAAATGTGTAGCAAGTATATCCTCCGTCTTCTTCACGCCAAAATGTCCCATTAATCCTCCTCCATGCGCTTCCTGCAACAACAAAAGACGAATAGAGCTAGCTGGAATGCATATCTTGTTAGAACGAAACACAAATCCATCGTTAACGACGAACTTGTTCCATGTTCTCCCTTCTTTACAATTCTGCAATACATCTTTAAAATCAGCATCATGCACATATTGATATTTGATGGTCTTCAAACCAAATATATTGAAGTATGAATTCAACCCATTTAGCATGTCTACGATTCAGTTTGGCTTGACTTTTAATATGTTTCAAAGATTCATGATCAGAATGTATAACAAATTCTTTGGGCCATAAATAATGTTGCCATGTTTCTAAAGTCCGAACAAGAGAATATAATTCTTTATCATAAGTAGAATAATTCAGACTAGGCCCACTCAATTTTTCAGAAAAGCATGCAACAGGTTTGTCGTCTTGTAATAACACACCTCCTAATCCAATTCCACTAGCATCACATTCAAGCTCAAAAGTCTTATTAAAATCAGGAAGTTGGAGTAAAGGAGCATGTGTCAACTTATCTTTCAATACAGTGAAGGCTTCTTCCTGTGTGGTACCCCAAACAAAAGGCACATCTTTCTTTGTAAGCTCATTGAGAGGTGCAGCAATGGTGCTGAAATCTCTCACAAAACGCCTATAGAATCCAGCAAGGCCAAGAAAACTCCTCACTTGTGTGACCGTTTTGGGTTGCGGCCAACTCTCAATAGCGTCAATCTTGGCTTTATCAACTTCAATTCCCTGTGGAGTAACAACATAGCCAAAAAAGATACTCAGTCGGTGTAAAAGGTGCACTTCCCAAGGTTACCAAACAAACGTGCATCACGTAGAGCAATAAAAATAGCACGTAAATGTTCCAAATGTTCCTCCAAAGATCTGCTATAAATTAGTATATCATCATAATAGACTACTAGAAATCATCCAATGAAAGCACGTAAAACTTCATTCATTAATCTCATGAAAGTACTAGGTGCATTAGTTAACCCACAACGCATGACTAACCACTCATATAATCCAAACTTAGTTTTAAATGATGTTTTCCATTCATCAACCAATTTCATATGAATTAGATGGTATCCACTATGCAAATCAAATTTGGAGAATATTGTAGAGCCACTCAATTCATCAAGCATATCATCTAGCCTAGGAATAGGATGATGATAACGAATAGTAATATTATTAATGCCTCTACAATCAACACACATACGCGATGTACCATCCTTTTTTCGGCACTAGAATAATAGGAACTGCACAAGGACTAAGGGTGTGACGCCCCTGATTCAATCGTACACTAATCATACACGCAAACGTGTACGATCAAGATCAGGGACTCACGAGAAGATATCACAACACAACTCTACAAAAAAAAGTCATACAAGCATCATAATACAAGCCAGGGGCTCGAGGGCTCGAATACAAGTGCTCGATCATAGACGAGTCAGTGAAAGCAACAATATCTGAGTACAGACATAAGTTAACAAGTTGCCATAAGATGGCTACCACAAACTGGGATACAGATCGAAAGAGGCGCAGGCCTCCTGCCTGGGATCCTCCTAACTACTCCTGGTCGTCGTCAGCAGCCTGCACGTAGTAGTTGGCACCTCTAGTGTAGTAGGGGTCATCGTCGATGGTGGCGTCTAGCTCCGGGGCTCCAACCTCTGGTTGCGACAACCAGGTAAAAGGAAAGGGGTAAAAGAGGGAGAAAAGCAACCGTGAGTACTCATCCAAAGTACTCGCAAGCAAAGATCTACACTACATATGCATGGGTATATGTGTAAAGAGGCAATATCGATGGACTGAACTGCAGAATGCTAGAATAAGAGGGGGATAGCTAGTCCTATCGAAGACTGCGCTTTTGGCAGCCTCCGTCTTGCAGCATGTAGAGGAGAGTAGATTGAAGTCCTCCAAGTAGCATCGCATAGCATAATCCTACCCGACAATCCTCCCCTCATCGCAAGAGATCACTGGGTTGTCTCTGGAACTTGTTTGGGTGTGTTTTATTAAGTATCTGGTTCTAGTTGTCATAAGGTCAAGGTACAACTCCGGGCCGTCCTTTTACCAAGGGACACGGCTATTCGAATAGATAAACTTCCCTGCAGGGGTGCACCACATAACCAACATGCTCAATCCCGTTTGGCCGGACACACTTTCCTGGGTCATGCACGGCCTCGAAAGATCAACACGTCGCAGCCCCACCTACGCACAAGAGAGAGATCAGCACGCCGGTCTAAATCCTATGCACGTAGGGGTCTGGGCCCATCGCCCATTGCACACCTGCATGTTGCGAGGGCGGCCGGAAGCAGACCTAGCCCTCTTAATACAAGAGCAGGCTTACGGTCCAATCCGGCGTGCGCCGCTCAGTCGCTGACGTCACGAAGGCTTCGGCTGATACCACGACGTCGAGTGCCCATAACTATTCCCGCGTAGTTGGTTAGTGCGTATAGGCCAGTGGCCAGACTCAGATCAAATACCAAGATCTCGTTAAGCATGTTATTATGAAGCTACCGCGAACGCCGACCAGGGCTAGGCCCACCTCTCGCCTAGGTTGTCTCAACCTGCCCTGTCGCTCGACCAGAAAGTAACAGTCGGGGGCCGTCAGGGACCCAGGCCCACCTCTACCGGGATGGAGCCAACTGTCCTTCCAGCCCCACATCGGAATCACTTGCGGGTACTCAACGAGCTGACCCGACTTTAGTCACCATCTGTATAGTATATGTATGTATAGTATATACCCATGATCACCTCCCGAGTGATCACGGCCCGATAGTATAGCATGGCAGACTGACAAGAATGTAGGGCCACTAATGGTAAACTAGCATCCTATACTAAGCATTTAGAATTGCGGGTAAGGTATCAATGACTATAGCAACAATGACAGGCTATGCAACAAAATAGGAGTAACCGAATAGTAACATGCTACACTACTCTAATGCAAGCAGTAGAGAGAAGAATAGGCGATATCTGGTGATCAAGGGGGGGGGGGCTTGCTTGGTTGCTCTGGCAAGAAGGAGGGATCGTCAACACCATAGTCAATCGAGGCTGCAGCGACGTCCGTCTCGTAGTCTACCGCAGAGAAGAGGGGGAAGAAACAATGAATACAGAGCAAACAAAGCATCACAAAATATAACAAGGCAATACGCGGTGCAAGGGGTGATCTAACGCAGGGATAGGTGATACTGGCAAAGGGGGGAAACATCCGAGAAAGTATTCTCGGTGATTCGCGTTTACAAACAGATGAATCGGAGGGGGAAAGTTGCGTGTTTGCTATGCTAGGGATGTGTGGCAGACGAACGGGCTGCATACCTGGATCCGTCTCGTCGTTCTGAGCAACTTTCATGTACAAAGTTTTTCCATCCAAGCTACGGTTTATTTTATATTAATTTTAAAAGATTTAGTCATTTTTAGAATTTAATTAATTATTTTAAATCAACATTATCCAGAATAGTGTATGTTGATGTCATCATGACGTCAGCAGTCAATAGGGCGCTGACTGGGTCAACTGACGTACGGGACCCACCTGTCACACTCTGTTTAGGTTAATTAGGATTTAGCTAATCTAATTACAGTTTAATTAAACTAACTAGTTAATTAGATTAATTAAACATGATTAATTAATTAATTATTAATTTTATTAATTCATTTTTATTTTATTTTCTTATTTTTTTATAAAAACGTTCTGAGGTGAGGTGTGGGGCCCCACATGTCATTGGCCTAAGCGTCTTAGCGGGCGCACGGTTACGGGCGCCGGGTGGATCGGGCGACGAGCGCTAGCCCGACAAGGCGCCGCGGGGCAGCGGGCGAAGGAGCGGGCGCGCGGCCTGGCTCCGACGGCCGGAGCAGGGCAGCGCGATTGGCGGAGAGGGCCGCTGCAGCGGACGGTGGATGTAGCGTGAGTGGGATGAGGCCCCGGACGACGACGGCGACCCAGGCAGACGCGGCCAGGTGCCGCGGGATAGAGGCGGCGGCGGGCGCAGGCAGCAGGGGGTGACGGGCGCCGTGGCTGCGGCTGGTTGGCGCGGGTCGCGCGCGCGGGGGCGCATAGAGCATGGGCGAACGGGGTGCGGGCACGGTGACGGGCAACAGAGAGGGGAGAAGAGGAGAGGGAGGCCGTGGCCTCACTGGCGTTGCAGAGACGAGGGTCGGCGAGGCTCGGTGGAGCCTTTGGGGAGGAGGATGGGGACGATAGCGACGTAGAGGAGGAGGTCCGGCGTAGGCGAGTGGCAAGGACCGGGGCGTCGAGGGCATCGGCGGCCCCGACCGGATCCACACGTGGCGGAGGGTTGAGGAGGCGGGCGCCGGTGATGGCGGGGTGGCGTTGTGCGGTGTCAGCAAGGTGAAGGAGGGGTCTGCGCAGTGACGGGCGACGCGGTCAGCCCCGATCCAGATTGGATCGGGAGGAGGAGTGAGGGGAGAGGAGTCAATGGTGACGGCGATCCGGTGCGGTGGCGTCGACTGGGGTGGGGGCGTGGTTGCCCCGATCTGGATCGTGGGGGAGAGAGGGAGGAGAGGGGATCGTGCGGGGGTTGTGCGGGGTTAGTAGGGGTGGTTACCCTAGGGTTTCGGCCGACAGGGGAGGATATGAGGAGTGGGGTGGGCCGGTCTAGTGGCCCAGAGGCCAGTTAGGCTGGTGGCCTGCTGGGCCGAAGCCCAGTGGGAGGGGGTTTCTCTTTTCCTCTTTTGGTTTTTGTTCTGTTTTCTATTTTTATCTTCCTTTTCGGTTTTCTTTTATTTCTCTAATACTTTTATATTAAATTTTAGCTTTTATAAAATACGTAAGTTGCACCTAAAATAATTTTAGTAATAATGCCACTACTAGAATTAACTTGGCACTTCAATAAAATAGTTTGTAATCATTTATTATTTTAAAAGCCTTTAAATAATTGTTCTTGCTACTGTTTTATTTATTTTAGAGTATTTAAACATTTTATAAAAGTGTGGTTTCTCCACCATAATTACCTATGCATTATTTGGCACAACCCGAACATTTTAGTTCTAATATTTGAAAACCTTTACTATTTGACTGTAATTCAAATTTGAATTTGAATCGAATATCGAACTAACGTGAGATTAGCAACTGTAACCAAGTTGATGTGGCATCATTAATAGAGGTTTACTGTAGCTTAGTTATCCGGGCGTCACAATTCTCCTCCACTACAAGAAATCTCGTCCCGAGATTTAGGAGGGGAGTAAGGGGAAGGGATTTGGTTACCGAATTCTAACGGGTCTTCTCGGTGTTCGTTGTCCTTCTTGAAGAGGTCGATCAATTACGTTGATGTCTTCATTTCTCTGTTTCAGGTCATCATGATGAAGTCGGCATCCTTTCTTCGGGAACTCCATCGCACTTACGAAAGAATAAAGGGTGGGTATTTTGAGAGAACAGACCTCTGCAAGGTAGACTATCTGGTAGACAACAATGGGGAAGGAGGCGGAAAGTAACTCTCGAATTGAAACCTCTGAAAATATCGAGAGCAAAGTAAAGAGGTATTATGGGAAGTTTAGAGCTGGCAGGCTATCGTTCGTTGCCTGAAACAGAGTGTGAAAGGGGTTCGGAGCAACGGAATTAAGTATTGTGTTTAATACCAGAACCCAGGATCACACGGAAGGTGGCTCGTGAATTACATACGAAGCCAAGCGTGAGGAATATCTTTGGAAACAGGGTGTACAGGAGAGTCAGGTTTCGATCCTGTGGAACTGTGGGTTATGGGCCCACCATGTGGGTTAGAAGTAAGAAGGGCAATGACATCTTGCACGATCATGTAAGCAAGGCATGTCAGAGGTTAGCCTGTCAGTTATATGTCAGTAACAACGTCGGTACCAAGGGCGAGGGACGAAGAGAATCATTTTCCTGCTCGTTGAAGTGAGGCGGACCAATAGGCAAAGTTCTCGCCCATCGGTGGTTACCGGAATGTCATCAACAATAGTAACAGGGTCTTACTGACAGAATTGTCCACCAAGGTGTTTACATAAGCAGGAGAATATTACCGCTTAGATCATATAGATCACAAGAAAGGTTAAACCAAACAATGGAAAGGAAAATATGATTATCAGAGTAAACAGAATGATGGAAAGGAAAATGTGTTTAAACACATATTTCAGGGGTATGTCCTTCCCAAGGATAAGCAGAGCATGATATCGGTGACAGGATATAACGTAGAAAACCATTTAGGTTAGGGAAGAGGAAGTTCATGACATTACCCAAACAACGGTGTTTGAATAATTGATAAAGGAAATTTAGCATGCCGCTTCAAATGTTCTTATCGATGATCAGAGTACCACCGACATGCTTCGAGATAGCATTGACATGGTCTTCAAGCAAAGGTCAGACTTTGGATATAGGAAGGATCCATCAGGAACAACTTGTAGAATAAGTCTTACAATTTCCTCATGGAAGAATGGATAACCTTGCTAATAAGGAAACTATAACACTAGGTCCTCTGGCCAGGTGTGCTAGGCACGACACCACCTTACCAAGTCATATAAAGACCAATGTTATAACCCTTGGAAATATGTTCTAACCATCATATATGTCTGAGGTTCAGATCCGATTGGTGTCAGGATACCTCCGACTTGGGATGCCTGAGAAGAAAGGTGCAACACAAATTGACAAGATGATAATGTAAGATTCTCGGGAAATGAACTATAGGAGCGAGTTCCAAAACAAGAGTTCATCATTAAACCAAGGAGAGGATGAGGAGGTGGCTGATGGTCTTAGCGACAATTCATCGAGATTTAAGGATTCCCACAATTATGTGAACAAGGAGATAACATATGTCAGATCAAATGATATAATGATGTATGCTTGAGGAAAAACATCCACTATTAAACATTGATCGAAAGTGCACCTAGAAGTATGGAGTAAGTAGCACAATCAATGTTAGAATGGTGATTTGATAACCAAAAGACTTAGAATGAAACTATCAGCCATTCACTTCAAAGCAATAGGGTTGCTAGAAGTTCTGAATTCACTCATCATAGTTCAATTGTCAGTATTCCGGTTGGAACAACATGGGGACCAAGAAACAAACGGAGATGACGAGAAGTATTACTATATCAAGAATTTTTAAGAGGTGGTGAAATTCTCACAACATTCTTGACATAAAATATGGTAATACTCCAAGGTAAAGAAAAACAAATGATGGATAGCAAGGAACTCAAGGTATCACACAGAACACGAACAAGTTTGTGTTGGAGGGAAGGCAATAAAGTGGTCGATGACAACACAAACCATCGAGGGCAAGGATGGTATTTCTCATCATGAATTCAATTGATATCCTGGAAGAGATCAGAATGTTGATGATGATCATGACACATATGTCGAGAGGTTTCATGAAGATATAATCGCTCATCGACGACATCACGCAAAAGGAAGGATGGAGCAAAAGTTATTGAAACCACGGGTACGACACATACTCAGAATCAAGCTTGTTGTTTGAGGTGAAACGGTAAGACAAGGAAGATCGATGTAAGCTTAGTTCATTATCAAAAGTTGTGCTTTGGGAATAAGGACCAGGTAGCACAGTTAAAAGTTTGCACGATAATGGTATAACCAATAAGGCTAGGAATGACTTGAAGGATTATTAAACTCATAAGCAACGTAAATTACTTAAGAGTTATTGAATCGGAGTGCGGAATCGATCCACTTATCGGTGTTCTTGAGTGAATAATAACTTAGTACCTGGGAGAATCTGAAATCGGTGAGAAGCAATACTAGATGAAGACTTGCAGGGAGCAACACAGTTCTCGAGATACCAGAGGGTAATACTCGAGGAAGATCAAAATAGAGGTTGTGGAGATGTATCGATCAACAAAAGACAAGTGCTTTAACTTGTCTGAGAAATGGAATCAAGGAGGAAATGTGGTCGGAACCACGATTGCAAAGAATCAATACACATATACCGGACGATATCGTATCAAGGAAATAGTTATTATTACAAGAAGCTTCTATGATAGGATCTACATCGTGTCCATGGGCATGAACACAAAGTTCAAGGTCGACCCCCACTTCTCCAATGCATAACCTTTCATTCACTTCTCATTTTTCGAAGAAGTTGTAATGTTTAAATTTTATCTAGCAAAACTCCAGAAGAGTATGACTCGTGATAGATCTTGGGTTTACCCAGATCTAGGAAGCCATAGGTTCAACACTTAGGAGCATCTTGGGAACATATACCACAATCTTCAATAGTAAATAACACCAGCTCGATAGTAGAGCATGGTTGACAAAAGGAGAGGATACAATTTACCGAAGGCATTATGTATCAGGGAAAGAACTTCTTGAGGTTTTTGTATATGAAGGACACTGTCGGATGATATTTCAACAAAGGATCCGACGGTCCATAGCGGAGCTAATGTGAGTATGGGCACACAACCAGAGGAAGAAAGAATGCAAAGGCAACAGATTATGGCAATATTTGAATACTTCGATGTTTTTAAAATCAAAGAAATAATGAATACCAGATCGGTGTATCAGAATCAGATGCCCTGATCAATTACGAGTAACTTGAGTAGACTTAGAGGCACGATCAGTCAATGTTTGATTGGAGGAAGACCAGCTCATATCTGGAATGACGTCTGAGCCAAAAAGACGATCCCTAAGGATCAGGTGATGATTGTGAGCAATCACACACGTATTGAATCGAGGGACTCAAAGTGATAATGACAAAGGACATCAAAGAATATTGCTAGGCATATGGAATTAACCACAATGCAGCATGCAACAAGATTCTCAAGAGCACCAAGCTGTAGTGGATTCTTGGAAGATCGAATGGCATTTCGAAGTACTTTGTGAAACGCATGAACAACTGGGGATGAATGAATCCTCGATAAGTGTGAGGAATTGGCCGTCGAGGTATTCAGGTGGCAAGGAACTGCAAGGCAGTAGGCACAAAATATTCTCGGAACAATAGAGAGGACTTCAGGTTATCTTGTAATAACAAGATCAATGGGGAATAAAAGTAAGGATGGCAGGTTTATATATTTATCCATAGGGATATTTCGGTGGTAGGGAACTGCAAAAGCGACGGGCACAAAATCTCGAAAGACTATTGGAGAGTAACTTCGCAATCTTCTGGTGCAGCAGCCGACCATCGGTAATAAGATGCTCTCCGGGTGAAAGTGATCACGAGATCCTAATGTTAGATTTAGCAAAATTCATTTAACCCTAATAGAAGAGAGATTAGAGTCCCAGAGCATAGATGAGGAATAAAAGATCCTAATACCACCCAATGGCGACGTGGGCCCATGGGCCGCACGGCCATGTTAGTGAAACAATTTTCATCGACTAGACTCAGCTTCGGCCAAGGAGTGTGGAAGGGGGATTCCTACAGGCAGTCGGCTCTTATAACAACTTGTGACGCCCCCGATTCAATCGTACACTAATCATACACGCAAACATGTACGATCAAGATCAGGAACTCACGGGAAGATATCACAACACAACTCTACAAATAGAATAAGTCATACAAGCATCATAATACAAGCCAGGGGCCTCGAAGGCTTGAATACAAGTGCTCGATCATAGACGAGTCAGCGAAAGCAACAATATCTGAGTACAGACATAAGTTAACAAGTTGCCATAAGATGGCTAGCACAAACTGGGATACAGATCGAAAGAGGCGCAGGCCTCCTGCCTGGGATCCTCCTAACTACTCGTGGTCGTCGTCAGCGGCCTGCACGTAGTAGTAGGCACCTCTAGTGTAGTAGGGGTCGTCGTTGACGGTGGCGTCTAGCTCCGGGGCTCCAATCTCTGGTTGCGACAACCAGGTAAAAGGAAAGGCGAAAAAGAGGGAGAAAAACCACCATGAGTACTCATCCAAAGTACTCACAAGCAAAGATCTAAACTACATATGCATGGGTATATGTGTAAAGAGGCAATATCGGTGGACTGAACTGCAGAATGCCAGAATAAGAGGGGGATAGCTAGTCCTATCAAAGACTACGCTTATGGCAGCCTCTGTCTTGCAGCATGTAGAGGAGAGTAGATTGAAGTCCTCCAAGTAGCATCGCATAGCATAATCCTAACCGGCAATCCTTCCCTCGACGCCCTGTGGGAAAGCGATCACCGGATTGTCTCTGGAACTTGCCTGGGTGTGTTTTATTAAGTATCCGGTTCTAGTTGTCATAAGGTCAAGGTACAACTCCGGGTCGTCATTTTACCGAGGGACATGGCTATTCGAATAGATAAACTTCCCTGCAGGGGTGCACCACATAACCCAACACGCTCGATCCCATTTGGCCGGACACACTTTCCTGGGTCATGCCCGGCCTCGGAAGATCAACACGTCGCAGCCCCACCTAGGCACAACAGAGAGGTCAACACGCCGGTCTAAATCCTATGCGCGCAGGGGTCTGGGCCCATCGCCCATTGCACACCTGGACGTTGCGAGGGCGGCCGGAAGCAGACCTAGCCCCCTTAATACAAGAGCGGGCTTACGATCCAATCCGGCGCGTGCCCCTCAGTCGCTGACGCCACGAAGGCTTCGGCTGATACCACGACGTCGAGTGCCCATAACTGTTCCCGCGTAGTTGGTTAGTGCGTATAGGCCAGTGGCCAGACTCAGATCAAATACCAAGATCTCGTTAAGTTTGTTATTATGAAGCAACCACGAATGCCGACCAGGGCCAGGCCCACCTCTCGCCTAGGTGGTCTCAACCTGTCCTGTCGCTCCGCCACAAAGTAACAGTCGGGGGCCGTCAGGAACCCAGGCCCACCTCTACCGGGATGGAGCCACCTGTCCTTCCAGCCCCACATCGTAATCACTTGCAGGTACTCAACGAGCTGACCCGACTTTAGTCACCATATGTATAGTATATTTATGTATAGTATATACCCCTGATCACCTCTCGAGTGATCATGGCCCGATAGTATAGCATGGCAGACTGACAAGAATGTAGGGCCACTAATGGTAAACTAGCATCCTATACTAAGCATTTAGGATTGCGGGTATCAATGACTGTAGCAACAATGACATTCTATGCAACAGAATAGGAGTAACCGAACAGTAACATGCTACACTACTCTAATGCAAGCAGTAGAGAGAAGAATAGGCGATATCTGGTGATCAAGGGAGGGGGGCTTGCCTGGTTGCTATGGCAAGAAGGAGGGGTCGTCAACACCGTAGTCGATTGAGGCAGCAGCGACGTCCGACTCGTAGTCTACCGGAGAGAAGAGGGGGAAGAAACAAGGAATATGGAGCAAACAAAGCATCACAAAATATAACAAGGCAAGACGCGGTGCAAGGGGTGATCTAACGCAGGGATAGGTGATACTGGCGAAGGGGGGAAACATCCGGGAAAGTATTCCCGGTGTTTCGCGTTTTCAGATAGATGAACCGGAGGGGAAATTTGCGTGTTTGCTATGCTAGGGATGTGTGGCGGACGAACGGGCTGCATATCTGGATCCGTCTCGTCGTTCTGAGCAACTTTCATGTACAAAGTTTTTCCATCCGAGCTACGGTTTATTTTATGTTAATTTAAAAGATTTATTCATTTTTAGAATTTACTTAATTATTTTAAATCAAAGTTATCCAGAATAGTGTATGCTGACGTCAGCAGTCAATAAGGCGTTGACTGGGTCAACTAACGTACGAGACCCACCTGTCACGGTTAATTAGGATTTAGCTAATCTAATTACTATTTAATTAAACTAACTAGTTAATTAGATTAATTAAACAGGATTAATTAATTAATTAATTAATCAGTAATTTTATTAATTCATTTTTTTTATAAAAACGTTCTAGGGTGAGGTGTGGGGTCCCACATGTCATTGGCCTAAGCATCTTAGCGGGCACACGGTTATGGGCGCCGGGTGGATCGGGCGATGAGCGCCAGCCCGACAAGGCGCCACGGGGCAGCTGGCGAAGGAGCGGGTGCGCGGCCTGGCTCCGATGGCCGGAGCAGGGCGGCGTGATTGGCGGAGAGGGCTGCCGCAGCGGACGGCGGACGTAGCGGGAGTGGGATGAGGCCTCGGACGACGACGGCGACCTGGGCGGACGCGGCCAGGTGCCGCGGGACAGAGGCGGCGGTGGGCGCAGGCAGCAGGGGGCGATGGGCACTGTGGCTGCGGCTAGTTGGCGTGGGTCGCGCGCGGGGGGGGGGGGGGGGGGCGCCCAGGAGCGCGTGGGCGCGTGCTGGGTCGAGCAGGGGCGAACGTGGTGCGGGCACGGTGACGTGCAACAGAGAGGGGGAGAAGAGGAGAGGGAGGCCGTGGCCTCACCAACGTTGCATAGACGAGGGTCGGCGAGGCTCGGTGGAGCCTTCGGGAGGAGGACGGGGACGACGACGACGTAGAGGAGGAGGTCCGGCGTAGGCGAGCGGCGAGGAGTGGGGCGTCGGGGGCGTCGGTGGCCCCGATCAGATCCACACGGGTCAGAGGGTTGAGGAGGCAGGCGCCAACAATGGCGGGGTGGCGCCATGCGGTGTCGGCAAGGTGGCGGCAGGGGTCTGCGCGGCGACGGGCGACGCGGTCGGCCCCGATCCAGATTGGATCGGGAGGAAGAGCGAGGGGAGAGGAGTCAACGGTGACGGCGATCCGGTGCGGTGGCATCGACGGGGGTGGGGGCGTGGTCGCCCCGATCTAGATTGTGGGGGAGAGAGGGAGGAGAGGGGATCGTGCGGGGGTTGTGCGGGGCGAGTAGTGGTGGTTGCCCTAGGGTTTCGGCCGACAGGGGAGGATATGAGGAGTGGGGTGGGCCGGTCTAGTGGCCCAGAGGCTAGTTAGGCTGGTGGCCTGCTGGGCCGAAGCCCAGTGGGAGGTTTTTTTTTCTTTTTCTCTTTTCGTTTTTGTTTTGTTTCTATTTTTATCTTCCTTTTCTGTTTTCTTTTATTTCTCTAATACTTTTATATTAAATTTTAGCTTTTATAAAATACGTAAGTTGCACCAAAAATAGTATTAGTAATAATGCCACTACTAGAATTAACTTGGCACTTAAATAAAATAGTTTGTAATCGTTTATTATTTTAAAAGCCTCTAAATAATTGTTCTTGCTACTGTTTTATTCATTTTAGAGTATTTAAACATTTTATAAGAGTGTGGTTTCTCCACCATAATTACCTATGCATTATTTGGCACAACCCGAACATTTTAGTTTTAATATCTGAAAACCTTTAGTGTTTGACTATAATTCAAATTTGAATTTGAATCGAATCTCGAACTAATGTGAGATTAGCAACTGTAACCGAGGTGATGTGGCATCATTAATAGAGGTTTACTGTAGCTTAATTATCCGGGCGTCACAAAGGGATTCGCTATATAACCTTTGCCGAGAAGCTCCTGTACTTGACGCATAATCTCCTTCGTCTCCTCTGGATTGGTACAGTATGGCGCCCGGTTTGGCAGTGAAGCACCGGGAATTAAGTCAATCTGATGCTCAATCCCTCGAATAGGCAGTAATCCCGGTGGCACGTCTTGTGGAAAGATGTCAGTGAACTCCTGCAAAATGTTAGTGACAGCAGGAGGCAAAGAGGAAGGCTCATCCTCGAATGAAAATAATGCCTCTTTGCACACAAAAGCATAGCAAACAGATTTGCTGAAATCTAGCTCATCAACATCAGATTTGGTGGTAAATAAACATGCACTTTTCAATTTAATTTCAGAAGCAACACTAGATGGTTTATTATTAGACTTCATTTGTTGCTCAAATTCTTTTGCCACAATCTGATTTTCACTCTTATTCTTCTCTTTTGCTTTATTAGCTCTATTAATATCATCTTTCAAAATGGAATCAAGAGTCATAGGAAGCAAAGTAATATTTTTATCCTTATGAATAAGAGTATACTGATTGTTTCTACCATGGTGTACAGAATTTTTATCAAATTGCCATGGTCGACCAAGTAATAAGGAACATGCTTGCATAGGTACCACATCACAATTAACATAATTAGCATATATAGAGATACTAAAATGCACATGTACAGTACGTGTTACCTTAACCTTGCCGCTGATGTTGAACCATTGGATGTAGTAAGGATGTGGATGTGGTCTTGTGGTGAGAGATAGCTTCTCCACCATCTTCATGCTAGCCATGTTGTTGCAGGTCCCTCCGTCTATGATGACACACAGAACGTTCCTTCACAACTCCCTTTGTATGTAACAAATTATGCCTCTGATTTTTCTCAGCTTGTGTGACCTGCACACTCAAAACACGTTGAGCAACTAAACTATCATACCTGTCAGCGTCTTCAGGAGCCATGTATTGTGTCTCATGATCAGAATCATCTCCACCATGTTCTTCACGTGTAATAAGAGCCAAAGTCTCCTCATCATAGTCACTAGCGGACTCATACCCACCATCCTCAGTAGCAATCATCACACGCTGAGATTTGCATTCTCTCACATAATGACCTCTTCTCTTACAACGACGACAAATAATATCACTTGTGTGCCCAGTTGATGAGGACATCAATACCATTTTTACACCCACAGCCCCTACTGCTACATATACGGGACCAATTACTAGAGCTCGCGCACGCCAATTAAATTATCAGGTACTTTCGTTTCTTGGTAATGATTCTAATGTTCATGAGAATATGATGCTGCCTAAATTGGATACATTTGTTTTGCTTACAAATGAAGGGCCTAGCTTGTAGAAGGATGAACATTAGAGCAAGAACAAGCATGGAGATGATGCCATGCGCAAGGGGAACAAGAGCGGAGTTACAAGTGATGATTTCAGGACTTTGAAGCCACCATAATGGGTGCATGAAGCCTTGGACGAAATATACAAGATGCCACTTCATAAATTTCGTCCCGAGGCTATTATAGGTGCTGCGTCACCTTTTTATTGGGCCAGGCCCATGTAATTTCGAAATACATAAGTATAGGCTATTTTTAGAGTCCGTATGTGTGGGGAAACAAGAGATAGGGTTGATTTCGGACCCCTCCACCAAGGGCCACGAAATTCCCCCTCTCTTCCTCCATATATACAGCCCTTAGGGCACCGTTTAGACTTTGGGTTTTGTTTAGATTAAAAGTTCGCCATAGCTGCAACTTCGCGTACTTCGTTTGTGTTCAACGACCAGACAAAGGCGTCACAGAACCCCACCTTGATCAATAAAGCTTTCATCTTATATTCGCAATATCCAGATTGCAATCTCAGTTTCTTGCTTGTTCTTCGTTTGCTCGCAGGAAACAGACCCTCGTGGTCAGGTTGATCGTGCTCCGGCGTGGTCAATAACCTCTCGGAGTTGGTTTAGCGATTGCTAAGGCGCGACGTCCTCGCACGTTCGTAGTCGGATCGTCAAAGTAGACTTCCACCAAAGCGAAATCCATCATCTCATCGAAAGACGGGACACCTTTGCCTCTATCAAGTGGTATCAGATTTCCAGGTTGCTCGGTGAGATTTTACAGTTTTTCGTAGTTTAGATCGAGTCTGTTCTTCATACCTATAGTCCACGAAAAAGCCAAAAAAAGGGTTAGTTCATCCCATCCGAACCAATCTGAGCCTTTGCATAATCTTTTCTGTATTTGCTTTGTTGAATTTGCGGTTGCATCGTCGTGTCAAGTTGCTGGTCTTAGCGTCTAGTCTTTTAGAGTTTCGAGTTCTGTTCACAGGTTGTCATGTCGCCGCTGCCATATACCACCACCACATATTCACCGCCAATCCGAATCCATATACGCCACCACATATCCGCCGCCATCACGCCCATCCGAGTCCACCTGCAACATATATCCGCCACCAGTCCGAGTTCCACCAGATTCATCTCCGCCACCAGTCCGAGTTCCACCAGATTCATCTCCGCCACCAGTCCTAGTCCGAGTCCAGTAATTGTTGCATTGTTCTCGATTTCCAGATCACGCGATACTCCGAGTCGTGACAGAGAAGGACTCCCCAACTTCCGAGCCACCCGCAGAAGAAAAATAGTTCCAGTTTCAAAAAAAAAGTCTGGAAAATTCTGGCTAGGCAGTTTTTAGACCATTTGTAGACTTTTTCGAAAAAAATTTGTTGCAGAGCAAAAAAAAAAGTGCAAAAAAAAGGAAAAAAAGAAGAGAAAAAAAAATTCAGAGTGTGCTCCTCCCTTGTTTACATGCCGCGCCGTGATTTTGTTGGTGTTCTAGGCTCGCGTCTCTAGCACAGTCTAGCCTAGGACCAGCACAGTACCGTCGTTGAGCGTTTATTCAACTTTGCATCTCTGAATTGATTATTGCTTACCCTTTTTTCTACCATATTATAAGCCTTCCCAGCTCCACATACATCTACGTCGTGCATTTGACTCTCCCTGGTAATCGCTCTATCCAAGCTTGGAGAGTTTTTGACTACAACGGTTGCCGATCACCGCCTGCTGCTGGGTAAGAACTGGTAAGAATTTGAGATTTGCTTGACGGATTTGTGACACCCACCAACACCTCTTGTTAGTAGTCTGTAGGATCATATTCTTGTGTGTTTCTATTGCTGCTAACCATGCCAGGATCACAAGCCGACGAGACTGACTGGGAGAACATGACGAATAAGGAATTGCATGATAAATTTCAGCAAATGATGAGTGGACAGGTGCAAGATGTGCTAAACAGATTTGAAGAGGCCATGGAGAAGATAGATGGCATGGAGAAGACGTTCGAAACAAAGCTCGATAACAAGTTTAATGAATTGCTCGCGCGTCTTCCACCACCACCACCCGCTGCACCTAACGCACCTCTCCAACAACAACAACAACAACAACAACGCATCCTTTCGAATCAGTATGGACGAGCGAAGCGTGTTCCTATTGAGGATGGCCAAACTTCTGGTGCTGCTGTTCATGTTGTTGATGCTTCTTTGGCCCCTGCTACTGCTGCTGCTGGTACCCAGGAGGATGATGAGTATGCGGGCGATTATGAGGATGAGGTTGATCAAAATCAGCACTACGTGCAGCCACCAGCACCACCAGCACCAGGTCGACCTCAGGTATATATTCGTAATGGTAGGCCTGCACCACCACCTCAGGTACGAGATGATGTCCATATTCCTAAACTGAAATTGAATATTCCACCATTTGAGGGTAGATATGTTCCTGATATATATCTTACTTGGGAGTTAGAAACTGAACAACGTTTTACAGGTTTACAATATCCCGAGGAGAGACGGGTTGCTGCTGCTGTTTGTGCTTTCACTAGTTTTGCATGTGTATGGTGGTCTGAACATTGTAGATTATATCCTATTCCCGCTACTTGGGCTGCTTTGAAAACTGCTATGCGTACTCGTTGGGTTCCACCATATTATCAACGTGAATTGCTTCAAAAATTACAGCGCTTAAGACAAGGAAAAAATTCTGTAGAAGAATATTATCAGGAATTACAAACTGGCATGATTAGATGTGGTATTGTTGAGGAGAATGAAGCTATGCTTGCACGTTTTCTGGGTGGATTAAATAGAGAGATTCAGACCATTCTAGACTATAAGGAGTATACTAATATCACTCGTTTATTCCATCTTGCTTGTAAAGCTGAACGTGAAGTGCAGGATCGACAGGCATTGGCGCGGACTAACTTTTCTGCAGGTCGACCTTCATCATGGACACCACGTGCATCATCTATTTCCACACGTTCTGCTACACCGGCGCCTCCGTCGGCTGCCACCTCCAACCGTGATACAATAAAGCAGGCACAATCACCACTATCTGCCAAGAGCACACCTTCTGGGCCTGCAAAGAGCTCTTCTTCATCCATGGCATCAACAGGGCAAACACATGATATTATTTGTCGACGCTGCAAGGGTGGAGGTCATTATGCGAGAGAATGCTCATCTAAGCGTGTGATGATTGTTACTGAGGATGGTGGGTATGAGTCCGCTAGTGACTATGATGAGGAGACTTTGGCTCTTATTACACATGACGAACACGGTGGAGACGATTCGGATCATGAGACGCAATACATGGCTCCTGAAGATGCTGACAGGTATGAATGTTTAGTTGCTCAACGTGTTTTGAGTGTGCAGGTTACACAAGCTGAGCAAAATCAGAGGCATAATTTGTTCCATACAAAGGGAGTTGTGAAGGAACGTTCTGTTCGCGTGATCATAGATGGAGGGAGTTGCAACAACTTGGCTAGCATGGAGATGGTGGAGAAGCTTTCTCTCACGACAAGACCACATCCACATCCTTACTACATCCAATGGTTCAACAACAGCGGCAAGGTTAAGGTAACACGTACTGTTCGTGTGCATTTTAGTATCTCTACATATGCTGATTATGTTGATTGTGATGTGGTACCTATGCAAGCATGTTCCTTATTACTTGGTAGACCATGGCAATTTGATAAAAATTCTGTACACCATGGTAGAAACAATCACTATACTCTTGTTCATAAGGATAAAAATATTACTTTGCTTCCTATGACTCCTGATTCCATTTTGAAAGATGATATTAATAGAGCTAATAAAGCAAAACAGGAGAAGAATAAGAGTGAAAATCAGATTGTGGCAAAAGAATTTGAGCAACAAATGCAGCCTAATAATAAACCATCTAGTGTTGCTTCTGAAATTAAATTGAAAAGTGCATGTTTATTTGCCACCAAATCTGATATTGATGAGCTAGATTTCAGCAAATCTGTTTGCTATGCTTTTGTGTGCAAAGAGGCATTATTTTCATTCGAGGACGTGCCTTCCTCTTTGCCTCCTGCTATCACTCACATTTTGCAGGAGTTCGCTGACGTCTTCCCACAAGACGTGCCACCGGGATTACCACCTATTCGAGGGATTGAGCATCAGATCGACTTAATTCCCGGTGCTTCACTGCCAAACCGTGCGCCATACCGTACCAATCCAGAGGAGACGAAGGAGATTATGCGTCAAGTACAAGAGCTTCTCGACAAAGGTTATATACGCGAATCCCTTAGTCCTTGTGGTGTTCCTATTATTCTAGTGCCGAAAAAGGATGGTACATCGCGTATGTGTGTTGATTGTAGAGGCATTAATAATATTACTATTCGTTATCGTCATCCTATTCCTAGGCTAGATGATATGCTTGATGAATTGAGTGGCTCTACAATATTCTCCAAAGTTGATTTGTGTAGTGGATACCATCAAATTCGTATGAAATTGGGGGATGAATGGAAAACAGCATTTAAAACTAAGTTTGGATTATATGAGTGGTTAGTCATGCCTTTTGGGTTAACTAATGCGCCTAGTACTTTCATGAGATTAATGAACGAAGTTTTACGTGCTTTCATTGGACGATTTATGGTAGTCTATTTTGATGATATACTGATTTATAGCAGATCTTTGGAAGAACATTTGGAACATTTACATGCTGTTTTTATTGCTCTACGTGATGCACGTTTGTTTGGTAACCTTGGGAAGTGCACCTTTTGCACCGACCGAGTATCTTTTCTTGGCTATGTTGTTACTCCACAGGGAATTGAAGTTGATAAAGCCAAGATTGAAGCTATTGAGAGTTGGCCGCAGCCCAAAACAGTCACACAAGTGAGGAGTTTTCTTGGCCTCGCTGGATTCTATAGGCGTTTTGTGAGAGATTTCAGCACCATTGCTGCACCTCTCAATGAGCTTACAAAGAAAGATGTGCCTTTTCTGTGGGGTACCGCACAGGAAGAAGCCTTCACGGTATTGAAAGATAAGTTAACACATGCTCCTTTACTCCAACTTCCTGATTTTAATAAGACTTTTGAGCTTGAATGTGATGCTAGTGGAATTGGATTAGGAGGTGTGTTATTACAAGATGGCAAACCTGTTGCATACTTTTCTGAAAAATTGAGTGGGCCTAGTCTGAATTATTCTACTTACGATAAAGAATTATATGCTCTTGTTCAGACTTTAGAAACATGGCAACATTATTTATGGCCCAAAGAATTTGTTATACATTCTGATCATGAATCTTTGAAACATATTAAAAGTCAAGCTAAACTGAATCATAGACATGCTAAATGGGTTGAATTTATTGAGACTTTCCCTTATGTCATTAAACACAAGAAGGGAAAAGAAAATGTTATTGCTGATGCATTGTCTCGTCGCTATACTATGCTTTCACAACTTGACTTCAAAATATTTGGTTTGGAGACCATCAAAGATCAATATGTGCATGATGCTGATTTTAAAGATGTAATGCAGAATTGTAAAGAAGGAAGAATGTGGAACAAGTTTGTCGTTAACGATGGATTTGTGTTTCGTGCTAACAAGCTATGCATTCCAGCTAGCTCCGTTCGTCTTTTGTTGTTGCAGGAGGCGCATGGCGGAGGATTAATGGGACACTTTGGCGTGAAGAAGACGGAGGACGTACTTGCTACACATTTCTTTTGGCCAAAGATGAGACGGGATGTTGAGCGTTTTATTGCTCACTGCACTACATGTCAAAAAGCTAAGTCACGACTCAATCCTCATGGTTTATATATGCCTTTGCCTGTACCTAGTGTTCCTTGGGAGGATATATCTATGGACTTTGTTTTAGGTTTACCTCAAACAAAGAAGGGGAGGGACAGCATATTTGTTGTCATGGATAGATTCTCGAAAATGGCACACTTTATACCATGTCATAAAAGCGATGATGCTGTTAATGTTGCTGATTTGTTCTTTCGTGAAATTATTCGCTTGCATGGTGTGCCAAATACTATTGTTTCAGATCGTGATACTAAATTTCTTAGCCACTTTTGGAGATGTTTATGGGCTAAGTTGGGGACTAAACTGCTTTTTAGTACTACTTGTCACCCCCAAACTGATGGACAAACTGAAGTAGTCAATAGAACATTGTCTACTATGCTTAGGGCTGTTTTGAAGAATAATAAGAAAATGTGGGACGAATTCTTGCCTCATATTGAATTTGCTTATAATCGTTCATTGCATTCTACTACTAAGATGTGCCCTTTTGAAGTTGTGTATGGTTTCCTACCTCGTGCACCTATTGATTTGTTGCCTCTTCCATCTTCGGAGAAGGTTAATTTTGATGCTAAACAACGTGCTGAATTGATTTTAAAAACGCATGAGTTAACTAAGGAAAACATTGAGTGTATGAATGCTAAATATAAACTTGCTGGAGATAAGGGTAGAAAACATGTTGTGTTTGCACCTGGAGATCTTGTTTGGTTACATTTGCGTAAGGATAGATTTCCTGATTTGCGCAAATCAAAGCTAATGCCACGTGCTGATGGTCCCTTTAAGGTGTTAGAGAAAATAAATGATAATGCATATAAACTTGAGCTGCCTGCAGATTTTGGGGTTAGTCCCACTTTTAACATTGCAGATTTGAAGCCTTATTTGGGTGAGGAAGATGAGCTTCCGTCGAGGACGACTTCATTTCAAGAAGGGGAGGATGATGAGGACATCAATACCATTTTTACACCCACAGCCCCTACTGCTACATATACGGGACCAATTACTAGAGCTCGCGCACGCCAATTAAATTATCAGGTACTTTCATTTCTTGGTAATGATTCTAATGTTCATGAGAATATGATGCTGCCTAAATTGGATACATTTGTTTTGCTTACAAATGAAGGGCCTAGCTTGGAGAAGGATGAACATTGGAGCAAGAACAAGCATGGAGATGATGCCATGCGCAAGGGGAACAAGAACAGAGTTACAAGTGATGATTTCAGGACTTTGAAGCCACCATAATGGGTGCATGAAGCCTTGGACGAAATATACAAGATGCCACTTCATAAATTTCGTCCCGAGGCTATTATAGGTGCTGCGTCACCTTTTTATTGGGCCAGGCCCATGTAATTTCGAAATACATAAGTATAGGCTATTTTTAGAGTCCGTATGTGTGGGGAAACAAGAGATAGGGTTGATTTCGGACCCCTCCACCAAGGGCCACGAAATTCCCCCTCTCTTCCTCCATATATACAGCCCTTAGGGCACCGTTTAGACTTTGGGTTTTGTTTAGATTAAAAGTTCGCCATAGCTGCAACTTTGCGTACTTCGTTTGTGTTCAACGACCAGACAAAGGCGTCACAGAACCCCACCTTGATCAATAAAGCTTTCATCTTATATTCGCAATATCCAGATTGCAATCTCAGTTTCTTGCTTGTTCTTCGTTTGCTCGCAGAAAACAGACCCTCGTGGTCAGGTTGATTGTGCTCCGGCGTGGTCAATAACCTCTCGGAGTTGGTTTAGCGATTGCTAAGGCGCGACGTCCTCGCACGTTCGTAGTCGGATCGTCAAAGTCGACTTCCACCAAAGCAAAATCCATCATCTCATCGAAAGACGGGACACCTTTGCCTCTATCACCAGTTGATGCCATGGAAGAAGAAGAGCTCCGTGCAGGCCCGGCAGGTGCGCTCTTGGCAGATAGTGGTGGTTGTGCCTGCTTTCTTGTATCATGTCTGGAGGTGGCACCTGATGGAGGTGGTGGTGAAGTGGAAGTAGAAGATGCACGCGGTGTCCATGGTGAAGGTCGACCGGCAGAAAAGTTAGTTCGCGCCAATGCTTGTCGATCCTGCACTTCACGTTCAGCTTTACAAGCAAGATGGAATAAACGAGTGATATTAGTATACTCCTTATACTCTAGAATGGTTTGAATCTCTCTATTTAATCCACCCATAAAACATGCAAGCATAGCTTCATTCACCTCAACAATACCACATCTAATCATGCCAGTTTGTAATTCCTGATAATATTCTTCGACAGAATTTTTTCCTTGTCTTAGACGCTGCAATTTTTGAAGCAATTCACGTTGATAATATGGTGGAACCCAACGAGTAAGCATAGCAATTTTCAAAGCAGCCCAAGTAGCTAGAATAGGATATAATCTACAATGTTCAGACCACCATACACATGCAAAACTAGTGAAAGCACAAACAGCAGCAGCAACCCGTCTCCTCGGGATATTGTAAACATGTAAAATTTTGTTCAGTTTCTAACTCCCAAGTAAGATATACATCAGGAATGTATCTACCCTCAAATGGTGGAATATTCAATTTCAGTTTAGGAACATGGTCATGATCTCGTACCTGAGGTGGTGGTGCAGGCCTACCATTGCGAATATATACCTGAGGTCGACCTGCTGGTTGTGGTGCTGGTGGCTGCACGTAGTTCTGATTTTGATCAAGCTCATCCCCGTAATAGTCCTCCACCTCTGCAGTAGCAGCAGGAGCTACCAAAGCATCAACAACAGTAGCAGCGGCACCGGAATTTTGTCCTGGCTCCAGAGGAATACGCTGTGCTCGCCCTACTGTATCGCGGTGTGAAGCTGGTGGTGGGAGACGTTTGAGTAATTCTCGAACTTGGCGTCCAACTTGGTGTCAATTATCTTCTCAATGTTATCCATCTTCTCCATTGCCTTTCCAAAGCTGGCCATCATGTCTTCCACCTGTTGACCCAACATTTGATAAAACTTATCGTGAAGCTCCTTGTTCGTCATGTTCTCCCAGTCAATCTCGTCGGCTTGTGGTCCTGCCATAGTTAGCAGCAATAGAAATAGACAAGAATATGATCCTACATACTACTGGAAAATGGTGGTGGTGGGGTGATACGTCTCCAACGTATCTATATTTTTTGATTGTTCCATGCTATTATATTACCCGTTTTGGATGTTTATGGGCTTTACTTTACACTTTTATATCATTTTTGGGACTAACCTACTAACCGGAGGCCCAACCCAAATTGCCGTTTTTTTGCCTATTTCAATGTTTCAATGGAAAGGAATATCAAACGGAGTCCAATCGGAATGAAACCTTCGGGAGCGATCTTTTTGGAACAAACGCAATCCAGGGGATTTGGAGTGGACATCGAGCAACACAGGAGGTGGCCACGAGGGTGCCCGGCGCATCCCCTAGGGGTGTGCTGCCCCCCACCCTCGTGGGCCCCTCGAGCGTCCACCGACCTACTTCTTCCTCCTATATATACCCACGTACCCTGAAACCATTGAGGAGCACCACGAAAAACTATTTCCTCTGCCGCAACCTTCTGTATCCGCAAGATCCCATCTTGGAGCCTTTGTCGGCGCTCCGCCGGAGGGGGAATCTACCACGGAGGGCCTCTACATCATCTCCAAGGCCTCTCCGATGAGTTGTGAGTAGTTTACCATAGACCTTCGGGTCCATAGTTATTAGCTATATGGCTTCTTCTCTCTCTTTGAATCTCAATACAAAGTTCTCCTCAATCTTCTTGGAGATCTATTTGATGTAACTCTTTGTGCGGTGTGTTTGTTGAGATCCGATGAATTGTGGGTTTATGATCAAGTTTATTTATGAGAAATATTTGAATCTCCTCTGAATTCTTTTATGCGTGCTTAAGTTATCTTTGCAAGTCTCTTCGAATTATTAGTTTGGTTTGGCCTACTAGATTGATCTTTCTTGCAATGGGAGAAGTGCTTAGCTTTGGGTTCAATCTTGCGGTGTCCTTTCCCAGTGACAGCAGGGGCAGCAAGGCACATATTGTGTTGTTACCATCAAGGATAAAAAGATGGGGTTTATATCATATTGCATGAGTTTATCCCTCTACATCATGTCATCTTTCTTAATGCATTACTCTGTTTTTATGAACTTAATACTCTAGATCAGGCAGGAGTTGGTCGATGTGTGGAGTAATAGTAGTAGATGCAGGCAGGAGTCGGTCTACTTGTCACAGACGTCATGCCTATATACATGATCATGCCTAGATAATCTCATAATTATTCGCTTTTCTATCAATTGCTCGACAGTAATTTGTTCACCCAGCGTAATACTTATGCTATCTTGAGAGAAGCTACTAGTGAAACCAATGGCTCCCGGGTCTGTCTTTTATCATATAAGTTTACCATCTACTTTTATTTGCATCTTTTACTTTCCAATCTATATCATAAAAATACCAAAAATATATATCTTATCATATTATCTCTATCAAATCTCACTTTTGCAAGTGGCCGTGAAGGGATTGACAACCCCTTTATTGTGTTGGTTGCGAGGTTCTTGTTTGTTTGTGTAGGTGCGTGGGACTTCTGAGGAGCCTCCTACTGGATTGATACCTTGGTTCTCAAAAACTTAGGGAAATACTTACGCTACTTTGTTGCATCACTCTTTCCTCTTCAAGGAAAACCAATGCAAGCTCAAGACGTAGCAAGAAGGATTTTTGGCGCCGTTGCCGGGGAGGTCTTCGCTCAAGTCAAGACATACCAAGTACCCATCACAAACTCATCTCCCTCGCATTACATTATTTGCCATTTGCCTCTCATTTTTCTCTCCCCCACTTCACCCTTGCCGTTTTATTCACCCTTCTTCTCTTCGTCTTTTCGTTGACTTATGTGTATTACTTGGCTCGTTTGCTCATTTGGTTGGAATAGTTGTTTATTTATTGCTAAACAGAGAACTTAAGATTTATGGATCCTCATCCGCTTGCCAATCTTTTTAAGAGATCCAATTATGATGAACCAATTTCTAGTGAGTTTTGTGCACCAGATTATCTTTATGAAGTTTTGCTTGAAATTTGTGAATCTGAAAATTGTGATGAAGTACTTTATGAAGAGATTCATGATAGCTCCTTGAATAAAAAGCATGATTGCAATGATTTTACTATAAATTCTCTTGATGTCAATTGTGCAAATATATGCAAAACTCTAAACTTGGGGATGCTAGTTTTGCTATGTCTACTACTTGTTGCAATGATCATCATTGGTGTGATTCTTCTTATGATCTTGAAAATTTGTTTAGACCCCTTGATGAATATGAGATTGATAATAGTGTTTGCAGTAATATTGAAAGTGGGTTTGGAAGAGTGTCAACTTTAGATCCCACATATTTGAATTTTAATCAATCTTATGAAATTTTTGATAAAAGTGGGCTTGGAGAGGTCATGACCTTAGTTAATGATAATACCACTATTTTGGAAGAGAGTCAACTTCGCATGCATGTGGATCGTGTTGAGAATATGTTATGTGATAGTTATATCGTTGAATTTGCCTATGACATCGCATGTAATTATTATGAGAGAGGAAAATATGGTTGTAGAAATTTTCATGTTGCTAAATTACCTCTTGTTATGTTGAGATGCTATTATTTCTTTCTGCATCCTTGCATATGCTAGTTAATTTGTTTGCCTATAAGATTCCTATGCATATGAAGTATGTTAGACTTAGATGTGTTTATCACGTGTTTCATGATGCTCTCTTTGCGCTTCAATTCTTGTCTTTCATGTGAGCGTCATTAAAATTATCAATGCCTAGCTAAAAGGATTTAAAGAAAAGCGCTTGTTGGGAGACAACCCAATATTTTTCCTTGCTGTTATTCAATAAAAAATTCATCTAGCTTCTGTTTAGATGTGTTTTCATGTTTTAATTAGTGTTTGTGCCAAGTAGAACCTACAGGATAACCTACGGTGATAGTTAATTTGATTCTGCTGAAAAACATAAACTTTTGCACGCACGAAAATAATTTTAGTAATTCACAAAAACATGCTTTTGCGTTGATTCTTTTTGCTGTATATATATATGCAAATTTCCCAGGGCTTCCTCTTTTTGTAGGATTTTTAGAGTTCCAGAAGTATTTGCAAGTTACCGATTGCTACAGACTGTTCTGTTTTTGACAGATTCTGTTTTTCGTGTGTTGTTTGCTTATTTTGATGCATCTATGGCTAGTATCGGTGGGTATGAAGCATAGAGAAGTTGGAATACAGTAGGTTTAACACCAATATAAATAAAGAATGAGTTCATTACAGTAACTTATGTGGTGGTTTTTCTTTCTTGCACTGACGGAGCTTATGAGATTTCCTGTTGAGTTTTGTGTTGTGAAGTTTTCAAGTTTTGGGTAAAGATTTGATGGACTATGGAATAAGGAGTGGCAAGAGCCTAAGCTTGGGGATGTCCATGGCACCCCAAGATATTCAAGGATAACTGAAAGCCTAAGCTTGGGGATGCCCCGGAAGGCATCCCCTCTTTCGTCTTCGTCTATCGGTAACTTTACTTGGAGCTATATTTTTATTCGCCACATGATATGTGTTTTGCTTGGAGCGTCTTGTGTGATATTAGTCTTTGCTTTTTAGATTAACACTATCATACTTGCTGTACACACGTTTTGGCAGAAGCCCACTTGACTTAGAATTTATTAGAATACTCTATGTGCTTCACTTATATCTTTTGAGCTAGATAATTTTTGCTCTAGTGCTTCACTTATATCTTTTAGAGCACGGCGGTGGTTTAATTTTGAAGAAATTGCTGATCTCTCATGCTTCACTTATATTATTTTGAGAGTCTTTTAGAACAGCATGGTATTTGCTATGGTTATAAAATTGGTCCTAGAATGATGGGCATCCAAGTTGGGTATAATAAAAACTATCATAGAAAGTGAATTGGATGCTATGATCAAATTGATACTTGATAATTGTTTTGAGATATAGAGGTGGTGATATTAGTGTCATGCTAGTTGGGTGATTATGAATTTAAAGAATACTTGTGTTGAAGTTTGTGATTCCCGTAGCATGCACGTATGGTGAACCGCTTTGTGATGAAGTTGGAGCACAATTTTATTTATTGATTGTCTTCCTTATGAGTGGCGGTCGGGGACAAGCGATGGTCTTCTCCTACCAATCTATCCCCCTAGGAGCATGCGCATAGTACTTTGTATTCAATAGCTTGTAGATTTTTGCAATAAGTATATGAGTTCTTTATGACTAATGTTGAGTCCATGGATTATACGCACTCTCACCCTTCCACCATTGCTAGCCTCTCTTGTGCCGCGCAACTTTCGCCGGTACCATACACCCACCATATACCTTACTCAAAACAGCCACCATACCTACCTATTATGGCATTTCCATAGCCATTCCGAGATATATTGCCATGCAACTTTCCACCGTTCCGTTTATTATGACACACATCATCATTGTCATATTGCTCTTTGCATGATCATGTAGTTGACATCGTATTTGTGGCAAGGCCACCTTCATAATTTTCATACATGTCACTCTTGATTCACTGCATATCCCGGTACACCGCCGGAGGCATTCATATAGAGTCATATCTTGTTCTAAGAATCGAGTTGTAATGTTGAGTTGTAAGTAAATAAAAGTGTGATGATCTTCATTATTAGAGCATTGTCCCAAGTGAGGAAAGGATGATGAAGACTATGATTCCCCCACAAGTCGAGATGAGACTTCAGACTTTATAAAAAAGAGAGGCCAAAGAGCCCACCAAAAAAGGCCAAATAAAAAAAGGCCAAATAAAACAAGGCCAAATAAAAAAATGAGAGAAAAAGAGAGAAGGGATAATGCTACTATCCTTTTTACCACACTTGTGCTTCAAAATAGCACCATGATCTTCATGATAGAGAGTCTCCTATGTTGTCACTTTCACATACTAGTGGGAATATTTCATTATAGAACTTGGCTTGTATATTCCAATGATGGGCTTCCTCAAAATGCCCTAGGTCTTCGTGAGCAAGCGAGTTGGATGCACACCCACTTAGTTTCTTTTGTTGAGCTTTCATATATTTATAGCTCTAGTGCATCCGTTGCATGGCAATCCCTACTCACTCACATTGATATCTATTAATGAGCATCTCCATAGCCCGTTGATACGCCTAGTTGATGTGAGACTATCTTCTCCTTTTTTGTCTTCTCTACAACCACCATTCTATTCCACATATAGTGCCATGTCCATGGCTCACGCTCATGTATTGCGTGAAAGTTGAAAAAAGTTTGAGATTACTATAGTATGAAACAATTGCTTGGCTTGTCATTGGTGTTGTGCATGATTAAATACTTTGTGTGATGAAGATAGAGCAACAACCAGACTATATGATTTTGTAGGGATAACTTTCTTTAGCCATGCTATTTTGAGAAGACATGATTGCTTTTAGTAGTATGCTTGAAGTATTACTATTTCTTATGCCCATATGAACTTTTATTTTGAATCATTTGGATCTGAACATTCATGCCACAATAAATAAAATTACATTGAGAATTATGCTAGGTAGCATTCCTGATGTGGAGCATCCCGTGATCATCCCCATGGACACCACCTCGACTATCCAAGCTCCAAGTGGACCCATGACATGAGCAAGGGCTCGTGACATTCAATCCGAGGTGACGTCACTCCTACTTGAGTTCCCCTTTTCTTCCAGCGAGACATGGCTACTGCCTAAGTACGAGATGTTATGCGTGATCAGGTACAACATTCAAGCCATGGAGCCGGGGGCTGAAGAAGAAACGGCAGGCGTCAACTCTCTGGACAGCCCGAAACTTCCGGCCCCCGGAACGTCCGGCCTACTCGGAGCTTCCGGCCTCCTTCGACATCGACCAGCCCGGGCATGCCAACTCTCCGGTTAGCCCGGAACCTGCCCGGAATCCGGCCCGGACCTTCCGGACCTCGGAACCTCCGGCCCGCCCAGACCTTCCGACCCCCGGACGCCAGCCCAACTCTACCCGCGCCAACTCTCTGGTTAGGACGGAGCCTACCCGGAACATCCGCCGCCCGGAACTTCCAGCCCTGCCTGCACACAGCCACTTGGGCCGAGGCTCGTGTACCCTTTCGCCCCGTAAACTATATATACTCTTCTCCTACCTACGTTTTAGGGTTAGCATTTGATAGCTCATTTGAGATAGAGCATTTCTCATCCGTACCGGATCTAATCCTTGTGAGGGACCGCACCTCTTCGGAGAAGATCCATCTGGATTCAAGGCCTCCATCCGGAGATGACAATCAAGACCTCCTCCCGGAGAAGAACGGTTACTCTTGTATTGTCCCTTGTGGACTTTGGATCTCGTGTTACTTTGTGCGTCGATGATCTAGCACTTGTGTGATCAAATTCGTGTCGGTTGAGTGTTTCTCTTGTTTCCCCCTTGTGATTTTTCCTCGTGTTCTTTCGCGCGTTCTTCGTGTTCCCCATAGGATCCACTCCAAACGTTAAAGATCGGCCCTATAGGGTTCCGCCCTACATCATCTTGGTATCATGAGCCACGTTGATCACGTTTTGGAGCCCCTACCCCGTGTTTTCTAGCTTGATTTTGTTGTTTTCGTCCTAAATCTGAAAATCCCCATCAAAAATAGCCCCCAAATTTTTTTGTGATTTGTTGGTGTGATGAAGTTTTGTTGGATTTGATCCACGGATCTGGTTTGCATCGAGTGGATCTAGCTCCCCCCCCCCCAATTTCTTCTTTTCCCCTTTGGATTTGGGTTTTTGCCCGGGTTTTTCTGCCCAAATCCACGATCTCGAAGTCTCTGTTCTTGGAAGAATCACGACCACCGGAACTTCCAGCCCAGCCCGGAACTTCCAGCCCAGCCCGGAACTTCTGGCCCCCGGACCTTCCGGCCGTCCCCGGAACCTCCGGACCCCGGACCTTCCGGCCTAGACAGAAAGGTTGCACATCTTCGACGACTTCCACTACTTCGACATCTCCGACGATGGTGCAGCGACATCTTCACCAACATACTGAAGACCGTGCACCACAAGATCAACTACAATCGCATCCTTTTGGAACCTTCAACCGTAAGCAAGGACGGTAATCTCGACGACATCTTTGTCCAAACCTTGCCATTGAATTGATAACCATCATAGCCCATCTTTTGCGTTGCTTACCCATCGAGACTAGCCATTGAGTATTGCTGGCAACGTGACTTGTGCACATTAGTGATCATACTCCATAGCATACATACCATAGCATAGTGGTGCATATCTTGGCATCAACTTTTGTGTCACAAAGTTGTCATTGCATACACAATTGCTATCTTGGTTCATGAAGTTTTGCATGAGAAAAGAGCTCAAAAGTGAAAGATACAACCAAGCTTTTAAGCAAAGAGGAAAGATAAGCAAAGAGCTTATAAGAAAGAACCATAGCATCATACTACATTAATATTGTCATATACGATCATCTTGGATCATAGCACCAAAATACCATACTTATAGCATACTTGGGATAGAGGTTGTTGCATTTTTGCTTAGTAGGTTGTGCACAAGTTACGTATCCGCCTATTGTGCAATCGTGCTAGCGTCTCTCGTGTATTGTGCAACACGAGCATTTTCGTGGATTCCACATTCCGGCTCATTTTTGGTTTGCACAATCCCACTTATCTATTTGCGTGTGTGTTTCCATGTACCACTAATTGCTTGGTCTACTTGTTGCATTTGCAAATTTGTCAATCTTTTCCAACATTATTGAAGCTGACTTACAATTGCATCAAATTTTGTGCCACCATCCTAACCAAGCTCCACCATAAGCTTTTATTTGTGTAGGTGTGAGAACCAACAAGAATTGGTACCAATAGTGCTATTTCATTGTCCGCATTTGAGTGAACTTGATTCATCGTCAACATCGGTCAAGGTACATTGGTATAAGTTCTTATCCTTCTACCACTCACATTTTGCTTGGAATGATGGATAGGCCGAGTACTTCTAACAACCCACTCTTCATCGAGCAAGACGACGACATGTCATCATACGTCACCAAGAGCTACCTCTTTGGTGCACAACGAGCGTTGCATCAAGAGCAACAAGCTATGACCGACCGTATCGACAACCTCGCCACCGACTTGCGACTCTACGAGCAACGTACCAAGGACTACTTCGACAACAAGCTCGATGCTCACAAGCGAGAGAACGATGCAAGGATGGACGAGATCCGCGGCTTGTTGGTGAACCGTCCTCCTTCTACTTCTTCATACTCAAGACGGAGCCACTCAAGTTGACACTCCAACGACTCCTCCTCCGGCTCAAGTACAACGTCATCGAACAATCTTTGACGAGCCGCGTGTCAAGACCGTCATGCATCTCGCAATCCTCTATGCGACAAGCATTCACAAGAGCAAGTCGATGAGCAAGAACTTCGTCCTCCACCACATCAAGTTGCGTTTGCTCAAGCTCAAGAACGACAACGACAACGGCGCCAAGAGGAAGAACGAGCGCGTCTACACCAAGCGGAATAAGACGCCGAGGCTCAACGTCTTCAACAACAACAACATGAAGCGCAAGCTCTTGAGGCGCAACGTGCCCTTCAAGAATCAAGTCGAGCCATCGCCAACCGCAATCGCGAACGGCGCAATCAAGAGGAAGCCCTTCGAGAAGAAATCCAAGAGAGGAACTACCAACCGCGAGTGCAACATCAAGTTCCTCAAGCTCCTCCACAAGCACGTCAAGCTCCACCTCAACCTCAAGTTCAACAAGAACAAGTTGATCACGGACTTCCTCCACGCTAAGAGCAACATGAGGATGATTACCCTCCACGTCAAGGGTGTCATCATCACCATCGCCATCTACACAATGAAGAGAAACGCTACGGCAAGCATAAATTCACCATGCCCAAGTTCAATGGAAGTAATGATCCCGAAGAATACCTCTCATGGGCATTGAAGGTCGACAAAATCTTTCGTTTGCACAACTATGAGGAAGAGAAGAAGATCGCTATGGCATCACTTGAGTTCCAAGACTATGTGCTCATATGGTAGGAACAAGTCCTTGAGCGCCGACAAGCAAGAGGTGAACCTCCAATCACCACTTGGGCTCAAATGAAGGAAGTCATGCGAAGACGTTTTGTGCCCACCTACTACAACCGCGACCTCTTCAAGAAGCTCCAACTCCTCAAGCAAGGAACAAATAGTGTTGAAGAATACTACAAGGAAATGGAGATAGCCATGATTCGAGCCAATGTCATGGAAGATGAAGAGCAAACAATGGCACGTATCTTGAATGGACTCAATCATCCCATCAAGAAGATCGCCGACTTCCAACCCTACTCCAACCTCATTGAGCTCGTGCATCAAGCTACAAAGGCCGAACGTCAAGTGCAAGATGACTTCAAGTACGCCAAGTACTCGTCCAAGACCTACGGCTTCTCCAACAACCAAGCTTCAACAACTCCTCCAACCTCTACATCAACCAAGCCTTCTCCAAGCAACGACGACAAGTCAAGTTACAAGAAAACTTCGACTAGCTCAAGTCATCTTCCTCCTACTACAAGCAACTTCAAGCCGCGTGCTTCATCATCTACTCCGTCCGATGAGACCATCAAGACAAGCTCCTTCAAGTGTTTCACTTGCGGCGGCCGAGGCCACAAGTCTTATGAATGCACAAACAAGTGCACCATGATCCTCAACAATGATGGCACCTATGACTCCATGAGTGACGAGGAGATGGAAGCCCTTGAGCAAGTGGCCATGCAACGGCGAGTGAATGAGATGAAGATGATCAAGTCTTTTGTGATGAGGATTCGAGCCCCGCTCTCGTTGTCTCCAAGGTCTTGACTCTTCAACATCAACAAGAAGAATACCAAAGATGCCACATCTTCCACACAAAAGCCGGCATAAACGGAAGGTCCGTCAAGGTCATCATCGATGGAGGTAGTTGCCATAACTTGGCAAGTGAAGAACTATGCTCCAAGCTTCAATTGGTCAAGATGAAGCACCCGCACCCATACAAAGTCCAATGGCTAAGTGACTCCGGCACTATCCGAGTTGAGCATATGGTCCAAGTCTCCTTCAAAATTGGTGCATATGAGGACACTTTGGAGTGTGATGTCGTCCCGATGTCCGTTTGCCACCTCCTTCTTGGTAGGCCATGGCACTTCGACCGTGGTGTCATCCACAATGGGCGTAGCAATCACTATAGCTTCAAGATGAAAGGGAAGGAGTATGTGCTACGACCTATGTCTCCTAGTCAAGTGATAGCCGACAAGCAAGCCACCCATCATGGAGAGAAGAGTGAGAAAGTGATCCAGCAAAAAGTGAGTGAGAGCCACAAGCCAAACTTGAGCGCCTCTTCGCCTAGAGAGAAAAGTCTAGTCCTATTTGCCACAAAACATGAGATGAGAGAAGTGTGTGAGAACCCATCGAGTGTTATGCACTTTGTCCTTGTGTGCAAGGATGGGGAACCAACAACTAACACCTCTCATGATCTACCTTTAGAGTTTCAATCTCTTTTGCAAGAATTCCAAGATGTTTTCCCCGATGAGCTACCTCCGGGTCTACCTCCTCTACGAGGCATTTAGCATCGAATCGAACTCATCGCCGGAGCGCCCCTTCCAAACAAAGCTCCATACCGCGTCAACCCCGAAGAAACTAAGGAGATCCAACGGCAAGTACAACAACTAATCGACAGTGGTCATGTACGTGAAAGCCTAAGCCCTTGTGTCGTTCCCGTTATACTTGTGCCTAAGCAAGATGGAAGTTTCCGCATGTGTTCCGATTGTAGACCTATAAATGCTATTACCGTTCGCTATAGGCATCACATTCCTCGCCTAGATGATATGCTTGATGAACTTAGCGGTGCCGCCTTTTTCTCAAAAATTGATCTTAAAAGTGGCTATTATCAAATCCGCATACAAGAAGGTGATGAGTGGAAAACTGCTTTCAAAATGAAATTTGGCTTGTATGAGTGGCTAGTTATGCCTATGGGGTTATCGGAAGCTCCCGGTACTTTCATGAGACTTATGCATTTTGTTCTTCGTCCTTATATTGGAGTCTTTGTTGTGCTTTACTTTGATGATATTCTTGTGTTTAGCAAATCCATGAAAGAGCATCTAAAGCATGTTAGGGCTGTTTTGCAAACCCTTCGAAAGGAACGTCTTTATGCCAACATGAAAAAGTGCATGTTTGGTGTTGACAAACTTGTTTTCTTGGGTTTCGTTGTCTCTTCCAAGGGTGTCCATGTTGATGAATCTAAAGTAGAAGAAATTAAAACTTGGCCCCAACCCACCAATTTGCAACAAGTGCATAGCTTTCTTGGCCTTGCGAGTTTTTATCGTCGCTTTGTGAAAGACTTTAGCACTATTGCCGCTCCTTTGCATGCCCTGAGTAAGAAGAATGCTCCTTTTGTTTGGGGATCTTTGCAATCCACCACTTTTGATGAGCTCAAATCTTTTTTTACTCATGCTCTGATTCTTGCTTTGCCCAATTTTGACAAAACTTTTGAGGTTCATTGTGATGCAAGTGGTACTGGAATTGGCGGAGTTTTGATGCAAGAAAAACAAGCCATTGCTTATTTTAGTGAAAAACTCTCTGGTGCCCAACTTAACTATCCCATCTATGACAAAGAATTGTATGCTTTAGTGCGTGTGCTACATGTTTGGGAACATTATCTTAGAGCTCATGAGTTTGTCATCCATACCGATCATGAAACGCTTAAGTACTTAAAAGGTCAAACTAAGTTGAACAAGCGTCGTGCCAAATGGAGTGAATTTATTGAATCTTTCCCCTATGTGATCAAGTACATTAAGGGTAAGGAAAATGTAGTTGCGAATGCACTTTCACGCACATGCACGCTTGTCACTAAACTTGAGTTGAATGTTATTGGTTTTGAGCACATAAAAGACTTGTATGCTAATGACCCATCTTTTGCTACTCCCTATGCTAAATGTTTGACGCATACATCTTGGGAACGATATTACATCAAGGATGGTTATCTTATGAGAGCTAACAAACTATGCATTCCTGAGTCTTCTCTTCGTTTGCTCCTTTTGCAAGAGGCTCATGAAGGCGGACTCATGGGACATTTTGGACGTGACAAGACATTCGTCACGCTCTCCAAGAACTACTTTTGGCCCAAGATGTTCCATGACGTCTCACGCTTCACCAACCGATGCTCTACATGTCGCAAAGCTAAGTCTAAAGCTCAATCCCATGGTATTTACATGCCTCTTCCTATTCCTTATCAACCATGGGAAGACATTAGCATGGATTTTGTACTTGGTTTGCCTAGAACTCAAAATGGAAAGGATTCCGTGTTTGTTGTTGTGGACCGATTTTCTAAGATGGCACATTTCATCCCTTGCAACAAGATAGACGATGCTTCACACGTTGCAAATCTCTTTTGTAGGGAAATCTTGCGCCTCCATGGAGTACCAAAGACAATCGTCTCCGACCGCGACATCAAGTTCTTGAGTTACTTTTGGAAGACGCTATGCGCCAAGCTCAGAATCAAGCTCTTGTTCTCATCCGCATATCATCCTCAAACCGACGGCCAAACGGAGGTGACGAACCGTACGCTCTCCACCCTACTTCGCGTGTTGATCAAGAAGAACATCAAGGAGTGGGAGGAATGTCTACCCATCGCCGAGTACGCCTACAACCGTGCAAGACATTCGACGACCGGCAAGTCCCCCTTCGAGGTCGTCTATGGCTTCAACCCATTGTCCCCATTGGACATTCTACCTCTTCCTCTACAAGAGCGCACCAACCTCGACGCAAGTGGCTGTGCAAGCTACATCAAGAAGATGCTTGAGGATACAAGACAAACCATCGAGCGCCAAGTACAACGCTAGTGACCAAGCTCAACATCGACAAGCAACCAATGATACTCAACATCGGAGATCTCTTGTGGCTACACCTTCGCAAGGACCGCTTACCCAATGAACGCAAGTCCAAACTTCTACCTCGAGCCGATGGACCCTTCAAGGTGCTAGCATGCTACAACGACAACGCTTACAAGAGCGACCTCCCGCGCGACAAGTACAACGTGAGCAACATCTTCAACGTCAAAGATCTTTCGCCATACCATGGTGATGAGGATTTCGATTCGAGGTCGGATCTTTCCCAAGGGAGGGGAGATGACGCGGAGCATCCCATGATCATCCCCATGGACACCACCTCGACTATCCAAGCTCCAAGTGGACCCATGACACGAGCAAGGGAGCCGGGAGCTGAAGAAGAAACGACAGGCGTCAACTCTCTGGACAGCCCGGAACTTCCGGCCAGAGCCCGGAACTTCCGGCCCCCGGAACATCCGGCCTACTTGGAGCTTCCAGCCTCCTTCGACATCGACCAGCCCGGGCGTGCCAACTTTCTGGTTAGCCCGGAACCTGCCCGGAACCCGACATGGACATTTCGGCCCCCGGAACTTCCGGCCCGCCCGAACCTTCTGACCCCCGGACGCCGGCCCAGCTCCACCCGCGCCAACTCTCTGGTTAGGCCAGACCCTGCCCGGAACATCCGCCGCCCGGAACTTCCAGCCCTGCCTGCGCGCAGCCACTTGGGCCGAGGCCCGTGTACCCTTTCGCCCCGTAAACTATATATACTCTTCTCCTACCTACGTTTTAGGGTTAGCATTATGATAGCTCATTTGAGATAGAGCATTCCTCATCCGTACCGGATCTACTCCTTGTGAGGGACCACACCTCTTCAGAGAAGATCCATCCGGATTCAAGGCCTCCATCCAGAGAAGACAATCAAGGCCTCCTCCCGGAGAAGAATGGTTACTCTTGTATCATCCCTTGTTGACTTTGGATCTCATGTTACTTTGTGCCTCGATGATCTAGCACTTGTGTGATCAAATTCGTGTCGGTTGAGTGTTTCTCTTGTTTCCCCCTCGTGATTTTTCCTCGTGTTCTTCCGCGCGTTCTTCGTGTTCCTCGTAGGATCCACTCCAAACGTGAAAGATCGGCCCCATAGGGTTCCGCCCTACATTAATTCCACATCAAAAATTCTGTTTTTATCATTTACCTACTCGAGGACGAGCAGGAATTAAGCTTGGGGATGCTTGATATGTCTCCAACGTATCTATAATTTTTGATTGTTCCATGCTATTATATTACCCGTTTTGAATGTTTATGGGCTTTACTTTACACTTTTATATCATTTTTGGGACTAACCTACTAACCAGAGGCCCAGCCCAAATTGATGTTTTTTGCCTATTTCAGTGTTTAGAAGAAAAGGAATATTAAACAGAGTCCAAATGGAATGAAACCTTCGGGAGCGATCTTTTTGGAACAAATGCAATCCAGGGGACTTGGAGTGGACGTCAAGCAACAGAGGAGGTGGCCACGAGGGTGCCCGACGCGTCCCCTAGGGGTGGGCATGCCCCCCACCGTTGTTGGCCCCTCGAGCGTCCACCGACCTACTTCTTCCTCCTATATATACCCACGTACCCTGAAACCATCGAGGAGCACCACGAAAAACTATTTCCACCGCTGCAACCTTTTGTATCCGCGAGATCCCATCTTAGAGCCTTCGCCGGCGCTCTGCCAGAGAAGGGATCTACCATGGAAGGCCTCTACATCATCTCCAAGGCCTCTCCGATGAGTTGTGAGTAGTTTACCACAAACCTTCGGGTCCATAGTTATTAGCTAGATGGCTTCTTCTCTCTCTTTGAATCTCAATACAAAGTTCCCCTCGATCTTCTTGGAGATCTATTTGATGTAACTCTTTTTGCGGTGTGTTTGTCGAGATCCGATGAATTGTGGGTTTATGATCAAGTTTATCTATGAGAAATATTTGAATCTCCTATGAATTCTTTTATGTGTGATTAAGTTATCTTTGCAAGTCTCTTTGAATAATCAGTTTGCTTTGGCCTACTAGATTGATCTTTCTTGCAATGGGAGAAGTGCTTAGCTTTGGGTTCAATCTTGCGGTGTCCTTTCCCAGTGACAGTAGGGGCAGCAAGGCACGTATTGTATTGTTGCCATCGAGGATAAAAAGATGGGGTTTAAATCATATTTCATTAGTTTATCCCTCTACATCATGTCATCTTTCTTAATGTGTTACTCTGTTCTTATGAACTTAATACTCTAGATGCAGGCAGGAGTCGGTCGATGTGTGGAGTAATAATAGTAGATGCAAGCAGGAGTCGGTCTGCTTGTCACGGACATGATGCCTATATACATGATCATGCCTAGATAATCTCATAATTATTCGCTTTTCTATCAATTGCTTGACAGTAATTTGTTCACCCACCGTAATACTTATGCTATTTTGAAAGAAGCCACTAGTGAAACCTATGGCCCCGGGTCTATCTTTTATCATATAAGTTTACCATCTACTTTTATTTGCATCTTTTACTTTCCAATCTATATCATAAAAATACCAAAAATATTTATCTTATCGTATTATCTCTATCAGATCTCACTTTCGCAAGTGGTCGTGAAGGGATTGACAACCCCTTTATTGCATTGGTTGCGAGGTTCTTGTTTGTTTGTGTAGGTGCGTGGGACTTTTGAGGAATCTCCTACTAGATTGATACCTTGGTTCTCAAAAACTGAGGGAAATACTTACGCTACTTTGCTGCATCACCCTTTCCTCTTCAAGGAAAACCAACGCAAGCTCAAGACGTAGCATGTGGTGTCACAAATCCGTCAAGCAAATCTCAAATCTTACCAGTTCTTACCCAGCAGCAGGTGGTGATTGGCAACCATTGTAGTCAAAACTCTCAAATCTTGGATAGAGCGATTACCAGGGAGAGTCAAACGCACGACGTAGATGTATGTGGAGCTGGGAAGGCTTATAATATGGTAGCAAAAAGGTCAGCAATAATCAATTCAGAGATGCAAAGTTGAATAAACAGTCAACAACGATACTGTGCTGGTCCTAGGCTAGACCGTGCTAGATACGCGAGCCTAGAACACTAACAAAATCACGGCGCGACACGTAATCAAGGGAGGAGCACACTCTGAAATTTTTTCTCCTTTTTTCACTTTTTTGCACTTTTTTCCTCTTTTTTTGCTCCGCAACAATTTTTTTTCAAAAAAGTCTACAAATGGCCTAAAAACTGCCGAGCCAGAATTTTCCAGACTTAGTTTTTTTTGAAACTGGAACTATTTTTTTTACCGTGGGTAGCACGGAAGTTAGGGAGTTCGACTCTGTCACGACTCGGAGTATGGCGTGATCTGGAAATCTAAAATAGAGTAACAAATATTGGACTCGGACTAGGACTGGTGGCGGAGATGAATCTGGTGGAAACTCGAACTTGTGGCTGATATATGTAGGGCGATGGAACACAGACTGGTGGCGAATCTCTTATGGAGGTGGACTTGGATTAGCGTGATGGCGGTGAATATGTGGTATATGGCAGCGGTGATGACGATGGTGGTATATGGCAGCGGTGACGATGATGGTGGTATATGGCATTGGTGATGACGGTGATGCGGCGGCGGCGTGACTACTTGTGAACAGAACTCGAAACTCTAAAGGACTAGACACTAAGACTAGCAACTAGACACGATGATGCAACCGCAAACTCAACAATGCAAAACACTAATAAGATTATGCAAAGGCTCAAATTGGTTCGAATATGATGAACTAACCCTAAACTTTTTTTGGCTTTTTGGTGGACTGTAGGTATGAAGAACAGACTCGATCTTTACTACAAAAAACTGTAAAATCTTACTGAGCAACCTGAAAATCTGATGAGATGGTGATTATCGTTTCGGAGGAGTAGACTTTGACGATCCGACTACGTACGTGCGAGGACGTCGCGCCTTAGCAATCGCTAAACCAACTTCGAGAGGTTATTGACCACGCTGGAGCTCAATCAACCTAACCACGAGGGTCTATTTCCTGCGAGCAAACGAAGAACAAGCAAGAAATTGAGATTGCAATCTGGATATTGCGAATATAAGATGAAAGCTTTATTGATCAAGATGGGGTTCTGTGATGTCTTGGTCTGGTCGTTGAACACAAACGAAGTACGCGAAGTTGCAGCTATGGAGAACTTTTAATCTAAACAAAACCCAAAGTCTAAACGGTGCCCTACGTGCTATATATATGGAGGAAGAGGGGGAATTTCATGGCCCTTTGTGGAGGGGTCCGAAACCAACCCTATCTCTTGTTTCCCCACACATACGGACTCTAAAAATAGCCTATACTTATGTATTTCAAAATTACATGGGCCTAGCCCAATAAAAGGTGACACAACACCTAGAATAGCCTATGGACGAAATTTATGAAGTGGCATCTTGTATATTTCGTCCAAGGCTTCATGCACTCATTATGGTGGCTTCAAAGTCCTGAAATCATCACTTGTAACTACGTTCTTGTTGCCCTTGTGCATGCCATCATCTCCATGCTTGCTATTGCTCCTATGTTTATCCTTCTCCAAGCTAAGCCCTTCATTTGTAAGCAAAACAAATGTATCCAATTTAGGCAGCACCATATTCTCAGGAACATTAGAATCATTACCAAGAAACGAAAGTACCTGGTAATTTAATTGGGGTGCACGAGCTCTATAATTGGTCCAGTATGAATAGCAGTAGGGGATGTGGGCGTAACAATGGTATTGATGTCCTCATCAGTCAAGACCTTGGAGACGATGAGAGCAGGGCTCGAATCTTCGTCACAAAAGACTTGATCATCTTCCTCTTGGTTCACACGCTGGTGCATGGCCACTTTCTCAAGGGCTTCCATCCCGTCTTCATTCATGGAGTCATAGGTTTCGTCGTCGTTGAGGATCATGGTGCGCTTGTTGGTACACTCAAAGGACTTGTGGCCTTGGCCGCCGCATGAGAAACACTTGATGGAACTTGTCTTGACGGTCTCATCGGTTGGAGTAGATGATGAAGCTCTTGGCTTGAAGTTGCATGTAGTAGGAGGATGACTTGAGGTTGTCGAAGTTTTCTTGTAACTCGACTTGTCGCCGTTGCTTGTAGATGGCTTGGTTGAGATAGAAGGTGTTGGAGTCATTGAAGCTTGGTTGTTGGAGAAGCCATAGCTCTTGGAAGAGTACTTGGCGTACTTGAAGTCATCTTGCACTTGACGTTCTGCTTTGGTAGCTTGATGCACTAGCTCAATGAGGTTGGAGTAGGGTTGGAATTCGACAATTTTCTTGATGGGATGATTGAGGCCATTCAAATATACGGGCCATAGTTTGCTCATCATCTTCGGTGACATTGGCTCTTATCATGGCAATCTCCATTTTGTTGTAGTATTCTTCAACGCTCTTTGTTCCTTGCTTGAGGAGTTGGAGTTTCTGGAAGAGGTCGCGGTTGTAGTATGTTGGCACAAAGCATGCTTGCATGACATCCTTCATTTGATCCCAAGTGGTGATGGGTGGTTCACCTCTTGTTTCTCGATGCTCAAGGACTTGTTCCCACCATATGAGTACATAGTCTTGTTACTCAAGGGATACCATGGAGATCTTCTTCTCTTCCTCATAGTTGTGCAAGCAAAAGATCTTGTCGACCTTCAATGCCCATGAAAGGTATTATTCGGGATCATTGCTTCCTGTGAACTTGGGCATGGTGAACTTGAGCTTGCCGTAGCGTTGCTTTCTTCATTGTGTTGGTTTCGGGGATGATGATGACGCCCTTGACGTGGATGATGTCAACCTCATGTTGCTTTTGGCGTGGAGGATTTACATAGTCATCATGCTCTTGGTGAACTTGAGGTTCTTGTCGAGGTTGTGGAGGAGCTTGTCGAGCTTGTGGGACATGTCGATGTACTCTTGCTTGATAGTTCCTCTGTTGAATTTCTTCACGAAGTGCTTCTTGGTGCTCGTGATTTTGTTGGTTGCGCGTGGCTACGACTCGACTTGACTCTCGGAGGGCACGTTGCGCCTCAAGTGCTTGAGCTTCGCGTAGTTGTTGTTCTTGACATTGAGCCTTGGCGTCTTGTTCGCCTTGGTGTTGTCGCGCTCGCTCTTCCTCTTGGTGATGTTGACATTGCCTTTCTTGTGCTTGTGCAAGATTAGCTTGGTTTTGGCGATATCGATGTGCTTGCTCGTCGAAGTTCTCTAGTGGATGGTTGCCGTGTAGAGGATTGCGATTTGCTTGATGGTCTTGGCGCACGGCTCAATGTAGAGTGTTTGATGTCGGTGTACTTGAGCCGGGGATGGTGTCGTCGGAGTGTCAACTCGAGCGGCTCCGTCTTGAGTAGGACGAAGTGGTCGTAGTGTGGTTTACCAACAAGGCACGAATCTCGTCCATTCTTGCATCGTTCTTTTATTTGTGTGCGTCGAGCTTGTTGTCCAAGTACTCTCTTGTTCGTTGCTCAAAGAGTCGCAAGTCGGTGGCGAGATTGTTGATGCGGTCGCTCATTGCTTGTTGTTCTTGATGCAAAGCTCGTTGTGCATCGAAGAGGTGGCTCTTGGTGACATAAGATGACATGTCGTCGTCTTGCTTGATGAAGAGTGGGTTTGTAGAAGAACTTGGCCTATCCATCATTCCAAGAAAATATGTGAGTGGGAGAAAGAGAAGAACTTATACCAAATGTACCTTGACCGATTTTGAAGATGGATCAATGATACTCAAATATGTAACAAGGAAATAACACAATTGGTACCAATTCTTGTCGGTTCTCACACCTACAAAAGTAAAAGCTTATGGTGGAGCTCGGTTAGGATGGCGGCACAAAATTTGATGCAATTGTTAGCGAGCTTCAAAAATGTTGGAAAGATTCACAAATTTGCAAATGCAACAAGTAGACCAATAGCTAGATATTGTACACAGAAGCACACATGCAAATAGATAAGTGGGGTCGTGTAACCAAGGAATGAGCCAAAATGTGGAACCCACGAAAATGCTCTTGTTGCACAACACTAGAGAGACACTAGCACGAATGTACAATAGGCGGATACGAAACTTGTGCACAACCTACTAAGCAAAAATGCAATGACTTCTATCCCAATTATGCTATATGTATGGTATTCTGATGGTATGATCCAAGATGATCGAGTATGACAATCTTAATGTAGTATGATGCTATGGTTCTTGCTTATAAGCTCTTTGCTTATCTTTCCCTCTTTTGCTTAAAAGCTTGTTTGGCTCTTTCTCTTTTGGGCTCTTTTCTCGTGCAAAACTTCACGAACCCATATAGCAATTGTGTATATGTGATGACAACCTTGTGACACAAGAGATGATACCAAGATATGCACCACGATGATATGTATGTATGCTATGGGAAGTATGATCAGTAATATGCACAAGTCACGTTGCCGGCAATACTCAAAGGCTAGTCTTGATGGGAAAGCGACACAAAAGTAAGGCTATGGGGTTATCAATGCAATGGCAAGGAGTAGACAAAGATGTTGCCGAGGTTACCGCCCTTGCTTACGGTTGAAGGTGTCAAAATTGTCGAACGATTGTTATCGATGACGAGTCCGTGGCGAAGATGAGCGGTGGTGATGTTGATGTCGAACCATACCTATATAGCTGAAATACAATAGGACACGAGAACCACAATTCAAATTGTCAAGGACCAAAACATGTCAAAATTATCGGTGGGTAAGCGATGGTGGTGCTTGCGGGAAGCGGTGGAGGTATCAGAGTGAGTATGCGGTGGTGAAGGTGGAGAGGTGGTGGTGGCCGAACTGAACTTTTTCTGTTTCGTCAGGGAACAGCGGGCGTCCAGTGGCAGAGCGGTTGTCCAGTCGTCGGACGTTCGGCACCTAGCGGACATCCGGTGCCTGGGCGATTTTTGGGACGAGATGAACAACTAGGGTTTGTGATGGAGGTGGAAACATTGGTCAAATCCAAGCGATTTTATGGATGGAAATGGTGGAGATGATGGTGGAAAGCTAGACCTACTCGTGGAAAAGCAAATCCATGGATCAAATCCACCAAAACTTCATCACACCAATAAATCAAAAAAATGGCGCTACTTTTGGTGGGGATTTTTGTGACAACCTGATTTTTGGCCCTTTCTTTTTCTTTTGTTTTTCCGAGGTTTTTGCCTGAGTTTTTCTTTTTCGTGGCTTTGTGGTCTGGAAACTGAAGAAGATGACCTCTTCTTTGTTTCCAGAGTGGCTTGCCATTCCCAAATCTTTCCCTAGACCCTATCATTTCCATCCTAGCCCAAATCCCAATATTCTTTTATTGGGAATATTCCTTTTCTATTAAAGGAATAACTCAAATTGCCCTAGGTTGTGAAGCAACCTATATTTCCCTCACTCCTAAAATTCCTAAATAATTCTCATAAATTGTTTGGGTCATATCTTGATCAAATATGGCAAAAATTTTCATTGCCATGTTCAAAAATAATTCCCCAATAATTCATTACCTATTCTGCCCTGAATGGCACTTTGTGAAGGAAGTGTCATTTATATTTCTCCAATTGACTCCCAACCTTTTTGGGCATGTTTATATGTCCAAATAAGTGCCTCATGCACAGGTTCAAATTTATTTGCCTAGCCAATCTTCCTTAGTGAATTTTCAAAATTTCTGTCAAACAGAAGGCTTTGTGAAGGAAGTACTAGCTAGGAGTATCCAAATGAGTTGAACTTTTGCACACTCCTTAATGAGCTCATATTAATCCCCTCGACCCATTTGCAGCCCCATCAAATCATCTATGTGAGCACAGGAGCAAATCTTTGTTTCTGGCAATATTTTCGGGTTGTGAAGCAAGTGTATTTTATATTGCTTCAAAAATCCTGATAAATTACCAGATCATTTATATACCCATAAAACATCTCTCCACCCATTTTGGCATCATTTCATTGGGCCATTTGATCACCATAATTATTTCAAGTTCCTGGTCAGCAGAGGTGTTTGTGAAGCAAGTGCTATTTTGGTTTTTCCATTTGGCATGAGCTTTTTACAACATAATCATATGACCAAATGACTTAGCTTTTCCCAATTTGAGCTCAAGTGGACACTCCATGTGAGTGCACCATCATGATCTTCATTTCTGGACAAAAAATGCAGTTGTGAAGCAATTACAGTAAATCTTGATCCTTTTACCCTCAAAACCTCCAGGATGAAAATCCTTCGATAGATAAACCTCCCAGACAAGCTAGTTACTGAGTTACCTAGATGGTGTCCCCACTGCACAGCACAAACACTTGGCTGCTGGTTTACTTTGGAGCTAAGTGCCATTCTCTTCTTTGCCCCTGGAATGATTGATTCCATCATCTGTACTTACGTCACTAAGGTCATTCCACTAGACATGGTCGGCCACGCCAAAACTAGCCATTTGCTCCAGTGCCGGTGGTGATCACGCTGATGTGTAAGTGCATCTAGTGCCACCCCTAGTTGGTTTTGGAGTATTGACGACAAAGTTGGTTGAGGGACTAATGCGTTTGTGAGAATTGCAGGATAACGCAGGTAGTGTCCCTCATTGATTCGGTTTACCTACCGGAGATGACCCCTAAAAATGTATGAAGACATTGAAGACAATGGTGGTATGTGAAGATATTCATATTGAAGACTATGACATGAGAAGACACTGAGTGAAGACTATGGAGCGCGAAGACTGTGTTGTTTCGCTGTTTCCTTTTCTTCTTTGTTGAGTCATAGGAACCACCGTACTGTTAAGTGGGGTCCAAGTGAACTAAGTCAGAATGACTGAAGTGATGCTCAACCCAAATCCTATGTCTTCGAGCGAAGACAATGAGAGCAAATCTTATTCAGAGCTGGATGAGTCAGCTTTGCTTGTAGCCCAAGTAAAGTTGCCGTGTGTGTTTGAAATCTAACCGTTGACGTGTCAGTTCCTTAGTGACCCATGGTCATTTCGGACATATCAGGTCGGGTTGCCCAGTGGCTATAAATAGCCCACCCCCTACACCATAAATTGGTGGCTGCTCAGAGTTAGTGCACGGCTTATGTCGTTTGAGAGCAACCCACCTCGAAGCCTTTGAGAGAGAGAGAAATCCTTGCGAGGACCAAGCCCAAACACCCAGAGCCAAAGAGTTTTAGGCATCACTGAAGTCTTTCTGTCTGTGTGACCTGAAGACTTATTACACTTGAGGACTGTGAATCCTCCAGCCGATTAGGCGTCGCGTTTTGAGCATCCAAGAGTCATTGTGGATCGCCGGTGAACGAAGTCTGTGAAGGTTCGGAAGTCTACGTTGAAGACTTACCAGAGTGATTGGGCGAGGACTGTGTGTCCTTAGCTCAAGGGGAATAAGGTGAAGACACGGTCTTCTGAGTTAAATCTCAGCCTCCCTAACCAGACGTACAGTTGTCACAGCAACTGGAACTGGTCCAACAAATCATGTGTCTTCAACAAGTGACTGGTTCTATCCTCTCCCTTCATTTACTTAGAGTTTGTCTTCGTGAAGTCATTGCCTATCTGTTGTACCTGTTTGACTTCATTGCTTGACTACTATCGTTGATTGGCTTCATACTATCTTCCATCCTGATCCTTACTACTTAGCTGCTATTAGTCCTGTATATTCACATCATTGCATACTTGACTATGGTTTGCTTATTGTAGTTTATCTTCCGCTGCATATCAATTAGGTCATTTCTACTGTTTGTCTTCGAAACTTCAATGTTTTGAAGACTTTCATAAAAATAGCCTATTCACCCCCCCTCTAGTCGATACTAGCACTTTCAATTGGTATCAGAGCGAGGTACTCCCTTGTTCTGTGTGATTTGGTTTAACCACCTGGAGGTTTAGCTATGTCGACTGCAGGGATAATCAAAGTCTCCGCTGCTTGCCCCGTGTTCGATGGAACTAAATATCCCTACTGGAAGAATAAGATGCGTATGCATCTTGAAGCCATTGATGTCGACCTCTGGTATGTCGTCAAGAACGGCGTTCCCAAAACTAGTGAAGGTGTCACCCCTACTGATGTCAAGAAGTTCATTCAACTTGACTCTACTGCCAAGAACATTATCTGTGGTCATCTGGCCAAAGGACAGTATGGCCGTGTGAGTGCTCTGGAAACATCGAAGCTAGTCTGGGACTAGCTATCCAAGGTCAATGAAGGCGTCTCAACCCAGAGAGATCAAAGGATCAGTGTTCTTCGCAACCTCTTCAACCGCTTCAAGAGAAACGACAATGAAAATGTCCAGCTCACATTCGATCGCCTCACTGACATCACAAATGAGCTTCAAGCTCTTGGCGCAACTGAGATTACCAAGCATGAAATCGTCAAGACACTACTGAGATCACTTGACAGCTCCTTTGACACCCTTGCCCTCATGATACAAGAACGTCCTGACTTCAAGACACTCGATCCGTCTGATATACTTGAGAGGCTCAACACACATGAGTTCCAGCTTTTTGAGAAAAGAGATATCTATGGTCCAAACTATGGCCGAACTCGCGCTTTGAAGGCAAAAGTTGTTTCCTCATCTGAAGAAGAATCTGACTGCAGTTCCGATGATCCTGAAGACATTGGAAAGGAACTTGCTATGCTTGTGAAGAAGTTCCAGAAATTCACCAAGAAGAAAGGCTTCAGAAAGTCTTCACGATCCAGCTCAAGGAATGATGAAGCTTCCACCCATGACCACAAGAAGAGAACCTGCCACAAGTGCAAGAAACCTGGTCACTACATATCTGAGTGTCCACATTGGGACAATGAGAAGAAGAAGAAGAAGAGCAAGGAATATGATTCTGATGACAAGAAGAAGAAGAAATCCTCAAAGTCTTCTTCTAAGTCTTCTTCCAAGTCTTCATCACACAAGAAGAGCTCATCTGGCAAGGCTCGTGCCTTTGTTGGCAAGGAAATGGATTCAGAGGAGGAGTCTACTTCTGAGGAGGCAGAGGTGGAGTCTGGAGAGGAGTCCGACCCTGGCGTTGCAAGTCGGCTGTAGCCACAGCCTATGTTGCTAAGTCCATCTTCAACAATGAAGACAATGACTTCCACACCAACGCTGAAGCTGATGACGAACACGATCCTACTCCCACCTACTGCTTCATGGCACGTGGTGTCACGTGATGCTTACTTTCAAACATCAAGTGAAGATGACTCTGATTGTGAATCCAAACCCAGCTACAAAACACTTGCTAAAATTGCAACTGAACAACAAAAGGCTATGGAACATACTCAAAAACTGTTAGATAAAAGCGATGACCTGTTGGACGCGGAAATGACATGTTCACAGTCCTTAGTTGAAGATATAAAAAATCTTCATGCTAAGTACCAAGAACTTGAAAGTCGTCATGAAACGCTCTCAACCACTTATGAAAAGCTCTCCTATGATTATCTTCAAAGGAAGCAAGAGCTTGAGAAATTGAGAGCGGCTCATGAAGATCTTCAAAAAGAGAATGAGTCACTTCGCGCTCAACAGATCAGTCCCGCTCAGGATGGATTTGAGCCACCATGTCTAAAATGCATTGAGCGTGATAACGCTACATCTGTTGCTGAATGTTCCACTGCTACTACAGTTTCATTGTCTTCAACTACTGATGTGGTAACTAACCCCTCTACGGAGGATACCACTACTATTGCTGATGAAAATGCTAGGTTGAAGACATTGCTTGATACAGGAAATAAAAGTCTAAAAGGACATCAGACACTGTGCGATGTCCTCAAAAAGCAGAATCTAAACCGAAACCCTAGGAAAGAGGGTGTTGGGTTCGAGAGGAAAATGAATGTTGATGGCTCCTACTGGAAGCCTGAGCAGTATCCCAAAACCACATGGGTTGCTGCAAAGGAACCTTCAGTGGATCCATCCACCTTATCTGGCTTTACCTATGCTAATCCTATTATCATTGATGAATCCTTTGATGCAAACTATAAGTTGTTCAAGAATCAGAATGGTGAAGTGTTTGCCAGGTATATTGGTACTAACTACAGGAATGGACCACCTATGAAGAAGATCTGGGTACCTAAGCCGTACATTGGGAATCTTCCTGTGAATGTCGTCATGACACCACCAAGGAAGAAGACAAACCCCAGACCTATGGCTTCATATGGCCCAAAGGCTTCATACAGATACAGGACTCACCTGAGTCACCTTAACGCCAATGTTTTGCAGGGAAATCATACTCAGACTTATGAATATGAGCGTGTGTCTTCAAACCGCTATGTTCATAGAACTAAGAACTTTTCTGCTTATTCATATGAGTATCATTCATCTCCTACAAGGCTATTTGCTAGGGCTCCAAAGCCAAAATTCTCAGATGCTGCACTTAGACTCATTGCTTCTAAGCCACCCCTGAAAATGTGGGTGGCGAAGAAGAATTAACTTTCTTTTGCAGAGAAAGGTCTCCAGCCTGCAATCAATGGCGTCCGATGCTATTGCTAGGGACCTAAAACACATTAAGGACGCATGATAAAATGTCTTACTATATATTTCACATCTGAATCACTTACCAGTCATACTATGTGTCCTAACCTTGATCTAAGCTGTGACAATCCTTGTGTGTGTCAAATGCTTATGCTTCACAACACTCTTTGTGAAGCCTATCCTCCTAACTGCACTGTAGGGTATGTCACCAAAAGCTTCAGAATGGATTATGGACAGCGGATGCACAAATCATATGACTGGTGATCGAAGTCTTCTCATGGACTCAACCTTACGTCCATCCGAAAAGAGTCACATCACATTTGCTGACACTGGTAAAAGCAAGGTATTGGGTCTAGGTAGAGTTGCAATCTCAAAGGATCAACACATGGATAAAGTGATGCTTGTTGAATCCCTTGGTTTCAACTTAATGTCTGTCTCAATGCTTTGTGACTTGAACATGATTGTGCTATTCGGAAAATATCGTTGCCTTGTACTAATGGAATCTGACAAGTCTCTAGTCTTTGAAGGGTATCGAAAAGATGATCTATACATGGTAGATTTCTCAGCAGGTCCACAGCTTGCCGTATGTCTTCTCGCAAAAGCTTCAGAATGCTGGCTCTGGCATCGGAGGCTGGGGCATGCTGGCATGAGGAACTTACACACACTCGTCAAGAAGAAGCATGTCATAGGCATCGAGGGTGTCAAGTTCAAGAAGGATCATCTGTGTGGTGCCCGCGAAGCTGGAAAGATGACTAGGGCAAAGCACCCCTCGAAGACAATCATGACAACATCTCAACCCTTCGAGCTGTTACACATGGACTTACTTGGACCTACTCATTACTCCACACTCACAACAACTGCTTGCCTCTATGGCTTCGTCATTGTTGATGACTACTCAAGATACACATGGGTGCATATAATTCTCTACAAGACTGAAGTGTAAGATGTCTTCAGACGCTTCGCCAATCGAGCAATGAACAATTATGGCGTGAAGATCAAGCATATCAGAAGTGACAATGGCACTGAATTCAAGAACACCGGACTTGATCTTTATCTGGATACAATGGGAATCACTCATGAGTTCTCTGCTCCATACACACCTCAGCAAAATGGCATCGTTGAGCACAAGAATAGAACCCTCATTGAGATGGCTCGAACAATGCTCGACGAATACAAGACACCAAGAAAGTTCTGGCCTGAAGCCATTGATACAGCATGTCACATCATCAACCGTGTCTACATCCATAAGCTTCTGAACAAAACATCCTATGAGCTCCTTACTGGCAAGAAGCCAAATGTCAGTTACTTCAGAGTATTTGGAGCTAGGTGCTGGATCAAGGATCCCCATCACAAGTCAAAATTTGCACCTAAGGCTCACGAAGGCTTCATGCTTGGCTATGGAAAGGACTCGCACTCCTACAGAGTCTTCAACCTCTATCACTACAAAATCGTCGAAACTGTGGACGTGAGATTTGATGAAACAAATGGTTCACAAAGAGAACTCCTGCCAAGTACACTAGATGAAGCTCCGCCCAGCGAATCTATCAAGCTGATGGGAACTGGTGAAATCATGCCTTCTGAAGCACAGCCAGAAGAGGAACTTATCATTTCTGCACCTAACCAACCTGAAGACAATGCTCAGACTGAAGACAATCCTCCCAATGATGACAATGATCAGCAAGAGCAAAGTCTTCGTCCAGTTCATCCTCGTGTTGCAAATGAAGTACAAATTGAGAAGATCATTGACAGCATCAATGCACCTGGTCCACTCACTCGCTCAAGAGCAACACAGTTAGCAAATTTCTATGGGCACTTTTTGTTTGTATCAATATCAGAACCCAAGAAAGTTGCTGAAGCCTTTATGGAACCTGAATGGATTCAAGCTATGCAATAAGAACTTCAACAGTTCAAGTCGAACAATGTTTGGGAACTTGTCAAGCGACCTGACCCTCGCAAGCATAACATTATTGGAACAAAATGGATATATCGAAACAAGCAAGATGAGCATGGTCAAGTCCTCAGAAACAAAGCACGTCTCGTGGCTCAAGGATATACTCAAGTTGAAGGAATTGACTTCGATGAAACATTTGCTCCTGTTGCTAGGCTTGAAGCTATTCTCATACTGCTAGCCTGTGCTAACCACCACAACATCTTGCTATATCAAATGGATGCGAAGAGTGCATTTCTCAATGGCAAGATTGAAGAAGAAGTATATGTCGCTCAACCACCTGGCTTTGAAGATCCAAAACATCCTGATATGGTGTACAAGCTAAACAAAGCACTCTATGGCCTCAAACAAGCACCTCGCGCCTGGTATGATACGATCAAAGACTTCTTGAAGAGCAAAGGCTTCAAACCTGGATCCCTCGATCCCACACTCTTCACAAAGACATATGATGGTGAACTGTTTGTGTACCAAATATATGTGGATGACATTATCTTCGGCTGCACCAACCATAAGTATAGTGATGAGTTTGGGTACATGATGCAAGAGCAATATCAGATGTCCATGATGGGTGAGCTGAAATTCTTCCTTGGTCTTCAAATTCGTCAGCAAAGGAATGGCATCTTCATATCTCAAGAAAAATACCTCAAAGATTGTCTGAAGAAGTTTGGAATGGAAGATTGCAAAGGTTACACGACGCCTATGCCAGCCAAACACCATCTTGGTCCCGACGACAATGGTAAAGAGTTCGATCAAAAGGTATACCGCTCCATGATTGGTTCTTTACTTTATCTATGTGCATCTAGGCCAGATATTATGCTTAGTGTTTGCATGTGTGCCCGATTCCAAGCGGCACCAAAGGAATCGCATCAGTTAGCTGTGAAGCGAATTCTTCGATATTTGGCTTACACCCCAACACTCAGATTATGGTATCCAAAGGGCTCAAAATTTGATTTGGTTGGATTCTCGGATGCTGATTATGCTGGTGACAAGGTGGATCGCAAGTCTACATCAGGCACATGTCACTTTCTGGGCAGATCACTTGTCTGTTGGTCTTCAAAGAAGCAGAACTGTGTATCACTCTCAACTGCTGAATCTGAATACATTGCTGCTGGATCTTGTTGCGCTCAGCTTCTATGGATGAAGCAAACTCTCAAGGACTATGGCATCAATCTGAAACAAGTACCTCTTTTCTGCGACAACGAAAGTGCCATCAAGATAGCCAACAATCCAGTCCAGCACTCGAAGACAAAGCATATTGAAATTCGTCATCACTTTCTCAGAGATCATGTCATGAAGAAAGATATTGACATCATTCATGTCAACACTGAATTGCAACTGGCAGATATCTTCACAAAGCCCTTGGATGAGAAAAGGTTTTGCAAGTTATGGTGTGAGCTAAATATCTTGGAATCCTCAAATGTCCTGTGATCAGGCACACATCCTAACACTTATGCATGTTGATGACTTAGATGTGCAACACACTAAGTAAAGTATATCTTCAATCAATGAAGACTTACATTCTGAGTGTGAATACATTAACATGGAATTTGACTTCGGAGCGCCACGATAATTGTGCGCCGTGTCTGGGTCTAATACTTCCTATACGGTGGGTAACGCCACCACCAAATTTCTCTGTTTGAAGTGTTTCACTCATGGCGTTATTTTTGCAATGTCTTCGCATTTGGTTTGTCTTCAGTATCAATTTATCTTCATAATTTTCTTCACTATGATGATTTGATTGCTTTCAGATATATATATACTAGTGTTCTATCCTCTACAGCATTCACTTATAGCTATGTCTTCCTAGTTGAATCTTTTGAACTAAGTGAATGTGATCGGACCGTAATCTCTCTATGCTTACTATATCAAACTCTATCTATCCAAATCATATGCATTCTATTGAAACTGTCGAATGTCTTCTCTGCGTCCTAGTCAGCAGAAGGCACAAAGACAAATATTAAGTCTGTTTTAAATGACTCATCTTTATTGTTGAAATCCGGAGAAGCCGGAACAACCATCCGACATGCCTGGCGGGCGTGGGAACATGGGACAACTCTAAGTATGTTGCATGCTTTCCACGTGCCCCTCAGATGTGAACCGCCAGGGGCACATGCGTAATTGCATTGTGCCGCACTCTTCCTTATAAATACATGTCCCCTGCGGTAAAGAAAACCTTCTTCCACCTCTCCACCTTGTCAAAACCCTAGTGCCACCGCTAGCTCGCGACGACGCCGGCGACGAAGCACTTAGCTACCGCGACTTCTCCGACGCCGTCCTCACGCCGGCCGCGGACATCGTCCTCTCCACCGTCGCCGTAGGTGTCCTCCGTCGCCAAGTTAGGGCACGGTGGATTGAACTGCTCAGTCTCCTGTTCATCCCATCTAGCAGTTCTTCGTGTGGTAAATATAACTCTATTTTTACTGTCTTTTTGATCTTCAAAGATTCATCCTATCTACCAAAAGTGGTTTCTGCCTACACAATGTTAGATCTATTCTGTCTGCATCTCATACTGCCTAGTCTATTCACTTAAACTTCATATCCAGTTTGATTCCTCACTTGTACTTATTCACGGATTCGTACAAATCTGGAACCAACTCTCAACATATAAGTGAATGTCTTCGCATCATGAGGTCAATGTCTTCCAACTGATTTATCTTCAAAAATCTTCTGAGAATGCATATGACCTCTTCCCTTCCCTCGCATCTCTAATGCTGTCACATGTACATGTCCGTGGGAGAATCCCTTGGTTCTCATAGTCTGCATTCGTTTGCAGAATACTTACAGCATCACATTAACTCTCCCGAAGCCAGTTCCTGTTTGACCAGCAAGCGAAAGTCTTTGAAGCCTTTGAATGTCTTGAAGCCATTCAGTTTGAAGTTCATGGCTACAGAAAAATTAGTAAGGAAGGGTGGCAGACAGCATCGAGGGGGAACATCAAAAGATCTGCCTGATGACCTAGCAGAGCTTTACAAGACAGATCCTGAAGAGAATTATCATCAGCGCAAGACACGAATCCAATGGATTCGACGCTATTGGGATGAAGAATGGTTCAAGTACAAGTTCGTGACCCAGGAATATGCAGAGAAGAATGCTATCAAAAGTCCTTGGGGTGATATTCTCTATCAAGGCCTTCAACCCAAGAACAGAGCTGAAGCTATTGCACAAGGTTTCTATCCTTTTATGGTCCATGGACCTCAGCCTGAGAATGCCGACCCATCATCATTGCTCTGGTGTTGTGATGATACTCTCTTCAAGCGCAACTTCCAGCACGCAAAGGCTTCGGCCAAGGAAAACAAGAAGTCATTTGGATTAGACTTCAACCCTGGTCCCTCTGCTCCCCGTGCTGACGGCTCACGTGATGCTGATCCCAATGTCATCGGCCCCTTCTCCAACCTTGATGGCCTCATCACCTACATCTTGGTCCACGGTGCCAGAGTAGACCATTCTGATAATGATGCTGACACTGATGAAGCCCTAGCTCCTCCTCCAAAGCCCCAGAAGCTAAAGAAGGCTAAGGCTTCAAGTTCAGCTGCTCCTCCAAAAGCTTCACGTGTGAAGCCACTGGCCACTGCACCTCCTGGTGACAGTGTGCAGTCTGAAGATCTATCACGTATATCCAAGAGGACAGAGAAGAAAAAGCAAATCGTCAAGCATACTGATCAAACCTTGACTCCTGCTACCATTCTGCGAGAAGAACCCATTGATCTGTCCAGCGATGAAGATCTTGCAGATGATGCCCTTGAGCAACTAATCAAAAGCAAGGAAGAAGCAGAGATCTTCAATAACTTGCCTCTCTTCGATGTGGAAATCATCCATAACTTCATTGATGAGTGGTTTGACACCCCAAATCTCAGCTTTGAAGATCTACAGCTTCCCATTGGCCTCAGCGTCTCCTTCAATGGCGCCATTGCTTCTGAGCTAGCTCTCGCTCAGCGCATCGTTGAGCTAAAGAACAAGATTGACTATGAAAAGGCTCAGTTCAAGAAGCATGTGGCAAAGCTCAGTGTGCAAGATGTCAGAAACTTCAAGGTCATGCTGCACGAGCTTAAAGAAGCCTTTCTCAAGAAGCATGAAGAAGCTCAGGGCTCTCGTGAGCGTATGAAGAGTTTGGCTGACAAGTGTGTGCTGGCCTACAATGAGGCTGAGAAGCGCAAGTCTCTTGGCCGTCCTGGCATTGACCCCAGGATGGCTGCAAAGAAGAAGAAGCCATCTACTGCTCAATCTGCACCTTCAAGGCAGGAAGCCCCCCCCCCCCCCCCCCCGCGCATAATCTTCCCAAGCAGCATGACTGGCTTGAAGCCAAAGGTCCTGTCAACCGCTTTAGAACAGAAGAAGACGAGGGCTGCCAAGGCTGAAGCCAGAAAAAGGAAGAATACTGAAGCCTCTGATGCTACTCCCTCCATGAAGAAGCTGTTCCTGATGTGAACGTGCCAGTGCCCGACCCTCCAGCTCGTCAAGTGGAGGTTGAAAATCTTGAAGCTACCACCAGCAACGCAAATGAAGCCAATGACGTAGTCATGGCTGAAGCTAATGTGGAGCTTACACCAACCAGAGTGCCAGAAGCCAATGAGACAACTGCTCCCGAAGCACCTATTGTGCAGCCTGAAGCCTCCGTGGTTGCCACTGCTCCTGTTCCGCCACCAAGGCCCTATACAATTGAGCAAGCATACAATCATGATCAGCTAACCACTGTTTGATGGCCCATTCTGGTTCCTCCGCCTACTGCCTCTGGTCCTCAGTTTGATTATCATGTTGAGCATAGGCCTCAGGTCCAGAAACCAAAGCCAAGACTGCCAAGGTTCCCAGGTACTGCAAACTCTACAGGGTCCTTCAATGCAAATGGCTTCAAAAGCCACAACACTTTCTTTGACAGCGCCAAGAACCCTTACTCAAAGCCAAGGATATCATCTAATCGTTTCTGGAGCTATCAGCAGCGAAGCTATTACTCCTGCATTCTGTATGATCAAGGGCGCATTTTCCCTCATATGCGCCTTGACACTGAAGCCATTGCTGGACTGCCATGCCTTGAAGAAGCACTTGACTGCTTTCGTGATGCAGGTCTGCTCAGCTTTGTGACAGACAAAGAACATTGGAATGAGGAACTTTTGCTTCAATTCTATGCTACCCTCCACATTCGTGGCTACAACAGGGATATCAAGACATGGGTTCTCGAGTGGATGACAGGAAATGTTCATCATGAAGCCAAAGCTCTTGATGTCAATGAGCTTATAGGCGTACCCACTCCTGGAGAGCTATATGAACCTGATTGCCAACTACACCGCAGTGCACTGGAGAGCATCTTCCATAAGCCAGAACCCAACATGAGCCAGATGTTGAGCATGATGAAGCCTTTGCCATCTGACGCTGAATACCCAACGGAGTTCTTTGTTGATGACCTAGAGTATCTGCCTCGCACAATATATCACATCATCAAGCGAACTCTATGGCCTATCAAAGGACATTCATCAGCAGCCAAACTTGAAGGAGCCATGAAGACATTGGTCTTTTACATCCTCAATGGCATCATCTTCAATTCCCAAGAATTCTTCATTAGGCAACTTGCTGCGTCTAGATCTGACCTTTTTGGCCTGAAATTCTATGCTCCATGGGTCATGCGCCTCATCAAGCGACACTCCCCTGTCAACTATCAGCCCTCTACTCGCAATCATCTGATCTTTTTACCAGAGGTTGATATGTCAGTTGAAGCCATATACTCTGACCCTGCCAAGAAGCCTCTTTGTCTTCAAAATGTCGAGCACGAAAGCTTCACTCAACCCATAGAAGGAGTCCAAGCAGTAACACGTATCTATCCAATGGCTGGGAACACTCGTCTGCCTCATCGTGCGCAAACTGAAGCCACTGAAAGCACCATTGCCCAAAGGCCTAAGAAGTGCTCTCGTGTTCTAAATGACCGAGAACTTCTTGTGGCACTTCATCAGAAACAAGATAAGCATCACTATTGGCTCAAGAGACAGATGCAAAGCCTCTTGGTGGACGTCAATCGCATTCGAAATCTTGCCACCAATAATGCATTTGTCGCTCACGAGACTTGTTGGCGATCATGGAAGAGTTTGACGCTGCTTAGTGCTGAAGCAGATCTTCAAGATGATGGCTTCACAGAAAGATTCAAGTTTGACTCCACTCCTCCGCGGACTGCTGTCCTACGTCGAACTCCATCCCTTGAAGACTCTGACTATTCTTCCTCCACGACAACTGTGAATGCCAGAGTGATCGATGATGAAGATGGTGCTACTTCACTGCCCCCTACTTCTGTCCGCATCGACACTGCACCAAGTACGTCTGCACCGCCAAACAACAACGACAACCCTGCTGCTTCACCTACTCATCAGGACAAGTAGATGCTCTATGTCTTCAAACCTTTTTGGTCCTTACTGACAAAAGGGGGAGAAGCATATGAGTTTGATAGTCTTCAAGAGGGTTCATATGGGCGGTTGCTTTATATTTTGCCTCGTGTTTACAACTCTCGCTTTTGAAACATTTGGTTCTTTGAGTTGTAACACTTAAACTCGATGGTCGTCTGCTACTTATTTTCTTTACTGTGATGCGATGATAAATTACGCATGTGCGATGATAACTTCCGCACTTAGATCATTCTGCAGACGTCCATTTTTTTATTATGCATGTCATTCTATTTGCTATATCATTTCATGCATGACGAATTATCTTCATAAGTTGAAGAGGATCTCCACAAGTACAACCTGCCATGTGCATTTGCATTCCAAAAGCAAATTACTTATATGCACATCTTCAGGGGGAGCCCTTGCTACTTATGAAGACAATACCCTATCCTTTACAATTTCACATACTTTATCCCCGTTGAAAACTTCAACCAGTTTGTCATCAATCACCAAAAAGGGGGAGATTGTAAGTGCATCTAGTGCCACCCCTAGTTGGTTTTGGAGTATTGACGACAAAGTTGGTTGAGGGACTAATGCGTTTGTGAGAATTGCAGGATAACGCAGGTAGTGTCCCTCATTGATTCGGTTTACCTACCGGAGATGACCCCTAAAAATGTATGAAGACATTGAAGACAATGGTGGTATGTGAAGATATTCATATTGAAGACTATGACATGAGAAGACATTGAGTGAAGAGTATGGAGCGCGAAGACTGTGTTGTTTCGCTGTTTCCTTTTCTTCTTTGTTGAGTCATAGGAACCACCGTACTGTTAAGTGGGGTCCTAGTGAACTAAGTCAGAATGACTGAAGTGATGCTCAACAAAAATCCTATGTCTTCGAGCGAAGACAATGAGAGCAAATCTTATCCAGAGCTGGATGAGTCAGCTTTGCTTGTAGCCCAAGTAAAGTTGCCGTGTGTGTTTGAAATCTGACTGTTGGAACACGTGTCAGTTCCTCAGTGACCCAGGGTCATTTCGGACATATCAGGTCGGGTTGCCCAGTGGCTATAAATAGCCCACCCCCTACACCATAAATTGTTGGCTGCTTAGAGTTAGTGTACGGCTTGTGTCGTTTGAGAGCAACCCACCTCGAAGCCTTTGAGAGAGAGAAATCCTTGCAAGGACCAAGCCCAAACACCCAGAGCCAAAGAGTGTTAGGCATCACTGAAGTCTTTCTGTCTGTGTGACCTGAAGACTTATTACACTTGAGGACTGTGAATCCTCTAGCCGGTTAGGCGTTGCATTCTGAGCATCCAAGAGTCATTGTGGATCGCCGGTGAACAAAGTCCGTGAAGGTTCGGAACTCTACCTTGAAGACATACCAGAGTGATTGGGCGAGGATTGTGTGTCCTTAGCTCAAGGGGAATAAGGTGAAGACACGGTCTTCTGAGTTAAATCTCAGCCTCCCTAACCAGACGTACAGTTTTCAACTAGAACTGGTCCAACAAATCCTGTGTCTTCAACAAGTGACTGGTTCTATCCTCTCCCTTCCTTTACTTAGAGTTTGTCTTCGTGAAGTCATTGCCTATCTGTTGTACCTGTTTGACTTCCTTGCTTGACTACTATCGTTGATTGGCTTCATACTATCTTCCATCCTGATCCTTACTACTTAGCTGCTATTAGTCCTTGAAAGTGCAACTATCCCTAGGTGGTTTTGGTAATTAATAACAACATATAGCTCATTGAGCTAATGCTATTCCAAGAATACTATTTCAGGAAAGCTCAATGAATGGCATGGCATGGATGACGAAAGTGGACCCCTCAAAATACTAAGGACAAAGGACTGGCTCAAGCTCAAAAGCTCAAGACTCTTCATTTTACATTTTAGTGATCCAAGATCACATTGAGTCTATAGGAAAAGCCAATACTATCAAGGAGGGATGAGGTGTTGTTTAATGAGCCTCTTGTTTCAATGTGCTTAGTGATATGCTCCAAAACCCTCAACTACTTTCCACATCCACATATGACCTAAACCCAAAGCCAAAATCGGTCACACCGAAACTTACTACCCGGCGCCACCGATTCCAAAAGTCATAGCCACTGCCACAAACCCTAAGCAAATCGGTCTTACCGATAGGGATCTCGGTCTCACCGAGATGGGGTTGCAATCTCTCTGTTTCCCTTCGTAACGTTTCGGTCTAACTGAAGTGAGCGATCGGTCCCACCAAGATTGCAATGTAAACTCTCTGTTTCCTTTTTGTAACATTTCGGTCTCACCGAAAAGAGCGAATCGGTCCCACCGAGTTTACCTGACCAACTCTCTGGAAAGCTTATTACCAAATCGGTCTCACCGAGTTTGTGTAATCGGTCTTACCGAGATTACGTTATGCCCTAACCCTAACCGAATCAGTCTCACCGAGATGCATGTCGGTCCCACCGAAAATCACTGACGGTCACTAGGTTTACTAAATCGGTCCGACCGAGTTTAACAATTTGGTCCCACCGAGTTTGGTAAATTGTGTGTAATGGTTAGATTTTGTGTGGAGGCTATATATACCCCTCCACCTCCTCTTCATTTGTGGAGAGAGCCATCAGAACGAACCTACACTTCCAACTTACCATTTCTGAGAGAGAACCACCTACTCATGTGTTGAGGCCAAGATATTCCATTCCTACCATATGAATCTTGATCTCTAGCCTTCCCCAAGTTGCTTTCCACTCAAATCTTCTTTCCACTAGATCCAAACCCATTGAGAGAGAGTTGAGTGTTGGGGAGACTATCATTTGAAGCACAAGAGCAAGGAGTTCATCATCAATGCACCATTTGTTACTTCTTGGAGAGTGGTGTCTCCTAGATTGGCTAGGTGTCACTTGGGAGCCTCCGACAAGATTGTGGAGTTGAACCAAGGAGTTTGTAAGGGCAAGGAGATCGCCTACTTCGTGAAGATCTACCGCTAGTGAGGCAAGTCCTTCGTGGGTGACGGCCATGGTGGGATAGACAAGGTTGCTTCTTCGTGGACCCTTCTTGGGTGGAGCCCTCTGTGGACTCGCGCAGCCGTTACCCTTCGTGGGTTGAAGTCTCCATCAACGTGGATGTACAATAGCACCACCTATCGGAACCACGCCAAAAACATCCGTGTCTCCAATTGCGTTTGAATCCTCCAAACCCTTCCCTTTACTTTCTTGCAAGTTGCATGCTTTAATTTCCGCTGCCTATATACTCTTTGCATGCTTGCTTGAATTGTGTGATGATTGCTTGACTTGTCCTAAAGTAGCTAAAATCTGCCAAACTCTAAAATTTGGAAAAGGTTAAGTTTTTATTGGTCAAGTAGTCTAATCACCCCCCCTCTAGATATACTTCAAGGTCCTACAAGTGGTATCAGAGCTTTGGTCTCCATTTGCTTTGATTTCCATAGCTTTTGGTGGTCATAGCCTTGGTTTCACAACCTAGGAGAGTATGGCATCTAGCGAGGGAAATTATCACCGTAGAGGTCCTTACTTTGATGGTACTAATATGCTAGTTGGAAGCATAAGATGAAAATGCATATTCTTGGACATAACCCCGCCGTTTGGGCAATTATTTGTATTGGCTTGCAAGGTGAATTTTTCAATGGGAGAGAACCAAACCGTGAAGCTAATGAGGAAGAATTGAAGATGCTGCAATACAACGCTCAAGCTTGTGATATCATCTTCAACGGATTGTGTCCCGAAGAATTCAACAAAATCAGCCGTCTTGAGAATGCAAAGGAAATTTGGGATACTTTGATTGATATGCATGAAGGTACCGAGTCCGTCAAGGAATCCAAGTTGGATGTGCTCCAAAGTCAGCTTGACAAGTTCAAAATGAAGGATGGTGAAGGTGTCGCTGAAATGTACTCTAGGCTTGCTCTTATCACAAATGAGATTGCCGGCTTAGGGAGTGAAGAGATGACCGACAAATTCATCATCAAGAAGATCTGAAGAGCATTGGATGGAAAGTATGACACCATGTGCACATTGATTCAAATGATGCCAAACTACAAAGATCTCAAGCCAACGGAAGTCATTGGAAGGATTGTTGCTCATGAGATGTCACTCAAGGATAAGGAGGAACTTCACAACAAGTCAAGTGGTGCTTACAAAGCCTCAAGTGAAGCCCCCACATCATCAAGTGAGAAACCAACCTTCAATGAAGAATTGAGCTTAATGGTGAAGAACTTCAACAAATTCTACAAGAGTAGAAGCAAAGAAAGAAGCTCCAAATCAAGGTCTTACAATGACAAGAGATCTTCTAGCCGTGAGCGCAATTGCTACAATTGTGGGAGACCCGGACACAACTCCAATGAGTGTACGACACCCTACAAAAGAAGAGAAGATTCTCCAAGAAGAAGGAGCAAAAGAGAAGAATCACCGCCAAGAGAGAGGAGGAGTAGAGATGATCGTTATGAACGAAGACCCTCACGGAGAAGCAATGATTCGGAAAGGAAGGGCAAGTCATCAAGGAGCTACACAAAATGAAGACATCAAGCTCATGTTGGTGAATGGGTATCTGGCTCCGACTCCGACAATCACTCCGAGAGAAGCTATCACTCCGACTCCGAATATACTCAAGATGAAGGTGTTGCCAGTCTAGCACTTGTGTCAACCAACTCCTACGACATATTTGATTCACCAAATGAAGGTGTTGGAAGATGCTTCATGTCCAAAGGTCCAAAGGTAACACATCCCGAGTATGTTGATTTCAATAGTGATGAAGATGACTTGCTTGTGGATGATGATTTACTTGTTGACAACTCTAGTGATGAATACTATGATGAAACGTCAATTAATCATGCTAAAACGAATGACAATGATAAGGAGAAGATTGAGCTTCTAACTAAAGAATTAAACTCTCTTAAGTTAGCTCATGAAACTATCTACGAAGATCATCGAGAACTTTTAAGGGCTCATGAGAGAAGTTACGCTTTGAAAAGATCAATCTTGAGCAAGAGCATGAGTTCTTAAAAGCAATCAATTATGATCTTTGCCAGAAAAGTTCTTCTTACATTGCCAAGCATTTACTCTTATCTACTTACATGCCTCAAGTCAAGTCTAACAACAAGCACAAGAAAGATACTTCCTCTAGTAGTAACAATAATAATGCCAAATCCAATATTGTTGCTTCTAGTAGTTCTCTTGATTCCACTAATGATTCTCTTAGCCAAGTTACACTTGAGCAAGAAAATAGCTTATTGAAGGGAATTATAGAGAAAGGTGTTTACAAGAGCCTTGCCGGGAGTAAGCAATTTGAGGAAATTGTACGCAAGCAAGGAAGGCGCCGGAAGAATCAAGGTGTTGGTTTTGAATGAAAGTTCAATGCCAATGGAGTTGAGTGGGAAGAAGATCAATACCCCAAGACGAAGTTTGTTCCTCAACAAGAGAAGTATGATCCTACTTCCTTCAAGGGAACACAAGCTCAAGATGATCTTCCACCACAAGACCACAAGAACAAAGGCAAGGACAAGCTTCAAGAAGATATTGATGCATTTGAAGAAGCACCCAAAGCCTCGTTCAAGTGGGTCCCCAAGACTACGTCAAGTTCTACTTCATCTAGTACAACTACAACTCCAAGGATTCCCATCAAGATGATGTGGATCCCGAAGAAGAAGAACTAGAGAGTTCTTGAGGGTGACTCCGCCAACATTCTTCACTCATATCATTTTGGCAAGGACAAGTGCAATCAACTTCCACATGTTGGTAAGACAAGGGACAAGGTAACCTAATGACCTCATGGACATCATCTTGTGTGTGCATCACTCTATGTCTATGGATATTCTTGTTTGTTCCTTGTGGGACTAACCCATGTAGGTAAGTTGAAAGTGCAACTCACTCCAAAGGATTGCTCCAAATGATCTACATCAACATTGAGTATCTACATCTTCAACACCTACATGAAGTCATCATCGACAAAACCCAAGGTTAGTTCATCCCTCTAAGGGGGGATCTCACATCTAGGGGGAGCTTAACTCTAAGAATTGAGTCAAAGCAACTCTAATGGTGTGAACACATTAATGCATTATGTAAAAGTGGTAACCCCACTTGAGCTTAAACGATGAGTAAGACCTATGATCAAATGTTCTCATTTGACTCCTAAGTCAATGTACTCATATATAGATGACCTAGTCATCGCCAATTGCTTGATAGATGCTAGAATTGGTTGTGCATGCTTTGCCACATATTTCATTTGCTATCTTATTGTGTGAGCATGTTGGTGCATATTTTACTCATTCAAGGACATCCACTTGTTGTTTTGATTGTTTGGCTTCTTTTCTTTTTGCCAAGTGGATGGACAAGAATGCCTAAGAACCTTCTCTAGCTATCTATGCTTTTCTCGTCTCAAACTCTATTCATGCTACATCACAAAATTTGATCAAGTCAGATTCGAACCACTCTCTGTGAGGAGCACTCGGAGTCCCCGATTCGTCATAGACTTAAACTTCCAAAACCTCTTTGTGATTCTCGGTCTGACCGATTCTTCCATTTTGGTCCTATCGAGATCATCAAGTTGATCTGAGTTTTCAATCTCGGTGCAACCGATTTGAACTTTTTGGTCTCACCGATTTGCTATAACTGAACTCAGTTAGGCATCTCGGTGCCACCGAGTTGTTCCACTCGGTCACACCGACAGGGTCGGGCTATATATAGCCACGGGCAAAAGTTTGGAAATTTCTCCGAAACCCTTCGCCCGCGCAACAGCTCGCTCTGCCATTGTGGTCTCCGGATCGTCTCCTCGCCGCCAGCAGCCTCCTGTCGCTGGTCTTCATCGCCGTCAACAGAATTCATCCCCGTCATTGCTGCCGTAGCAAGTCCACCGCCAAGTTAGGGTATGGACTTGATCTTTGTGCTATCCACGTCTGATTCCTAGCACATTGTTTTCATATTGATTCTTGCCACGATTGAGATTCTTCTATCCAGCCAAAATAGTCCGTAGATTAGATGTGATTCAAATTTTTAGGGTTAGGTTTCCGCCGAAACCATCTCGGACCCACCGAGTTGAAAAACTCGGTCTCACCGATTTGGCGTATGCCATTGCACTAGTGACTCTTGGTCTGACCGAGAATTACTAATCGGTGCGACCGATTTGAAGATTCTGTGAAACCCTAGCAGTCTTGGTGCCACTGAACTGAAACTTGGTCCAACCGAGATCATCAGTTTAGGTTCCAAAACTGCTTCGGTATCACCGAGTTTGAAAATCGGTTGATCCGAAATGCTTTCTGTGGAAAACTAAAACTGAACTTTTGGATCATTCTTTTGCAAAAATCTCTGCATTTTGTGATGCTCATCTATTCTATCTCATCTATAACTCTTCACAGGGTTAGCAGTCAGCTTTTCCAGAATGTCTGATCAGAGTGACAGCCAGAACAGGTCTGAAGAACAGATGGACTTGAGTGAGGGCACTAGTCCCTTAACTTCAGATGATGGGAGCAGAAGTACTCCTAGCAACTTGCCTAAGGCTGCAACTAGGCAAAGGAGGAAGAGAACCTCAGACTCAGAAGATGAGGATTACAAAGCTGAGGAGGATGAGGCCACTTCCAAGAAAGTGGTGCTCAAGAAAGAGTATGGCTCTGCACAAAGCACAAAGCCAGTCCTGAAGAAGAAAGTTCCTGCCAAGAGAACTCCAATGCCAAAGGCCAGGAAGTCCACTCAAGTGCCAGCTCAGACTAAACCCAAAGTGGCACCTGCAAGGAAAGAGCCACCATCAAAACCTCAGGAAGTCCCCACTGGTGCAACCATGAAGTTCACAATTGAATCAGAGGATGATGGTGATCAGGATAAGAAAAACAAGAGAGCTAGAACCACAACTGCCAAGGTCCTTGGAAAGCCCTCAATGAGCAGGGATTCTGATGAAGAGGAAGAGGATGCTGCACCAGCTCCTAAGGCAGCTAAGCTTATGGGAGATGCAATCAGATCAGGGGCTGCAACATCCAAGCCCAAGGATGCACCCAAAGCTGCCTCCAAGGCCAAGCAAGCTCCAAAGAGGAATACTAGGAGTATTCCAGCTGCTGAGAAGAACAAGGCCCCAGTGCCCAATGTTGCAAAAGATGAAGATGAAGAAGGTCAGGTCCTTAGAAAGCTCAAGCCCAAGATACCAGACCACAATGATGCCCATCCTATGGCTGAGGACATGAGAATCAGGAAGGATTCAGGGCTGTGGAGGATGGAAGACCCATATGCTTCAAGAAGAAGAAATGCTGTTGACTACAGGTTCCACACAAAGGAACGGCAGGACTTTTATGAGACCATTCTGTTGGACAAGAAGCCCATTGTCTGTGATATGAGGTGGGTCGACTGGAAATTCATCAGGGAGAATGAGCAGCACTACCCTGGAGTAGAGGAGAGCTTTATTGCTTGTGGAGTAGCAGATTTTGTTGGAGAAAAGTTCACCAACTGGAATGATGAGCTTATCATGCAGTTCTACTCCACAGCACATTTTTACCCAGATGGTAGAATTGTGTGGATGTCTGAAGGTACCAGGTACCAATCCACTGTTGAAGAATGGGCAAGTTTGATCAATGCCCCCAAGGGAGAAGAGGATGACTTGGACATATATGCAAAAAAAGAAGTTGGGTCACAACTCAATGGCTCACATGTAAAAGGAAATTCTTGACAAGGCAGTTGAAACTCACAAGTTTGGATCAGTTCACTTTCTGCTGTCAGGATTGGCAACCATAAATTGGATTCTGAGGCACACTTTGTTGCCCAAGTCAGGTGACCATAACATGATCAGAGGACATGCCATCAACATGCTGCATGTGTTTGATGTGCCACAGAAGTTCAAAGTCATGAGCCTGATGATTGAAACAATCAAGAGGACTGCAGCAGATCAGAAGAGGAGCTGTGGATATGCACCTCAAATTCAAGAATTGATCAACTCAAAGATGGGCATAGGGAAATATCAGTTGGATAAGGAACATTTTCCAATTTATCCAGACTTTGAGGACAATGAGGTTGTCATGAATGAAGATGATCCACAATCAGTCCAAGCTCAGGAGAATAAGGAGAAGGCAAAGAAGGAGAAGGCTGCCAAGATGCCAACTCAAGAGGAGGCATCTGAGTATTTCTTGAAAACCAAACAAGAGCAGCTTGGTTACTTGATAGCATCAACTCTGAGGATTGAGAAGGGGTTGGCCACCCTAAGTCAAAACCAGGAGAGCCTGGAGAGAATCATGGAACAAAAGTTCTATGATCTAGATGTCAAGGTAACTGAGATTCAGTCAGTTGTAGAGCAGCTGCAGGATGACATGCAGGAGAGGAAGGGCAAGACAACCACCAATGTGTTTGCCAGAGTGCCCAGAGCCCAGAGGTCAGTTGCAGTGCCTGTGACAAACACTAGAGCTATAACTTCAGCACCAGCTACTGCCCCAACAGTTCCAGTGCAACCAGCTCCAGCACCAACTCCTCCAGCACCCTCTACTTCAACTGAAGCCTTCGTCCAAGGAGCCATCTCTACACCACCACTAGAAGATCAAGCCTGAGAGACGATCTAGCACTATGCATTTTCTATGAACTTTTTGGTAACTTGTTGCCAAAGGGGGAGAAAAATGTATAGATCATAGGCTTCAAGAGAGAGTGTTGCTTTTATTCTCTCTTGCTTTATTTGGTGGTTTTTCAAACTTTGTTTGCTTTTGGTTGAGATACTATGCTGTGAGACATTGATGATCATGTGTTTGATCATAAGCTACACTTATACATGCTTGATATTATCCTATATATCTTATGTGATCACTCACTATGCTTGGTGATGAGTGCATGTATTCATTGTTTATTATTTTGAGCGCTCCACCAAGATGTATGTGACATGGAAGAGTAACCCATGAGCCTAATTCATTGTGCATTTGCAGTCCAGAGCAAATCTTAAACTATGCACAAATTTAGGGGGAGCTCTTGCTTATCACATACTTCTCAAAGCGACGATGTTATTCAATCTTATTATCATTTGTCAAAGCTTTGATCTATATGTTGTCATCAATTACCAAAAAGGGGGAGATTGAAAGTGTAACTATCCCTAGGTGGTTTTGGTAATTAATAACAACATATAGCTCATTGAGCTAATGCTATTCCAAGACTATTATTTCAGGAAAGCTCAATGAATGGCATGGCATGGATGATGAAAGTGGACCCCTCAAAATACTAAGGACAAAGGATTGGCTCAAGCTCAAAAACTCAAGACTCTTCATTTTACATTTTAGTGATCCAAGATCACATTGACTCTATAGGAAAAGCCAATACTATTAAGGAGGGATGAGGTGTTGCTTAATAAGCCTCTTGCTTCAATGTGCTTAGTGATATGCTCCAAAACCCTCAACTACTTTCCACATCCACATATGACCTAAACCCAAAGCCAAAATCGGTCACACCGAAACTTCCTACCCGGCGCCACCGATTCCAAAAGTCATAGCCACTGCCACAAACCCTAAGCAAATCGGTCTTACCGATAGGGATCTCGGTCTCACCGAGATGGAGTTGCAATCTCTCTGTTTTCCTTCGTAACGTTTCGGTCTAACCGAAGTGAGCGATCGGTCCCACCGAGATTGCAATGTAAACTCTCTGTTTCCTTTTTGTAACATTTCGGTCTCACCGAAAAGAGCGAATCGGTCCCACCGAGTTTACCTGACCAACTCTCTGGAAAGCTTATTACCAAATCGGTCTCACCGAGTTTGTGTAATCGGTCTTACCGAGATTACGTTATGCCCTAACCCTAACCGAATCGGTCTCACCGAGATGCATGTCGGTCCCACCGAAAATCACTGACGGTCACTAGGTTTACTAAATCGGTCCGACCGAGTTTAACAATTCGGTCCCACCGAGTTTGGTAAATTGTGTGTAACGGTTAGATTTTGTGTGGAGGCTATATATACCCCTCCACCTCCTCTTCATTCGTGGAGAGAGCCATCAGAATGAACCTACACTTCCAACTTACCATTTCTGAGAGAGAACCACCTACTCATGTGTTGAGGCCAAGATATTCCATTCCTACCATATGAATCTTGATCTCTAGCCTTCCCAAGTTGCTTTCCACTCAAATCTTCTTTCCATCAGATCCAAACCCATTGAGAGAGAGTTGAGTGTTGGGGAGACTATCATTTGAAGCACAAGAGCAAGGAGTTTATCATGAACGCACCATTTGTTACTTCTTGGAGAGTGGTGTCTCCTAGATTGGCTAGGTGTCACTTGGGAGCCTCCGAAAAGATTGTGGAGTTGAACCAAGGAGTTTGTAAGGGCAAGGAGATCGCCTATTTCGTGAAGATCTACCGCTAGTGAGGCAAGTCCTTCGTGGGCGACGGCCATGGTGGGATAGACAAGGTTGCTTCTTCGTGGACCCTTCTTGGGTGGAGCCCTCCGTGGACTCGCGCAGCCGTTACCCTTCGTGGGTTGAAGTCTCCATCAACGTGGATGTACGATAGCACCACCTATCGGAACCACGCCAAAAACATCCATGTCTCCAATTGTGTTTGAATCCTCCAAACCCTTCCCTTTACTTTCTTGCATGTTGCATGCTTTAATTTCCGCTGCCTATATACTCTTTGCATGCTTGCTTGAATTGTGTGATCATTGCTTGACTTGTCCTAAAGTAGCTAAAATCTGCCAAACTCTTAAATTGGGAAAAGGTTAAGTTTTTATTGGTCAAGTAGTCTAATCACCCCCCCTCTAGACATACTTCAAGGTCCTACAGTCCTGTACTTTCACATCATTGCATACTTGACTATGGTTTGCTTATTGTAGTTTATCTTCCGCTGCATATCAATTAGGTCATTTCTACTGTTTGTCTTCGAAACTTCAATGTTTTGAAGACTTTCATAAAAATCGCCTATTCACCCCCCCCCCTCTAGTCGATACTAGCACTTTCATGATGTGAGGCAAATTTCGTGCTCTGGCTTCTTCCCGGCCCTATGCCCATCGTCTCCCTCGTCGTCTCGACCTCCATCCTTGTCTAGTAGCTGCCCCGTGATGCCCTGCATCGCCCTGCATCGATGGCTCGTCGTCGTTCGCCTTAAATGCGCCGCTAGCGCCATGCCCGTGTCGTGCCCCGCCTCTGTCCTCCATTAGAGTACTGCTCAATCTCGCTAGCGATGCTCCAAAGCCTTCCCCTCGGCTATATAAGCATGCCCCGACCTCCTCCGCAACTCCCAAGCCCCTCCTCGTCCCTCCTAGTCCACCGGAGCCCTCGGCCCCCTCTTCTTTTCGCCGGAGTTTGTCTCGGCCGCCTCGGTTCCTCCTCTTTTCCTGCGAGCCTAGCCTCCCTCTCCTGCTCTAGTGATGTCCACCGTCCTCCCCATGTCTCCACGAGCCGCCCCAATCCCTTTCCCCCTCGTCGGAGCCGCTGCTTCGCCGTCAACCTCCGCCTCCCGAAGCTTCCTGTCCTCCTCATGGCGCCGCCCCACCCCTCTGTTCCACCCCTTCCCGGTGCCTCATTTGCCTCTGGATGGGTTCGCCAGGCCTCCCCGCATATTCCGGTGGCCTCGCCTCGGACAATGGTGGCCGGAGCCGGCCGGACCACCACCGCCCCGTCCGCCTGTGTTGCTCCCTTCCGTCGCGCCTCGCCACCCCTCCACTCCTCCCCGGTGCTCCCTCTGCCCTGGGATGGGGGCGGCGCATTCCGCCGAGCCCACCGGCAGCCTCCGCTGGGCAGGAGCTGGCCGGAGTCAGCCGCCCCATCGTCGGCTTCGCCCTACTCCCGCTCCTCTGTTCTGCTGCTGCGTGGGCACGCGAGGAAGAAGACAGGAGCGAGGGAGGAGAGAGATGGATAAGGCGGGCCCCGCTGGTCAGCCTCTCAGGCGTTGACCACGCGCGGGCCCAGGTGCAATAAGTGGAAACGTATTCACTCGAATGCGCTTTCCATTTTTTTGTCCAGGCCCCTAGTTGAAAATATTTTCATTACAGATGGGTCCCTGGCAGAACAAACTTCCATATCTTTTTATCCGTAATTCCAAACGAGGTGATTCCAAATCCCACTTCTTTGTTTCGTCGAGCCCTTTCTGTTGGTGTCACTTTCATTATGTTTTGGCATACTAAAAATGACCTTTATGCCCTTGCCCTTATTCAGCCCCCTCCGAGAGAGAACGTTTTCCGGCGATTCGTTCCGCGAGTTTCTCGCACTTCTCCCCGGTGCCTTCTTCATCCGCAGGCAAGCCACAATACCCACTTGCATGATAGTCATGCAGTAGCCATGGTTTTCAACTTGAATATTTAATAAATGTTTGCTCGTTGAAAAGATGGTTATCGTTGTCCCGGTGATGTTCAGATTTGCATGTTCACTTTTGTGCTATGTTGTCTTGTACTCTGGGATCATGTTATACCTGCTAGTATTACCTTTCATATGTTTATGCTTGCCAGTAGTACATGTTGATGTTGGTGATGGTCATGCTAGTCAGTATGCCATGCTCAGTGGATATGATTTATTGTTGATATGGTGGATAGTTATGTGATACCCTCATGATGATGTTGATATCATGTTCATGTATTTTATCATGGCTCGGCATATTTGCATTCAAGTTAACTGGTTTAAATTGAACTTGAACAACTGTTGGCTGAGTCATGGTGCCATTGAATCGATGCTAACCAGTGCAACTACGCTTACCGGTATGGGACGGTCCTAACTGGGTCTATTGTTGTGCCTCTCGTCGGTGCCTCCAACGAGGGAAGGTTATGGGCGCGCGCTACCCCGATCAGGTAGGCGGACATAAGCCTTATGTGCCTGTTGTTGAGTTTTTGGATCCTTCTCCCAGAGTAGGACGGGCCACGACGGTGGTCGTTGTGTCTGGAGGTAGGCACGGGGCCACCCATGATTTAGCTCAGTGAGGAGTGAGTCGGAGTGGCCGGGAGAGTGTCATGGCAGTAGGACGGTTTTGTCGGAACGCCGTTGGTCCACCCGAATGGGAGTGCGAGGCCATGGGTTCTGTAGTGTGGGTACAGTGTACTAACCTCTGCAGAGTGTATATTAAATCTATTGATAGCCGCGCCCGCGGATAAGGGCCCAGTCGAAAGTAGGTCACACCATGAGTCAATAGTAATAAGAATAATGTGCTTAATAATAGTGAGATAAGTTGCTTGTGACCGTCGTAAGGATCACGGGCCAGGTATTGGTCGGGTGGTGATCACCATAAGGATCATGAGCCAAGTATTGGTCGAGTTGTGATCACCGTAAAGATCACGGTTTGGAACCAAGTGTTGGTCGGGTTGTGATCGCCGTAAGGATCACTGTGGTATCGAGGATACCGAGTTATTGTATATTCGTGATGTTGAACGAGAATCGTGGGTAAAGGTTAAGCTCCTTGTCATCATTTAATGATTACTACGGTATTGCTTATACCTGTCACAGCCCTAGAATAATGTTTGTAATTAGTGGCATTGCATCCATGCATCATGTCTAAATTCTGTAAGTTGAACTGAGGAAATTTGAAAGCCTCAAAAATTCAATTAAAAGAAGGGCAAACAACCCTGGAAAATGCATCCAATGTTTCCAGAATGCACTTCAATGATGTTTGATATTTTTTTCCAAGGGTTCTGACCCAAACCAAAAATATGGAACATTTTTTAGGAATTATTCTGTCCATTTGGATTTAAATCAATAAGTACTTGAGTTGGATTTAATTCTCCTATAAAAGAATTATAAGTCCAACAATTCTGAAAATTTGTGAGTGACTTTGAATACTTTGTATCAAGCCACATAAATCTTTTCAAAAGCTACTAAAATGATTTGATTTTTAAATCAAATCAAAACAAACTTCAGGAAATAGAAAACAAAAAGAAATAGGAAAAATCAGAAAGGAGAAGGGAGAAGCTACCTGGGCCTTAACTGGCGGCCCAACAATCGGCCCAGCCGACTGGCTCTGCCAGTCATCCCCTTCCTCCCGCTAGTGTGCACTGTGCATGGCGCATGCAGAGGAGGCGAGGGCCACCTCCTGCTTCGCGCTAGAGGCTTGTCCTCCTTCCTAACCCCACTTCTGGAGATGCCCAGAGCCCCCTGGACCCCCTCGCTCTCTCCCTCTCCCTCGTTCCCCTCCTCTGTCTCGTTCTCTCACGCACACCCGAATGCGTCGTCGCCACCGCTCGCTGTTGCTGCGTCCACCGGCCACCCCTTGCGCTAAAAGCCATCCCAGAAGCTCTGCCTCACCGCGCTTATTCGCCTCATCAACTGAAGGGACCCCGGGAGGTCGACAGCATCGCCTGGATCGCCGTCTTTGCCGCCTACTGCCGCACCTCGCCGTCGTTGATTCACGGGCTCCAATGCGTCCCCGAGCCCGCTAACCATCCCTGCAACTCCGCGGTGAGCCGCTGACCTGATTCCCCCTTGCCCCGTCGTCCCTAGCATCCTGTAGTTGCCGTCCCCTTGAGCTCCGAAGCTCGCCGCCGTTAGGCCTCATCGCCACCGTGGCCAGAGCTAGCTATGACCGCAACCGAGCACTACGACATGCTCAGCACGCCGTCAGGAGTCCATAGCACCCACCCGTTGTTCCTGACGTGCGCTGCAACACCGTTCTCGCTGAGGTCCGAACTCTGGCCACCGTGGTTGTCGTCGTCGCTGACGTTCCGGGCCTCCCCGCACCCAACCGCTTCCACCACTGATGCGGCACCCATCTAGCTCATCGTAGAACCCAACCGCGCCCTAAACGGTGCCCTGTAGCGTGAACCCGACGCGTCTCCACCGTCCCGATGGTTGTCGCCGGCCAAACTCCGGCGTGCCGACGTGGCCGCGAGATTGGTGCTAATCACATCCAGCTAACCAATCTATAGTCACTAACTAGTGGGCCCAGTGCCCTAATAGTTTTAACTTAATCACTAATTAGAGCAAGTGCCACTCACATGTGGGCCCAGGCCTTAACTAATCTAGATTAGGTCTAGTTTAATTTTAATTAACTTTGTTAGTTAACCGTGTCACTGACGTGTGGACCCCACACGTCAGGTTTGACCTGGACCAAGCCATTGACCCTGCTGACGTCAGGCTGACGCAGTAACTCCTTTTTCTGGATTTATTCTTATTCAGGAAATTCCGGAAAATAGTGCTAACTTCTAAAAATCATATAAAATCAACCGTAACTCCAAATGAGATAATTTATATATGAAAAATGTTCAGAAAAATCCAATCTATCCATCTGTACTATTTTCATGCATGTTTGAACAACCTAAGGTTGCTGTATATGACAATTTGCATAATTGGCATTTAAATAAGCACATATGGAGTTTGAATTTGAACCCTTGGTTCAAACCAACTTCATTTAATCTGTTCTAAGTTGCATTAACCAAAACACACTCATTTTGCCATGTCATATTCATGCATCATATTGTTGCATTGCATTGATTGTGTTTCCTCTGTGTTGCCGGTATTTGTCCCCTCTCGACAGACTTGGTTCCGACGATGAGTTCAATGACACCAATGAAGAACTATATTATCTTCAGAAGTGCCAGGCAAGCAAAACCCCTTTGTTCATTCCGATACAATCCCACTCTCTCGCTCCTGCTCTATTTTACTGCATTAGGACAAATCGATACAACTGTTCCTTGCTGCGGTAGTTGAACCCCTTTATTCTCTGCATGACCTGTCATTACCACAGTAAATAGATGAAACCCACTAGCATGAGTAGGAGTTGTTTGAGCCCTGATGTGCCTACTCATTCATGCTTGTTTGTCATGCCTGCTATTGCTTAGAGTTGTGTCAGGTCTGATTCATCGGGGATGAATTGGAATGTGGTGAACATGTCCTACTGTTGAGAGCTAAGTGTGTGAACACGATTTGGTAAAGATAGCGGTGAGAGGCCATGTAGGAGTACATGGTGGGTTGTCTCATTGAAACCGTCCTCAGGAACTGAGTTCTGTGTTTGTGATCCATGAACAGCTACTACCACTCATTGGGATCCTTAATTGACTCTCTCGACTTATTAACCGACTTGATCTCTGTCCAAGAGTTGCAACTAGTTTCTGGTGTTTGTAGGTAGTGTTAGTAGTCTACCAAGTGGCACCCGGTACAGGTGGGCTTGGGACAGACTAGACACAGTGGCACAGTGTACCAAGTGGCACCCGGATGGTGGGCTTGGGAACCCTGCTCACATCGTTTGGGGCCATGAGCGACACCCCGGCCGGATCTCCTTGCGGATGGAACCCGAATAGGCGATAAACCTGGATGAGAGACTTGTGTGGTTAGTCAGGTCGTGGCCGACACCCTCGCTGGGCTTCCGCTTGAAGGTTGCCGAGTACATGTCGTGTAAACGGCGATAAGTGGTGAAAGCGTGTGTGAAGAAGTACACCCCTGCAGGGTTAACATTATCTATTCGAATAGCCGTGTCCGCGGTAAAGGACTTCTGGGTTGCCTGTATAGTTCATAGACAAGTGAAAGTGGATACTCTAAAATGCGCAAGATAAGCGTGAGTGCTATGGACGGCGTTCTCGCAGGAGACGGGAGTGGATCCATAGTGGTGTATTGATATGGTGAATATGTGGACTCGTGTGCGCCACCTCAAAAGAGGTTACTCGCAGTCGTAGTTCAGGATAGCCACCGAGTCAAAGCTGGCTTGCTGCAGTCAAACTCCACCATCCCCTTTTTGATAATGATGCATATGTAGTTAGTTCTGATGTAAGTCTTGCTGGGTACATTTGTACTCATGTTTGCCTATTTTATGTTTTTGCAGAGAGACCTACGTCTCACTAGTAGTTATGCGTGGACTTCGATGTTTAGCTTGTTACCTCAGCTACGATCTTGTGCCCTCGGCAGGATCTGTTAGATAGTCAGGCTTCTCAGCCTTTTTCATTTGTAGATGTCTGTAGTCAGACATGTTAAGCTTCCGCTTGTGCTTGACTTGTGTGCTCTGAATTTTGTATGAGACCCATGTTAGTAATATCTCGCTCCTTGGAGCCTATTCAATAAAATACTTGAGTTGTAGAGTCATGTTGTGATGCCATGTTGTATTTGCACATATCGAGCATATTGTGTGTATGTTATTGAAATGCTTGGTATGTGTGGGATCTGACTATCTAGTTGTTTATCCTTAGTAGCCTCTCTTACCGGGAAGTGTCTCCTAGTGTTTCCACTGAGCCATGGTAGCTTGCTACTGCTCCGGAACACTTAGGCTGGCCGGCATGTGTCCTTCTTCGTTCCTGTGTCTGTCCTTTCGGGGAAATGTCACGCGATGAATACCGGAGTCCTGTTAGCCTGCTACAGCCCGGTTCACCGGAGTCCTGCTAGCCCAGGGCTACAGCCTAGATCCACTCGCTGATGACCGACACGTTCGATGCTGGGTCATGGATGCCTGTCCCTGTAAGTTTGTGCCACTTTGGGTTTACGACTAGCCATGTCAGCCCGGGCTCCTTATCATATGGATGCTAGCGACACTATCATATACGTGTGCCAAAAGGCGCAAACGTCCCGGGCAAAGGTAAGGCGACACCCGTGGGAATACCGTGCGTGAGGCCGCAAAGTGATATGAGGTGTTACATGCTAGATCGATGTGGCATTGAGTCGGGGTCCTGACAGCTTTGGTATCAGAGCTTGACTGCTTGTAGGATTACCAAGCCAAACTGGTCGAAGTTGAGTCTAGAAATTCTTTAGTTATATAAGGGAATTGATTGTGGGATGGAACGTAAGGCTCTTTTTACTCCTTATACCTTATGCCCTTCTGATCTGAGTCATCCTATCTTTCGTACGGGGTTAGGAAACTAGGCTTCTCATCTTTTTATCTGGATCACGTGTTACTAATCCGTAGACCTATAAGATTGATGGTTCTAAGCTTCAGTTCAGTTCCTACTATCTTCTCGTAGTTGGTCTCGGTACCTTGATATTGTGATTCTGAGTGGTTATGCCACCATTTTTGTAGCATGTCTCAAATCATCTTGAGCATTTACAACCGTTATGCTGTCCGAGTCATCCCAGGTTTCTAAATAGTCTGAAGCATTTGCAAAATCCTTTCCTCCCGTTTTGATGTCCCTTTGGGCCAGATTAACCACACTAAACGGTGAGTTGAGGTACTCTATTGCCTCGACGTATATGTTGGAGCTATTATTATGACCCTAGATGTCTAGAGTATCACCTAGTAATCTAGCCATGTATTGTGTTCCTAGTGTGATCATTCTGGCCAACATTCTCGAAAGCATCCCGTGATGCAATTTAGCTAATAGGTATTCTAGTCCTGGGTTTTGAACCCGAGATTCACTCCACCTACTCCATGTTGATAGTGTTTGCTAGTCCCTTCAGGATATTAGTAACCTTGTGATAGCCTCGAGGTTCATGGTATATCATTCTTCCAAATACCATGAACTACTTATGGCGGCAGTTCCTCGTTGAACCAAAAGATCAAAACCAGAGTGCTCTTGATGAGTTCTTCTCTCTATATTGTGACTCTGCTAGTTCAACCTTTCTGCATGGGTTATCCGGAAGAAATATGTTGAACTCGTTCGACATGCTAGTCCATCATCCACAACTCAGAAAATCATATGTTCTCTTGGGTTGTCCCTCTTTAATTGTATTCCGACCCTCGTCTATCAATTGATAGTCGAGAGTATGCGTGCATTCGTTCATTGATGCCTATTACTCTTGTGGTCCGTCAAGTCATTCTATTTGGAATGACTAGGAGAAACAAACTCCAGAACCTCATCCATATCCAGGATTGGGTCAAAGTCGTTGTGTTCCGTAGATCAAAATGCTAATCTAGCTCTTGTTCTGCTCTACCTTGGAGTATTACCATCTTTATATCAAGAATGTCATGGGAATTGCACACTATCCTATGAACTCTTGACACAGTGATACTTCTCGCCATCATTATTCATTCCTCAGTTTCGTGTTGTCGCAACCGGAATGCCGACAAGTGAATTGTGATGTGTGAAACTAATACTCCGAGCAACTTGTTGCTTGGTAGTAAATGGACAGTATTCTCATTCTTAGCGTGTTGGATATTGAATCATCATTCTAAGATAGATTGTGCTACCTAGTCCTTATTTCTGGTGCACTCTTGATCAATGAGTTAGGATTGTCCAATCCCTTGCTTATTTGACCATATCGTCTTGCCCTGAAAAGCAAGATTGTTCTCGAGCTTAGTGACATATTGGTGGTTCATGATTTTCCGTATATCTTCTCGGAAGTATTACCAGGTTGTCACCTGACCGCTATGTTGAGCTCGCGATCAAGTTGGTTTCTTGTAAACCACCCCTTCTCCAAGAATCCGTGTTGGATACCCTTGAGCTAGTTAGTTAAGCTAAACAACAACTTGGAGAGTTGGAAGATAAAAGCTTGTCTGACTTAGTTCATGTTAAGGGATATCTTTGTGTGTGTGTGTGTGTGTGTGTGTGTGTGTGTGTGTGTGTGTGTGTGTGTCTGTGTGTGTTGAAGAGAGATGATATCTCCATTGATTGATCCTCATGGTCAATTGCTGGATCTATTATCTTATCCGATCTTTGATTTGAGTATGGGCTATCGTCAAATCAAATCAGAACCAGCGATATTCGTAATGTTGTCTTATTCGTGGTTGTTTCCTCGAGCATAGACCATTATATCTTTTGGGTCTGACCAATGCTATCACCTTGTTCACCTAATTGTGGAATTCCACCTATATGGAAGTCTGGATGGATTGTTGTTGAGCCCATTGACAACATTTTTATCCTATCCATGATTTTGCTGAACATTAAGCTAGTGTTGGAAACTTTTGAAGGCATCTCTTCATGCTAGCTCATGAAGCACATGTTCGGATGAAAGGAGTAACTTCCTCTAGTTCATGTGCATTTGATGCAAGTTACCGCCGTGAATTCGAGAAAGCTTGTTTTTGCCTCCTCTGGAATCATCCCAAGTCAGTCATGCAGGTGCAAAGTATACTATGGTTTGAGAGATTAGCTACCTCCATGCTATATGTGTTCCTAGCACACCAAGCCACTGATTGACTTGTTCAAGGAAAAGGAGTTGATGTGCGGATACTAGTTCATGCACAAGACTTCGATATCCTCGTTGATGGTTCCCCACCTGAACTCGGTAGTGTTTTGTTGTAAGACTACCATGTGGTCATGTTTGTCTGGGACAACGTGTTCACATGTGTCTAGCAGAACCAGCTCATGTTTTGGAGCTTGCTATCGTAGTTCATTTCCAGAGAATCTAGCAACGTCATCTCGTCGATTTGTGTTGCAAATTTTCATTTTCTTTCTAGACTCGATGAGTCTGGATTGTTCTGACACCAACCAGATCTGAATCTCAGGCAGATATGATCGTTGGAACATTCCCGACATTTGCATTTTGTTCCCAGCTTGCACCGCCTTGTGCCAATCCCCCTTGGACTGCCCTTCTCAGCAATTGTTGTTCAGGATCATCTTCAGAAGTGGTCCTACCATGGGTCCCATCCATTTCCGATGATAAGCAAAATCATCCATCGCGTTGTCTTCAACAAGGTAGTCCACATCATCCATTCTAGCCCGAGTATGTCATTCTCTCCAACTTCGTCAAACGATCGTTTGTGAATTGCCTTAGGCTGGTATAGAGAGTTTCAATGATCTAGGTATCAAAAGTAATTCTTTTTGCCACTTAAGGGAAGTTCTACGAGTCACCTTCCCCAAGGTGCCCATTATGGAATCATGGCAATTTTTCCTTGCTACTATGAAACCCCCGTCAAACTGTCCTCCCGCCCTTTCCAAGGTGTGTTTTGCCTCTCAGATCAAGAGATGCCCTATGTCTCATTCCGTGAGTTGATCCTATGATCATTAAGATGATCCATCATTATAAAGTTGTCTCTGTCCTCATGTTTGATGAAGATCTCGAAAGCAGAGTTGTCAAGACCAACATGATGCAAGGAATCAACATTCTTATGACGTGCAATCTGGATCATGAAGATTGTGTTAGTTTGCGTCCCCCTTCCATCTTACCCTACGCTTGAATCTCGGGACGAGACTCTTGTTTAGTGGGGGTGAGTTGTCACAGCCCTAGAATAATGTTTGTAATTAGTGGCATTGCATCCATGCATCATGTCTAAATTCTGTAAGTTGAACTGAGGAAATTTGAAAGCCTCAAAAATTCAATTAAAAGAAGGGCAAATAACCCTGGAAAATGCATCCAATGTTTCCAGAATGCACTTCAATGATGTTTGATATTTTTTCCAAGGGTTCTGACCCAAACCAAAAATATGCAACATTTTTGAGGAATTATTTTGGCCATTTGGATTTAAATCAATAAGTATTTGAGTTGGATTTAATTCTCCTATAAAAGAATTATAAGTCCAACAATTCTGAAAATTTGTGAGTGACTTTGAATACTTTGTATCAAGCCACATAAATCTTTTCAGAAGCTACTAAAATGATTTGATTTTTAAATCAAATCAAAACAAACTTCAGGAAATAGAAAACAAAAAGAAATAGGAAAAATCAGAAAGGAGAAGGGAGAAGCTACCTGGGCCTTACCTGGCGGCCCAGCAATCGGCCCAGCCAACTGGCTCTGCCAGTCATCCCCATCCTCCCGCCAGTGTGCACTGTGCGTGGCGCACGCAGAGGAGGCGAGGGCCACCTCCTGCTTCGCGCTGGAGGCTTGTCCTCCTTCCTGACCCCACTTCTGGAGATGCCCAAAGCCCCCTGGACCCCCTCGCTCTCTCCCTCTCCCTCGTTCCCCTCCTCTGTCTCGTTCTCTCACGCACACCCGAATGCGTCATCGCCACCGCTCGCTGTTGCTGCGTCCACCGGCCACCCCTTGCGCTAAAAGCCATCCCAGAAGCTCCGCCTCACCGAGCTTATTCGCCTCATCGACTGAAGGGACCCCGGGAGGTCGATAGCATCGCCAGGATCGCCGTCTTCGCCGCCTACTGCCGCACCTCGCTGTCGTTGATTCACGGGCTCTAGTGCATTCCCGAGCACGCTAACCATCCCTGCAGCTCCGCGTTGTGCCGCTGACCCGATTCCCCCTTGCCCCATCGTCCCTAGCATCCTGTAGTTGCCGTCCCCTTGAGCTCTGAAGCTCGCCGCCGTCAGGCCTCATCGCCACCGCGGCCAGAGCTAGCTATGACCGCAACCGAGCACTACGACATGCTCAGCACGCCGTCAGGAGTCCATAGCACCCACCCGTTGCTCCGGCCGTGCGCTGCAACACCGTTCTCGCTGAGGTCCGAACTCCGGCCACTGCGGTTGTCGTCGTCGCCGACGTTCCCGGCCTCCCCGCACCCAACCGCTTGCACCTCTGGATGCGGCACCCATCCAGCTCGTCGTAGAACCCAACCGCGCCCTAAACGGTGCCCTGTAGCGTGAACCCGACGGGTCTCCGCCGTCCCGATGGTTGTCGCCGGCCAAACTCCGGCATGCCGATGTGGCCACGAGATTAGTGCTAATCACATCCAGCTATCCAATTTATAGTCACTGACTAGTGGGCCCAGCGCCCTAATAGTTTTAACTTAATCACTAATTAGAGCAAGTGCCACTCACATGTGGGCCCAGGCCTTAACTAATCTAGATTAGGTCTAGTTTAATTTTAATTAACTTTGTTAGTTAACCGTGTCACTGACGTGTGGACCCCACACGTCAGGTTTGACCTGGACCGAGCCATTGACCCTGCTGACGTCAGGCTGACGCAGTAACTCCTTTTTCTGGATTTATTCTTATTCAGGAAATTCCAGAAAATAGTGCTAACTTCTAAAAATCATATAAAATCAACCGTAACTCCAAATGAAATAATTTATATATGAAAAATGATCAGAAAAATCCAACCTATCCATCTGTACTATTTTCATGCATGTTTGAACAACCTAAGGTTGCTGTATATGACAATTTGCATAATTGGCATTTAAATAAGCACATATGGAGTTTGAATTTGAACCCTTGGTTCAAACCAACTTCATTTAATCTGTTCTAAGTGGCATTAGCCAAAACACACTCATTTTGCCATGTCATATTCATGCATCATATTGTTGCATTGCATTGATTGTGTTTCCTCTGTGTTGCCGGATTTGTCCCCTCTCGATAGACTTGGTTCCGACGATGAGTTCGATGACACCGATGAAGAACTATATTATCTTCAGAAGTGCCAGGCAAGCAAAACCCCCTTGTTCATTCCGATACAATTCCACTCTCTCGCTCCTGCTCTATTTTACTGCATTAGGACAACATCGATACAACTGTTACTTGCTGCGGTAGTTGAACCCCTTTATCCTCTGCATGACCTGTCATTGCCACAGTAAATAGATGAAACCCACTAGCATGAGTAGGAGTTATTTGAGCCCTGATGTGCCTACTCATTCATGCCTGTTTGTCATGCCTGCTATTGCTTAGAGTTGTGTCAGGTCTGATTCATCGAGGATGAATTGGAATGTGGTGAACATGTCCTACTGTTGAGAGCTAAGTGTGTGAACACGATTTGGTAAAGGTAACGGTGAGAGGCCATGTAGGAGTACATGGTGGGTTGTCTAATTGAAACCGTCCTCAGGAATTGAGTTCTGTGTTTGTGATCCATGAACAGCTACTACCACACATTGGGATCCTTAATTGACTCTCTCGACTTATTAACTGACTTGATCTCTGTCCAGGAGTTGCAACTAGTTTCTGGTGTTTGTAGGTAGTGTTAGTAGTCTACCAAGTGGCACCCGGTGCAGGTGGGCTTGGGACAGACTAGACACAGTGGCATGGTGTACCAAGTGGCACCCGGATGGTGGGCTTGGGAACCCTGCTCACATCGTTTGGGGCCGTGAGAGACACCCCGGCCGGATCTCCTTGCGGATGGAACCCGAATAGGCGATAAACCTGGACGAGAGACTTGTGTGGTTAGTCCGGTCGTGGCCGACACCCTCGCTGGGCTTCCGCTTGAAGGTTGCCGAGTACATGTCGTGTAAACGGCGATAAGTGGTGAGAGCGTGTGTGAAGAAGTACACCCCTGCAGGGTTAACATTATCTATTCGAATAGCCGTGTCCGCGGTAAAGGACTTCTGGGTTGCCTGTATAGTTCGTAGACAAGTGAAAGTGGATACTCTAAAATGCGCAAGATAAGCGTGAGTGCTATGGATGGCGTTCTCGTAGGAGACGTGAGTGGATCCATAGTGGTGTATTGATATGGTGAATATGTGGACTCGTGTGCGCCACCTCAAAATAGTTACTCGCAGTCATAGTTCAGGATAGCCACCGAGTCAAAGCTGGCTTGCTGCAGTCAAACTCCACCATCCCCTTTTTGATAATGATGCATATGTAGTTAGTTCTGATGTAAGTCTTGCTGGGTACATTTGTACTCATGTTTGCCTATTTTATGTTTTTGCAGAGAGACTTACGTCTCACTAGTAGTTCTGCGTGGACTTCGATGTTTAGCTTGTTACCTCAGCTACGATCTTGTGCCCTCGGCAGGATCTGGTAGATAGTCAGGCTTCTCAGCCTTTTTCATTTGTAGATGTCTATACTCAGACATGTTAAGCTTCCGCTTGTGCTTGACTTGTGTGCTCTGAATGTTGGGTCATGAGACCCAAGTTTGTAATATCTCGCTCCTTGGAGCCTATTGAATAAAATACTTGAGTTGTAGAGTCATGTTGTGATGCCATGTTGTATTTGCACATATCGAGCATATTGTCTGTATGTTATTGAAATGCTTGGTATGTGTGGGATATGACTATCTAGTTGTTTATCCTTAGTAGCCTCTCTTACCGGGAAATGTCTCCTAGTGTTTCCACTGAGCCATGGTAGCTTGCTACTGCTCCGGAACACTTAGGCTGGCCGGCATGTGTCCTTCTTCGTTCCTGTGTCTGTCCCTTCGGGGAAATGTCACGCGATGAATATCGGAGTCCTGTTAGCCCGCTACAGCCCGGTTCACCGGAGTCCTGCTAGCCCAGTGCTACAGCCTGGATCCACTCGCTGATGACCGACACGTTCGATGTTGGGTCATGGATGCCTGTCCCTGTAAGTTTGTGCCACTTTGGGTTTACGACTAGCCATGCTAGCCCGGGCTCCTTATCATATGGATGCTAGCAACACTATCATATACGTGTGCCAAAAGGCACAAACGGTCCCGGGCAAAGGTAAGGTGACACCCGTGGGAATACCGTGCGTGAGGCCGCAAAGTGATATGAGGTGTTACATGCTAGATCGATGTGGCATTGAGTCGGGGTCCTGACAATACCAAGCTTGATTTGATCCTGAGATGATCGTGTGATGTCCGAGGTTGGTAAGTGATGCATGAGTTGGTTACGAGGTAACCCGAGCAGAATAAGTGGTGCATGTGTGTCATCATGTTGCATGCTAGTATTGTTGGATTAATATGTTGATATTGTGATAGATGTATCATGTCTATGTTGGTCATGCCGTGTTATTCTGATGATAACATGATAATCCCTGCTTAATCTGTAATTACCATGCTGTTGTTTGTCTTGAATGCTTCTGGATTATTGTGAGCTTGCAAGTACATTCAATGTACTGACCTGACGTGTCATGCCAGTTTGCAGGTCATGCCGGATTTGATTGCTTGCTTGTAGTGGTTTCCGTTTGTTCGAGCTAGGATAAGCGTTCCAGCCAGAGTCCCTGCGGAATGGAGTTCACCACCGTCGTCGTTGTTCCGCTGCTAGAGTTATTCCGCTGCTTCAAGTTGTTCTGCTGCTTGCATAGAGCAACTGAGGATGGCGTAGTGTCGCCGTACCGATGTTATTCATTGTAATATCGGACACATTGTATTCATATTCATGTAATAATAGAACGCTAGTTTGTTCTATGCTAAGAAGTGCCATATTCCAGAAGACTTCTCCGCGATCTCTGGGATGGAATACGGGGTGTTCCGGTTTTCTCTGAGCCGGGGTGCCACAGTCTTGGTATCAGAGTAGGTCTTGCTGTAGGATGCCCTAGACCGCGCGAATGTTAGATAGCGGTAGTATAGACCCCAATTTGTTTATTGCAATTGATTACTGCATTTGTTTGTTGCATAGCATGCATATAGCCTTATTATTTGTGATAACGGTTAATCTGGTGAGTGTAGCTGGCATCAGTTCGGATCCACTCCAGCTCAACCTTTGCATTTCTCCAATTCCTTTTTCTTTCGGTGTTTGGTGTCAGTTCTGTCCCAGTAGAGTGATGCCAAGTGATCCCGGCACTGGTTGCAAAAATGGTGCTCAGGTGTCGCGCCGATGATTTTCTTTCAGCCCCGTCTATCATTTTCGTGATGGACATGCGTCTATCCCGGATCGTTCTTTTATTATATCGTGTTGGCAACCCTTAATGATCTTAGTTATCAAGGAAGGACAATGTCAGCAGCCTCAGTTTTTTCCCCGCTATCCTATTTCTTGGACGAGTACGGATCTTTTTCTGTCTACTTGATAATAATGTAGTTGCGTCCTTCGTGTCCCAATACATTATTACCGAGTACGTCCTTACCTCCGAGCTAGTTCAGGTTGCCACCTGGCTAAGCTAGCACTTGGTGTAGCGTTGTTTACACCAATTCTTCCACACATTTATTCGTCCTCGTGCACATCGTCACAGCATGCTAGATCGTAGTACCAGAGTTTCCGCAATATTTGTGTGCTTAGGTGTGCATGCATATTATTGTGTGAGTAGCAATAATATGTGATGATTGCTTGATTAATAATATTAGTAGTAGGCTTGTGTGCTTTTGTTTTAGTCGTTTCTGCTGTTCCTTTCTTTGGGCCTTTGGTGTTACAAATTTTCCCCTATTAAAGTTGCTCGTTAGCCGACACCGGACCCGAAGAGTCAGCAAGAAATGCATATATTTGGAAACACAGCTAAACAGAATGGAATTATCAGCTGACTGCAGTGAAATTGGGAATATCTCGTCTGAGTACAAAAGAAATCATAGATGAACCGTCAGTATCAAGTTTGCATTAGCATGCATTCATCACAAAAAAATGATTAAATCAGCAAGAATATAAATTGTGTGCAAGGTTGACAGAATATTATCAAAGGTATGGCTCAGATACAAGTTTAATTTTTCGTTGAGGATGATTTTGGAACTCGATGTACCTGGAAGCAAGCAAAAATATGGCACATACTCGGAAAAGAATAGTCCTGCAAAACCTCGTTTCATGCAAGAAATCAATAGCAAAAATATTCAGATGGTTATATATGTGGAAGTCGGTCCGCATATCACAATAATAAGCTTATGGTGTAAGCAACCCACTTTTCCCTCGCAAGATACCCGAGAAGTTTCCAGGCCAAGATTCATCTATCTTCCTCAGTACGATACGTGGATGATTTCCCGTGCAAGGTACCCTGTCTTCTACAGTAAGCAACCGCAAAAGCTTCTGGCATAAGGTACTGAGTCTTTCCCCAGCAAAGTCTTTAAGGGGGTAAGCTTCTGAAGCACGATACCCAGTCTTCTTCAGCAAGCTGCCCGATGAAAGTTTCGAGCACAACCTCACCAATCTTCCTCAGTAAGACATTGGTACAAGGTAGTATGCTGTGAATTGACAGCATATGGCAGTGAATCCCAAGAATCAGATCCGCAACATTTTGGTCGGAATCAAGAATCAGTCAGAATACCCGTCTGTCTCAGGAATCAGATTCTCATATATGTGTAATGAGCATACCACCAAGATCTTACAAGTCACACGGATGAGGATCTGACAACCACGTGAAGATGATTAAGAGAAGAAAACCAGTATACACCGCAGTGTGACAAAGGATTATGAGGATTGACGACATCAATGAGCTCAGTACAAGTACCCGTGAACCTGAAAAATGATCCTGATGAGCCCTTGTCCCCTTTTTCTCCAATGACGGCACCACGCCTGTGATCTGAGCTGTTTCTAGCTATCCGAGGTGGATGCCGATTTTTGTTTCTCTCTTCAACGACTGTCACGAGTCTGAGCTGCTTTTCGGCCATCTTGTATAGTTGTTGAGTTTCTTTTTGTGACAATAGCCCTATAGCTGCTTTTTGGCTATTTTAGGGAGCTGCCACCTTCTTCTTATCGACCCGGTCTCATGCTTTGAGCTGTTTTTCGGCTGTCCTGAGCTGTGGTTGAGTTATTTCAGTAGTGTCCCAGATCTGAGTTGTAAAGACCGTTCTGGTGGCTACTGATTTATTTGCCAATTTGTTGCAAGGGTTTCGGATGATCATTTCCCAAAAATCAGAACTTGAGAGGTGTTGAACCTATACAGTACCAATGGTCATACAAAGAAACAATATGGCCCAGCTCTTTCAGCCAAAGATCCGAACCAAGAAAACAATAATGAAGGAGCAAGACCAGTGATGCAGGTATGAAAATTGTACACGACCCCCATGGTGCAGATCCCCTAGACTGTCTAAGTCAATATTGATCCACATGGATATGCCTACAACATGAGTAATCGGCATGAGGAATAACAGTCTGGAAGCCTGAGTCCTCACTTATATGAATCATCATGGATAGCCTGTCGGGAACAAAAAAATTCCGTCCGAACCACCGTCAGTCAAGTCTGCAGATATTATCATACAGGACAAACCCTTTTTTGCTAGCCGTGACAGGAGGCAATCAAATATTCGGTACGGATCTGATACTCACGATAGTGGAACCGGTTAAGACGATTCACAAACTTCTGCGATGAGTCAGAATCTGTCAGGAAACGGTTACGGTTTAACCCACTGTTTGGAACCCAAAGGACCTGCATTTAGTGGATAAACCCAATGCAATGAGTCAGAGCTTGAGTTTTCATCAGAAAATTCTGATCATCATTACATGAAAAGTTGTCAGTGCCGGGTAGCACATCCAGCGGAAATCACTTTTTGGATTTGTGAGATGGACATATATTTCAGTTGTGAAAATCAAATCACACTCAGCTAGTCAGCGGATCTAAAAAGAAATTGGAGCTTATATAAGCATGAACAAGCAAGGTAAGATCTGTCAGCAGGAGGATACAGTGAATCAAACTACCCCAGGGCCAGTCAGATAAAATTTAGTGGGAACAACAATAAAGGAAAAAGGATACCCGAGTTGGAAACGGTTTCCTCAAGTCAGAATATTCATACTAGTTCCCTGAGCAACCAAATCTCGAGGATGAGATTTCTTTAAGGGGGTAAGGTTTGTGACAGCCTGATTTTTGGCCCTTTCTTTTTCTTTTATTTTTCCGAGGTTTTTGCCTGAGTTTTTCTTTTTCGTGGCTTTGTGGTCTGGAAACTAAAGAAGATGACCTCTTCTTTGTTTCCAGAGTGGCTTGCCATTCCCAAATCTTTCCCTAGACCCTGTCATTTCCATCCTAGTCCAAATCCCAATATTCTTTTATTGGGAATATTCCTTTTCTATTAAAGGAATAACTCAAATTGCCCTAGGTTGTGAAGCAACCTATATTTCCCTCACTCCTAAAATTCCCAAATAATTCTCATAAATTGTTTGGGTCATATCTTGATCAAATATGGCAAAAAATTTCATTGCCATGTTCAAAAATAATTCCCCAATAATTCATTTCCTATTCTGCCCTGAATGGCACTTTGTGAAGGAAGTGTCATTTATATTTCTCCTATTGACTCCCAACCTTTTTGGGAATGTTTATATGTCCAAATAATTGCCTCATGCACAGGTTCAAATTTATTTGCCTAGCCAATCTTCCTTAGTGAATTTTCAAAATTTCTGTCAAACAGAAGGCTTTGTGAAGGAAGTACTAGCTAGGAGTATCCAAATGAGTTGAACTTTTTCACACTCCTTAATGTGCTCATATTAATCCCCTCCACCCATTTGCAGCCCCATCCAATCATATATGTGAGCACAGGAGCAAATCTTTGTTTCTGGCAATATTTTCGGGTTGTGAAGCAAGTATATTTTATATTGCTTCAAAAATCCTGATAATTTACCAGATCATTTCTATACCCATAAGACATCTCTCCACCCATTTTGGCATCATTTCATTAAGCCATTTGATCACCATAATTATTTCAAGTTCCTGGTCAGCAGAGGTGTTTGTGAAGCAAGTGCTATTTTGGTTTGTCCATTTGGCATGAGCTTTTTACAACATCATTATATGACCAAATGACTTAGCTTTGCCCAATTTGAGCTCAAGTGGACACTCCATGTGAGTGCGACATCATGATCTTCATTTCTGGACCAAAAATGCAGTTGTGAAGCAACTACGGTAAATCTTGATCCTTTTACCCTCAAAACCTCCAGGATGAAAGTCCTTCGATAGATAAACCTCCCAGACAAGCTAGTTACTGAGTTAACTAGATGGTGTCCCCACTGCACAGCACAAACACTTACCTGCTGGTTTACTTTGGAGCTAAGTGTCATTCTCTTCTTTGCCCCTCGAATGATTTATTCCATCATCTATACTTAGGTCACTAAGGTCATTCCACTAGACATGGTCGGCCACGCCAAAACTAGCCATTTGCTCTAGCGCCGGTGGTGATCACGCTGATGTCAGGCAAATTTCGTGCACTGGCTTCTTCCCGGCCCTGTGCCTGTCGTATCCCTCATCGTCTCGACCTCCATCCTTGTCTAGTAGCTGCCCCGTGATGCCCTGCATCTCCCTGCATCGATGGCTTGTCGACGTTCGCCTTAAATGCGTCGCTAGCTCTATGACCATGCCGTGCCCCGCCTCTGTCCTCCATTAGAGCACTGCTCAAGCTCGCTAGTGATGCTCCAAAGCCTTCCCCTCGGCTATATAAGCATGCCTTGACCTCCTCCGCAACTCCCAAGCCCCTCCTCATCCCTCCTAGTCCACCGGAGCCCTCGGCCCCCTCTTCTTTTCACCGGAGTTCGTCTCGGCCGCCTCGGTTCCTCCTTGTTTCCGATGAGCCTAGCCTCCCTCTCCTGCTCTGGTGATGTGCACCGTCCTCCCCATGTCTCCACGAGCCGCCCCAACCCCTTTCCCCCTCGCCGGAGCCGCTGCTTCACTGCAACCTCCGCCTCCCAAAGCTTCATGTCCTCCTCATGGCGCCGCCCCTCCCCTCCGTTCCACCCCTTCCCGGTCCTCATTTGCCTCTGGATGGGTTCGCCAGGCCTCCCCGCATCTTCCGGTGGCCTCGCCTCGAACAATGGTGGCCGGAGCCGGCCGGACCACCACCGCCCCGTCCGCCTCTGTTGCTCCCTTTCGTCGCGCCTCGCCACCCCTCCACTCCTCCCCGGCGCTCCCTCTGCCCTAGGATGGAGGCGGCGCGTTCCCCCGAGCCCGCTGGCAGCCTCCGCTGGGCAGGAGCTTGCCGGAGTCAGCCTCCCCGTCGCCGGCTTCACCTTGCTCCCGCTCCTCCATTCTGCTGCTGCGTGGGCACGCGAGGAAGAAGACAGGAGCGAGGGAGGAGAGAGATGGATAAGGCAGGCCCCGCTGGTCAGCCACTCAGGCGTTGACCACGCGTGGGCCCAGGTGAAATAAGTGGAAACGTATTCACTCGAATGCGCTTTCCGTTTTTCTGTCCAGGCCCCTAGTTGAAAATGTTTTCATTACAGATGGGTCCCTCGCAGAACAAACTTCCATATCTTTTTATCCGTAACTCCAAACGAGGTGATTCCAAAGCCCACTTCTTCGTTTCGTCGAGCCCTTTCCGTTGGTGTCACTTTCATTATGTTTGGTCATACTAAAAATGACCTTTATGCCCTTGCCCTTATTCAGCCCCCTCCGAGAGAGAATGTTTTCCGGTGATTCGTTCCGCGAGTTTCTCGCACTTCTCCCCGGTGCCTTCTTCATCCCCAGGCAAGCCACAATACCCACTTGCATGATAGTCATGCAGTAGCCACGGTTTTCAACTTGTATATTTAATAAATGTTTGCTCGTTGAAAAGATGGTTATCGTTGTCCCAGTGATGTTTAGATTTGCATGTTCACTTTTGTGCTATGTTGTCTTGTACTCTGTGATCATGTTATACCTGCTAGTATTACCTTTCATATGTTTACACTTGCTAGTAGTACATGTTGATGTTGGTGATGGTCATGCGAGTCAGTATGCCATGCTCAGTGGATATGATTTATTGTTGATATGGTGGATAGTTATGTGATACCCTCATGATGATGTTGATATCATGTTCATGTATTTTATCATGGCTCAACATATTTGCATTCAAGTTAACCAGATTAAATTGAACTTGAACAACTGTTGGCTGAGTCATGGTGCCGCTGAATCGATGCTGACCAGTGCAACCACGCTTACCGGTATGTGACGGTCCTAACTGGGTCTTATGCCTCTCGCCGGTGCCTCCAATGAGGGAAGGTTATGGGCGCGCGCTACCCCGATCAGGTAGGCGGACATAAGCCTTGTGTGCCCGTTGTTGAGTTTTTTGGATCCTTGTCCCAGAGTAGGACGGGCCATGACGGTGGTCGTTGTGTCTGGAGGTAGGCACGGGGCCACCCATGACTTACCTCAGTGAGGAGTGAGTCAGAGTGGCCGGGAGAGTGTCATGGCAGTAGGACGGTTTTGTCGGAACGCCGTTGGTCCACCCGAATGGGAGTGTGAGGCCATGGGTTCCGTAGTGTGGGTACAGTGTACTAACCTCTGCAGAGTGTATATTAAATCTATCGATAGCCGCGCCCGCGGATAAGGGCCCAATCGAAAGTAGGTCACACCATGAGTCAATAGTAATAAGAATAATGTGCTTAATAACAGTAAGATAAGTTGGTTGTGATTGCCGTAAGGATCACGGGCCAGGTATTGGTCGGGTGGTGATCACCGTAAGGATCACGGGCCAAGTGTTTGTCGGGTTGTGATCTCCGTAAAGATCATGATTTGGAACCAAGTGTTGGTCGGGTTGTGATCGCCGTAAGGATCACTGTGGTATCGAGGATACCAAGTTGTTGTATATTCGTGATGTTGAACGAGAATCGTGGGTAAAGGTCAAGCTCCTTGTGGTCATTTAATGATTACTACGGTATTGTTTATACCAAGCTTGATTTGATCCTGAGATGATCGTGTGATGTCCGAGGTTGGTAAGTGATGCATGAGTTGGTTATGAGGTAACCCGAGCAGAATAAGTGGTGTATGTAGTGTCATCATGTTGCATGCTAGTATTGTTGGATTAATATGTTCATATTGTGATAGCTGTATCATGTTTATGTTGGTCATGCCATGTTATTCTGATGATAACATGATAATCCCTGCTTAATCTATAATTACCATGCTGGTGTTTGTCTTGAATGCTTCTGGATTATTGTGAGATTGCAAGTACATTCAATGTACTGACCTGGCGTGTCATGCCAGTTTGCAGGTGATGCTGGATTTGATTGCTTGCTTGTCGTGGTTTCCGTTCGTGCGAGCTAGGATAAGCGTTCCAGCCAGAGTCCCTGCGGAGTGGAGTTCACCACCGTCGTCGTTGTTCCACTGCTAGAGTTATTCCGCTGCTTCGAGTTGTTCTGCTGCTTGCATAGAGCAACTGAGGATGGCGTAGTGTCGCCGTACCGATGTTATTCATTGTAATATCAGAGACCTTGTATTCATATTCGTGTAATAATATAACGCTGGTTTGTTCTATGCTAAGCAGTGCCGTATTCCAGAAGACTTCTCCTCGATCTCTGGGCTGGAATATGGGGCGTTCTGGCTTTCTCTGAGCCGGGGTGCCACAATTTTCGAAATTGGGGAAGAACACAACAAAATTAAGCGAGAAAACAAAGGGTAGGGGCTCCAAATACGTGATCAATGTGGCTCATGATACCAAGATGATGTAGGGTAGAACCCTAGATGCCTGATTAATAGAGGCGGAGGTGTCCCGATCTTTCGATGAGATGATAACTATCGATTTGGTGGAGTCAACTTTGACGATCCGATTACAAACGTGCATGACGTTGCGCCTTAGCAATCGCTAAACCAACTCTGAGAGGTTATTGACCACGCCGGAGCACGATCAACCTGACCACGAAGGTCTATTCCTACAAGTAATCGAAGAACAAGAAAGAATATGATAAAGCAATCTGAATATTGCGAATAGTGGTCTTTGTCTGGTAGTTGGACACAAACGAAGTACACAAAGTTGCAATGGCTAACTTTTAACTAAACAAATCCCCAGGAAAAAGCTACTAGATGGATCTACTTATATAGGAGCAAGGGGTGCCAGCAAAGGAGGTGGGAGGACGTCCCAAGGCAGCCTAAAACTAACCCTAGGTCGTACAAGGCCAATGGGCCCAAGTGGAGGTGACGTAACACCTTTGGACTTGTAGTTTGACTCGGATTCTGCTACAGCATCAAATTATTTCATCCATAACTCAACGCTCCGGACGAATTTGAAGGTGAATCCAATTGAGTTGGAAAGTGCACGAAATCTATTTTCCAACAAAAAGAGAATCACCCAATTTGGAGTCCCAATGAAAAGGTTATTGACGTTTTGAGTCAGTTATGTCTGTGCTGTCAAAATCTGAGTACAGAACGTGAGAGACTTGGACTCTATCTTCTCTTGGGCCAAAAGTAACGCGAGAGAACTTTTTGAACAGCAAGTCAACATCTCTTTCTCATCATCCTCCCCTTCTTGAAAACAAAGCCGTCCTCGGTGTTGCTTAATCTGAAATGTGGCTAACAAAAGACACAAGGTGTACATGTTGTATATGTATATGTCATCCATTTTTACTTCCCTTAATTTTTGCACATATGACACATGTATACATGAGTAACATTCATAGTTCATAAAATCTAAAGACAAAATATTATCACAAGTATTAGAAGGAATGAAAATACTGCAACTCAATTTGCACATATAAGTGAAGCTCTTATTCATATGAAAGGGTTGGCAATGTTCATCATTAAACCATCCCAACATTGGTGAATAAACCTTACTTGAATCAAATTTACATGCTACAACATGCTTAAATAAGCAAACATGAAATAAGTCATTTGACACAGAATCATCACCAAGATTAGAAGTCATATCAAAATGATTAAACATTGGTTCTTTTGCATCAATAGTTAATTTAATGGGTGCACTCAAAATTGTTGGTATTTCAGTTGTTTGATCATATAACGCATTCATGACAGTAACACGAGTCCCTAAAATAGGTGGTGTGCTTAAATCAATAGGTAACTCAACACATGATGTATTCAAGTTAACTAGCCATGCATCATTATCATGTGAAAGTGGAAAATGCGTACCTTTGTCATTACCTCTTATGATCAACTCAGATGCAAGCACCCTCGATGGTGATGTGTCACATGGTGGAGATGACGTAGTCCTCGCAACAACGGATGTGGTTGTCATAGTATGCCTTGTAGTTGAAGAAACATCTGTATCAATGGTTGGAATGTGCATCGTGCGCTTAGTCTCCTTGTGGGCAACACGTCATTTTATTTCCTGTTCAGCTTTGCAAGAAAGACAAAACAAATGGTCCATAGGATAACACTCTTCATGAATTAGTATCTCCTGAATATCATGGTTTAATCCTCCCCAAAATCTATCCATAAACCTTCTTCACTTTCTTCTAAAAATGAGTGCAACAAGGTAGTTTGTAAATCATCATAATATTTTGTTACAGTGTCACTACCTTGTTTTAAATGTTCTAGGTTTTTAATCATGCCACTAGTATAATAAACATCGACGAATCTATCTCTCATGACATGTTTTAAATCATCCCAAGTAGTAGGTATATAATCAAGGTTTAACCGACAATATTCACTCCACCAAACTAAAGCGAAGCTACTGAAAGTACTAATCGCAGCTTGAAATTTTCCATGCTCATCAAAAGTGTGGGAAGCAAATATAGCATTTATTTCGTACTCCCATTCAATATATAAATCAGGCCTAAAACAACCAGTAAATGGTGGCATGGAAACATTAACCTCATGTGCATTCTGATGTTGTTGCTCCTCTTGTGACGATTGTTGTATTTTCTTAGGTGATGGCAAATCTCCCACGATCGATGAAGCCCAAGAACTAAAAACTCTGGAACCTGCCATAGTTAGTAGAAAACAAGAAACAAAATCCGAGAATAATGTTCCTATGAACTACTAGGATGTGGTGGTAGAACGCTTACAGTATAGCAAATATCAATATCTTACAAGTTCTTACCATGCAGCAGGTGGTGACAGGCAACCAGCGGTGTCAAATAACTCCGAAGATTGAGTAAAGCAATTGCCAGGGGAACATACGTATACATGGTGTATAAATATGTGGAGTTTGGAAGGCTTAAATATTTGGTAGCAAAAGATTAGCAAAAATCAATTGAGAGATGCAGTGTTGAATAAACGCTCAACGACGATACTGTGCTGGTCCTAGGCTAGACCGGACTAGAGACGTGAGCCTAGAACACTAATCAGGTCACAATATAGCACAACTAGCATCAATAAATGATACTAAGTAGCTCTGTACAGCAAGATACAAGTGAAGATCACAACGGCAGTAAAGATAATGATGAAAAACAAATGCCAAGCAGGATATACAACAACTCTCTCCCCAACTTTTCTCTTGAAAAGTTTGAGCCAATTTTCTGATAAATTTTGAAATAATGCTACTAACTCAAGCTTTCCAACGCAAAAAGAATCACTCAATTCCGAATTGATATGAGGAGTCAAAGAATTCTAAAACTGGCCTGAAAAATTGGAACAATCTGTGTTCACGAACTTCGGAGGGCAATAAGGCCTATTTACGACCCAATTTTGAGGTGTCAAATATTGAAGTAGCTTCTACAACTATTTAGATGCGGCTCGTCGCTAGCTTTAATTTGAGTACTCACGGAGCCCAAACGGACTTTGTATGAGGAAGATACACCTGTTTTACTGAACAGTGCGCAAAACAGATTCCAATCTGAATTCAGGTACGAGATTGATTCTAGATAGATCCGATTTTTTTTTCTTTATCTTTTTTTATTTTTTTCTTTCCTTTTTTCTCTCTTTTTTTCTCTATCTTTTTTTCTCCCTCTTTCCAAGACAAACTAGATAATATGCAGATTGGATCACACGAAGATGTGAATGACCTCAACTATGATTATGACAATGAACAGTGCGTAGCACATGGTGGAAATTGATGGATGAGATGGTGGGCAGCGGAAGGGATACTGATGTAGTGGTAGCGTGACTAATGTGAACAGAACTCGAAACTCTAAAGGAACTAGACACTAAGACCAGCAACTCGACACGGCGATGCAACCGATAATTCAATAATGCAAACAATGAAAAGAAAATTTTAAAGGCTCAGACTGGCTTGACAAAGGATGAATAGATCTAACTTTTTTTATGGCTTTTTGTTGGACAATAGGTAAGTAGATAAATTGGATCTAGGGATAACTGGAAATTCTCACCGAGCAACTTGAAAACTGATACCACTTGATAGAGGCGGAGGTGTCCTGATCTTTCGATGAGATGATAACAATCGATTTGGTGGAGTCGATTTTAACAATCCGACTACAAACGTGCACGACGTTGTGCCTTAGCAATCGCTAAACCAAGTCCTAGAGGTTATTGACCACGCCGGAGCACGATCAACCTGACCACGAAGGTCTATTCCTGCAAGTAATCGAAGAACAAGCAAGAATATCATAAAGCAATCTGAATATTGTGAATATAGATGAAGTATTGATAAATGTTGGGATCCGAAAGCGGTCTTGGTCTGGTCGTTGGACACAAACGTAGTACACGAAGTTGCAATGGCTAACTTTTAACTAAACAAATCCCTAGGAAAAAGCTACTAGATGGATCTACTTATATAGGACCAAGGTGATACGGGGCTAACCCGGTGTAGGCCGATCTTTCACGTTTGGAGTGGGATCCCTCGAAGGACACGAAGAACACGGGGAAGAACGGGGAGAAATCACAAGGGGAAACACTCAAGAACAAGTCTAATCACACATCCACTAGACAATCAAACACACAAGATCACAAGGTACTTGAACAACAAAGGGAAAGATACAAGGTAGAGTTCATCCCAAATCCAAAGAAGATGGGGGCTTGAATCCAAGAAGGATCTTCCCACGAAGGGGGGCTTGAATCCCTTGGGATCTTCTCACATGGAGGTCTTGAACTCCATGGGAGTGGTCTCTCTCTCTCAAGAGTAGGGGTAGGAGCAAAGCTCACCTAAGAATGAGCTATCATATTTGCTATCCCTAGAAAGGAGTGGAGAGGGTCTATTTATAGTCTTGGCCACGAAGGGGTAAGTGGGAGAGGATACAAGGCCAAAGGCCGCGGCTGCACACTGGCAGTTACCGGACGTCCGGTGGGGGTCAGACATCCGATGGCTCGGGACGGGCCGGACGTCCGGAAGTCTTCGGACTTCTATTGTTTTCCTTCTGGACTGGTGGCACCAGACGTCCGGTCGGCGTTGGTCGTCCGGGCGCTGGGACTTGTCGGACGTCCGGTATATGGCGGTCGTCCGGGCGCTGTAGAGTCCCTCGGCTGTAGCTGTTCTGGCGGGCTGAACCTCCAGGCGTCGGACGTCCGGTAAGGACGGGTCGTTCGGTGGCTGTGACTTGTAGCAGCTCCGTTTCTTCCGTCTTCTCTTCCATGCTTCCCTCGCGGATGGTGTAGGTGTTTCGTGGCGCTTGCACTCCTCCTCGTCGTCCGTGAAGCTCCGGCGATACCTATGCATGCACACGGGTGGAGTGTCAAGTAGTATACCATCCTCGAAGGGGTCAAGTGAACACGTGTAAAGGAGAAGATTCACCTTTATGTATGAGAAGTAGAGGTCGCACGTGTCACTTGCCAAATGAACTCTTGACATGGTGATGACCGTAGGATGCTCCGCATCATCCCCTCCCCCTTGGAAAAGATCCGACCTCAGATCAAAAACCAAATCACCATGGGAAAGAGATGGCGGTGCCGTGTCGAAGTTGTCGATCACCAAGCACTCATCATCTTGAAGCTCGAAATAGGCACTCTCCAATGTTGCACCGTCTTGTGATTCCTTCAAAAGGAGCAAATAGAACAAACACTTGGAAAAACAAATGTGGTTAGCGTTATTGCAAAACCAAGCATTCAAGTGGTGATTCACCAAACAAGTGTCGTCATCAAGCATAGCATATGGTGTGACAAAGGATTGTGAGATGGCATGTAAGCATATCAGTTGAGCACAAGCAAGATATCATGGGGACAAGCATGTAAATGTGAGGTAGAGATGCAAATATGTGTGACAAGAGCATAAGCATCCACCTCAAGGTCATAGCAAGCATGCATAAAGCGCTCGACAAATGGTCGATGGTAGGCATAGGAATTATTCACAACACCAAATAAGATGAGATGTCTAAACACATGGGTCAAGTGCAAGACAATCCAAGCATAATGTGCATAGGGTGTAGTGAATATAGTGTGGCACTCAACACAATAGAAAGAGCAATTGTTCATCATGTGTGAGGCAATCAAGTCAAGCATGTGACAAGCAAAGGGACATGGCATATGTGAAGAAATGATATTGGTGCAACCAATCATATGATAGTAGCAAGTAGACCAAGAATTGGATGCAACACACAAGGTATATATATCATGAAGCATGGAAATGTGGCAATCATGGGTTAAAACAATATCTCGAACATGCGTGCAAATGGTGCAAGCAACACATGAAGTATGATCCACAATATCCAAGGTCAAGAAGGATGTCACCGTGAAGGCGTGTCCTTGTGCATTCTTCACAATGCCAAAGTGGAAGCAAATACGGTGTAGAAGCGAGTCGTGGTAGAATGTATGAGGCTCGCTCCTAAGAGCTCGAATGGTCAACTCACGTGAAGTGGAAGTCGACACAAAGTCCAAGTATCCTACACATGCACAAAACAAAAGAAAGAAAGTATGTGCATGGTAGACAAACACATCATCCATCATGATGGTTCTCATCTTTTGCACAAAACCATTAGAAGCACAAGTGCATGAATAATATGATGCAACAATGGCTAAATTCATGGCACTGGGTATATGGGGGGCAATCTCATGAGCAAGAAGAGAATCCTTGTTGCACTCAATACATGGCAAATCATCTAGCATGAGAGAGGCAACACATGGAGATATATGACAAGAAGCAATATGAATCATGTGCAAAGCATATAGATGGTTTTCATCAACTGCATGAAATGAGCAAGTATGAGTCATTGGTGATGCGAGATAAGCAAGCATAGTTATCAAGTCGTGCAAACTAGTGGAGCGAAGATGCAACACACTAGGAGAAATCATGGCAATCATGTCATGTGAGCAGATAATAGGCATAGGGAATGCACATGACATATCACAAGCACGAACACAAAGCAAGATGGAAGTATCATCATAGGAATGGTGCACAAAAGGAACATGGCAAGAACAAGCAATATCTCCACCAAGCTTGCAAATACACATACAAGTACTAGAATCAATCATCATGTGTAATGCAAAGCATGGGTCACAAATGCATGTCAAAGGCATAGGAATGAGTATATCATGCAAAGTGAACATGGCAAGATGGGCATATGATATGTAATGAACAATAACCCATAGCCAAGTGAGGGCCATGTAGAATGAATGTGCGACATCTATGCGCGAAGAGAGCGGTGGGAAAGACAATCCATGGGATCCCAAATCATCGTTGCTCTCTAGAGCTCGTTTTGTCAACTCGTGGGATTGCAAGGTTGACAAGTATTCATGGGTACCTACACAAAAGAGACACAAACCAAAGAAATTGTGTGCGTGGTAAATGTACACATCATCCATCATGATGTGTATGTGCACGTGTGAGTTAGCACAAGATAAGAAATTCTCAAAGAAATTTGATGCATGGTATAAGAACATGTCATCCATCATGAAGGAATAGTTATTGTGTATGGCACGATGGGGATGCAAATTTAGCATACAAGTATATGGCACATCAAAAGCATTTTCATTCAAGGGAAACATATGGTGCACATAACTATTGGGATCATGCAATGGATGGGATGGATCAAAATCTCCTACCATGTATGAGGAAACTATGGGGGTCTCCTCATGAGCAATATCGGAAACATCATATGGAGAAAATGGACGACATCCAAAACAATGCATATCCGAAGCTAGGTAGTCATGGCATGGCATATGAGATAAATGATGCAAAGGGAGCATATCAATATCATCACAAGAAAAACAAATGCCAATAACCATGGGCTTGTCATCTATGCCGTAAGTGCAAATTGGGTTCATTTTAATGGCATATGATAGTCACTATGAAGAGATTGCAAATAAGACATATGGTTGATCTCATGCATAGCATGTGACAAGTCAAGCGGATTATCAAACATGATGTGACCTAAAGAATTGTCACAAGAAATCCTATGTAACATGGCATCACAACTAATGGACTCCACAATAGAATCATCATACTCATCATAAATGGGCAAATCATCGCATGGGGAAATCATACTAGCATGAAGCATGGTAGTAGGTGGATCAACATCATGCAAGCAATCAATGTCAAGAATGTCCACTAGTGGGACTAGAGCATCACTGTCACCTTTGTTACCTTTGTCATTCTGCTCAAGGGGTGTAGGTGAGGTGGCAAAGACCAAATGGTGGTCATCTTCATCTTGATGGAACCATGTGGGGGGTGCATCATATTCCACCATGGCCATCGTCTTGTCCAAAGGGAGGACGAAGTCATCGAGGATCGGCGCGTCATCATAAATGGGACCTAGCACCAAATGAGAAGACACAATAGAGGTAGAGGTCAAGTAGTTAGAAATGCAAATGGCCTCACGAGACCTATCAACTATATCACTCTCTCTATGTGGTGGTTCACTCACTCCCTCAAAGTAGGTGCACTCAACATCATATATGGGGCTAGTGGTGAAGTCACTCTCACTCTCAATATGGTGGCAAAAGTCACTCAAGTCATCATACATCGCCGTGGTCGAAGGGAAGATCCCATGCTCAACCATCTCGTCGTCGTCGCCGTGGATGAAGGCCAAAGATGGCACATCATCACTCTCCTCCATTACCGAAGGGAAAATCCCATGCTCGATCATCTCATCACCGTCGCCGTTGATGAAGGCCGAAGATGGCACATCATCACTCTCGCCTCCTAAGATGGAAGCATCATCCTTGCTCGCCACCTTGTCGCTCGCCTCCAAAGCTTGGTCCTTGAAGGTCTCCATAGTCGTACTCGTCGCCGCACCGTCTTGAAAAAGAGTCAAAGTAGACTCGGCACCATCAATGCCACAAAGAGGGATGGCGGTGAAGTCGAACTTGGGAGCATCGTCTTGGAGCTCATCGGGCTTGGACATCGTGGTGGTACTAGCCTCATGCTTGTCGTAGAGCTTGGTCACCGCGAAGTGTGCTTGGGGTGGAGAAGCCTTGGCCTTCATGAGTTCTTGTTCCGTCTTGAGAGCACCAATGTAGTAGTCGTCGATGGACTTGTAGTTAGCGAGGAAGATGGTCTTGGAGATGTCGTTGTGCAATCCCATCATGAAGTGGAACTTCATTGACATGGGGTCGTCCACGCCGGCTCGTCGCAAGGCAATCTTCATCTCCTTGAAGTACTTGTCGATGGACTTGGATCCTTGGGTGGTGTTCTCCAATTGGCGTCGAAGTTGTTCCGTGTAGGTTGGAGGCACAAACTCTCGCCGCAAAGCTCTCTTCGTCTTGGGCCAACTCATGTCGTAGTACTCCGAAGGTGTGTGAAGCCACCATGCCAATGTGTAGTCGTGGAAGTTTCTTGTGGTGCACTTCACTTGATCTTCGGGAGGAACTTGATGTAGCTTGAGGTAGTCGCCCATCAAACGCTCCCACTCGAGGTACTCCTCGGGTTCATGAGTCCCATAGAAAGGAATCGCATGCTCGATGTCGAGGTCGAAGTAGCTCATGGAAGTTGCGGACTTGAGCTTGGGGAGCTTCTCTTGAGCGTAGTCTTGGGGTGCTTGTTGGCGAAGATGCCGTATGTCCGTAGGCGAAGATGCCTTGAAGTCGCTTGGCGAAGATGCCAAGGGAGATGGTGAAGTCGTTGAGCGGTTGTTGGTGTTGAGCTCTTGACCTTCACGTTCTTGTTGGTGATGGTGTCGATGCCGATGTGATCATGCCAGAGACGATAGCTCGGAAGCATGTGCTCTTGAGCGTCTTCTCGAAGATGAGGAAGATCGCTTGTACGACTTGATGGGGGCTTTGATCTCCTCCATTTGAGCTTGCATCTTGGCGTCGGAGTTGTTGTTCGTGGCATCGAACTCGTCGTTGTTGTTGTAAACCGAAGGTGAAATGCCTTGCCTATTGATGCGAAGCATCCTTCCATCATCCCCATGGACTCTAGATCAACACATCCAACCCCACAAGGACCTATGACTCGAGCACGTGCAAGAGCTCTTGAAACCGAGGTGACATCACTCCTCTCACAATTCCCTTTCGATTCACATGAGACATGGTTACTACCTCAAACGGAAACGCTATGCATACTCAGGTACCAAGGAGCTAACCATGAAGAAGCTAGGAAGCAAGGAGAACCGGAAGCGGAAGACATGCATGAACACGGAGAGGAAAAAGCACCAAGGACCAGGATGGTCGGACAATCCGGACGGCGGCCCGGACGATCCGGACAGAGCCCGGACGATCCGGACCCCGGCCCGGACGATCCGGCTAACTCACCCGAAGACACCCGAAGCTCAACCGTGAAGCCGGATCATCCGGACCCCGTCCCGGATCATCCGGACCCTGCCCGGACGTCTGGACCACCAGCCAGACATCCGGCCCTACGCCGCCACCAGCCGGGCATCCAGCTCATCCGGGCCTCAACCCGGACCATCCGGACCAGCCCGGATCATCCGGCTCCTCTCCCGGATCATCCGGCCAGCGCCTGTGTGCGCGTGTTGGGCTAAGCCCATGTACCCCTTCGCCCTCTAGTCTATTTATAGGACCCCATCTCCTGACTTTGAGACTTAGCATTGGATTAGCTCATATTTGTGTGAGAGCCTTTGCTCATCCACTTGGATACTTCTCCTCGGAGATCACGACCTCTTCAGGGAAGATCCCCCAAGCGGATTCAAGACCCCTTCTAGGGAAGAACATCAAGGCCTCCTTTTGGAGAACAACGGTTCCTTTGTATCCTTACCTTTGTTGACTTTCGATCTTGTGGATCTCTTATGTGTGTGGTGATCTAGCACTTGTGTGATCGATTCCTTGTTGGTTGAGTGATTCTCTCTTGTTTTCCTCGTGTTTTCCCTTTGTGCTTCCGCGTGTTCTTCGTGATTCCCCGTAGGATCCACTCCAAATGTGAAAGATCGATGCTATAGGGTTCCACCCTACATCATATGGTATCATGAGCCATGTTGATCACGTTTTGGAGCCCCTACCCCTCTTTTTCTAGCTTGATTTTGTTGTTTTTGTCCTAAATCTGAAAATCCCCACCAAAAATAGCCCCCAAATTTTTTTGTGATTTGTTGGTTTTGATGATGTTTTGTTGACTTTGATCCATGGATTCGGTGTGTAACTCGTGGATCTTACTTTTCTCCACCTTCTCCCTCTCGAAATACATCCAAAATCCGCGAAATCGTCGAATTTCTCGCCGTTTTCGAGTTCTTCCCGAGCAGTTCCCGACCGCGATTGACCAGCCCGGATCATCCGGACCCTGACCCGGATCATCCGGACACGCCCGGATCATCCGGCTCCTGGCCCGGATCATCCGGCTTCCTCTGCCGAAACTGCAGTTCTGCAGTTCTTCAACACCACCGCCTACGCCTACATACCTACCCACTCCAACCACCACCACTTCCACCTGCCAAAACCCCACGACACAACCTCCATACTACCATTCGACTTTGGGTTCGAGAATTTGAGTTGAGATTTCCATGTCCTATTGTGTTTCGGCTATTTAGGTACGGTGCGACATCAACAACTAACGCTCATTTTCGTCGACTACTCATCTTCGCTACGGACGGTAACTTCGACGACATCTTTGTCATACCTTGCAATTGCATTGATAACCATCATACACCATCTTTTGCGTTGCTTACCCATCGAGACTAGCCATTGAGTATTGCCGGCAACGTGACTTGTGCACATTAGTAAGCATACTCCATATCATACATACCATCGTGGTGCATATCTCGGGATCAACTTGTGTGTCACAAAGTTGTCATTGCATACACAATTGCTATCTTGGTTCGTGAAGTTTGCATAAGAAAAGAGCTCAAAAGAGAAAGGGCCACCCAAGCTTTTAAGCAAAGAGGAAAGATAAGCAAAGAGCTTATAAGCAAGAAGCATATCGTCATACTACATTAAGATTGTCATATAAGATCATCTTGGATCATAGCACTGAAATACCATACATATAGCATACTTGGGATAGAGATCGTTGCATTTTTGCCTAGTAGGTTGTGCACAAGCTCCGTATCCGCCTATTGTGCAATCCTGCTAGCGTCTCTCTAGTATTGTGCAACAAGAGCATTTTCGTGGATTCCACATTTTGGCTCACTTTTGGTTTGCACAATCCCACTTATCTATTTGCGTGTGTGTTTCCGTGTACCACTACTTGCTTGGTCTACTTGTTGCATTTGCGAATTTGCGAATCTTTTTCAACATTTTTGAGTCAAGCTAACGATTGCAATCAATTTTGTGCCACCATACTAACCAAGCTCCACCAAAAGCTTTTACTTGTGTAGGTGTGAGAATCAACAAGGATTGGTACCAATAGTGCTATTTCATTGTCCACATTTGAGTGAACTTGATTCATTTTCAACTTCGGTCAAAGGTACATTGGTATTAGTTCTTCTCATTCTACCACTCACATTTTGCTTGAAATGATGGATAGGCCAAGTACTTCTACAAACCCACTCTTCATCGAGCAAGACGACGACATGTCATCATACGTCACCAAGAGCCACCTCTTTGGCGCACAACGAGCTCTACATCAAGAGCAACAAGCAATGAACGACCGCATCGACAACCTCGCCACCGACTTGCGACTCTCCGAGCAACGTACAAGAGACTACTTCGACAGCAAGCTCGACGCGCACAAGCAAGAGAACGATGTAAGAATGGACGAGATCCGCGCCTTGTTGGTGAACCGGCCTCCTTCTACATCGTCATACTCAAGACGGAGCCACTCAAGTCGACACTCCGACGAATCCTTCTCCGGCACAAGTACACCATCATCGAACACTCTTCGACGAGCCACGCGTCAAGACCGTCATGCATCTCGTAACCCGCTACACGACAAGCATTCACAAGAGCAAGTCGATGAACAAGTTCCTCGTCCTCAATCAAACCAAGTAGCGTTTGCTCAAGCTCAAGAACGACAACGTCTTCGTCGCCAAGAAGAACAAGAACGAGCGCGTCTACACCAACAACAACAAGACGCCGAGGCTCAACGTCTTCAACAACAACAACGAGAAGCACAAGCTCTTGAGGCGGAACGCGCCCTTCAAGCATCAAGTCGAGCTATCGCCAACCGCAATCGCGAAAGGCGCAATCAAGAGGAAGCCCTTCGAGAAGAAATCCAAGAGAGGAACTACCATCCGCGTGCGTAACGTCAAGCCCCACAAGCTCCTTCACAAGCACGTCAAGCTCAACCCCAACCCCAAGGTCAACAAGAGCAAGTTGATAATGGACTTCCTCCACGCCAAGAGAAACATGAGGATGATTACCCTCCACGTCAAGGGCGTCATCATCACCATCGCCCACAACACAATGAAGAGCAACTCTATGGCAAGCTCAAATTCACAATGCCCAAGTTCAATGGAAGCAATGATCCCGAAGAGTACCTCTCATGGGCATTGAAGGTCGACAAAATCTTTCGTTTGCACAACTATGAGGAAGAGAAGAAGATCGCTATGGCATCACTTGAGTTCCAAGACTATGTGCTCATATGGTGGGAACAAGTCCTTGAGCGCCGACAAGCAAGAGGTGAACCTCCAATCACCACTTGGGCTCAAATGAAGGATGTCATGCGAGCACGTTTTGTGCCCACCTACTACAACCGTGATCTCTTCAAGAAGCTACAACTCCTCAAGCAAGGAACAAAGAGTGTTGAAGAATACTACAAGGAAATGGAGATTGCCATGATTCGAGCCAATGTCACGGAGGATGATGAGCAAACAATGGCACGATTCTTGAATGGACTCAATCATCCCATCAAGAAGATCGCCGACTTCCAACCCTACTCCAACCTCATTGAGCTCGTGCATCAAGCTACAAAGGCAGAACGACAAGTCCAAGATGACTTCAAGTACGCCAAGTACTCCTCCAAGACATACGACTTCTCCAACAACCAAGCTTCAACAACTACTCCAACTTCGACATCAACCAAGCCTTCTCCAAGCAACGACGACAAGTCAAGTTACAAGAAAACTTCCACAAGTTCAAGTCGTCTTCCTCCTACTACAAGCAACTTCAAGCCGCGTGCTTCATCATCTACTCCAACCGATGAGACCGTCAAGACAAGCTCCTTCAAGTGTTTCACTTGTGGCGGCCGAGGCCACAAGTCCTATGAATGCACCAACAAGCGCACCATGATCCTCAACGACGATGGCACCTACGACTCAATGAGTGAAGATGAAACGGAAGCTATTGAGCAAGTGGCCATGCACCGGCGCGTGAACGAGGATGAAGATGATCAAGTCTTTTGTGATGAAGATACGAGCCCCGCTCTTGTTGTCTCCAAGGTCTTGACACTTCAACATCAACAAGAAGAAGACCAACGATGCCACATCTTCCACACAAAGGCCGACATCAATGGACGATCCATCAAGGTCATCATCGATGGAGGTAGTTGCCACAACTTGGCAAGCGAAGAACTATGCTCCAAGCTTCAATTGGTCAAGAAGAAGCACCCGCACCCTTACAAGGTTCAATGGCTAAGTGACTCCGGCACTATACGACTTGAGCATACGGTCCAAGTATCCTTCAAAATTGGTGCATATGAGGACACTTTGGAGTGTGATGTGGTCCCAATGACCGTTTGCCACCTCCTCCTTGGGCGGTCATGGCAATTCGACCGCGGTGTCTTCCACAATGGGCGTACAAACCACTATAGCTTCAAGCTGAAAGGAAAAGCATATGTGCTACGACCCATGTCTCCTAGTCAAGTGATAGCCAACAAGCAAGCCACCAACCAAAGAGAGAAGAGTGAGAAAGTGAGCCACCAAAAAGTGAGTGAGAGCCACAAGCCAAACTTGAGCGCCTCTTCGCCTAGAGAGAAAAACCTCATACTATTTGCCACCAAAAGTGAGATGAGAGAAGTGTGTGAGAACCCATCGAGTGTGATGCACTTTGTCCTTGTGTGCAAGGATGGAGAAACAAAAACTAACACCATTCACGAGCTACCTTTGGTGTTTCAATCTCTTTTGCAGGAATTTCAAGATGTTTTCTCCGATGAGCTATCCCCGAAGCGCCACTTCCAAACAAAGCTCCATACCGTGTCAATCCCGAAGAAACCAAGGAGATTCAACGGCAAGTACAACAACTAATCGACAACGGCCATGTACGTGAAAGCTTAAGCCCTTGTGCCGTTCCCGTTATACTTGTGCCTAAGCTCGATGGAAGTTTCCGCTTGTGTTCCGATTGTAGACCTATAAATGCTATCACCCTGCGCTATAGGCATCCCATTCCTCGCTTAGATGATATGCTTGATGAACTTAGTGGAGCCAACTTTTTCTCAAAAATTGATCTTAAAAGTGGCTATTATCAAATCCGCATTCACGAGGGTGATGAATGGAAAACTGCTTTCAAAACCAAATTTGGCTTATATGAGTGGTTAGTCATGCCTATGGGTTTATCGGAAGCTCCCGGTACTTTCGTGCGTCTTATGCATCATGTGCTTAGACCTTATATTGGAATCTTTGTTGTGGTTTACTTCGATGATATCCTTGTGTTTAGCAAAACCATGAAAGAGCATCTTGATCATGTTAAGCTTGTTTTGCAAACACTTAGAAAGGAAAGTCTTTATGCAAACTTGAAAAAATGCACTTTTGGCGTTGACAAAGTGGTTTTCTTGGGTTTCGTTGTCTCTTCCAAGGGTGTCCATGTTGATGAAACTAAAATTGAGGCAATTAAAACTTGGCCCCAACCCACTAATTTGCAACAAGTGCGAAGTTTCCTTGGTCTTGCAGGTTTTTATCGTCGCTTTGTGAAAAACTTTAGCACTATTGCAGCTCCTTTGCATGCTTTGAGTAAGAAGAATACTCCTTTTGTTTGGGGATCTTTGCAATCCAACGCTTTTGATGAGCTCAAGTCTTTGCTTACTCATGCTCCGATTCTTGCTTTGCCCAATTTTGACAAAACTTTTGAGGTTCATTGTGATGCAATTGGTAGCGGAATTGGCGGAGTTTTGATGCAAGAAAAATGAGCTATTGCTTATTTTAGTGAAAAACTCACCGGTGCTCAACTTAACTATCCCATATATGACAAAGAATTGTATGCTTTAGTGCGTGTACTGCATGTTTGGGTACATTATCTTAGAGCTCATGAGTTTGTCATCCATACCGATCATAAAACGCTTAAGTACTTGAAAGGTCAAACTAAATTGAACAAGCGTCATGCCAAATGGAGTGAATTTATTGAATCTTTCCCATATGTGATCAAGTACATAAAGGGTAAAGAAAATGTAGTTGCCGATGCACTTTCACGCATATGCACGCTTGTCACCCAACTTGAGTTGAATGTTATTAGCTTTGAGCACATCAAAGATTTGTATGCTAGTGATCCATCTTTTGCACCTCATTATGCTAAATGTTTGACGCATACATCTTGGGAACAATATTACCTCAAGGATGGTTATCTTATGAGAGCTAACAAACTATGCATTCCCGAGTCTTCTCTTCGTTTGCTCCTTTTGCAAGAGGCTCATGGAGGTGGACTCATGGGACATTTTGGACGCGACAAGACCTTCGCCACGCTCTCCAAGAACTACTTTTGGCCCAAGATGTTTCGAGACGTCTCACGCTTCACCACCCGATGCTCTACATGCCGCAAAGCTAAGTCAAAAGCTCAATCTCATGGTCTTTACATGCCTCTTCCTATTCCATATCAACCTTGGGAAGACATTAGCATGGATTTTGTACTTGGTTTGCCTAGAACTCAAAATGGAAAGGATTCCGTGTTTGTTGTTGTGGACCGATTTTCTAAGATGGCACATTTCATTCCTTGCAACAACATAGACGATGCTTCACATATTGCACATCTCTTTTGTAGGGAAATCTTGCGCCTTCATGGAGTACCAAAGACAATCGTCTCCGACCGCGACGTCAAGTTCTTGAGTTACTTTTGGAAGACTCTTTGCGCCAAGCTCGGAATCAAGCTCTTGTTCTCATCCGCATACCATCCTCAAACTGACGGCCAAACGGAGGTGACGAACCGGACTCTCTCCACTCTACTTTGCGTGTTGATCAAGAAGAACATCAAGGAGTGGGAGGCGTGTCTACCCATCGCCGAGTACGCCTACAACCGCGCAAGACATACGACTGCCGGCAAGTCCCCTTTCGAGGTCGTCTATAGCTTCAACCCATTGTCCCCATTGGACATTCTACCTCTTCCTCTACAAGAGCGTACCAACCTCGACGTAAGTGCCCGTGCAAGCTACATCAAGAAGATGCATGAGGATACAAGACACACCATCAAACGCCAAGTACAACGACTCGAGACCAAGCTCAACATCAACAAGCAACCCATGATCTTCAACATAGGAGACCTCGTGTGGCTACACCTTCGCAAGGAACGCTTCCCCAACGAACGCAAGTCCAAACTTCTCCCTCGAGCCGATGGACCCTTCAAGGTGTTAGCACGCTACAACAACAACGCTTACAAGCTCGACCTACCAAGCGACAAGTACAATGTGAGCGACACCTTCAACGTCAAAGACCTCTCGCCTTTCCATGGTGATGAAGATCTTGATCCGAGGTCGGATCCTTTCGAAGGGAGGGGATATGATGCGGAGCATCCTTCCATCATCCCCATGGACTCTACATCAACACATCCAACCCCACAAGGACCTATGACTCGAGCACGTGCAAGAGCTCTTGAAACCGAGGTGACATCACTCCTCTCACAATTCCCTTTCGATTCACATGAGACATGGTTACTACCTCAAACGGAAACGCTATGCATACTCAGGTACCAAGGAGCTAACCATGAAGAAGCTAGGAAGCAAGGAGAACCGGAAGCGGAAGACATGCATGAAGACGGAGAGGAAAAAGCACCAAGGACCAGGATGGCCGGACGATCCGGACGGCGGCCCGGACGATCCGGACAGAGCCCGGACGATCCGGACCCCGGCCCGGACGATCCGGCTAACTCACCCGAAGACACCCGAAGCTCAACCGTGAAGCCGGATCATTAGGACCCCGTCCTGGATCATCCGGACCCTGCCCGGACGTCCAGACCACCAGCCGGACATCCGGCCCTGCGCCGCCACCAGCCGGGCATCCAGCTCATCCGGGCCTCCACCCGGACCATCCGGACCAGCCTGGATCATTCGGCTCCTCTCCCGGATGATCCGGCCAGCGCCTGTGTGCGCGTGTTGGGCTGAGCCCATGTACCCCTTCGTCCTCTAGTCTATTTATAGGACCCCATCTCCTCACTTTGAGACTTAGCATTGGATTAGCTCATATTTGTGTGAGAGCCTTTGCTCATCCACTTGGATACTTCTCCTCGGAGATCACGACCTCTTCGGAGAAGATCCCCCAAGCGGATTCAAGACCCCTTCTAGGGAAGAACATCAAGGCCTCCTTTCGGAGAAGAACGGTTCCTTTGTATCCTTACCTTTGTTGACTTTCGATCTTGTGGATCTCTTATGTGTGTGGTGATCTAGCACTTGTGTGATTGATTCCTTGTTGGTTGAGTGATTCTCTCTCGTTTTCCCCGTGTTTTCCCTTTGTGCTTCCGTGTGTTCTTCGTGATTCCCCGTAGGATCCACTCCAAACGTGAAAGATCGATGCTATAGGGTTCCACCCTACATCACCTATCCATCACAAGACTCGAGTAGAGGTGAGTAGGAAATGAGAAAAACAATACCAAGTTACCTTTTCTCAAAGTTGAGGATGTATCCCGTTTCACTCAATGTGAGATGAAAGAATAGTGGAATTCGTACCGGACTTGTTCACTCACACCTATCAAGTAAAGCTTATGGTAGATCTCGGTGAGGATAGTGGCACAAAAATTTGATGCAAAATGTTAGCAAGAGTCAATAATATTGAAAGAGATTCACAAATTCGCAAGCGAAACAAGTAGACCAATAGCAATATGTGGCACACGGAAACACACACACGGATAGATAAATGGGGTCGTGCAACCAAGGAATGAGCACCAAATGTGGAATCCACGGAAAATGCTCGTGTTGCACAACTCAAGAGAGACGCTAGCACGATTGCTCTATAGGCGGATACGACACTTGTGCACAACCTATAAGATGCAAAATGGATAAACTTTCTATCCCAAGTATGCTATGTATGTATGGTTCCCGGTGTTTCTCTTAAGATGATCCAAGATGATCGGATATGACAATATTATATGCAATGTGGTATGATGCTATGGCACTTGCTTACAAGCTTCTTTGCTCTCTTTCTTTTGCTTAAAAGCTTTATTTCTTTTTTTTTCTATGGCCACTTTTGCACAATGCACAAACCAAGATAGCAATTGTGTATATGCGGGAACAAACTTGTGACACAAGATATGATACCAATATGATATGGTATGTATGCAATGGATGGTGTAGATCACTAATGTGCACAAGTAACATGGCCCGACAATACTCAAATGGCTAGTCTCGATAGGCAAGTGACGCAAAATGGGCTAGGGGTTAACAATGCAATGGCAAGGGGAATATACAATGGTGTCGTCGAGGTTACCGTCCTTTGTGATGATGAGTGGCGTTGTTCTTGATGTAGATACCAAGAAGATGGAGACTCATCCCTAAGTAGCCGAAACACCTTAGGAAACAGAAAAACCGCAAACTCAAAATCTCAAATGACAAATGTCAAATGGTGGTAGCGGAAAGCGGTGGTGGTTTTCCACTAGGCAATGCGGAAGTGGTGGTGGTGGTTGATGAAGAAGCAACCGTCCCTAAGTAGCCAAAACACCTTAGGAGACTCAAATCACTCCTCAAGCAACCACAAATGCTATATGGAACAAAATGGGTTATGTTGTGGAAGTCGGTGGTGGCTATGCGGATGATGTGGTGGATGGCCTAGGCAAAGATGCCAAAATTCATAAACTTTTATGGAGTCAAATGGTGTTGGTGGTATTTTTGTGGGATGGGGGATGTCAAGAGCTTCAAAACGAGCTAAAGAACGTCAAAATCGGAGTTCGGATGAATTAGTTATGGATGAAACAAGAATCAGCCGAAGTTGATATGTACAGGTAGCGGACGTCCGGAAATGGACGATGTCCGGTGGCCGGACATCCGGTGAGCTCGGAAATCCGCTAATTTCGTTCTGGAATGGGATGCCGGACGTCCGGTAAGTAGCGGATGTCCGGTGGTTCCTGGGGCTCCGGACGTCCGGTAAGGTGGCGGTCGTCCGGTGGGTCAGGGTCAACGCGGGATTTGAGCTCCGGGACGCGATTTTGGGCGGAAAATGGAGATTTTGGGGTCAAAATTGACGAGATTTTGTGGATGAAAGATGGGGAAACTTGGGGAAATTCTAGATCCACTCGAAACCAAGCAAATCCATAGATCAAAATCAACAAAACATCATCAAACCAACAAATCACAAAAAAATTTGGGGCTATTTTTGGTGGGGGTTTTCGGATTTTGGGGAAGAACACAACAAAACAAGGCTAAAAACGGTGGGAGGGACTCCAAATACGTGATAAACGTGGCTCATGATACCATATGATACGAGGCTAACCCGGTGTAGGCCGATTTTTCACGTTTGGAGTGGGATCCCTCGAAGGAAACGAAGAACACGGGGAAGAACGGGGAGAAATCACAAGGGGAAACACTCAAGAACAAGTCTAATCACACATCCACTAGACAATCAAACACACAAGATCACAAGGTACTTGAACAACAAAGGGAAAGATACAAGGTAGAGTTCATCCCAAATCCAAAGGAGATGGGGGCTTGAATCCAAGAAGGATCTTCCCACGAAGGGGGGCTTGAATCCCTCGGGATCTTCTCACATGGAGGTCTTGAACTCCATGGGAGTGGTCTCTCTCTCTCAAGAGTAGAGGTAGGAGCAAATCTCACCTAAGAATGAGCTATCATATTTGCTAACCCCAGAAAGGAGGTGGAGAGGGTCTATTTATAGTCTTAGCCACGAAGGGGTAAGTGGGAGAGGATACAAGGCCAAAGGCCGCGGTTGCACACTGGCAGTTACCGGACGTCCGGTGGGGGTCGGACGTCCGATGGCTCGGGACGGGCCGGACGTCCGGAAGTCTTCGGACTTCCATTGTTTTCCTTTTGGACTGGTGGCACCGGACGTCCGGTCAGCGTCGGTCGTCCGGGCGCTGGGACTTGTCGGACGTCCGGTATATGGCGGTCGTCCGGGCGCTGTAGAGTCCCTCGGCTGTAGCTGTTCGGGCGGGCTGAACCTCCAGGCGTGGGACGTCCGATAAGGACCGGTCGTCCGGTGGCTGTGACTTGTAGCAGTTCCGTTTCTTCCGTCTTCTCTTCCATGCTTCCCTCGCGGATGGTGTAGGTGTTCCGTGGCGCTTGCACTCCTCCTCCTCGTCCGTGAAGCTCCGACGATACCTATGCATGCACACGGGTGGAGTGTCAAGTAGTATACCATCCTCGAAGGGGTCAAGTGAACACGTGTAAAGGAGAAGATTCACCTTTATGTATGAGAAGTAGAGGTCGCACGTGTCACTTGCCAAATGAACTCTTGACATGGTGATGACCGTAGGATGCTCCGCATCACAAGGGGTGCCGGAAAAGGAGGTGGGAGGACATCCAAGGCAGCCTAAAACTAACCCTAGGTCATACAAGGCCAATGGGCCCAAGTGGAGGTGACGTAACACCTTTGGACTTGTAGTTTGACTCGGATTCTTCTGCAGCATTAGATTGTTTCATCCATGACTCAACGCTCCGGACGAATTTGAAGGTGAATCCAATTGGGTTGGAAAGTGCACGAAATCTATTTTCCAGAAAAAGAATCACCCAATTCGGAGTCCCGATGAAAAAGTTATTGACGTTTTGAGTCAGGTATGTCTGTGCAGTCCGAATCTGAGTCCAGAATGTGAGAGACTTGGACTCTATCTTCTCTTGGGCCAAAAGTGACGTGAGAGAACTTTTTGAACAGCAAGTCAACATCTCTTTCTCCCTTATCTTCATATGTGGATTGTACAAATGTCCCATACACCTGCAATTAGACATGGCACAAAAGTTTGTGAAGTATTTTTGTCTTGGATGACATAAATAAATTATTGCATAGCTTGCATGAGAAATCACCTCACAAATATACATATATGCAATATGTTCGGTCATATCCAAGGTAGTCATGTCCTCATCACTGATATTTCACGATTGGAGGGGATCCTACGAAGAACGTGAAGAACACAAGGAGAAATCACGAGGGGAAACACGCGAGAAATCACTCAACCAACAAGATTTGGTCACACATATGCTAGATCCTCGAAACACAAAGAGAGATACATGATTCAAATCTAACAAAGGACGATACAAGTAGCTAGTTCATCTCCAAGAGGAGGTCTTGAGGGGTCTTCCCATGAAGGGGTCTTGAATCCAAAGTGGATCTTCTCCGAGGAGGGGACGGTCTCTCTCGGTGGAGTAGATCCGGATGGATGAGCAAAGCTCTATCTCAAAAATGAGCTAAACCAATGTTGATGTAGGGTAGAACCCTAGGTGGCCGATCTTTCATGGTTGGAGGGAATCCTACGAAGAACACGATGAACACGATGGGAAAAACAAGGGGAACATGAGGGGAAACACGAGAGAAATCACTCAACCATCTGGTCACACATATGCTAGATCCTCGAAACACAAAGAGTGATACACGATTCAAAGTCAACAAAGGACAATACAAAAGGTCTTCTCCGTGAGGAGGTCTTGAAGGGTCTTCTCGTGATGGGGTCTTGAATCCGCTTGTGGGATCATCTCCGAAGAGGTCGTGGACTCCGATGGAGAAGTAACCAAGTGGATGAGCAAAGCTGTATCTCAAATATGAGCTAAACCAATGCTAACCCTAATACAGAGCTAGGGGACAAGTATATATAGTCCAAGGGATAAGTGGGAGATACATGGGGTGAAACCCCTTTCACTGCGCGCAGGCAGGGCGGTTGAACCGCTGGGAGCTCAGGTGCTCGTTCCTGGAGGTGTTCACGAAAGGGGGTAGCGGTTGTACCGGTGTTTGGAGCGGTTGTACCGGTCTTCTGGCTGTTACAGGGATAAACCAGTGCTGTATCGGCCTTGCACCGCTCGATTACAGAAGCTAGATCGGTAGCTGGGCGGTAGTCGAGCGGTTGTACCGCTCGGGCGGTTGTTGGGCGGTACATGGGCGGTTGTACCGGTCCTTCTGGGCTGGGCAGATTGTCTTCATGCTCTCGATGTCCATCTTGCATTGTAACTTCTCCTTGTTGCTTCCTTGGTACCTAAGCACACAAAGCATCCTCGTTTGAGGTAGTAGCCATGTCTCAAGTGGGTCAAAGGGGAGTTCAACAAGGAGAGAGTTAACCTCGTTCTCGATAGCTCTCGCATGGGTTCTTGTCCTTTGTCCAAGTGGTGTCATGGGATACGAAGGTAGGTCCATGGGGATGATCGTAGGATGCTCTGCATCATCTCCCCGTCCCCTTGGGGAAGGTCCGACCTCGGATCGAAAGACTCATCAACATGGCAGGGAGAGAGATCCTTGATGTTGAAGACGCCGCTCATGTTGTACTTGTGGCATGGGAGATCGATCTTGTATGCATTCTTGTTGTAGCGTCCTAGCACCTCGAATGGTCCGTCGGCTTGAGGTAGAAGCTTGGACTTGCGTTCATTGGGGAAGCATTCCTTGCGAAGGTGTAGCCACACGAGATCTCCAACGTTCAATATCATGTCTTGCTTATTGATGCTGAGCTTGGTCACGAGTCGTTGTACTTGGCACTCGATGGTGTGCCTTGTATCTTCATGCATCTTCTTGAGGTGGGTCACTCGTGCACTCACATCCATGTTGATGCGCTCTTGTAGCAGTAAAGGGAGAATGTCCAATGGGGACAATAGGTTGAAACCGTAGACGACCTTGAAGGGGGACTTGCCGGTAGTTGAATGTCTTGCTCGGTTGTAGGCGTACTCGGCAATGGGTAGACACTGCTCCCACTCTTTGATGTTCCTATTGATCAACAAGCGTAGTAGAGTGGATAGTGTACGGTTTGTCACCTCCGTTTGGCCCTCGGTTTGAGGATGGTATGCCGAAGAGAACACGAGCTTGATTCCGAGCTTGGCACATAGAGTCTTCCAAAATTAACTCAAGAACTTGACATCGCGGTCCGAGACAATCATCTTCTGGACTCCATGGAGGCGCAAGATTTACCTACAAAAAAGATTTGCAATATGTGAAGCATCGTCTATCTTGTTGCATGGTATGAAATGAGCCATCTTAGAGAATCGGTCCACAACAACAAACACAGAATCTTTGCCATTTCTAGTTCTAGGTAAACCAAGCACAAATTCTATGCTAATATCTTCCCATGGATGATATGGAATTGGAAGGGGCATATAAGGACCATGGGATTGAGCTTTTGACTTAGCTTTGCGACATGTCGAGCATCGAATGGTGAAGCGTGAGACGTCACAGAACATCTTGGGCCAAAAGTAGTTCTTGGGGAGCGTGGCGAATGTCTTGTCGCATCCAAAGTGTCCAATTAGTCCTCCTCCATGAGCCTCTTGCAAAAGTAACAAACGAAGAGAAGACCCGGGGATACATAGTTTATTAGCTCTCATAAGATAATCATCCTTGAGGTAATAGTGTTCCCAAGACGTATGCGTCAAACACTTGGCATAAGGAATAGCAAAAGTAGGATCATGCGCATACAAGTCTTTTATGTGCTCAAAGCCAATGACATTCAATTCAAGTTTAGTGACAAGCATGCATATGCGGGAAAGAGCATCCACCACAACATTTTCCTTACCTTTGATGTACTTGATGACATAAGGAAATGACTCAATGAATATAGTCCACTTAGCATGACGCTTGTTCAACTTAGTTTGACCCTTAAGATACTTAAGTGTTTCATGATCGGTATGAATGATAAATTCATGAGGGCGAAGATAATGTTCCCACTCACGCAAAAATCGCATTAAAGCATAGAGATCTTTGTCATAGATGGGATAATTGACTTGCGCTCTGGAAAGTTTCTCACTAAAGTATGCTATGGGGCGCATTTCTTGCGTTAACACACCTCCTATGACATTACCACAAGCATCGCAATGAATTTCAAAAGGTTTGTCAAAGTTGGGTAATGCAAGCACGGGAGCATAAGTAAGCAAATTCTTAAGATCCTTAAATGCGGTATCTTGGGATGGTCCCCAAACAAATGTCTCATTCTTCTTACTCAAAGCATGCAAAGGTGAAGCAATGGTGCTAAAATCCTTCACAAATCTACGATAGAAACCGGCTAAACCAAGAAAACTACGCACTTCCTGCAAGTTGGTTGGTTGGGGCCAAGTTTTAATAGCATTGATCTTAGTTTCATCTACATGAACATCCTTAGAAGACACAACGAAACCCAAGAAAACAAGCTTATCAACACCAAAAAGGCATTTTTCCATATTAGCATAAAGGCGCTCTTTCCTAAGGGTTGTTGGGGAACGTTGCAGAAAATTAAAATTTTTCCTATGGTTTCACCAAGATCCATCTATGAGTTCATCTAAGCAACGAGTCATGGGAGAGAGTTTGCATCTACATACCACTTGTAGATCACGTGCGGAAGCTTGAAAGGTGATGATGGAGTCGTACTCGGCGTGATTCAGATCACCGATGTCCAAGTGCTGAACGGACAGCACCTCCGCTTTCAACACACGTACGGGACGGGAGACGTCTCCTCCTTTTTGATCCAGCAAGGGGTAAGGAGAGGTTGAGGAAGCTCGCTCCAACGGCAGCACGACGGCGTGGTGATGTTGGTGCAGCAGTACTCCGACAGGGCTTCGCCAAGCGCTTAACGGAGGAGGAGAGGTGTTGGGGAGGGGAGGGGCTGCGCCTTGGAGTTGTTTTCAGCAGCCCTCCCCCCACCCCTCTATTTATAGGGGAAGGGGCAAGGGGGCCGACCCCTCTAGATGGGATCTAGAGGGGGGGCGGCGGCCAGGGAGGGGAGGCTTGCCCCCCAAGCAAGGGGGGCGCCCCCTTTAGGGTTTCCTCCCCAACCCTAGGCGCATGGGCCCAAGGTGGGGGGCGCGCCCAGCCCTCCAGGGGCTGGCTCCCTCCCCTTTGCGGCCCATGTGGCCCTCCGGGAGGGGTGGCCCCTCCCGGTGGACCCCCGGAACCCCTCCGGTGGCCCCGGTACAATACCGATAACCCCCGAAAACTTTCCGGTGTCCGTATGACAACTTCCCATATATAAAACTTCACCTCCGGACCATTCTGGAACTCCTCGTGATGTCCAGGATCTCATCCGGGACTCCGAACAACATTCGGTAGTCACATACTAGTCTTCCTAATAACCCTAGCGTCACCGAACCTTAAGTGTGAAGACCCTACGGGTTCGGGAGACATGCAGACATGACCGAGACCACTCTCCGGTCAATAACCAACAGCGGGATCTGGATACCCATGTTGGCTCCCACATGCTCCTCGATGATTTCATCGGTTGAACCACGATGTCGAGGATTCGATCAAACCCCGTATGCAATTCCCTTTGTCAATCGGTACGTTACTTGCCAGAGACTCGATCATCGGTATCCCAATACCTTGTTCAGTCTCGTTACCGGCAAGTCACTTTACTCATACCATAATGCATGATCCCGTGGCCAACACCTTGGTCACTTTGAGCTCATTATGATGATGCATTACCGAGTGGGCCCAGAGATACCTCTCCGTCATATGGAGTGACAAATCCCAGTCTCGATCCGTGTCAACCCAATAGATACTTTCGGAGATACCTGTAGTGCATCTTTATAGTCACCCAGTTACGTTGTGACGTTTGATACACCCAAAGCACTCCTACGGTAACCAGGAGTTACACGATCTCATGGTCGAAGGAAGAGATACTTGACATTGGCAAAGCTCTAGCAAACGAACTACACGATCTTTGTGCTATGCTTAGGATTGGGTCTTGTCCATCACATCATTCTCCTAATGATGTGATCCCGTTATCAACGACATCCAATGTCCATAGCCAGGAAACCATGACTATCTGTTGATCACAACGAGCTAGTCAACTAGAGGCTCACTAGGGACGTATTGTGGTCTATGTGTTCACACGTGTATTACGATTTCCGGATAATACAGTTATAGCATGAACAAAAGACAATTATCATGAACAATGGAATATAATAATACTTTTATTATTGCCTCTAGGGCATATTTCCAATAGTCTCCCACTTGCACTAGAGTCACCAATCTAGTTACATTGTGATGAATCGAACACCCATAGAGTTCTGGTGTTGATCATGTTTTGCCCGCGAGAGAGGTTTAGTCAACGGATCTGCGACATTCAGATCCGTGTGCACTTTGCAAATCTCTATGTCTCCATCTTGAACATTTTCACGGATGGAGTTGAAACGACGCTTGATGTGCCTGGTCTTCTTGTGAAACCTGGGCTCCTTGGCAAGGGCAATAGCTCCAGTGTTGTCACAGAAGAGTTTGATCGGCCCCGACGCATTGGGTAAGACTCCTAGGTCGGTGATGAACTCCTTCACCCAAATCGCTTCATGCGCTGCCTCCGAGGCTGCCATGTACTCCGCTTCACACGTAGATCCCGCCATGACGCTCTGCTTGCAGCTGCACCAGCTTACTGCTCCACCATTCAACATATACACGTATCCGGTTTGTGACTTAGGGTCATCCAGATCTGAGTCGAAGCTAGCGTCGATGTAACCCTTTACGACGAGCTCTTCGTCTCCTCCATAAACGAGAAACATGTCCTTTGTCCTTTTCAGGTACTTCAGGATATTCTTGACCGCTGTCCAGTGTTCCTTACCGGGATTACTTTGGTATCTTGCTACCAAACTTACGGCAAGGTTTACATCGGGTCTGGTACACAGCATGGCATACATAATAGATCCTATGGCTGAAGCATAGGGGATGACACTCATCTCTTCTTTATCTTTTGCCGTGGTCGGTGACTGAGCTGAGCTCAATCTCACACCTTGTAACATAGGCAAGAACCCTTTCTTGGACTGATCCATTTTGAACCTCTTCAAAATCTTATCAAGGTATGTGCTTTGTGAAAGACCTATGAGGCGTCTCGATCTATCTCTATAGATCTTGATGCCTAATATATAAGCAGCTTCTCCAAGGTCCTTCGTTGAAAAACACTTATTCAAGTAGGCCTTAATGCTATCCAGAAGTTTTGTATCATTTCCCATCAAGAGTATGTCATCTACATATAATATGAGAAATGCTACAGAGCTCCCACTCACTTTCTTGTAAACGCAGGCTTCTCCATAAGACTGCATAAACCCAAACGCTTTGATCATCTCATCAAAGCGAATGTTCCAACTCCGAGATGCTTGCACCAGCCCATAAATGGATCGCTGAAGCTTGCATACTTTGTTAGCGTTCTTAGGATCGACAAAACCTTCCGGCTGCATCATATACAGCTCTTCCTTAAGATGTCCGTTAAGGAATGCCGTTTTGACGTCCATCTGCCATATCTCATAATCATAGTATGCGGCAATTGCTAACATGATTCGGACGGACTTCAGCTTCGCTACGGGAGAGAATGTCTCGTCGTAGTCAACCCCTTGAACTTGTCGATAACCCTTAGCGACAAGCCGAGCTTTATAGATGGTAACATTACCATCCGCGTCCGTCTTCTTCTTGAAAATCCATTTGTTTTCTATCGCTCGCCGATCATCGGGCAAGTCTGTCAAAGTCCATACTTTGTTTTCATACATGGATTCTATCTCGGATTTCATGGCTTCAAGCCATTTGTTGGAATCTGGGCCTGCCATCGCTTCTTCATAGTTCGAAGGTTCACCGTTGTCTAACAACATGATTTCCAGGACAGGGTTGCCGTACCACTCTGGTGCGGAACGTGTCCTTGTGGACCTACGAAGTTCAGTAGCAACTTGATCCGAAGTACCTTGATCATCATCATTGTTTTCCTCTTCAGTTGGTGTGGGCATCACAGGAACATTTTCCTGTGCTGCACCACTTTCCCGTTCGAGAGGTAGTACTTCATCGAGTTCTACTTTCCTCCCACTTACTTCTTTCAAGAGAAACTCTTTTTCCAGAAAGCATCCGTTCTTGGCAACAAAGATCTTGCCCTCGGATCTTAAGTAGAATGTATACCCGATAGTTTCCTTAGGGTATCCTATGAAGACGCATTTTTCCGACTTGGGTTCGAGCTTTTCAGGTTGAAGTTTCTTGACATAAGCATCACATCCCCAAACTTTTAGAAACGACAGCTTAGGTTTCTTCCCAAACCATAATTCATACGGTGTCGTCTCAACGGATTTAGACGGTGCCCTATTTAAAGTGAATGCAGCTGTCTCTAGCGCGTATCCCCAAAATGATAGCGGTAAATCGGTAAGAGACATCATAGACCGCACCATATCTAATAGAGTGCGATTACGACGTTCGGACACACCGTTACGCTGAGGTGTTCCAGGCGGCGTGAGTTGTGAAATGATTCCACATTTCCTTAAGTGTGTACCAAATTCGTGACTTAATTATTCTCCTCCACGATCTGATCGTAGGAACTTTATCTTTCGGTCACGTTGATTCTCCACCTCATTCTGAAATTCCTTGAACTTTTCAAACGTTTCAGACTTGTGTTTCATTAAGTAAACATACCCATATCTACTCAAGTCATCAGTTAGAGTGAGAACATAACGATATCCTCCGCGAGCCTCAACGCTCATTGGACCGCATACATCGGTATGTATGATTTCCAACAAGTTTGTTGCTCGCTCCATTGTTCCGGAGAACGGAGTCTTGGTCATTTTGCCCATGAGGCATGGTTTGCATGTGTCAAACGATTCATAATCAAGAGACTCTAAAAGTCCATCAGCATGGAGCTTCTTCATGCGCTTGACACCAATGTGACCAAGGCGGCAGTGCCACAAGTATGTGGGACTATCGTTATCAACTTTACATCTTTTGGCATCCACACTATGAACATGTGTAATATTACGCTCGAGATTCATTAAGAATAAACCATTGACCATCGGAGCATGACCATAAAACATATCTCTCATATAAATCGAACAACCATTATTCTCAGACTTAAATGAGTATCCATCTCGTATTAAACGAGATCTAGATACAATGTTCATGCTCAAACTTGGCACTAAATAACAATTATTAAGGTTCAAAACTAATCTCGTAGGTAAATGTAGAGGCAGCGTGCCGACGGCGATCACATCGACTCTGGAACCATTCCCGACGCGCATCGTCACCTCGTCCTTCGCTAGTCTCCGTTTATTCCGCAGCTCCTGCTGTGAGTTACAAATATGAGCAACGGCACCGGTATCAAATACCCAGGAGTTACTATGAGTACTGGTAAGGTACACATCAATTACATGTATATCAAATATACCTTTGGTGTTGCCGGCCTTCTTATCCTCTAAGTATTTGGGGCAGTTCCGCTTCCAGTGACCCTTCCCCTTGCAATAAAAGCACTCAGTCTCAGGCTTGGGTCCATTCTTTGACTTCTTCCCGGCAACTGGCTTACCGGGCGCGGCAACATCCTCGCCGTCCTTCTTGAAGTTCTTCTTGCCCTTGCCCTTCTTGAACTTAGTGGTCTTATTGACCATCAACACTTGATGTTCTTTCTTGATTTCAGCCTCTGCTGACTTCAGCATCGAGAACACTTCAGGAATGGTCTTCACCATCCCCTGCATGTTGTAGTTCATCACAAAGCTCTTGTAGCTTGGTGGGAGCGACTGGAGGATTCTGTTAATGACCGCCTCATCTGGGAGGTTAATGTTCAGCTGGGTCATACGGTTGTGCAACCCAGACATCTTTAGGATGTGCTCACTGACAGAACTGTTTTCCTCCATCTTACAACTGTAGAACTTGTCGGAGACATCATATCTCTCGACCCGGGCATGAGCTTGAAAAACTAGTTTCAGCTCTTCGAACATCTCATATGCTCCGTGATGCTCAAAACGCTTTTGGAGCCCCTGTTCTAAGCTGTAAAGCATGCCGCACTGAACGAGGGAGTAATCATCAGCACGACTTTGCCAAGCATTCATAATGTCTTGGTTCTCTGGGACGGGAGCGTCACCTAGCGGTCCATCTAGGACATATTGCTTCCTGGCAGCTATGAGGATGATCCTCAGGTTCCGGACCCAGTCCGTATAGTTGCTGCCGTCATCTTTCAGCTTGGTTTTCTCTAGGAACGCGTTGAAGTTCATGTTGACATTAGCGTTGGCCATTTGATCTACAAGACATATTTGCAAAGGTTTTAGACTAAGTTCATGATAATAAAGTTCTAATCAAATTATGAACTCCCACTTAGATTAGACATCCCTCTAGTCATCTAAGTGTCACACGATCCAAGTCGACTAGGCCGTGTCCGATCATCACGTGAGACGGACTAGTCATCGTCGGTGAACATCTTCATGTTGATCGTATCTTCCATACGACTCGTGTTCGACCTTTCGGTCTCCGTGTTCCGAGGCCATGTCTGTACATGCTAGGCTCGTTAAGTTAACCCTAAGTGTTTTCGCTGTGTAAAACTGTCTTACACCCGTTGTATGTGAACATAAGAATCCATCACACCCGATCATCACGTAGTGCTTAGAAGCGACGAACTGTAGCAACGGTGCACAGTTAGGGGAGAACACTTCTTGAAATTTTTGTAAGGGATCATCTTATTTACTACCGTCGTCCTAAGTAAACAAGATGCATAAACATAATAAACATCACATGCAATTATATAGTTGTGACATGATATGGCCAATATCATATAGCTCCATTGATCTCCATCTTCGGGGCTCCATGATCATCTTGTCACCGGCTTGACACCATGATCTCCATCATCATGATCTCCATCATCGTGTCTTCATGAAGTTGTCACGCCAACGACTACTTCTACTTCTATGGCTAACGCGTTTAGCAATAAAGTAAAGTAGTTTACATGGCGTTCTTTAATGACACGCAGGTCATACAAAAAATAAAGACAACTCCTATGGCTCCTGCCGGTTGTCATACTCATCGACATGCAAGTCGTGAATCCTATTAAAAGAACATGATCTCATACATCACAATTCATCATTCATCACAACTTCTGGCCATATCATATCACATGATCAATCGCTGCAAAAACAAGTTAGACGTCCTCTAATTGTTGTTGCATCTTTTACGTGGCTGCAATTGGGTTCTAGCAAGAACGTTTTCTTACCTACGAATAACCACAACGTGATTTTGTCAACTTCTATTTACCCTTCATAAGGGCCCTTTTCATCGAATCCGCTCCAACTAAAGTGGGAGAGACAGACACCCGCCAGCCACCTTATGCAACTAGTGCATGTCAATCGGTGAAACCGGTCTCACGTAAGCGTACGTGTAAGGTTGGTCCGGGCCGCTTCATCCCACAATACCGCTGAAGCAAGAAAAGACTAGTAGAGGCAAGCAAGTTGACAAGATCCACGCCCACAACAAAATTGTGTTCTACTCGTGCATTAGAGAACTACGCATAGACCTAGCTCATGATGCCACTGTTGGGGAACGTTGCAGAAAATTAAAATTTTTCCTATGGTTTCACCAAGATCCATCTATGAGTTCATCTAAGCAACGAGTCATGGGAGAGAGTTTGCATCTACATACCACTTGTAGATCACGTGCGGAAGCTTGAAAGGTGATGATGGAGTCGTACTCGGCGTGATTCAGATCACCGATGTCCAAGTGCTGAACGGACAGCACCTCCGCGTTCAACACACGTACGGGACGGGAGACGTCTCCTCCTTCTTGATCCAACAAGGGGGAAGGAGAGGTTGAGGAAGCTCGCTCCAACGGCAGCACGACGGCGTGGTAATGTTGGTGCAGCACTACTCCGACAGGGCTTCGCCAAGCGCTTAACGGAGGAGGAGAGGTGTTGGGGAGGGGAGGGGCTGCGCCTTGGAGTTGTTTTCAGCAGCCCTCCCCCCACCCCTCTATTTATAGGGGAAGGGGCAAGGGGGCCGACCCCTCTAGATGGGATCTAGAGGGGGGGCGGCGGCCAGGGAGGGGAGGCTTGCCCCCCAAGCAAGGGGGGCGCCCCCTTTAGGATTTCCCCCCCAACCCTAGGCGCATGGGACCAAGGTGGGGGGCGCGCCCAGCCCTCCAGGGGCTGGCTCCCTCCCCTTTGCGGCCCATGTGGCCCTCCGGGAGGGGTGGCCCCTCCCGGTGGACCCCCGGAACCCCCCCGGTGGCCCCGGTACAATACCGATAACCCCCGGAAACTTTCCGGTGTCTGTATGACAACTTCCCATATATAAAACTTCACCTCCGGACCATTCCGGAACTCCTAGTGACGTCCGGGATCTCATCCGGGACTCCGAACAACATTCGGTAGTCACATACTAGTCTTCCTAATAACCCTAGCGTCACTGAACCTTAAGTGTGAAGACCCTACGGGTTCGGGAGACATGCAGACATGACCGAGACCACTCTCCGGTCAATAACCAACAGAGGGATTTGGATACCCATGTTGGCTCCCACATGCTCCTCGATGATTTCATCGGTTGAACCACAATGTCGAGGATTCGATCAAACCCCGTATGCAATTCCCTTTGTCAATCGGTACGTTACTTGCCAGAGACTCGATCGTCGGTATCCCAATACCTTGTTCAGTCTCGTTACCGGCAAGTCACTTTACTCATACCGTAATGCATGATCCCATGGCCAACACCTTGGTCACTTTGAGCTCATTACGATGATGCATTACCGAGTGGGCCCAGAGATACCTCTCCGTCATACGGAGTGACAAATCCCAGTCTCGATCCGTGTCAACCCAATAGATACTTTCGGAGATACCTGTAGTGCATCTTTATAGTCACCCAGTTACGTTGTGACGTTTGATACACCCAAAGCACTCCTATGGTATCCAGGAGTTACACGATCTCATGGTCGAAGGAAGAGATACTTGACATTGGCAAAGCTCTAGCAAACGAACTACACGATCTTTGTTCTATGCTTAGGATTAGGTCTTGTCCATCACATCATTCTCCTAATGATGTGATCCCGTTATCAACGACATCCAATGTCCATAGCTAGGAAACCATGACTATCTGTTGATCACAACGAGCTAGTCAACTAGAGGCTCACTAGGGACGTATTGTGGTCTATGTGTTCACACGTGTATTACGATTTCCGGATAATACAGTTATAGCATGAACGAAAGACAATTATCATGAACAATGAAATATAATAATACTTTTATTATTGCCTCTAGGGCATATTTCCAACAAGGGTTTGCATCACGGTTCTAAGATGGGTGACATGGTCTTTGAGAGATTTGATAAAGACAAGAATATCAACAAAATAGACCACAGCAAATACACGAATGTAGGGTCGAAGAACAAAATGCATGACTCGCATGAAAGTACCGGGTGCTTCGGATAAACCCATTAGCATAACTAGCCATTCATATAAGCCAAATTTGGTCTTAAATGCGGTTTTCCATTCATCACCTTCTTGGATGCGTATTTGATAGTAGCCACTCTTAAGATCAATCTTAGCGAACATGGTGGCTCTGCTAAGGTCATGTAGCATATCATCTAAGCGTGGAATAAAGTAACGATAACACACGGTAATAGCATTGATAGGACGACAATCGGAACACATGCGAAATGTACCATCCTTCTTGGGAACAAGGATTACCGGGACGGCACGAGGGCTTAGGCTTTCACGTACATGACCGTTGTCGATGAGTTTTTGTACTTGCCGTTGGATCTCCTTAGTTTCCTCAGGGTTGACACGGTATGGAGCCTTGTTAGGTAGAGGTGCTCCGGGTATGAGGTCGATGGGGTGCTCGATGCCTCGTGGAGGTGGTAGTCCCGGAGGTAGCTCGTCGAGGAAAACATCTTGGAATTTCTGCAAAAAGAAGACAACACTAAAGGAAGATTGTGAGAGGTGTTAGTTTTTGGTTCCTCATCCTTGCACACAAGGACATAGTGCATAACATTGATGGGTTCTCACACACTTCTCTCATCTCACTTTTGGTAGAAAATAGGACTAATTTTTTCTTGTCGCTCATCCTGGAGGCACTCAATTTTGGTTTGTGGCGCTCACTCCCTTTTTGGTGGTTCGCTCTCTCACTATTCTCTCCACAATGGGTGGCTTGCTTGTCGGCGATTACTTGACTTGGAGACATAGGTCGTAGCATGTACTCCTTTCCTTTCATCTTGAAGCTATAGTGATTGGTAAACCCGTTGTGGATGATGCCTCAGTCAAATTGCCATGGTCGACCAAGAAGGAGGTGGCAAACGGACATCGGGATGACATCACACTCCAAAGTGTCTTCGTATGCTCCGATCTTGAAGGAAACTTGCACCATATGCTCGACCTGGATAGTGCCGGAGTCGCTTAGCCATTGGACCTTGTAGGGGTGTGGGTGCTTCATCTTGACCAATTGGAGCTTGGAACATAGCTCTTCACTCGCCAAGTTATGGCAACTCCCTCCATCGATGATGACCTTCACGGACCTTCCATTGATGTCGGCCTTGGTCTGGAAGATATGGCATCTTTGGTCTTCGTCTCATTGATGTTGTAGAGTCAAAACCTTGGAAACGACAAGAGTGGGGCTCAAATCTTCATCACAAAACACTTGATCATCTTCATCTTCATTCACTTGCCGGTGCATGGCCACTTGCTCAATGGCTTCCATTTCCTCTTCACTCATGGAGTCATAGGTTTCGTCGTCGTTGAGGATCATGGTGCACTTGTTGGTACACTCAAAGGATTTCTGGCCTCAGCCGTCGCATGTGAAACACTTGATGTAACTTCTCTTGACGGTCTCATCGGTTGCAGTAGATGATGAAGCTCGCGGCTTGAAGTTGCTTGTAGTAGGAGGACGACCTGAGGTTGTCAAATTTTTCTTGTAACTTGACTTGTCGTCGTTGCTTGTACATGGCTTGGTTGAGGTAGAAGGTGTTGGAGTTGTAGAAGCTTGGTTGTTGGAGAAGCCGTAGCTCTTGGAAGAGTACTTGGCATACTTGAAGTCATCTTGCACTTGACATTCCGCTTTGGTAGCTTGATGCACTAGCTCAATGAGGTTGGAGTAGGGTTGGAAGTCGGCAATCTTCTTGATGGGATAATTGAGGCCATTCAAGAAATGGGCCATAGTTTGCTCATCATCTTCCGTGACATTGGCTCTTATCATGGCAATCTCCATTTCCTTGTAGTATTCTTCAACTCTCTTTGTTCCTTGCTTGAGGAGTTGGAGTTTCTTGAAGTGGTCACGGTTGTAGTATGTTGGCACAAAGCATGCTCACATGACATCCTTCATTTGCTCCCATGTGGTGATTGGTGGTTCACCTCTTGCTTCTCAGCGCTCAAGGACTTGTTCCTCATAGTTGTGCAAGCGAAAGATTTTGTCGACCTTCAATGCCCATGAAAGGTACTCTTCTGGGTCATTGCTTCCATTGAACTTAGGCATGGTGAACTTGAGCTTGCCGTAGCATTGCTCTTCATTGTGTTGGGGTTGAGGGTGATGATGACGCCCTTGACGTGGATGAATGTCAACCTCATATTGCTCTTGGCGTGGAGGATTTCCATAGTCATCATGCTATTGATGAACTTAAGGTTGTGGAGGAGCTTGTCGAGCTTGTGGAGGGGCTTGAGGAACTTGACGATGCGCTCTTGCTAGATAGTTCCTCTCTTGGATTTCTTTGCGAAGTGCTTCCGCTTGATTGCACGTATCTCGGTTGCAGTTGGCGACGACTTGACTTGACTCTCGAAGGGCATGTTGCACCTCAAGTGCTTGTGCTTCACATTGTTGTTGTTGCTAAAGACGTTGAGCCTCGTTATCTTGTTCGTCTTGGTGTTAGCGCGCTTGCTCTTCCTCTTGGTGACGTTGATGTTGCCTTTCTTGTGCTTGTGCAAGAGTAGATTGGTTTTGGCGATGACGATGTGCTTGCTCGTATAATTGATCTTGTGGATGATTGTTGTGTAGAGGATTGCGAGTTGCTTCATGGTCTTGGCGCGCGGCTCGATGTAGAGTGTTTGATGTCGGTGTACTTGAGCCAGAGAGGGTGTCGTCGGAGTGTCGACTCGAGCAGCTTCGTCTTGAGTAGGACGGAGTGGTAGAAGAGCGGTTTACCAACAAGGCACGAATCTCGTCCATTCTTGCATCGTTTTGTTGTTTGTGTGCATCGAGCTTGTTGTCGAAGTAGAATCATTGCTCGAAGAGTCGCAAGTCAGTGGCGAGATTGTCGATGCGGTCGCTCGTTGCTTGTTGTTCTTGATGCAAAGGTCTTTGTGCACCAAAGAGGTGGCTCTTGGTGACATAAGATGACATGTCGTTGTCTTTTCTCGATGAAGAGTGGGTTGGTAGAAGAACTTGGCCTATCCATCATTCCAAGCAATATGTGAGTGGGATAAAGAGAATAACTTATACCAAATGTACCTTGACCGATGTTGAAGATGGATCAATGATCACTCAAATGTGGAACAAGGAAATAGCACAATTGGTGCCAATTCTTGTCGGTTCTCACATCTACACAAGTAAAAGCTTATGGTGGAGCTCGGTTAGGATGGTGGCACAAAATTTGATGCAATTGTTAGTGAGCCTCAATAATGCTAGAAAAGATTCACAAATTTGCAAATGCAGCAAGTAGACCAAGCAAGTAGTGGTACACGGAAACACACACGCAAATAGATAAGTGGGGTCGTGCAACCAAGGAATGAGCCAAAATGTGGAGTCCATGAAAATGCTCTTGTTGCACAACACTAGGGAGACGCTAGCATGATTGCACAATAGGCGGATACGAAACGTGTGCACAATCTAATAAGCAAAACGGCAACGACTTCTGTCCCAAGTATGCTATATGTATGGTGTTCCGGTAATATGAGCCAAGATGATCGAGTATGACAATCTTAATGTAGTTTGATGCTATGATTCTTGCTTAAAAGCTCTTTGCTTATCTTTTCCTTTTGCTTAAAAGCTTGTTTGGCTCTTTCTCTTTTGAGCTCTTTTCTCATGCAAAACTTCACGAACCAAGATACCAATTGTGTATGCGATGACAACTTTGTGACACAAAAGATGACACCAAGATATGCACCATGGTGATATGGTATGTATGCTATGGGAAGTATGATCACTAATGTGCACAAGTAACATTCCCGGCAATACTCAAATGGCTATTCTCGATAGGTAAGGTACGCAAAATGGGTTATGGAGTTATCAATGCAATGGCAATGTGAAGACAAAGATGTCGTCGAAGTACCGTCAAGGTAGTCATTTGTAAGCAAGGACGGTTGTTGGCTATGAAGAGTCCTTGACGAAGATGAGTGGTGGTGATGTTGATGTCGAACCATACCTATATAGCGAAACACAATAGGACACTGGAACCACAACTCAAATTCTCAAAGACCAAAGTCTGTCAAAATTGTTGGGATTGATAGCGGGTAAGAGATGGTGGTGCTTGCGAAAAGCGGTGGAGGTGGTTGATGAAGAAGCAACCATCCCTATGTAGCCGAAACACCTTAGGAGACTCGAATCACAACTCAAACAACCACAAATGCTATGGGAAACAAAAATGGGTTAAGTTGCGGAAGTTGGTGGTGGTATAGCGGATGATGTGGTGAAAGCCCTAAGCAAAGATGCCAAAGTTTGGAAAATTTATGGTGTCAAATGATGTTGGAATCTATCTAGGTGGATGGGGAATATCAATAGCTTCTCAACGAGCTAAAGAACGCGAAAATAAGACACCGGATGTGGAAGGTATGGGGAAAACTGTCAAGCAGCCGAAGCTAAAACTGGGTGGGGCGGTTGTACCGCTTGGAAGGGTGGTAGTACCGCTTGTGGATCCCAGCAGTAGTACCGCTTGGAGAGGGCGGTACTACCTCTCCTATAGAAAAAACTCTGAGTTCCGAATCGAGGCGAAATCGGGGCGGAAATGGATGATTTCGGGGGCAAAATTGGGTGGATTTCATGGATGGAAAGAGGTGAAACTTCAGGGGGAGCTAGATCCACTCATGGCAAAGCAAATCCATGGATAAAATCCAACAAAACTTCATCACACCAACAAATCAAAAAAAATTGGGGCTATTTTTGGAGGGGATTTTCAAAATTGGGGAAGAACACAACAAAATTAGGATAGAAAAAGAGGGCAGGGGCTCCAAAATCGTGATCAACCTGGCTCTTGATACCAAAGATGATGTAGGGTAGAACCCTAGGTGCTCGATCTTTCACGATTGGAGGGAATCCTATGAAGAACACGACGAACACGAGGAGAAACACGAGAGAAATCACTCAACCAACAAGATCCGGTCACACATATGCTAGATCCTCGAAACACAAAGAGTGATACATGATTCAAAGTCAACAAAGGACGGTACAAATGATCTTCTCCATGAGGAGGTCTTGAAGGGTCTTCCAGTGATGTGGTCTTGAATCCGCTTGGGGTATCTTCTCCGAAGAGGTCGTGAACTCCGATGGAGAAGTAACCAAGTGGATGAGCAAAGCTCAATCTCAAATATGAGCTAAACCTATGCTAACCCTAATACAAAGCTAGGGGGCATGTATATATAGTCCAAGGGGTAAGTGGGAGATACATGGGGTGAAACCCCTATCACTGCGTGTAGGCAGGGCGGTTGTACCGGTCATGGGGGCGGTTTCACCGCTGGGAGCTCAGGTGCTGGTTCCTGGAGGCGTTCACAGTAGGGGGTAGTGGTTGTACCGATGTTTGGAGTGGTTGTACCAGTCTTTTGGTTGTTATGGGGATAAACCGGTGCTGTATCGGCCTTGCACTGCTCGATTACAGAAGTTGGACCGGTAGTTGGCCGGTAGTCGAGCGGTTGTACCGCTCGGCGGTTGTTGGGCGGTTGCACCAGTCCTTCTGGGCTGGGCAGAATGTCTTCATGCTCTTGATGTCCATATTGCATCGTAACCTCTCCTTGGTTGCTTCCTTGGTACCTAAGCACACAAAGCATCTCTATTTGAGGTAGTAGCCATGTCTCAAGTGGTTCAAAGGGGAGTTCAACAAGGAGAGAGTTAACCTCATTTTTGATAGCTCTCGCACGGGCTCTTGTCATTGGTCCAAGTGGTGTCGTGGGAGATGAAGGTAGGTCCATGGGGATGACCGTAGGATGCTCTGCATCAAATGCTAACCCTAACTAGGAGGAAAAGGAGGTCTATTTATAGCCTTAGTGCAAATGGGGGCGAAGTGAAGAGGTACATGGGCCTCGGGCCCGAAACTGTGCACACACAGGTAGCGGACGTCCGGCCTTTACCGGTTGTCCGGTGGCTGGCGAGGGACCGGACGTCCGGTAGGGCTCGGACTTCCGCTATTTTCGTTCTATAGAAGTGACACCAGACGTCCGGAGATGGCCGGTCGTCCGGTTGCTTCAGACTTCCGCTGATTTGGCTTGGGTGTTGAACTGCCGGTCGTCCGAAGGAGGCTAGACGTCCACTCGCTGGGAGGTGTCGCCGGTTGTCTGGTCCTGGACGAACGTCCGCTCGCTGTAGCTTGTGTAGGCTAGGACTTGGGTCGGCTGGGCCTTTAGGCGCCGGACGTCCGGTCCTGGTCGGACGTCCGCTAGCTGGAGCTTTAGGCGCCGGACGTCCGATCCTGGTCGGACGTCCGCTTGCTGTAGCTTCTTCGGTAGCTCTTCTTCTTGTCCCTCAGGCTCGATGTCCTTGCCATCTTGTCCAGTGGATGTAGCTGCTCTGTGGCCTTCCTCCAAGTACCTGATCACACATAGTGTTTCCGGTTGAGGTAGGAGCCATGTCTCATGTGTAGAAAGTGGTAGTTCGGAGAGGAGCGAGTTCACCTTATCTTCGATAGCCTTCGCTCAAGATCTTGTCATTGGTCCAAGTGGTTTTGTGGGAGATGTAGATACATCCATGGGGATGATCATGGGATGCTCCGCGTCAGGGTCCAAGGTGGTGTTTGAGGAAATGTCACGGGTACTGAAATTTTTACTAGCCGGGAGTAAAATGCGGGGCTACCAAAAATTTGGATCAAGGGATTAAATAAGAGCGGGGCGGGAATAAAATGCCAGGGCTCCTGAAAATTTGGATCTACTGATTGAAGTAGAGCGAGAGTAACAAACATCACACACGGTCCAGACATACTAATCGTGTGCTATCAAACAGGAAAACCATCTACGCGGGTAGATATTTTCGAGATTGCGAGGGAGTAGATATTTTCGAGAGGGGGAGGGAAGCCTCGTAGATCCCAATCTACTGTGATCATGTGGGTGACAGGGGCGGGGGCGCGGCACACGGGTAGTCCCAGCGAACCGTGTCTGTTTCGTACCTGATCGCAGATGGTTGCTGCGTCCGACTCGTCTGATGTTTATAAATTTGGCCAGAAAAATGTGGTAAAGGGTTAGAACACGAATGCACTTGCATGTGGACCAAATATATGTATGAAAAGTGTGGTTATATGTTCAAATACCCAATGCACAACTTTGATGTGGCACCTGCCGCACAAAGCACACGTTATTATTGCTAGCCCCCCCCCCCCCCCCCAAAACACACACACACACACACACACACACACACACACTTCGTGTTGCCGGGAGGGGAATCCTAGCTATGAATGAAGGAAATATACCCTAGAGGCAATAATAAAGTTATTATTTATTTCCTCATATCATGATAAATGTTTATTATTCATGCTATAATTGTATTAACCGGAAACATGATACATGTGTGAATACATAGACAAACATAATGTCACTAGTATGCCTCTACTTGACTAGCTCATTAATCAAAGATGGTTATGTTTCCTAACCATAGACATGTGTTGTCATTTGATTAACGGGATCACATCATTAGGAGAATGATGTGATTGACTTGACCCATTCCGTTAGCTTAGCACTTGATCGTTTAGTATGTTGCTATTGCTTTCTTCATGACTTATACAAAGGTCCTACAACTATGAGATTATGCAACTCCTGTTTACTGGAGGAACATTTTGTGTGCTACCAAACGTCACAACGTAACTGGGTGATTATAAAAGAGCTCTACAGGTGTCTCCAAAGGTACATGTTGAGTTGGCGTATTTCGAGATTAGGTTTTGTCACTCCGATTGTCGGAGAGGTATCTCTGGGCCCTCTCGGTAATGCACATCACTATAAGCCTTGCAAGCAATGTAGCTAATGAGTTAGTTACGGAACGATGCATTACGTAACGAGTAAAGAGACTTGCCGGTAACGAGATTGAACTAGGTATTGGATACCGACGATCGAATCTCGGGCAAGTAACATACCGATGACAAAAGGGAACAACGTATGTTGTTATGTGGTTTGACCGATAAATATCTTCGTAGAATATGTAGGAGCCAATATGAGCATCCAGGTTCCGCTATTGGTTATTGACCGGAAACAGTTCTAGGTCATGTCTACATAGTTCTCGAACCCGTAGGGTCCGCACGCTTAACGTTACGATGACAGTTTTATTATGAGTATATGAGTTTTGATGTACCGAAGGTTGTTCGGAGTCCCGGATGTGATCACGGACATGACGAGGAGTCTCGAAATGGTCGAGACATAAAGATTGATATATTGGAAGCCTATATTTGGATATCGGAATCGTTCCGGGTGAAATCGGGATTTTACCGGAGTACCAGGGGGTTACTGGAACCCCCCGGGGGTTAATGGGCCTACATGGGCCATGAGGGAGAAGAGGAGGGCCGGCCAGGGCAGGCCGCACGCCCCCTCCCCCCTAGTCCGAATAGGACAAGGAAGGGGGGTTGGTGCCCCCCTTTCCTCTTTCCCCCTTCCCCCTTCCTTCTCCAACAAGGCAAGAGGGGGGAGTCCTACTCCCGCTAGGAGTAGGACTCCTCCAGGCGCACCCCTAGGGGCCGGCCGCACCTCCCCCTCCCTCCTTTATATACGGGGGCAGGGGGGCACCCCATGACACACAAGTTGATCTTCATGATAATTCCTTAGCCGTGTGTGGTGCCCCCTTCCACCATATTCCACCTCGATCATATCATAGCGGTGCTTAGGCGAAGCCCTGCGTCGGTAGAACATCATCACCGTCACCATGCCGTCGTGCTGACGGAACTCATCCCTGACACCCTGCTGGATCGGAGTCCAGGGATCGTCATCGAGCTGAACGTGTGCTGAACTCGGAGGTGCCGTACATTCGGTACTTGGATCGGTCGGATCGTGAAGGCGTACGACTACATCAACCGCATTGTTATAACGCTTCTGCTTTCGGTCTACGAGGGTACGTGGACAATACTCTCCCCTCTCGTTGCTATGCATCACCATGATCTTGCGTGCATAGGAAATTTTTTGAAATTACTACGTTCCCCAACAGTGGCATCAGATCCTGGTTTTATGCGTAGATGTCATATGCACGAGTAGAACACAAGTGAGTTGTGGGCGATACAAGTCATACTGCTTACCAGCATGTCATTCTTTGGTTCAGCGGTATTGTGAGATGAAGCGGCCCAGACCAACATTACGCATACGCTTACGCGAGACTGGTTTCACCGTTACGAGAACTCGTGCTTAAAGGTGACTGGCGGGTGTCTGTCTCTCTCACTTTAGTTGAACCGAGTGTGGCTACGCCTGGTCCTTGCGAAGGTTAAAACAGCACTAACTTGATGAACTATCGTTGTGGTTTTGATGCGTAGGTAAGAACAGTTCTTGCTCAGCCCGTAGCAGCCACGTAAAATTTGCAACAACAAACTAGAGGACGTCTAACTTGTTTTTGCAGGGCATGTTGTGATGTGATATGGTCAAGATGTGATGCTATATTTTATTGTATGAGATGATCATGTTTTGTAACCGAAGTTATCGGCAACTGGCAGGAGCCATATGGTTGTCGCTTTATTCTATGAAATGCAAACGCCCTGTAATTGCTTTACTTTATCACTAAGCAGTAGCGATAGTCGTAGAAGCAATAGATGGCGTAACGACAACGATGCTACGATGGAGATCAAGGTGTTGCACCGGTGACGATGGTGATCACGACGGTGCTTCGGAGATGGAGATCACAAGCACAAGATGATGATGGCCATATCATATCACTTATATTGATTGCATGTGATGTTTATCCTTTATGCATCTTATCTTGCATAGATTGACGGTAGCATTTTAAGATGATCTCTCACTAAATTATCAAGAAGTGTTCTCCCTGAGTATGCACTGTTGCGAAAGTTCTTCGTGCTGAGACACCACATGATGATCGGGTGTGATAGGCTCTACGTTCAAATACAACGGGTGCAAAACAGTTGCACACGCGGAATACTCAGGTTAAACTTGACGAGCCTAGCATATATAGATATGGCCTCGGAACACGGAGACCGAAAGGTCGAACGTGAATCATATAGTAGATATGATCAACATAGTGATGTTCACCATTGAAACTACTCCATCTCACGTGATGATCGGACATGGTTTAGTTGATTTGGATCACGTGATCACTTAGATGACTAGAGAGATGTATGTCTAAGTGGGAGTTCTTAAGTAATATGATTAATTGAACTTAAATTTATCATGAACATAGTACCTGATAATATTTTGCTTGTCTATGTTTGTTGTAGATAGATGGCTCGTGTTGTTGTTCCGTTGAATTTTAATGCGTTCCTTGAGAAAGCTAAGTTGAAAGATGATGGTAGCAATTACACGGACTGGGTCCGTAACTTGAGGATTATCCTCATTGCTGCACAGAAGAATTACGTGCTGGAAGCACCGTTGGGTGCCAGGCCTGCTGCAGATGCAACTGACGACGTTAAGAACATCTGGCAGAGCAAAGCTGATGACTACTCGATAGTTCAGTGTGCCATGCTTTACGGCTTGGAACCGGGTCTTCAACGATGTTTTGAACGTCATGGAGCATATGAGATGTTCCAGGAGTTGAAGTTAATATTTCAAGCAAAATGCCCGGATTGAGAGATATGAAGTCTCCAATAAGTTCTGTAGGTGTAAGATGGAGGAGAATAGTTCTGTCAGTGAACACATACTCAAAATGTCTGGGTATAATAATCACTTGATTCAACTGGGAGTTAATCTTCCTGATGATAGTGTCATTGACAGAATTCTCCAATCACTGCCACCAAGCTACAAGAGCTTCGTGATGAACTATAATATGCAAGGGATGGACAAGACTATTCCCGAGCTCTTCGCAATGCTAAAAGCTGCGGAGGTAGAAATCAAGAAGGAGCATCAAGTGTTGATGGTTAACAAGACCACCAGTTTCAAGAAAAAGGGCAAAGGGAAGAAGAAGGGGAACTTCAAGAAGAACAGCAAACAAGTTGCTGCTCAAGAGAAGAAACCCAAGTCTGGACCTAAGCCTGAGACTGAGTGCTTCTACTGCAAGCAGACTGGACACTGGAAGTGGAACTGCCCCAAGTATTTGGTGGATAAGAAGGATGGCAAAGTGAACAAAGGTATATGTGATATACATGTTATTGATGTGTACCTTACTAATGCTCGCAGTAGTACCTGGGTATTTGATACTGGTTCTGTTGCTAATATTTGCAACTCGAAACAGGGACTACGGATTAAGCGAAGATTGGCTAAGGACGAGGTGACAATGCGTGTGGGAAATGGTTCCAAAGTCGATGTGATCGCGGTCGGCACGCTACCTCTACATCTACCATCGGGATTAGTTTTAGACCTAAATAATTGTTATTTGGTGCCAGCGTTGAGCATGAACATTATATCTGGATCTCGTTTAATGCGAGACGGTTATTCATTTAAATCAGAGAATAATGGTTGTTCTATTTATATGAGTAATATGTTTTATGGTCATGCACCCTTGAAGAGTGGTCTATTTTTATTGAATCTCGATAGTAGTGATACACATATTCATAATGTTGAAACCAAAAGATGCAGAGTTGATAATGATAGTGCAACTTATTTGTGGCACTGCCGTTTAGGTCATATCGGTGTAAAGCGCATGAAGAAACTCCATACTGATGGACTTCTGGAATCACTTGATTATGAATCACTTGGTACTTGCGAACCGTGCCTCATGGGCAAGATGACTAAAACACCGTTCTCTGGAACTATGGGGCGAGCAACTGATTTGTTGGAAATCATACATACTGATGTATGTGGTCCAATGAATATTGAGGCTCGCGGCGGGTATCGTTATTTTCTCACCTTCATAGATGATTTGAGCAGATATGAGTATATCTACTTGATGAAACACAAGTCTGAAACCTTTGAAAAGTTCAAAGAATTTCAGAGTGAAGTGGAAAATCATCGTAACAAGAAAATAAAATTTCTACGATCTGATCGTGGAGGAGAATATTTGAGTTACGAGTTTGGTTTACATTTGAAACAATGCGGAATAGTTTCGCAACTCAAGCCACCCGGAACACCACAACGAAATGGTGTGCCCGAACGTCGTAATTGTACTTTACTGGATATGGTGTGATCTATGATGTCTCTTACTGATTTACCGCTATCATTTTGGGGTTATGCTTTAGAGACGGCCGCATTCACCTTAAATAGGGCACCATCAAAATCCATTGAGACGACGCCTTATGAACTGTGGTTTGGCAAGAAACCAAAGTTGTCGTTTCTTAAAGTTTGGGGCTGCGATGCTTATGTGAAGAAACTTCAACCAGATAAGCTCGAACCCAAATAAGAGAAATGTGTCTTCATAGGATACCCAAAAGAAACTATTGGGTACACCTTCTATCACAGATCTGAGGGCAAGATTTTCGTTGCTAAATTCGGATCCTTTCTAGAGGAGTTTCTCTCGAAAGAAGTGAGTGGGAGGATAGTAGAACTTGGTGAGGTAACTGTACCTGCTCCCTTATTGAAAAGTAGTTCATCACAAGAACCGGTTCCTGTGACAAGTACACCAATCAGTGAGGAAGCTAATGATATTGATCATGAAACTTCATATCAAGTTACTACTGAACCTCGTAGGTCTACCAGAGTAAGATCCGCACCAGAGTGGTACGGTAATCCTATTCTGGAAGTCATGTTACTTGACCATGGAGAACCTAAGAACTATGAGGAAGCAATGATGAGCCTAGATTCCGCTAAATGGCTTGAAGCCATGAAATCTGAGATGGGATCCATGTATGAGAACAAAGAATGGACTTTGGTTGACTTGCTCGATGATCGGCAAGCCATTGAGAATAAATGGATCTTCAAGAAGAAGACTGACGCTGATGGTAATGTAACTGTCTACAAAGCTCGACTTGTTGTGAAAGGTTTTCGACAAGTTCAAGGGGTTGACTACGATGAGACTTTCTCACCCGTAGCGATGCTTAAGTCTGTCCGAATCATGTTAGCAATTGCCGCATTTTATGATTATGAAATTTGGCAAATGGATGTCAAAACTGCATTCCTGAATGGATTTCTGGAAGAAAAGTTGTATATGATGCAACCAGAAGGTTTTGTCGATCCAAAAGGTGCTAACAAAGTGTGCAAGCTCCAGCGATCCATTTATGGACTGGTGCAAGCATCTCGGAGTTGGAATAAATGCTTTGATAGTGTGATCAAAGCATATGGTTTTATACAGACTTTTGGAGAAGCCTGTATTTACAAGAAAGTGAGTGGGAGCTCTGTAGCATTTCTGATATTATATGTAGATGACATATTGTTAATTGGAAATGATATAGAATTTCTGGATAGCATAAAGGGATACTTGAATAAAAGTTTTTCAATGAAAGACCTCGGTGAAGCTGCTTACATATTGGGCATCAAGATCTATAGAGATAGATCAAGACGCTTAATTGGACTTTCACAAAGCACATACCTTGATAAAGTTTTGAAAAAGTTCAAAATGGATCAGGCAAAGAAAGGGTTCTTGCCTGTATTACAAGGTGTGAAGTTGAGTCAGACTCAATGCCCGACCACAGTAGAAGATAGAGAGAAAATGAAAGATGTTCCCTATGCTTCAGCCATAGGCTCTATCATGTATGCAATGTTGTGTACCAGACCTGATGTATTCTTATCAATAAGCTTGGCAGGGAGGTACCAAAGTAATCCAGGAGTGGATCACTGGACAGCAGTCAAGAATATCCTGAAATACCTGAAAAGGACTAAGGATATGTTTCTCGTTTATGGAGGTGACAAAGAGCTAGTCGTAAATGGTTACGTCGATGCAAGCTTTGACACTGATCCGGACAATTCTAAATCGCAAACCGGATATGTGTTTTTATTAAACGGTGGGGCTGTAAGTGGGTGCAGTTCTAAACAAAGCATCGTGGCGGGATCTACATGCGAAGCGGAGTACATAGCTGCTTCGGAAGCAGCAAATGAAGGAGTCTGGATGAAGGAGTTCATTTTCGATCTAGGTGTCATACCTAGTGCATCGGGACCAATGAAGATCTTCTGTGACAATACTGGTGCAATTGCCTTGGCAAAGGAATCCAGATTTCACAAGAGGACCAAGCACATCAAGAGATACTTCAATTCCATCCGGGACCAAGTCCAGGTGGGAGACATAGAGATTTGCAAGATACATACGGATCTGAATGTTGCAGACCCGTTGACTAAGCCTCTTCCACGAGAAAACATGATCAACACCAAGACTCCATGGGTGTTAGAATCATTACAGTGTAATCTAGATTATTGACTCTAGTGCAAGTGGGAGACTGAAGGAAATATACCCTAGAGGCAATAATAAAGTTATTATTTATTTCCTCATATCATGATAAATGTTTATTATTCATGCTATAATTGTATTAACCGGAAACATGATACATGTGTGAATACATAGACAAACATAATGTCACTAGTACGCCTCTACTTGACTAGCTCATTAATCAAAGATGGTTATGTTTCCTAAGCATAGACATGTGTTGTCATTTGATTAATGGGATCACATCATTAGGAGAATGATGTGATTGACTTGACCCATTCCGTTAGCTTAGCACTTGATCGTTTAGTATGTTGCTATTGCTTTCTTCATGACTTATACAAAGTTCCTACAACTATGAGATTATGCAACTCCCGTTTATCGGAGGAACACTTTGTGTGCTACCAAATGTCACAACGTAACTGGGTGATTATAAAGGAGCTCTACAGGTGTCTCCAAAGGTACATGTTGAGTTGGTGTATTTCATGATTAGGTTTTGTCACTCCGATTGTCGGAGAGGTATCTCTGGGCCCTCTCGGTAATGCACATCACCATAAGCCTTGCAAGCAATGTAGCTAATGAGTTAGTTACGGAATGATGCATTACATAACGAGTAAAGAGACTTGCCAGTAACGAGATTGAACTAGGTATTGGATACCGACGATCGAATCTCGGGTAAGTAACATACCGATGACAAAAGGGAACAACGTATGTTGTTATGCAGTTTGACCGATAAAGATCTTCGTAGAATATGTAGGAGCCAATATGAGCATCCAGGTTCCGCTATTGGTTATTGACCGGAAACAGTTCTAGGTCATGTCTACATAGTTCTCGAACCTGTAGTGTCCGCACGCTTAACGTTACGATGACAGTTTTATTATGAGTATATGAGTTTTGATGTACCGAAGGTTGTTCGGAGTCCCGGATGTGATCACGGACATGACGACGAGTCTCGAAATGGTCGAGACATAAAGATTGATATATTGGAAGCCTATATTTGGATATCGGAATCATTCCGGGTGAAATCGGGATTTTACCGGAGTACCCGGGGGTTACCGGAACCCCCCGGGGGTTAATGGGCCTACATGGGCCATGAGGGAGAAGAGGAGGGCCGGCCAGGGCAGGCTGCGTGCCCCCTCCCCCCTAGTCCGAATAGGACAAGGAAGGGGGGGCGGCGCCCCCCTTTCCACTTTCCCCCTTCCCCCTTCCTTCTCCAACAAGGCAAGATGGGGGAGTCCTACTCCCGGTGGGAGTAGGACTCCTCCAGGAGCACCCCTAGGGGCCGGCCGCACCTCCCCCCTCCCTCTTTATATACGGAAGCAGGGGGCACCTGTGACGCCCAGATAATTAAGCTACAGTAATCCTCCGTTAATGGTGCCACGTATCACATTACTGTTGCTAATCCTCACTTGATCCAAATCATTGTTCATATTCAAACTCAAATTTAAAGTCAAAACTCAAATTTGCCAAACATGAAAACTAAAATGTTCAAAGTGTGGCAAATAATCCCTGGGTATTTGTCATGTTGGAACCAACCTCTTTTGGATTCCGAAAGTGCCCCTGGAAATTATTTAGTGGTCCAACATCATATTAAATGACCTTTTCAATCTTTTAAAATGCTTGAACAATTCCTTTGGCCCTGAAACTTTTTAGGCAACACCACTATATTGTGCCTGAACTATTTGCTGAGTTTCACACTCGACAAAAAATCATTTTATGCCTTGTTTCTATCCAAAACAGTAGCTATCCTTTTAAAAAAATTATAGAAAAGGAAACCCCCCTTTCCCCACCGGGCCTCAACCCCGCTAGCCCACTCGGCCACCCCCACAGGCCGGCCGAACCCATTGCCTCCTTATCCCCTCCCACTCCAGTAACCCTAGCCCGCTACACCCCACTCCCCCACGATCCTCCTCGTTTCCCCACTCCCTCCCCACGATTCTGGATCAAGGCACAGCGCCCCGACCCCGACGCTCGATCCGGCGACCCCGACGCCCGATCCCGTGCCCCCCCCGACGACGGCGCCCATCCAGGCGGCCGCACCTCCCCGCCGCCATCGCACCTCACCCCGAAGCCGCCCCTTCGCGCCAGACCGCCCCTCCTTCTCCGACGCCAGCGCCATCCTGCTCCGACTCCGCTCATTGGCTCCGATGCCACCTCGCCGCCCCGACCTGCCTCTCCCTCGATGGATCTCCCCAGGCCTCGCCGTCCCCCTCTCTCTCTCTCTCTTCCCTCGTCGTACGACACCGTCGCCGTGTTCCGCCCGCTCCTGGCCGTGCATGGCCACGCCGCCGGCATGCGCCCGCGTCCGCCACAACCGCTCCCGGCCTCTGCTTCCCCCTTGGCGCTGCTCACTGCTACCCGTCGACCCATATGCCCCGCTGCTACATTCTGCTGCGCCTCCACGGCCTCGCCCACCTCCGCCGACTGCGCCCCGCCTTCGGCGTCTGCCGTTCCCCCCCTCACTCGCGGCCCTCCTCGCCGGCGGCCACCCGCCCGGGACCGCCACCGGCCGTGGCCATGGCCTCGTCGGTCCTGCTGGGCGAGCGCCCGCTCGGGGCCTGCGCCCGACCCCAGGGGCTCCCCCCGTTAACCCGTTTCGCCCGACGCCCGGTTGGCCCCAGTGGGCCACTGACCACTGGGCCCGGCCCCCTGTTAAAAAAAGGATTAAAAAATAAATAGATATAAAACAATTAATTAATTAGATAGTTAATTAATTAACTTAATTAACCTTGCTTAGTTAGCCTAATGAACTAGTTTAGTTAATTTTAATCTGCTAATTAGTTAGGTCAATGACAGATGGGCCCCACTGCCCTGTTTGACCAGTCAACAGTCAGTGTTGACCGCTGACATCATGATGACATCATGCTGATGCAATAACCCCATTTTCGAATTAATAATAATTTCAGAAAATGTTTAAAACTTTGAAAAATATTATAAAATAATCCGTAGCTCGGATCGAACAACTTTGTACATGAAAGTTGCTCAGAACGACGAGACGAATCTGAATACGCAGTCTGTTCGCCCGCCACACATCCCTAGCATAGCAAACATGCAACTTTTCCCTTCGGTTCATTTGTCTGACAGACATCCGGAACCGGGAATATTTTCCCGGATGTTTCCCCCTTCGCCAGTATCGCCTAGCGCTGCGTTAGAACACGTCTAGCTCTGTCTGTTGTCCTGTTATGCACTTGCCTGCTATGTACTTACTGTTTCTCCCCCTCTTCTCTCCCTGTGATCGACTACGTCGACGACGACCCTCCTTCTTGTCTGAGCAACCAGGCAAGCCCCCCCTTTGATCATCCCGATATCGCCCATTCTATACTCTCATGCTTGCATTAGATTTTGCTACTGTTATTGTTTGCTCCTATTCTGATGCATAGCCTGCTTTTGTACCTGCTTATTGTTACCGACCTGCTTATCCTAAACTGCTTAGTATAGGTTGGTTAGTGATCCATCAGTGACCCCCACCTTGTCCTTGTTGCCCCTGCTTCATCATCGATGCCTCGATCGACGTGATCGACGACCAGAGCCCGACACCTCACATCACATCACGCCCCTTTTGTTGCTCGACTCTGTAGAGCTACTATCGAGTGCCGAGGGTGATCCCTCATAATGCACTCCTGATGATAATTCTATAGTGTAGCTATTCGTTCGTGGTCATCGAGGGTGATTTCCTCTTTCACCATTCCCGATACGGCTCTGTCGTTCAAACACCTCAAGAGTGAACCTCGAGGGTGGTCCCTCTTACGTTCACCTTGATGATTATATTGAGTGGAATCCACCGGGGGTGATTCCTCGGGTTTTCCCCTTGATGTCTGGACACACGGTTCCAATGACTTTACTTGAGACCTTGGTGGAAGTCGGGCGGGCCCGGAGAGCACCCGCAAGATGGTTACGTGGCACGGCCGGGCATTCTAGGCCCTTGTCGTAAGTCCACGAGATGGGGCGACGGGGTCACTTTCGATCGTGAGTCTCTGCTCGTCTCCGCAAGCTAATAATACACTATGGTTTGGGTATTTGTTCTGAGTTGGCCTCTGGCCTTTACGCACCAACCACCACGTGAGAATAGTTATGGGCCTCGACGTCGCATTATCAGCCAAAGCTTTGTCAGACGTCCAGTTCAGCAGTGCGGCACGGCTGGGCCGGCACCATCCTGTAGTGCTGGAGCCTGGTCCGCCCTGCTCGCAACGACTCGGAGTGCAACGGGCGATGGGCCCAGACCCCAGAGTGCTTAGGAGGTAGACCGGCGGGGACCTCTCTGCTGAGCCTAGGTAGGGCTGCGACGTGTTGATCTTCCAAGGGCGGGCATTGACCCCAGAAAGGTGTGTCCGACCAGAGTGATCGAGCGTGTTGGGTAATGTGGTGCACCCCTGCAGGGAAGATTATCTATTAATAGCCGTGTCCACGGTAACGGACGTTCAGACTTATATCCTGATCTTATACAACTACAAATGGATACTTGAGATATGTGGCTCCGGGATTGCTTTCTCGCAGGGAGTCGAGGAAGGATCTCTAGGCATTAATGTTACAACATGCTTGTTAAAAATAAACTGGTATTCTTTACTCTTCTACATGCTGCAAGATGCTCGGAGCTGCGTGAAGATGCTAGTCTTTGATAGGCTAGGCCTTCCCCCTCTATTCTGGCATTCTGCAGTTCAGTCCACAGATACAAACCTTCCATTTGATATCAGTGCATACTTAGTATAGATCTGATGCTTGCGAGTACTTTGGATGAGTACTCACGGTTGCTTTGCTACCCCTTTCCCCCTTCCTTCTTCTTTCCGGTTGATGCAACCAGATGGTGGATCCCTGGAGCCAGATGTCACCGCCGATGGATGCTGCTACGTGAAGACCGCCGACGGTCAGGAGTAGTTAGGAGGTCCTAGGCAGGAGGCCTTGCCTCTTCGATCGTTGTTGCTTTTGTGCTAGCCTTCTTAAGGCATCCTTGTTTAACTTATGTCTGTACTCAGATATTGTTGCTTCCGCTGACTCTTGTGTATCGAGCTTGTATTCGAGCCCTCGAGGCCCTTGGCTTGTAATATAAAGCTTGTATTATTTTATTTGTGTCTAGAGTTGTGTTGTGATATCTTCCCGTGAGTCCCTGATCTTGATCGTACACATTTGCGTGTATGATTAGTGTACGATTGAATCGGGGGCGTCACAAATTGGTATCAGAGCCGACTGCCTGTAGGATCCCCCTTTCCAACTCCTTGGCCGAAGTTGAGTCTAGTCACTGAAAATCTGTTTTACTAACATGGCTGTGTGGCTTATTGGCCCACGTCGCCATTGGGTGGTATTAGGATCTTTTATTCCTCGTCTATACTCTAGAACTTTGATATCTCTTCTATTCGGGTTAAATGATTTTGTTAACTCTAACTCTAGGTTCTCGTAAATACTTTCTTCCGGAGAGCCCCCTCACTCCAGATGATTGCTTGGTGCACCAGAAGAATCTGATGATACTCTCCGATGTTTTCCCGAGACCCTTGTGTCCTTCGCCGTTGCGATCCCTACCATTGTTAAATCCTTATGTGTAACTATCTATGTTGTCGTTCATACCTTCATCCCCAGTTGCTCTTGTTATTACAAGATGCCCCGAATTACTCTCTGTTGTCCTAAGAATCTGTTGAGCCTATTGCCTTGCAGCTCTTTGCCATCTGAATACCCCTACGGATAATTACTCGCGCTTGCCGAGTATCCGTTAATCCACAGTTGTTCATGTGTTTCAAAATTTCTCTGGAATACCTTTCGATCTTTCGAAAATGCTCAGTAGCCTATACTCTTGTTCCTCCTTATCTGCTTGCATTATGGTTACTTCCATATGTATAGCAATATTCATTAGCACCCCTTTGTCATCGTAATTTCGAGCATTTGATTCGATATGTTTGTGAATGCTCGTGATCATCAGTCATAATTAAAATTCTTCCCATCGGCTCAGACGTCACCCCCGGACATGAGCTGGTGTTCGACAAATCAAGCCATGATTGATTGTTGATCTATGTCTTTTCAACTTACTTGTCTTTGATCAAAGCCTCTACTTCTGATCCCCTGATTTGGGAATCATAATTCCATTACATTTGAGCTTTGATTTGGTCAGTTGTTTCTATAACCTGACCTCCTTGCATTCTTTCTTCTTCTGGTTGAGTACCGATACTCACATCAGATCCATTGTGGACCTCCAGGTTCTTTGTTGGGTTTTATCCGACATCGTCCTTCATATTCAGTAACCTTGTGAACTTTTCCTCGGATACATAATGCCTTTGGTAAATTGTATCCCCCGCTCCTGTCAACCATACTCTGCTTCCGGGCTTGAGTTTTTACTCGTGAAGTTTGTGGTATATGTTCCTAAGATGCCCAGTGGTTTGAATCTATGTCTTCCCTAAATCCGTGTGGACACGAAAGTTATGCTGGTTATACTCTACTGGCTTTTCGTTAGGTAAATTTCAATGCTACAACTTCTTCGAAAGCGAGAAGTGAATGGAAAGTTGTGCATTAGAGAAGTGGGAGTCGACCATGAACCTTTGTGTTCATGCCCATGGACCCGATGTGGAACTTATCGTGGAAGCTTCTTGTTATAATGATAACCCCCTTGTGATAAGTTCATCTTGTATCTATATTTGGTCCTTTGCAACCGTGGTTTCGACCATATATTTCTTCTTTGATCCCATTTCTTAGACAAGTTGAAGTACTTGTCATCTGCAGATCTTTTCACATGTCCAACCTCTATCATGTTCTACCTTCGAGTATTACACTCTGTTATCTCAAGAATATCATGGAACTACATAACTTCTTATGAGTTCTTCATCAACTATTATTTCTCGCTGATTCAAATTTTCCACGGGTTCGGAGTTGGTAGACACTCGAGGACACTGATAACTGATTCGAGTCCACACTTGCCTTTCCATTGTTTTGTTTAATCTTTCTTGTAACCTATCTTATCTGAGCAGTGATAATTCGCTGCTTATGTAAACACCTCGGTGTATAAACTCTGTCAGTCAGACCTTGTTACTATTGTAGATGACATTTCGGTAGCCACTGACGGACGAGAACTTTGCCTGTTGGTCCGCCTCATCTTAACGAGCAGGAAAATAGTTCTCTTCGTCCCTTGCCCTTGGTACCAACGTTGTTGCCAACATAATTGACCATGCAAAATGATTAGCGCCTTCCTGCTTTTAACCCACATGGTGGGCCCATAACCCACAGTTCCACGGGATCGAAACCTGACTCTCCTGTACAACCTTGACTCCAAAATATTCTTTGCACTTGGCTTCGTATGTAAATCATGAGCCACCTTCCTAGTGATCTATTCTGGTATCAGACGAAATACTTATTCCCATTGCTCTGAACCCCTTTCACCCTCTGTTTCAGGCAACGAACGATTGCCTACCCGGTTGAACCTTCTTATTGCACCTTCTTACCTTGCTCTCGATGACTTTCTTAAATTTCAACTCGAGAGATGCCTCTATGCCACGTTCAGTGAGATAGCCCTCAGGTACCTATCTTGTGATGAGCTATGTCCTTCTCGAGTCTTTCCCCCTTACTTCACCACTTAAATCTCGGGACGAGATTTCTTGTAGTGGAGGAGAATTGTGACGCCCAGATAATTAAGCTACAGTAATCCTCCGTTAATGGTGCCACATATCACATTACTGTTGCTAATCCTCACTTGATCCAAATCATTGTTCATATTCAAACTCAAATTTAAAGTCAAAACTCAAATTTGCCAAACATGAAAACTAAAATGTTCAAAGTGTGGCAAATAATCCCTGGGTATTTGTCATGTTGGAACCAACCCCTTTTGGATTTCGAAAGTGCCCCTGGAAATTATTTAGTGGTCCAACACCATATTAAATGACCTTTTCAATCTCTAAAAATGCTTGAACAAATCCTTTGGCCCTGAAACTCTTTAGGCAACACCACTATATTGTGCCTGAACTATTTGCTGAGTTTCACACTCGACAAAAATCATTTTATGCCTTGTTTCTATCCAAAACAGTAGCTATCCTTTTAAAAAAAATTATAGAAAAGGAAACCCCCCTTTCCCCACCGGGCCTCAACCCCGCCGGCCCACTCGGCCACCCCCACAGGCCGGCCCACCCTGTTGCCTCCTTATCCCCTCCCACTCCAGTAACCCTAGCCCGCTACACCCAACTCCCCCACGATCCTCCTCGTTTCCCCACTCCCTCCCCATGATTCTGGATCGAGGCACAGCGCCCCGACCCCGACGCTCGATCTGGCGACCCCGGCACCCGATCCCGTGCCCCCTGGACGCCGGCACCCATCCAGGAGACCGCACCTCCCCGCCGCCGTTGCACCTCACCCCGAAGCCACCCCTTCGCGCCGGACCGTCCCTCCTTCTCCGACGCCAGCGCCACCCTGCTCCGACTCCGCTCGTCGGCTCCGATGCCACCTCGCCGCCCCGACCTGCCTCTCCCTCGACGGATCTCCCCAGGCCTCGCCGTCCCCCTCTCTCCAACGATGTGAGCACGCTCCCCCTCTCTCTCTTCCCTCGTCATACGACACCGTCGCCGTGTTCCGCCCGCTCCTGGCCGTGCACGGCCACACCGCCAGCGTGCGCCCGCGTCCGCCACGACCGCTTCCGGCCTCTGCTTCCCCCTTGGCTCTCCTCACCGCTGCCCGTCGACCCATATGCCCCGCTGCTACATTCTGCCGCGCCTCCATGGCCCCGCCCACCTCCGCCGACTGCGCCCCGCCTCTGGCGCCCGCCGTTCCCCCCCTCACTCGCGGCCCTCCTCGCCGGCGACCACCCTCCCAGGACCGCCACCGGCCGTGGCCATGGCCTCGTCGGCCCTGCTGGGCGAGCGCCCGCTCGGGGCCTGCGCCCGACCCCAGGGGCTCCCCCCGTTAACCTGTTTCGCCCGACGCCCGGTTGGCCCCAGTGGGCCACTGACCGCTGGGCCCGGCCCCCTGTTAAAAAAAGGATTAAAAAATAAATAGATATAAAACAATTAATTAATTAGATAGTTAATTAATTAACTTAATTAACCTTGCTTAGTTAGCCTAATCAACTAGTTTAGTTAATTTTAATCTGCTAATTAGTTAGGTCAATGACAGACGGGCCCCACTGCCCTGTTTGACCAGTCAACAGTCAGTGTTGACCGCTGACATCATGATGACATCATGCTGATGCAATAACCCCATTTTTGAATTAATAATAATTTCAGAAAATGTTTAAAACTTTGAAAAATATTATAAAATAATCCGTAGCTCGGATCGAACAACTTTGTACATGAAAGTTGCTCAGAACGACGAGATGAATCCGAATACGCGGTCTGTTCGCCCACCACACATCCCTAGCATAGCAAACATGCAACTTTTCCCCTCCGGTTCATTTGTCTGACAGACATCCGGAACCGAGAATATTTTCACGGATGTTTCCCTCTTCGCCAGTATCGCCTAGCGCTGCGTTAGAACACGTCTAGCTCTGTCTGTTGTCCTGTTATGCACTTGCCTGCTATGTATTTACTGTTTCTTCCCCCTCTTCTCTCCCTGTGATCGACTACGTCGACGACGACCCTCCTTCTTGTCTGAGCAACCAGGCAAGCCCCCCCTTTGATCATCCCGATATCGCCCATTATATACTCTCATGCTTGCATTAGATTTTGCTACTGTTATTGTTTGCTCCTATTCTGATGCATAGCCTGCTTTTGTACCTGCTTATTGTTACCTACCTGCTTATCCTAAACTGCTTAGTATAGATTGGTTAGTGATCCATTAGTGACCCCCACCTTGTCCTTGTTGCCCCTACTTCATCATCGACGCCTCGATCGACGTGATCGACGACCAGAGCCCGACACCTCACATCACATCACGTCCCTTTTGTTGCTCGACTCTGCAGAGCTACTATTGAGTGCCGAGGGTGATCCCTCATAATGCGCTCCTGATGATAATTCTGTAGTGTAGCTATTCGGTCGTGGTCATCGAGGGTGATTTCCTCTTTCACCATTCCCGATATGGCTCTGTCGTTCAAACACCTCAAGAGTGAACCTCAAGGGTGGTCCCTCTTACGTTCACCTTGATGATTACATTGAGTGGAATCCACCGGGGGTGATTCCTCGGGTTTTCCCCTTGATGTCTGGACACATGGTTACAATGAATTTACTTGAGACCTTGGTGGAAGTCGGGCGGGCCCGGAGAGCACCCGCAAGATGGTTACGTGGCATGGCCGAGCATTCTAGGCCCTTGTCGTAAGTCCACGAGACGGGGCGACGGGGTCACTTTCGATCGTCAGTCTCTTCTCGTCTCCGCAAGCTAATAATACACTATGGTTTGGGTATTTGTTCTAAGTTGGCCTCTGGCCTTTACGCACCAACCACCACGTGAGAATAGTTATGGGCCTCGACGTCGCATTATCAGCCAAAGCTTTGTCAGATGTCCAGTTCAGCAGTGCGGCACGGCTGGGCCGGCACCATCCTATAGTGGTGGAGCCTGGTCCGCCCTGCTCGCAACGACTCGGAGTGCAACGGGCGATGGGCCCAGACCCCGGAGTGCTTAGGAGGTAGACCGGCGGGGACCTCTCTGCTGAGCCTATGTAGGGCTGCGACGTGTTGATCTTCCGAGGGCGGGCATTGACCCCAGAAAGGTGTGTCCGACCAGAGTGATCGAGCGTGTTGGGTAACGTGGTGCACCCCTGCAGGGAAGATTATCTATTAATAGCCATGTCCACGGTAACGGACGTTCAGACTTATATCCTGATCTTATACAACTACAAATGGATACTTGAGATATGTGGCTCCGGGATTGCTTTCTCGCAGGGAGTCGACGAAGGATCTCTAGGCATTAATGTTACAACATGCTTGTTAAATATAAACTGCTATTCTTTACTCTTCTACATGCTGCAAGATGCTCGGAGCTGCGTGAAGATGCTAGTCTTCGATAGGCTAGGCCTTCCCCCTCTATTCTGGCATTCTGCAGTTCAGTCCACAGATACAAACCTTCCATTTGATATCAGTGCATACTTAGTATAGATCTGATGCTTGCGAGTACTTTGGATGAGTACTCATGGTTGCTTTGCTACCCCTTTCCCCCCCTTCCTTCTTCTTTCCGGTTGATGCAACCAGATGGTGGATCCCTGGAGCCAGATGCCACCGCCGATGGATGCTGCTACGTGAAGACCGCCGACGGCCAGGAGTAGTTAGGAGGTCCCAGGCAGGAGGCCTTGCCTCTTCGATCGTTGTTGCTTTTGTGCTAGCCTTCTTAAGGCATCCTTGTTTAACTTATGTCTGTACTCAAATATTGTTGCTTCCGCTGACTCTTGTGTATCGAGCTTGTATTCGAGCCCTCGAGGCCCCTGGCTTGTAATATAAAGCTTGTATTATTTTATTTGTGTCTAGAGTTGTGTTGTGATATCTTCCCGTGAGTCCCTGATCTTGATCGTACACATTTGCTTGTACGATTAGTGTACGATTGAATCGGGGGCGTCACAGCACCCCATGACACACAAGTTGATCTTCGTGATCGTTCCTTAGCCGTGTGTGGTGCCCCCTTCCACCATATTCCACCTCGGTCATATCGTGGCAGTGCTTAGACGAAGCCCTGCGTCGGTAGAACATCATCACCGTCACCACGCCGTCGTGCTGACGGAACTCATCCCCGACACCCTGCTAGATCGGAGTCCGAGGATTGTCATCGAGCTGAACGTGTGCTGAACTCGGAGGTGCCGTACGTTCGGTACTTGGATCGGTCGGATCGTGAAGACGTACGACTACATCAACCGCGTTGTTATTACGCTTCCGCTTTTGGTCTACGAGGGTACGTGGACAATACTCTCCCCTCTCGTTGCTATGCATCACCGTGATCTTGCGTGTGCGTAGGAATTTTTTTGAAATTACTACGTTCCCCAACAATGAACGCATGCCCCCAAATAGCTAGATTTGACATCTCACGTACCGTAACACAAAACCAAAAGGAGTACATCAACCCCCCTCCCCCCTTTGCTTCCGATCAAATGTGGACTGTGCGCGGGCCCACAGATTCTTGTGGCGTTAGATGGGTGACACCACTTACCAACCACACCTGCAGGTGGCCCGATGTGTGTGTGTGTGCGCGCGCGCGCGCGTGTGCATGTGCGTGTGTGCATGTGTGTGTGTGTGCATGTGCGTGTGTGTGTGTGTGTGTGTGTGTGTGTGAAAACGATGTGCTATGATATTTAAATAACCAAATCACAAATTTGATGTGGCACATGTGCATCGCAAATTAACCAGGCATCCCCGACCCCACGGAGGTTCATCTAGTACGAAGGAGTATTGTGCCCCCCCCCCATACACACTTTGAGTCGGTGGGAGGGGGCATCTCACCATGGCATATTGTAAGACTGACCAAGAAGAATCAACACCTTGGTCGTATAACCTCTCTTGTTTGTTGGGTCAAAGTCATGCACGGATGTTCCACACGCGGCCCCACAAAATAGGCTAGCTTTTCGCCGATTACCACACGAGGGAGTGCCTGAAGACAAACAGTGCGTGCATATGGCTCAAACATATGTATGAAGTGTCATGTGGTGTTTGAATATACCGAATGCACAACTTTGATTCATGTGTATGCGAGCCCTTAAACTTAGGTCTCGAATCTCACCCCGATCGACGTACGACTATACAGTAACGCAAACCAAGACAAGAAGAATCCACCCTGGTAACCTCTCGCACGTTGTTGATCAAAGTGATGGAGGCGTCCACGCGAGCCCACGAATATATAGGCCATCGATGGTAACCAAGCGAGGGAGAGTGTCCAAAGACAACACTACATGTATGTGCCCCAAACATATATATATGTATGGACATGCGTGATGCATGCATATATATTCGAAGACCAAAAGCACAACATTTTGATGTGGTGCATGCATGTCACGCCCAATATGCGACCCTATCCTAAACGAACTCGAAGGTCCCACCAAGGATAGAAGCGCACATTGGAGACGCTTTTGCAAGGTGGATATCATTACATCGTACCATTACATAGTAGTTGTGGATACATACAAAAGGCATACGATGCCACTTGAATACAATAACATCATACACAAGAGCAACATCCGACTACGGATGAAACACAAACAGAAACTCAAACGACATCCACCCTACTAACCCAGGCTGCCTACCAGGAATCTATCCCCTGAACGACGAAGCAAAAGAAGAACTTAAAGCAAGCAAGCATCGCTCTCACGTCATGATCATCGCATTACATGTACCTGTAACTATTGTTGTAGTAATCTGTGAGCCACGAGGACTCAGCAATCCCATTACCATGGGTATCAAGACTAGCAAAGCTTAATGGGTATGGAATGAATAAGTGGTGAGGCTGCAGCAAGCGACTAAGCATGATATGGTGGCTAACTCGCGAGTACAAGAACAAGATGAGAAACTACGCAAACGGTCGCAAACTAGTAATGATCAATAAGTGATCCTGAACTACTTACATTCAAACATAACCCCACTGCGTTCTCTTCTCGAACTCACCCGAAAAGAGACCATCACGGTTACGCACGCGGTTGGTGTATTTTAATTCGAATCTGGTGTCAAGTTATCTACAACCAGACATTAAAAATTCCCATCTGCCACATAACCGCGGGCACGGCTTTCGAAATTTTAAACCCTGCAGGGGTGTCCCAACTTAGCCCATGATAAGCTCACAATCCGTGGAGACAATCCTCCAACGCAGGACATCCGATCAGACTTGGGGTCCCGGTGCACAAGACATTTCGACAATGGTAAAACTAATCCAGCAAAGCCTCCTGGCGTGTCGACACCCTGATAGTAGCCGCGCGTATCTAGTCTTAGGACACGCCCGGATGGGAAATCCTACGAGTAAAACCAGATCCTCGGGTTGCCCCGTGGTGGCCCCGCAGTCTGCTCGTTTGGGACCAACACCATCAGCGCTGGCCCCTCCCTGCTATGTAGAAAAAAATCCTCGGGTTCATGACACCCTATGCCAATTAATTATTTAGTTTAAGTATTATTATGGCAAATGTTAAAACCAATGTTGGGCCTTGCTGGAAGAGTTTTATCCAAAGTGAACTGTCAAGATGGGCCCATAAACCCACACCATGTTAGGGACGCAAAATCAAGGAAACTAGGGCGGCAAGAGTGGAACAAAACACCAGGCATAAGGCCGAGCCTTCCACCCTTTACCAAGTATATAGATGCATTAATTAAATAAGAGATATTGTGATATCCCAACATAAACATGTTCCAACATGGAGCAATCCTCAACTTCACCTGCAACTAACAACGCTATAAGAGGGGCTGAGCAAAAGCGGTAACATAGCCAAGCAACGGTTTGCTAGGAAGGGTGAAAAGGTTAGAGGCTGACATGGCAATTTGGGAGGCTTGATAAGCAAGTGATAGGTTGCGCAGCATAGCGATAGAACGAAGCAACTAGTATAGCAATGATAGTAGTGAGATCCAGGGTAACGGTCATCTTGCCTGAAATCCCGCTAGGAAGAAGAACGAGTCCATGAAGAAGACGAACAGATGAAGAAGAACCAAGCGTAGACGAACGAATCCTCACGATCGCAACGAAACAGGAACTAACGAAAAGAAGCACAACCGGAAAGAAGCAAACAACATGGTAAACACACAACACATAAACATGACATGATGCTCAACCAAGTATGATGCATGAAAAAGGCTATATGATGCTACTCATGGCAAGAGATGAAACATACAAGAACAACACATCAAAGCAAGTTTAAATGAGGCCAGAAATAACATATAACAAATCCGGTAAGTCCTCATATGCAAATTTTGAAATTGGTCCAGATCTGAACAAACATTAAGTTGAAGTTGTTAAACAGCAAGTTAAAGAGCACCATGATGATCTACATGAAATTCTAGTCAAGTTACATATAAAGTTCATTTAGTTTGGAGCTACGGCCTAGAAGATATGAGCAACACAAGTTAAACATGGTATTGATGCAAAATGCATCCAAACATCAAGAAAACACCTCAAAACAAGGATGAAACAAGATAATATGAAACTACATGCAATTCTAAGAAATATTCATATAGAGCATGCTCAAAATGGAGCAACGGAACAACACATACACTCAATCAAGATATAACAACAATCTGCCCAAAACAACAAGTAGGCACATTGCAGCCATCAAAACAACATGCTACAGGAATTATATGAGCACAAACTTGACACGAACTTCAATTATAGATAACATACTTCAAATATCATTAAGGTTCAGGTTTATAAGCATCAAGATTAAACCAATATGATCAAAGAAAAAAGCAACTTTATAATACAGGAGTATATGCATGAGCAGAGTTAACATGATGGCAACTTGAGAACAAGAAAGAGACAAGCTACAGCAAGTAAACATAGCACCCAAGGGCATGGCATAAAAGTACACATAACAAAGAAAAAATAACATCCAGGCATCATATACATATGGCTCATGGATTAGTGGGAACCAACATGACAAGATTGAATGTTGAAACAGTTTCAGCAAGTGTAAAATAGCAAAATTATGATAGCATGTTTGCAAGCATTGAACAGAGGCATATGATCTCCAAAATTAACAACCATGGCATGTTAACAAATTACTCATAGCATACTTAAAAACATGTAATTGGAGCATCTCCACAATAGGCATGTATCAACTAATATCAAGCTCACAACAAGGCATCATGAAGTTAACAGAAATCTGGAACATTATATAAGCATGTTCATGGCAATGATAACATATGCTACAGGACATATATGGGTTATCAAAAGGAATGGAAAGATATATCATAACATAGAAAACAAAACATGTCAACTAAGCATCTCCATATTATGCATGGATTAATTGGTAGCATCAAGCAAACATGGCATGATGATATTATAGATTCAGCATTGACAGAACATTAACAACAAGTAACCCAATTCACAAGCTTGATTCACTCACTACAAGACATATAAAAATACATGGATGGCACTAATGTAAAGATGGCATGAAAATGCTCCTAAAACATTTAGACATCATGCTCATGGGATGCACACACAAAATGAAACAAAAATGACAAATCAGCAAGTTACAGCATTTTTCAGCAGTTAACAGCAACATGCACTTTTGCAGTAGAGATTAATATGTCAAGATGCACCCTAACATGAATGCAAAGCACACCAACATGAAAATCATGAATAGTAGAACATGTGCATATCAAGATCATCATCATAGGCTCAACAGGGACAAAGTTGTGGCACTCACAAGATGCATACCTAAAGTTAACAACCAGCAGATTCCAGCAGTATATATCACATAGCAGTTTTGCAACAAATATTAAGGCATCAAGATGAATCCTAACATGGATGCAAACTACTCCATCATGACGAGTACTCTGAGATGAACAATTTGACATATCATGCACGCAAAACGGAGCACCGAGCATCAAGTTATGACAGGTCAAAGTATGCATCATGCTGATAAAAAAACCTGGGATGGGGGAAAAATCGACCTCGAGGGAAAGTGGACGAAGGGGTTCTGGGACGGAGCGGTGCGGGCCGAGTAGGCCCGTTTGGTTGGAGGGCTCGGGCCGTCTGGGAATGATGGCGGGCAGATCTGGGGAGGCGGCCGAAGATGGGCGCGGTGGTGGTCGGCCTTGCGGGAGGGGTCACCGGCGAGCTGGGGGGAGGAGCTCCGGCGAGGAGGCCGGCCGGCGCACGACGGGGAAGGCGGATCCGGCGAGGGAGGCAGCGGGATCCGGGGCCAGCGGTGAGCTCCGGCCGGATCCGAGGCAGGCGATGTGGGGCGGCGTGCGGGGTGCGCAGCGCTAGTGCAGAGCACCTCCGACGGCGAGCTGGCGGCGGGGCGGCGCGGGGCAACCGGCGGCGGGGTTCGGCGAAGGCGGCGGCGGGCGGCGCAGCTTGGAGGCGCGGGCGAGCGGGAGGCCGAGGGGGCGGCGGCGCTGCCGGATGGGCCGGGAGGGCCCGCCCTGGGCCAAGCGGGCCGGCGGCGGTGGGAGCGCGCGGGATAGGTGGCGGGCGGCGATTCGCTGGGGCGCAGCGGTGGACGCGTCCGGCGCCGTCCGGATGTGTCCGGCGCGGAGGGGGAAGGTTTTTAGGGTTTGGACTGCGAAAATTTCGGGGGAGAGGCATATTTATAGGTAGATGGAGCTAGGAGAGTCCAAATGGGGTGCGATTTTTGCCCACACAATCGTGATCGAACGACGGAGAGCATGGAGGGTGTTTAAATGGGCTAGGTGGGCTGTGTGAAGGGGTGTTGGGCTGCCAAGAGAGAGGGGCTTTTGCGGCTACCCGGTTAACCATTGGGCATCAAATGACCTCCAAATGGAACGAAATTTGACGGGCGGTCTACCGGTGATATACCAAGGCCACTCGGCAAATCTCAGCCCACTCCGAGAACGTTTTTCTGAGGCTCGTGAAACAAGGTAAGAGGGGTGCCGTGGGTGCATGTGGGAGTGCGGTTGGGCTCAGACGGACAACTGAGAGAACCAGAGGAACCCGAACGGATGCAAGTTTTGAAAAACATGCAGATGAAATGCAGATGATGACATGTAAAAGTGGAACACACAAGCAAATGACATGGCAACGACGGCAAATAACTGGAAGACACTTGGCGCATCGGATTCGGGGCGTTACAATGCATGTGTCAAAAAAACACAGTCCCCACATAGATCTGGTTCATGATGCGTCACGTGCTCCCCCCCATCACTTCGACCCGGTGGGAGGGATTCGTGCGTACACATGCGTGCAAAGTATAGTTGCATGTACCGAACCGCATAAGATGAACCAAAATTTAATCCCCTCCTAATTATAAGTCAAATTAACCTCTATCGTTGTCAGTCAAAGTGATTGACCAAGTGGGCACACAGAGATGGACGAAGCATCTCGTTGATAACCCCATGAGTGAGTGCTAGAGGACAACTGCCATCTCTTGCTTGTGAGCCAAACACATGTATGGAGATGTGTGGTTGTTATGTTTGAATACCTAATATATATGCAGAACTTTGATGTGGCACTTGCCTCGGAAACCTTTAAGTCCCCACACACGAACCGATGTTCATGACACATAGTATATATTTGTTGCCCCCCTCCCCTCTTCGATGCATAATATATACTCCTACGTACGTACCGTAACACAACCCGAAAATAATCCTCCTTGTTAGTCAAATTACCTTTCTCGATGTGTCATATATTAGATGGACGACGACCACCTGGGCACATGGAGGGAAGAGTCGCAGGCGAATGAGTGACTACCATCATCTGCACGTGGCCAAATGTGTTGGTGATGTTTTTAATACCCAATATGCACAACTTCTTTGCGGCACCTGCCTCGGATACCGAAAAGTCCCAACATGGAGCGAGATCGATTCATGACGTGTGTGTAGTAAATATGTGCTGCCCCGGCCCCTCCTCCCCTCTTTGACACGTACTATATACTCCTACCGCAACACAACCCAAAATGAAACCTCCTTGTTGGGTCAAAGTGATGGAGGACAACCTCACGGGCCCACGGATAGATGCATCGCACGCGAGTGAGTGTCCTATATTATGCGTAGTATTGCCCCTGGCCACCCTCTTCAACGCGTACTATACACACACACACACACACACACACACACACACACACACACACACACACACACACACACACACACACACACACACACACACACACACACACACAGATATATATATATATATATATATATATATATATATATATATATATATATATATATACTCCTACCGCACATATAACAACAACCAAAAATGACCATCCTTGTTGGTCAAATTAACCTCTCTCATCGCATGTCATAGTGTTGGACGGCAACCTCGTGGGCCCACGCGAGTGAGTGCCCTAGGACCACTGCGTGCATGTGGCCCAATGATGCATGCCAAACTTTTTCTGCAGTGAACATGCGACAAAAGGAGTTTACTGTTGAAAATTTAAAAACTAGGTAACATCTATTCATATTTTATACATTGATTGATTTCCCAGGGATTTAAATGTGCAAAATCAAATTTGATCTACATGAGACCCGTGATAGTGCATGAAAATGGATTGCAAAATCATATGTTTACGTGTCCCTGGGTGCATGTTTAGTCCCCATGCAAGAAATTTCTAACATCTAGAATCTTGATTTTAAATTCCAATAGATCCAAAACTAAGTTGAAATTCATGAAACTTATCGTGGTGTCATATGGACACCAATAGACTGTGATATATTTTTTTTCAAATTTGAGACAAGTTTTGATATAATCTTACATACAGGAAATTATAAATAATTATCATCTAATATCGCAAACGAACTCAGTATCGCAAACAAACTCTTTATTCGAACCGCGTGCGTTAGACCAACAATGTAAGTGTCGTGCTTCGGTTAAGCAATAAAGCGGCAGAAGTAATCATCAAAAAGGAAAAATCAATAAATACGTGCCGCGCACGTGTCCCGTGTGCCGTACGAGCATGCGTGAGTTGAGGAGACACATGCTAGCAGGCAGACCAGGAGGCCAAGGCACGCGTGTGTTCGCTATGCACTCATCATGGGGCGTGCTAGTAGCTGTGTGAAATGACGGTAGGCGTGCCAGCAGTCCACCGCGCAGGCTCACCTGGAGGCGAACCAGCCCTTTGACCGCCGCCCACCTCGCTCCCACTACTCCATATTAATGGCGCGCCCACCTCACTCTATGAAATGATGGTATAGGAATGCCAGAAGTCCGCCGCGCAGGCTCACCGGGAAGGAGACAGCCTTTGACCGTCGCCCGCCTCGCTCCCATTGGTTCATATTAATGGCGCCCCCGAGCGGTCGCACCCCCCATGCTTGCCACACACACAATCCTCTCTCTTCGCCTGCATCCTCGACGCCACTCTCAGTCCTCAAAGCTGGCACCCCCCATCCTCACCACACACACAATCCTCTCTCTCCGCCCACATCCTCGACGCCACTCTCAGTCCTCAAAGTCGTTAGTGTATGAGGATGCCACCGAAGTGCCCCATCGGAGGGAGTGGCGACGCCGAGGCTACTGAAGCACCGGAGCACGACATGAATATGGAGACAGAGGTTTATGTCGTTGCCGACGAGGTGGAGAACGAGGCTGCTAACAAGCGGAGGCGGGTTGAGAAAGAACCACAAGCGACTCCAGCAGGCCTAGACTTCATCAACAGCCTCCCAGATGATATGTTGACAGTCATCATACCCCTCCTCCCAATCAAATATGGGGCGAGGACAACCGCCCTTTCCTGGCGGTGGCTCCCCCTATGGCTCTCCACCCCTCTCGACCTCCTCGACGCGCATGAGCTCTGCCATGTTTATCGCAAAAGCTTGGGTGTGTTCTCCCAGATCCTCGGCAGTCACCATGGCCCAATCAGAGGCCTTATCACGGGCAAGTTCCGTTCCAATGGCAAGGACCGAGCCAAGCTTGATGAGTGGTTCCAATCCCCCGCCCTAGATCAGCTCGAGGGGCTCAGTTTTAATGATGGGCATATGTGCTCGCTGCCAACGTCCGTTCTTTGCTTCGAGCCCATGTTGCCCCTCGCCAAGTTCATGAACTGCCATCCCCCCTTAATGATGCGCCCGCTCTATTTCTACCACGACTGAAGCACCTCGAGCTTGTCTCCGTCTACATCCCAAAGGATGACATGGAGCGCCTGCTCCGCGGCTGTACTGCACTCGAGTTCCTTCGTCTTCGGGCGATGAATTGGTCGAGTAGCTTCCCCATCACCTCCAGGACTCTCCGGACTATTTATGTGTGTTGTCGATGCTGCAACGAGAGATCACAAAAGGTGGACCACAATATGGTCACTGAGGACACACGTTCACTTGAGAGGTTACTTATAGTTGATCAACAAGGTCCAACAAGAATTAATGTCATTTCTGCACCGAAATTGATAGTGGTGGGCTACTCGTCTATCAAATACTACTACTTTCAGGTACAACAGTCGCCTTCTACCTCCTTGATATCAACATTATTTCTAGTTTCGAAGATGTATGTTCGTTTGTCATCCAGCAAAGCTTCACCCAGATTCTGCGCACAGTGAAGGTCTTGGCACTAGAATCTGTCGGCCCCAACCTGGACCAAGTTGTTAGTTTCTTGAGATGCTTTTCGTGCCTGAAGAAGTTGTATATCAAGGTGATGTTCCTTTCCTGTTAAATGTTAACCATAAGGGAGTTCAATTGTTTGCACCTTTTCCCAAGTTTACAATGACAATGTACTACGATTTTTGAAGGAATTTTGGAGGATTTCTGGACATACACCCCCACCCCATATTGGTTGCTTGATTCATATGGTTACAATCCACAAGCATTTCTCCTTTGGATTCATCTGTACTAGCTTTCTTAGGGAATTTTTCATCCACTACAACCTCTTGTGAAGAAGGCTACATTTTTCTAGATTGAAATCAAATGCCCATGTTAATCATGTCAGATCAAAGATGGCATGTTGGTGCATTTTACAAATCCTGCAAACCAAATAGGCGTGTAGTAGTGTTCAAAACTGCATGTAGGCACTAACACGTTCTCTTCTTTTGCAGATAATAACATCCCGGAAGGTGGATAATGTGTATAACGACAATCACATCGAATGCCTGGATCTGCATCTCTCAAAAATTACTTTGAACTCCTACCGTGGGACCTTACCGGAGATTACATTCGCCAGATTCTTTCTTGCCAGAGCAAGGGTGCTGAAGGTAATGAGGTTGAACACACATTTAATTAGGAAATATGAATGGTTTGTTGATCTGAGTCGGCAGCTACTGCAAAGTGGAAGAGGCTCCAAAAAAGCTATTGGAAGAGCATATGACAGAGTAATCGGAAGTCACTATGTCAAACCCATACATGACTTGTCAGCGGCTGATCCCTTTGCGGAAATGACGAGGTTTCGAAAACGGCCTTACTATTTTAATTTTAGTTTGAACCTCTCTTATATCCATGTTTAGCTGATCAGCACGGGCATTTGCAGCTGAATGAGCTGAATTTCATTTCTAATATCAGTTTGAACCTTGTAATGTTTGAATTTGAGCCATGTAACTCTGGAATTTGAACCTTGTAATATGTCGGGATTTTGTGGTACAATCGTTGAAATGGCATCGTATGAGACTCGTAGAATTGTAGTACTATTTTGACCTTAATATGCAATAGACTTAGATTTAATTAACCATTCGCGACCAGGGATCCAGCCGGAAGCAGAGCAATGGCAAACGTCGTCGCAACAAGATGTACATGATTAGATGCTCGTTTCTCCTAGTTTAGTATGCATGTAATTGCTTATTTTGGTTTGTGGAAATGTTATGTGTGTAGTCACTTATGTAATTGTACGCTTAATTTGGTCATCCAATGCTATTCTTATAAGTATATATGTTGATGTTCTGTAGACAGAGCATATCACATCGCACACGGACCAAACTATGAAACCGCGGTCATGAATTCATCAATCTTAGACGGTTGTATACCAGCAAGCGTTTGCCCACAACACACATGACTTATTCCATCACAAACAGCTTGGATGGATCAACTATATGCCACATATTGCACACACAACTCAAATCTGATTCGTGCTTGATGTCTCCACCATCGCTCGCACAATTTGTCTTATTTGCCACGTATCACTATGCCGGCCTCTGATCGCGTCCCTCAGCGCGGTGTGCTCGCCATTAGGCGCCCAACACGCTATGCTCACCATTAGGTCACTCTGTGTGTTTGGTTTATTCAGTTTACATGGGTCATTTATACGTTTTTTCGGTTTGTATGGTATTAATACTTCGGTAAATACGGTACGAAATTAAAATACGGTTCGGTTTTGGTATATACCAATTATTTTGGTATGGTTTCTTTCGGTATATACCATAAAAACCAAAGTTGATGCTAATTCGAAATGAAGTAATAATAATTTACAAATTTATGGCTCAAAACACATACTATTTTACACAAATATCTATCCAATCTTTCCCTAATAATAAAGCACGGATTGACTCCGTGGGTTCACCGTCACAATAAGCTTCTTCCCTGAATTTACGCTTTTAGTTTTTTTCGTCCATCCGTCCCATCTATCTTTTTCTATCCGACAAGGTGGTATTAATCTTAGTGCGTCCCCAGCTAGCTCTGGTGTTTGAATCATCATCCCTCCTGCGTCGCCCAACTGAGCCTAAATCCACATGATATGGGCCTATTTTTTAAATAAAGTTATATGGGCCAGCTGGTCCTGTGGGGTAGTGGTTAGCATAAAATAAAAATAGGTTTCGTATACATCAATAGCTAGCTAGCACTTCTCGTACGTAGGTCGTGGATCAGTCGCAACTATAGCGGGAGCAGCCCGGATAATTTTCGTACGTATGTCGCCAAGCTGGGCCTCGCCCGTGTGTTAGGGCATGTACAATGGTGGCATATGGATACATATGCCCCATGATAAAAAGTAACTTGAGGCACCTACATTTATTTTTTCTCCCCAATGCAAGCTATCACTAGTGGGCCTTATTAAAAAATAGAAAAATAAAGACTCTAGTACACATGCATCTCTATTTTTCACTCCAACCTTTTTAGCTTTTGTCACCGGGCCATACTTTTTCTCTTCAAGCACCCGCCTCCCGAAGAGGATCCCGCTTCCCTATCCGAACCTACTTTACGTCATATCCAATCCTACGTGACATGCAAGGCATCACCTTGAGGCTATGCATTGTACATGCCCTTATGGGCCAACAGATCATGATGTACTGATGTAACAACTTTTAAGGATGTCACCAACTGAGCTATTTTTCTTTGTGCAAAAAAGTATAAGGCCAGTATTCTAAGTCATAGTCCCACATTGCTTTTTGACATCAAATCACACCTATTTATATACACGTGAGTTGCCACAATCAACAAGCCAAGGCATCAATAAATAAAAAGAGGGTTCGTTTAAGAGAAACGAGGAACTTAACTCAGCCTCTGGCTGCAAGTAAAAGGTTCCGTGGGAAACCATCGGACAGAAGCATGCATCCGTGGGGGAGGAAAGAAAAGAAAAGGCAGCCATGGGGCTAATTGACATGAGTAAATAGAGGAGCTTGAGTCATATAAGGAAATGTAATCAAATTCCTAAAAAAATTATCCAAATGAGTGGTGCAACACAATGCACCTTTTATATCGGACTTTTCTCAAAAATCTATACACTTTATATCAAGGAACGGAGGGAGTATAATTTTTTAAAATCGTTCATGCATTTAAAATTGTTTGTGTGGTTTTAAGAAAAGTTTTCACATATTAAAATAGTGTTCATATAAATTGAAAAATGTTCACCCTTTCCCAAAAAAATGTTCATGTAATTCTAAAAAGTGTTCACATACATACAAATATCCGTAATTTAAAAAAAATATTTATTCTCTTTAAAAAGGTCCATGTGATTCAAAAAGTCTTTATGTGTTTTAAATGGAAGGTTGATGCATTTTGAAAAACAACATATACAATTTAAAAGTGAGTGGGTGTATGAGGGACGGCATATGGACTGTAAGCCGTAGATCGGGAAGGGCGACCGTCACGTCCAACTTGAGGAGATTAGTTATAAAAGTAGTAGACATTGACTTGTGATGGCGTGGTTCAATGTCAGCTGCGCGGAGTAGTCGAGATCATCATCATGGGATCGACCACGTCGAAGGCATTGTGTTCTGGTGGACAAGGCCACTATGGTCGGTGAAGGCGGTAAGGAGGATAAGTGACAACACAAACAAGGCACCATGTTCAAATAGATAATGTGCACCTGTGGAGGGGTCTTCGGTCATGCTTATTGTGGTAGGAACGTACGAATTTTCCCATTACAATGCACAGGCATGTTTGCTATACCTTACTACTAAAGCAAGGTGATAATCTTGGTTTCGTCCCGTTTAAGTGTTTTTTTACGCTCTGTAGATGCATTTTTTATATGCGATGTGGTACTATTAATTAATTAAAATGGTTTTTTAGCGGACGTATCATATGAAAAACAGTTTCTGTGCGATGTATTTGTCAGCCTCGCTAAATTGGGACTGGCCGGCCGGCCCATGGAATAAAACATTAAAAAATATGCATAGGTGGGATTTGAACCCCAAACATCGCACTAAATTCTATCAGTGCTAACTGACTAGGCCACCGTACGCTTCAAAGTATAGAAGATGAATCTATTTTATATATCTGTTCAAAGAATCATATAGGCCACACGACTGTAACGGGCCTCGGCCTACACTTTAGCGGCTGGGCTGCTGCATCGACGGTAGAAAAATATTTCATGTTAAATAGTCCTACCTTGCTACAAAAATCTGATTCTCACCAATTTATATATGTCCAGTGTCATTGTTTGTCATGAGCTAATTAAATGGGATCCCTAAGAGAACAAGTGGGAGAGGCTGGATCCCTAAAAAAGATATGTGGGAGAGGGCTTTGCGGCGATTTGTGAGGGCTGAAAAACGTGCATAAAATTGACGGGGAAGAATTGTGGGCTATAGAAGAAATTTCGTGAGCTGGAAAAAAGGGTCCACTGAAGGTCAACAACTACCTCAGCGAGAGGGCTGAGGCGATGAGGCTGAGCGAGGAATCATGGAAGAGCAGAGACACAGATGTTTCTTCGGACGTCGAGAGCGACGAGTAGCTGGGTCTGAAATTAGGCAACTAGCATTTTCATTATGCCGAATTCGCTACCGGACATTCTGCTTGCGTATAACTGATAATTTTCTCTCCCGTTGAAACGCATGGGCATATGTGCTAGTCTTTCCCTAATAATAAAGCACGGATTGACTCCGTGGGTTCACCGTCACAATACGCTTCTTCACGTGAATTTACGCTTTCAGTTTAAATTTAAAACCATATACTCGAGGTGGTACTAATTCAGGGAACCTACACGATGGGTTCGTTGGCACGCACGCTAAGCCGGCCTGGGCCATGTAGTTGATGGGTTCCCTCACACACATGCATTGCTAAGCCGACCTGGGCCATGTAGTTGCGCATTGATGAGCTCGCTTGTTTTCTCCACAAAAAAAGTTATCTATGCTTTCGGCCGTCATTTTCTTTTGTTCGTCGTTTGGTTTTAGAGAAGCCCATCCCAACACGTTGGTCCGTCCGACTAGGTAGGCAAAATTTCACGCCCGAGTTTCCCATCTCTTAAATACCTCTCCAAGATCAACACAGTACCCCGGTAATCGGCCCCTAGCGAAAGGCGATCCGGACACAATGGCGCTAAAGTGGGTCGTCAGGTACACGGCGGGCGCCGACGCATATCGTTGTCGTCCATCCCCGCGATGGCCATCGCCACCTTCTCCGCGAGGGCTGCTCGCACCTGCACCACGACGCGATCGACGGTGATCGGCGCAACATCGCCCGCCTCCATAGCGTCGTGGTCGTCGCCCAGCCTGCCATCCATGAGCCCCGCCAACCCAACTGCCGTCACGCGCGGCACCTTTGGCGCCAAGTACTTGCCGTTGACGTCCTGGCCCGGTGCTCCAGTAGCCGACGAGCCAGTGACGGCCTCGAACAGCAGCACGCCGAAGCCGTATAAGTCAGACTTCTTGGACATGATGCCCGTGCAGGAAGAAGGGGTCCGCGTAAACTGGCGATCTCATCGCTGACGCGCCCCAGGCGGGCGCGACGGTGGCTGGGAAGGTGCCCTCACAGCCCGACCCCAGGTCGCAGAGCCTCACACGTCCGTCTTCGTCGAGGAGCACGTACTTGGAGGCTGACACATCGCCATGCACCATGCAGATGTCGTCGTGAGTGTGCTCCAGCGCAACGGCCACGTCGTGGAGGGGCGCCGTGGTTGTGGAGGCGACCGACGCCATAGATAAGCGCAGGGGGTTGCCGATGCCTTGGCCGAGCGATGGGGAGAGGCGTCGTGGTGGAACAACCACCATGGATCCCCTCGCCCCAAGTCATGATGCAATTGTTCACTAGTAGAAAAAAGGTCAAACGTGCAGCACATTAGTACCGGTTTGTATTAGAGCTGGCACTAATGTATACATTAGTGCCGGTTCCAACGGCTAGTCGGGCCGCTCTCATTAGTACCGGTTCGTGGCTAACCTTTAGCACCGGTTCGTGCCACAAACCGGTACTAATGAGGGTGGTGGCAGGATGTTGTCAGTCTGGGCCACCTCCAGCACCTTTAGTACCGGTTCGTCCCACGAACCGGTACTATAGGTCCTCCTGCATATAAACCCTTTGTCCAGCTCGCTCTGTTCTTCCCCCTTTCCCCTCTCCTCTCCTCTGTTCTTCCTCTTCTCCCCTCGAGCTCATCACACATTTTGCCCAAAATTTGTAAAGATTTGAAGGCCCCCATCCATTCAAGTGATCACAAAGGTTAGCAACTTTGTCCTTTCATCTCTCATTGCTAGATTAGCTCTTCCCATGCTTTGTATAGTTACTAATTTGTGAGTTTAGTAATTTGGGAGGAAATATATATATGTGCTAGTATTTGATTTATATGCAATTTGAGGTCAAAAATAACACTTAGTTTGCATATGTAGGTGTGTTTACTTAGTGCCTTCTAAATCTCCGTCGTAACCACCGTCGATCGCCCGCACCGTCCCATCATCGGCACCACCTTGTGGTGAGCCTCTTGTTCATGAAATTTTATATAAAAAATTGATGTTTATGTGATTTGGATATATAGTTAATCATGTAATAATTATCTTACCCGTACGTTGTTTGTTATACATAGTGCCATGGTTTTGATATCCGTCCCCGTCGGCCCTCGTCCTTGTTATGATTCGGATGTGGTATATTCTCTTTTAAAACTATTTGTTGCATTTCGTGTTTATGACAAATTATGCCCATCAAGTTGACATCGATATTTTTATCTAGGAGGTATGTGAACCGGAAATTCCAACCGACCCTATTGTCGAGAGGTTAAATTTAGTTGAAAGAGAAAACGAGTACTTGAAAGAAAAATTGAAAAGAATTGAGGGGGAGAAGATGGAATTGGAGTTGCATGTTGCCGATGTCGTCGATGATCACAAGATCAAGATGGAGAAAATGCGCTTGAAGAATAGAAAGATTAGAAAATATGCCATCGATAGTGAGGCTTGGTATCATTATGTTGTTGGATCAATTGTTACCTTAGTTGCGATCTTGATCGCATTTGTTGTTGCATTTAAATGATTTAGCTAGAGAGTTATTTGTTTGTTGCATTTAAGTGTTGTATGAACTTTATGTATGAACTTGTATTAATTTGGTCTATTCGGTGTTGTGTAATGAAGATGAGCCGGCAATGGATGTACGATGACCGATGCTCTCCCCAGTTCGTTGAGGGCGTGCATACTTTTCTGCTTGCGGCTGAGGCAAACAAGCGGGCGGATGGTTTTATGCCTTGTCCATGTGCTGGCTGTAAGAATGGTCGCAATTACTCTGCGTCAAGAACCATTCATGTCCACCTGTTTGAGTCCGGTTTCATGCCCCACTATAATGTTTGGACCAAGCACGGAGAAAGAGGGGTTATGATGGAAGACAATGAAGAAGAAGAGGACGACGACAACTATCCTGGCCATGGGTTCCCTGAATACGATGATACAATAATGGGGGAAGAAGCTGAGCCGGTAATGCGTGAAGAAGCTGAGCCGGCAATGCGGGAAGAAGCTGAAGAAGAGGCATCAGATGAGCCCGTTGATGATCTAGGTCGGGCCATTGCCGATGCAAAGAGAAACTGCGCAAGTGATTTGGAGAAGAAAAAGTTGCAGCGCATGTTAGAGGATCACAAAAAATTGTTGTACCCGAATTGCGTAGGTGACAAGAAAAAGCTGGGCACCACACTAGAATTGCTGCAATGGAAGGCAGAGAATGGTGTATCTGACAAGGGATTTGGAAAGTTGCTGGTAATGATAAAGGATATGCTTCCAAAGGACAACGAATTGCCCGAGAGTACGTACGAAGCAAAGAAGGCTGTCTGCCCTCTAGGGTTAGAGGTGCAGAAGATACATGCATGCCCTAATGATTGCATCCTCTACCGCAATGCTGGGTAGATACCCCGTGGATGACATCACGGAGAACACTAACTGCGAGCTATACGTCAAAATGAAGAACATATCCATGAAGGTGGCGGACGGCTGTGCTTTCACAAATGCCCCCGAGGCAACCTTCCATTGCAACCCGATTCCAGCGGGCTATGCTCGTGTCTTGGTTGATGAGGTGGTGGACCCACCATATTCAGGGCTACAGCTTGACATTGCTGGAGGTGACGGCGAGCGCTTTCTCGGAGAGGCCAAACATCGTATCATCCTATGGAAAAAGGATTGCATCATCTTTCCAAGGCCACCGACACCGCGTCAGCCGAGTCCTCGTCGAAGTCCGCCACCGAGTCAGCAGACTCCCGCTCCTGCAAGTCCACCAAGTCCGGCAAAGTGTCAGGCCACTCCTCCTCCTCCAAGTCCGGCAAAGTGTCAGGACAATCCTCCTCCTCCAAGTCCGCCACAGCGTCAGACGTCCACTCCTCCTCCAAGTCCGGCACAACCTCAGGCCACTCCTCCTCGTCCAACTCAGTCCCGTCAGCCGTCTCCGCCGCCTCAGCAATCGCAGAAGAGACACCCCGCAGCTATGGTGCGTAGCGATACGAGTCGAGGTAGTACAGGAAGTACAGGCGGAGGCAAGCGATATAAATATGGTCCAAGCCTCAAGCCTCTTCCGCAGAGGTCTTATGACAGGTCCGAGGAGGAAATCACAGCCATATCGAAGGCCGAGGTGGAAGCCCATTTTGCACCGAAACCGCCACCGCCGCCAAGGGAGAAAGTGCCTGAGGAAACGATTGATCACTTCATTCGTATGGCTCAATCACCAGCTTCCAAGCCTGTTGACACAGACTATGAGCGCCACATCAGGAAGTTAAATCGAGCACGTCTACAAAGGGAGGCGAGCACGTCTACGTCGGGATCGAGCAAACAAGAAGCAGCTGCCAAAAAATGTGGGAAAACCATTCCCCAGCTAGGAGAACAGGCGGCGCAATCGATCCCCTCGCTTGTTGTGCCAACAACAGGTGACAGTACGCGCGCCCAATATTATTATGGGCAAACAGTGCATGTTCCCGAGGTGGGCAATGTGGTAATAACGGAGGAGCATATAATGCAGGCTAAAGTTCTCAACATCACTGTTGGACAACTCCTCGAGATCGAGCCCATGCCTTTGCTTAGAGAGGATGAAGTAAAACGGAAATATGTCCGGGGCCAACCTTTGGTCGCGCCAGACAAGGTCAAGAACCTCCCAACGAGAATGTATGAATTGCATCAATGGTACATGAACATCACCAAGATTTCAGAGCGATTGTCCCTCATGGTGAATGTCAAGCAGGACCATTACTACCATGAGAAAGCTGTGTCCGTTGAGTATTTAGAACTGTTTCAGTTATACAATCAAGACGCACTCGAAAAATCTATCGTCAGTTGCTATTGTCTGTAAGTGATTTCTTTCTATAATTTAAGTCTCAAGCTAGCTGTAGTGATCCTTTTGATCAATCATTACCTGTAATTATCCTCACTATATTCTTTTCTGTGGTATTATGCAGGATGAAGATATATGAAATGAGAAAAGGTGGACACTTTGGCATTGGGTTCATTGACCCAAACACCGTTAATGAATACACATGGAAGATAAATAAACGTTGTGCAAAGGAAGTAGAGGACAACATGCTAGAGTTCTTGAAGCGCCTCAAATACAATGAAGATATACTACTTCCTTACAACTTCTAGTGAGTCACACTGTCTTGTACTACAAATTCTCTGTTTTTGCCTACTAGCTAGCTACATGTTTTTGCTTACATATGCCCGCTTAATTAAGACATGTAAACGTGTGTGCATGCAGGTTTCACTGGGTCTTGGGTATCATTAAAGTTGACGCCGGAACAGTTGAAGTACTGGACTCACTAATCTCAGAAAAAACTGACTATAACATCTTGTATGGGATAGTCAACAGGTAATTTCAATCATTATTAACTATATATATATCTTGGCCTATTTAGTTCGTCATTTCATGATATGAACTATTTAATAACCCCTTTATTCATTTTCTTTGTCGGCGGGCAGGGCTTGAGAAAGATTCATCAGCGTCACGGAAGGTAAATGGAAACAAAAGCTTAAATGGATTCGACCCAAGGTAAGTAATTAATTAAGTAGTACTAGCTAGCTAGCTAGCTAGCTGCCATCTCTTTAATTATCATGCTTGATTAATTATTATCTGATCAAATTCCATTCTCGCAAAGGCCCTGAAGCAGGCGCAGGGGACTGATCTGTGTGCATTCTGCGTTTGCGAGAACATTCACATGATGGCGTCCGAAAGGAGCAGATCTCAAAGACAGCAATGGGTACGCTTGTCAGAACACTATTCACAATTTTTACACCATTATCGATATCTAGTCACACAACTAATACACATGCATATTGATCTCCTTCTTAACAGTTCAAAGAGGTGCGGGAGAAGCTCATAGAAAGGGAGCGCGTAGAAGCACTTCAAGAGGAAATAGCGGGATTTTTGCTCGACCAGGTCATAAATCCGAATGGAGAATTCTATTACCCGCTACCGCCCCCATGAAAACCACTTCCAATTGTCATCGTGCTCCGAAGGCACCAATTGTATATAGCTATACATGTGTGTATGTATGAATTAATTAATATGGTGGTTTGTGAGACATTGATGATATATATATGCATGATTGGTTCTACTAGAAATTTTATATATATATATATATATATATATATATATATATATATATATGCATAACGTGTACAATGTGTAGTATCGTAAAATACCAGCAAACGAAAAAGAATTAAAATGGAAACACAAAATTAAATGAAAAAGAAATCATAAAACTAAAAACCCACCAAACCTTATAGTACCGGTTGATGTTACCAACCAGTACTAAAGGGCTCCAGGCCCCCGGAGCTGGCTTGTGCCACGTGGTTGCCCTTTAGCACCGGTTCATGCTGAACCGGTACTAAAGGGGGGGGGGCTTTAGCGACCACAATTTAGTGCCGGTTATGTAACCGGCACTAAAGGGCCTTACGAACCGGTGCTATTGCCCGGTTCTGCACTAGTGGTTGCTGCTCTTCAAAATCTATCCGCTCTATCACATCTGCAAGACCGCAACCACACAGGTCACAGCCTACCAACTCGCACCCTGATGCCGTTTTGGTTGCCGCCAATATGCCATTTGCTTAGAACTAATGTGTAGAAGAATCATCAATCAAGTGCATCTACCAACACGATGGCCGATATTTTTATTGGCTCTTCTCTAATCTATAAGTCATATATTGAGGCAGCGCTTGGTAGATTCTTTTTATTGGCCGTGTTGTGGTGAAAACATGGCATGGCTGATTGCTTCATATGTTGATACTGATATGTGTATGCTGCTGATTGGTCCTGATATACGCTGCCTATACCTGCTAATAATAATATTGCTACTCAGTTTGATAGGTAAAGTGGTAATGGACGGCGAGATTGTATAGCGCTCATATGCCAGTCAGTCAATTTTCCTTTCTTTGATGAATTAGAGAATATTGCTCATATGTTAATCAGCTGCTCCTCCCTAGCATTGCTATGGTCTGAACTTCAAATTTTTCATCCACTCAATGTTGATTCAGTCAAATATCTCTAGGAAGAAAAATTATTTAGACAATATTCAAGATTTTTATTTTTCTTCAGTTTTGTTCAGATTTTCATTATTCCAATTTTGATTTTAGTTCAGTTTTGGTCAGGTTTTCATTGTTTTTCAGTTGAATTCAGTTGCAGATTCATCCAACTCATCTCCATTGCCATGCATAGAAAGGCTTAGATTTGATTTTGGGTCAGTTTAGCTCAGATTTTCATTATCTTTTAGCTGGGTTCAGTTTCACATTCATCCAACTCATCTGTGAACACAATGGTCAAGTGTTTCTCTGGTTGGTGAGGTAACCTGGGAAGTACTGTTTGAGATCGTTGGTGAGGGACTACTATCCAAGGTCGTCCTGAGCAAAGATGCCGGCAAGGTGAGATCAAGAACATGAATTGAATGGTATGGCTCAGTACTATTGGGCTTGGCATTATTTTTCCAGCGAATTGTGTGTTTCTCTGAGATGAATTAGGTGCACCAAATAGGCGAGATTGTATAGTGCTCATATGCCAGTCAGTCAATTTTCCTTTCTTTAATGAATTAGAGAATATTGCTCATTTGTTAATCAGCTGCTCATCCCTAGCATTGTTGTGGTCTGAACTTCAAAATTTCATCCACTCAATGTTGATTCAGTCAAATATCTCTAGGAACAAAAATTATTCCGACAATATTCACTCTACTGTGCTTATCGTGGTCCTCTGGAATATATGGAGACGCAGGAACTACAAGCTCTTCCCTGATGTTTCTGACATTACTGCTAGCAAGATTGCTGATGATCTTATGTTGTGGTCCAACAGGTATTCAAATGGAATTAAGAGAGGGCTCTTTACGGATTGGAGCACTATGTTGTATCACCTATCTATGACATTCTATTTTTTTCCTTCCTTTTCTTTTCTATTAATCCCAATGTATAATTTGGCTTTGTATAGTTCTCAATTTTATGAACTGGTCTAGGCTGGCTTAAGCAAACTGTAGTCCCTGAAAAAAAGACGGTGGGTGATGCCTCGCCATCCTGAACTGAATATCATGTGCTTCTGTACTACTGGAAGAAGGTAAGTAGTCTTTTATGTGATTCATTTTTCCATTTGAATGCACTCCATTCTTAACGGATTAGTTAAAACATCAAACTATCATTCTTTTTGGAGTTCTGATGTGTTATTTTTTCAGCCTAACACATGGAACTTTCTATAGATTTCATGGTTTATGCAAATTAGTTAAGCTAGGAATTTTTTGTGAAGCTAGTGTTAACTTGCTTCGCATAGGAAATTCTAATGCGAGCATGAAGAAGGCCTTAGAAAAGGTGCATGTTGTTGCTGAGGTAGAGGAGGGGGCGGCTGCCATTGTCGGGGAAGGCGCGCCGAAGGCGGATGCTGGTCGAGATGCATGAGATGTTGGCCGAGAAGAAGCATATTCAGCAGTGGTGGTTGATCCATTGTGCGTCACGCAATCAGCTCGCATGGTTCCTGCACAAGGACGTAGGTTTGGCAAATCCATCAACAAATGGGATTATGCGCCTTGAGTGTATTGTACACTTATTTGCAACCTTCCCTTTTTCTGCTGCTGTTTAGGGATTCTTTCTGATCAAATTCAGTTATCGTTTCAGCCAACAGCCGAGCTATGACACTCATTCCCTGCTACAGTGATGGCTAAATATTCTTTACAACATCGCTAGCATCGTCATAAAGATTTTTGGGCCGTTTGCATGCTTATTTTGGTGGAAGAATTTGAAGGAGAGAAACAGTAGGAGTTTCAATGGCAAGGCGAGCGACTTCATCAGATCCTGCAACCTCATAATTGACGAGCTGCACACTTGGCTGCGAGCCTGAATCAAAAGCTTGGGATGGTTGACACCATAGAGAGCATATCTTAGTTTCTTCTCCCCCCTAAAACACTTTTCCTACTTATGTAAAGTTTCTCCGCTCGCTGTGCCAATTGTTTGGTACGCTCAGTATCTGTCAATGGAAGCAACAGTAGCGAGAAGGTTGCAGTTTTGATTGGCAAGGCAGAGGAATCCGTTTCTAGCAGGAGATGTTGCTATGAGGAAGAGTACATTATGAAGAAAAATACATGTAAAGCTCATCGTAGCAATGAAGTGCATTGAATTTCAGTTTTCATTTTTACCGAGATGGAATTGAGTGTTCAATATAAATAGAATTTCAGTTTGATTATTTGCTTCATTGATCAACATACAAAAATGATTTATTGTTCCATATGAGTCATATTAGCTAGACGTATGCCGCATGATGCCCTAGATTATGCAAATTTTCATTGTGATAGATGGTTCAAAGAACCGTTTGAACCTTGGAAGGGATCCGCTTTACATATGTTTTTTTGGCGGCCCATGGCCATGAACTATTTTATGACATGTTTCTGTAGAAAACTATTCTAAGACATGTTGTTTACATTAAGGTCATTGATATCATTTTATAAAGTAGGTAATTCAAAAAATATCCTTGGGAGTGTTCTGTTCTTATAATTATTGCAGCATTTTTTTCTTTAATGTTTCAAATTTCCTGTCCATATCACATATGTCAATGTCTAGCTCATCTTCTCATTAAAAGAGTTGAATATGATCTGTTTGGGGCGTAACCAGTTCAACATTTAGTTATTATCCAAATATTCCTACCCTCTCAAACCCTAGCAGCAACGGACGTCTCACACACTCCCTCCGCCTTCCGCTGCTCAATGCACGGGCACATGCAGATGTGCTCTGCCGTGGCCATCATGTCGCCCATCTTTGTGCCTTGTGTTCGGCAGCAGTGACATCGACGGTGAGGATGGCCCGTATGAGATCGATCAGGATGAGAGAGCGAAAGAGATGGGAAGAATTTTCGGAGTGAAGCACATGGAATCCCCAAAAAAAAGATTCACTTCGTCCTTTGGTGTTAAGGTGTCGTTTTTGAGGCACTCCAAACACTAACGCGAAATAAAAGGTTGTGTTTAGATATGTAACTTGACCATCCACATAATGTCGTCTTCATTGACTTGCTTGACCATTGGAAATATTAAGCAACCTTCAATCCGTAGCTTTTATAATTTTAGGGTTCACTTGATTTATGAAACTTCGAAATCAAAGAACTACAAATGTAAATGATTTATAAGCCCTCTCTATTTCAATCCTTAGCATTTTTTCATGTGGAATTACCCAATGCCAAGAATTCTTTAGAATTTTCCATGAAGAAGGATTCAGCCGGGATATTCTTTTATTCCCGTTGCAACGCACGGGCATATTTTTGTGTATGGAGACTAAAGTATGATACGTATTTCTTCTAGACCTCGGCATGCACCTACCTGCCTCCAAGGATGTTGTCAAGCCACCGATGGGCGTTTTGATGGACACATTTATTTTCCCCGTTGCAACGCACGGGCATATGTGCTAGTCTCTCCCTAATAATAAAGCACGAATTGGGTCTCCGGGTTCACCGTCGCGCCCTTTTTTCAAAATAGTCCCTATTGTTTTAGGTATTCAACCCGCACTCACGTCCCTAAGTGAAATTATGATAACGATTTGCGATAGAAAAAAAAGGTCCCGAATAGGTGCTGCATCGCCCCTACCGCTTCTCCTCAATTGGCACCGGCGCAGGCCACCCTGCCGCTCGACCTCGCCTCGCACCGGAGGTGACCACCACCATCCTCCCCGCTCCCTCCCCTCCCCCAACCCGACATAGATGCCTAACCCGCGGGAACGGGCAGGCGGCCGGCGGGCACGTGAGGCGCGGTGGCGGCGCGAGGAAGACAGGCAGATCCGCGCGCGGCGTCGACTGGCGGCTTGTGCGGCGGCTTGTTCCGGTGCTAGTGGCATCCTGCTCATCCAGAGAAGGAGAGATAAGGGCCTCAGGGAGAGAGGAAACAGAGGAAGAAAGGAGAAGGAGAAGGGGCGCAATGTGAGGGAGGGATCTGGCGGGTGGTGCGAGGGCTTGCTCCGGTGGCGGCGGCGACCTTCTCATCCAGAGAAAGAGATGGACAGGGGCGTGGGAGAGAGAGGAAGCAAGGAGAAGGAGAAGGGGCGCATGGTGAGGAAGGCGGTCGCCGGCTGTGGTGCCTCCGGTGACCGACTGGCGGCACGGTGGCGAGTTCCTGTTGAGGCCACATACAACTAGCACCATCAGCACCACAAGACCACACCAGGAGGGTGTCTGGTCATCCGCGTGGTCTCCCTCCAGCCGGCGCATCTGACCACATCCAATGGTGTCTGGAGTTCTGGACACCTGCTCGAGCTACCCTGCTACTGCTACTTCTATCCTCACGCCTCTGCTGCTGCTCCTTCTACTTCTCAGATGCCCCTGCTTGCTCTGAACTCTCCCACTCTCTGTTGTTGCATCTGAGTGCGGCCATGATGCTGGTCTAAGCAGCAACAAAGCGGTGTTCGAGGCGATGCACTACAAAAAAATACACTTCCGTGATGATACGTGTTTGTCACAGTAGGTCGCATTTTTTGTCATGCATGTACATCCATGACAAATTTATGACAGAATCAAGATAGTCATACCTGTGCTGTCGTAGAAGTGTTCCATGACATTACCAAAATTATCATCACGGAAGTGTCCACTTCCATGACGATAAATCGCACATCACAGAAGTGCTTTCGTCAAGGGTGACCGACACGTGGCATCCACCGTAACGGAACACCGTTAAGCTATCGGGTCGGGTTTTGGATCCGATAACCCGTTAACAGCCCCGACCAATGGGGATTTTCCACGTGTAAAATCATCATTGGCTGGAGGAAACACGTGTCGGCTCACCATTGGGACAGATGTCATCCACTCATTGGACAGAAGGCGCCTATGATACGTCGACACATGGCACGGCCCAACAGAGGCCCATTCCTGTGAAAAGGCCGACCCATTTGACTTGGTCAAAAGGTGGCGGGCCGGCCCATGTAAAGCCTGTTAACGGCATGTTCGCATATAGCCCATTTACAGCCCGCTAACCCAAGGCCCGTTACGCCCTATCCGAATTAGGCCCAGTAGCGTCATCTGGGCCACCCAATATGATTCCAGCCCGTTTTCACTTCTGGCCCATGTATGGCCCATGACGTTTTTCGGCCCATATGAGGCCCTATGTAACTCTTGGCCTATTAACGGCCCGTGGTGAAACTGGCCCATAATGAACAGTGTATTACTTTACACCCATTAACGGCCCGTGGTGAAACTGGCCCGTAATGAACAGTGTATCACTTTATACCCATTAAAGGGCCGTTATTCCGGTGGGCCGTTTCCAGCCCATGTTATCTTTCGGCCTTCTCAGAGCCCATTTATTCTTGGGCTCATTTCCAGCATTCGTTTACTTACGGCCCGTTACTGTCATTTTCTGCTTATGGGCCAAATTCAGCCCGTGGTTACAGTCGGCCCGTTTGTGGTCCGTTAACACGTTGGGCCGTTTTCATAGCGTCATGAAATACGGCCTATTAACGATGGCCCGTTATGGTCGGCCCATGAACGGACGATTCCAGATCTAGCCCGTTTACGGCCATAATGCGGCCTGTTATTGGCCCATGTTTGGCCAATCGATCATACTGCGCGTATAAGGCCCATTGTTGATATGGCCCGTAGAAGGCCCATTGTTTCTGCGGACCGTAGAAGGCCCATTGTTTCTACGGCCCGTGGAAGGCCCACTGTTTGTACGGACCGTACAAGGCCCACTGTTTCTACGGCCCGTAGGTCCAGTGTCACTACAGTAAATATTAGCCCATGGTTATTGTGGCCTAGTTTAAAAAAGTAGGTTATTGCAGCCACTAGCAAACCGCAGAAAAAGAACTGCACTGACTACAAGCAAACAAATAAACAAGACAACAAGGAAATAAATAAGCAAGCAACTTACACTAGGCTATCACGGCTATTACACATATTACATCCACTGGGCATCAAAGTTCGGCACCAGTGCAAATATAGGGAACACAACAGCATATAAACGCCGCAGCAAAACAAGTCCAGAACTAAAACCACTTCAGAAGAGCTCAAGAAACAATATCATGGGTACCCATAATGCTGGCAAGATGCTTAGCAAACTTATTAACTTTCTCTTTTCTGGCGCTTAAGTCCTCCAGCGCCTGCTGTTGCACCAGAAAGTATGCATCTGAATTCTGCAGGGACTTCCTTAGTCCTTCGGCTTCCAGTCGCATAACATCTGATCGATGTCTTTCAACTTGAAGTTGAGACTCAAGAAGCCGAACTGATTCAGGCAACGAGTTCGAAGAGCTGGTGCCAGCAGTGGTAGCCAGTAACTCGAACACTACATCAAGACAAGACTTTGGGGTTGTCTCAGTGTCCTCAATATAGTTTTTGTCAGCTTTCTTGGAGACCAACAGGGATGTCTCACTATCTTGAACCTTATCTGCATTACTTCCTTTACCATTGCATAACAGGGTACTCTTCTCCAATATTTTATTCGCGTTCTAAAAGAGAAACAAACAAACACATCTCAGGTTTACAATGTAGTATATGAAACTCATTTTGGTAAACCAGTTCAGTAGTAAGGTGGACAGGATAATAGCATGAAACAAACATATATCTATGTAGTATGGTCACTGTATGGTCTATATCATTCTAGTTTATGTTGCCAAATCAAGATAGATACAGTTCGAATCATATCTATTTAAGACAAAGCAGCATAGACAGAATATAAGTGTGGGAAACTACACGGCAATAACAACACTTGTAATGTGCATGGCATGAGAACATAAATGTTTATTCAATTGAAACTGAAATCAACATAGAGCAAGTTAAGAGTTGCTGATGAAAACACTAAGCTCTTTCAGTCTTTGGCCACAGAGAGGTACAGGCACAACACTATTGCCATGCTTAGAGTTGGCGAGGTCGAAATACATGACCATGTTGGCAAGGAGGGGGTACTGTTCAATACATACAGGGACCGTTTGGGTTCTTCTAAACCTACCAACATGAAGTTTGATCTCTCTAGGATCATCCGCAGGATTGATGGGCTGGATCAACTGAGTGCACCTTTCTCTAATGATGAGATAGATGCTGTTGTTAAGGAAATTCCGAATGACAGAGCACCTGGCCCGGATGGTTTTAATGGCTGTTTTCTTAAGAAGTGCTGGCAAATTATCAAGACAGATTTCTATGACCTCTGTCACGCATTTCATGCAGGTGGTCTGGATATCACTAGCATAAGCGAGGGTTATATCACCCTAATTCCAAAAATATCCTCTCCGGAAACGGCTAATGACTTCAGACCAATTACCTTACTGAACTGTTGTCTGAAAGTCATTACAAAGATCTTGGCGAACCGACTGCAGAAAGTCATTCTAAAGATCATTCACAAGAACCAGTATGGGTTTATCAAAGGTAGGACCATCCAGGATTGTCTCGCGTGGTCGTACGAATACATTCATCAGTGCCACTCGTTTGGGAGAGAGATCATATTGCTTAAACTAGACTTTGCCAAGGCCTTTGACACGATCGAGCATGCCCCCATGTTGGAAATCATGAAACATATGGGTTTTGATGGTAGGTGGTTGGGCTGGATGGAAACAATATTTGGCTCGGGAGTTTCGTCAGTCCTCTTAAATGGCGTTCTTGGCCGGAAATTCAAATGCAAATGTGGAGTACGCCAGGGTGACCCTCTCTCGCCACTGATCTTTGTTCTTGCAGCTGATCTGCTACAAGCTGCGATCAATGATGCTTACGCTCAGGGATTGCTAGAGCTTCCCATTCCCCGTGAAAATGCAAGTGACTTCCCGGTGGTGCAGTACGCTGACGACACGATCCTGGTTATGCAAGCATGTCCTACACAGGCAGCCCGCATGAAACTTATCTTGGAGGATTATGCGGCTTCGGTAGGGCTCAAAATTAACTTCCATAAATCGACCCTCATACCCATCAATGTCGACCACCAACGTGCTGGTGGGTTGGCGGAAGTGTTTGGTTGCTCGGTTGGTTTCCTGCCGTTTACATACCTGGGTCTCCCCATGGGGACGACGAGGCCGACTGTTCTTGATCTCATGCCATTAGTTCATTCGGTTGAGAGGAAAATTTCCACTGCCCTATCACTGATGTCGTCGGGGGCCAAACTGACGCTGGTCAATTCGGTGGTCACCTCCATGCTGATATATGCAATGTGTACGATCAAGATACACCCCAAAATAGTTGAACACCTGGACAAACTCCGCCGCTATTGTCTATGGGCAAAAAATTCTGATGATGGGATCAAATCCAACTCCCTTGCTGCCTGGGAGCTTGTCTGTCGACCAAAACGGTGTGGTGGCCTCGGTGTTATTGATATCAAAATACAAAACACCGCGCTTCTCCTGAAATACTTGTTCAAATTCTACAATCGTGAGGAGGTGCCCTGGGTTCAGCTGATCTGGGAAGCATACTACCCGAACAAGGTGCCACACACCTCCGAGCCAGTGGGCTCCTTCTGGTGGAAAGATATAATGCAGCTCAGTGGAACCTTCCGTGGGATCACCAGGGTCATCCCCGGAGATGGCCGCAGTTCTCTATTCTGGAAAGATGTCTGGTTTGGAGACCCTGGCTCCGCACTGATGGACACGCATCCGCGGGCATTCTCGTATGCTCTGAATGAGGATGATTCTGTCGCCAAGATCCTCAGAACCACTGATCCTGCCGCGATCTTCAGTCTGCCTCTTTCGATCCAGGCCAGGGAGGAGATCAGAGAGATACAGCAAGGGTCCGTGCACGTCGGTCTGGACAGTGGATCGGTTGATGCTTGGGTCTGTGACCTGGGACGATATTCGTCTAAGAAATACTATATCCACTGTTTCAGGCACGTAATGGCTGATGAGGCCTTTGGATGGCTATGGAAATCCAAATGCCCGATCAAGTTCAAGATGTTTGGGTGGCTGCTTTTGGTCGATCGTTTGAACACCAGGAACATGCTGAAGCGGCGGCACTATAATGTGGCTGGGGGCAACTATACTTGCATGCTCTGCCAAAACCCACCTGAGGAAACCGTGGAACATCTCTTCTTCACGTGCCCTTTTGCCCAACAATGCTGGAGTAGGATTGGTCTGACGTGGCCAGGGGGAACCAACAGGCTTGCCATCTTGCATGGTGGTAGAGACGACTGGCGTCGGCCGTTATTCATGGACATCTTCTTGCTTGCTGCCTGGAGCCTGTGGATGGAAAGGAACAACCAACATTTCAGGGGGATCCCACATTCGTTCGGGGCGTGGTTAGCTAGATTCAAACATCTGCTAGGTTTGGTGACTCATAACTGTCCTGAGAAAGTTCATCCTTTTCTCTCTGATTTCATTGTTAGTTTGGGTAGCTAGCTTCTATTCTTGTATCCACCATGGCTGGGGGGCCTCAAAACCCTATGTAACACAAATGTAACTGTTCTGTTGTGAGTAATACAAAGGCAGTGGGAGCCTCTCCCACTGTCACTGATTCTTCAAAAAAAACATAGAGCAAGTTACAACAGCAAACAGCCAAACACGTTGAAGAAACAGGTTTAAAACATACCTGTTGCGCCATTGGAGTTTCAATTGCATCCTTCAAATTTGAAATTGGTTGGTATCAGTAAATACAGTGATGCAAGAGCAAAGTAGTATGAACCATAGCTACGGAACCTGACCTGAGAACAATTCTTATTCTGCTTTAAGCGTTGACTTCGGGTTCGGAGTGGTGGTCCTCGTGATTTGGGCACTGCAGTTGCCTTACTAACTGCTCATGTTTGGGTGCTCTGTGGTGGAGACGGTGCTGTGTCAACAGGAACTGGGTGTCTATCTGCTGGGGTTGGGGTTAGAAGGGGTGTAGCTGGTTCTCTGTCCAACTGGGTAGGGGTACAATCTGCATGAGTGTGGGTTATGTGTGGTGGGGCTGATTCTTGGGCAAGTACAACCGTGGTTCTATCTGCATCGACAGGTAGCACGATCTTTTCTGAACACCGTGTTTTTACTCCCACAGATACTGCCATCACTCCCTCCAATTGAAATGGCTGATAAACAAGAAAAGTAATTGAATGTACAGACATTGTAAGATAGACAGGTGCAATGGATAGCAGGGAAGAAAACAGGGCATGAAATAATTCACATTTATGTTGTCTAAGCAAACAGAATAGCAGGACATAATTTCACATATATGATGGCTAATTAAACAGGATAGCATGACACAATTTCACATGTATGATGGCTAACTAAACAGGATAGAATGACATACTTCAAAATATGATGACTATGTAAACAGGATGACTTGATATAACTATACGATGTGTCTATTAAAGTGGTTGGCATGCCATAAATCACAAACATGCCATCGATGGAAACATGATGGCATGATATAATTCACGGATAGAATGACATAATTTAAAATATGATGACTATGTAAATAGGATGGGATGATATAACTATATTATGTCTTTAGAAAATGGGTTGGCATGCCATAATTCAGATACATGCTGTCTATGTAAACATCATGGCATGACATAATTCAAATATATGATTTATATACTAAGGAAGTGAGCAGAGGGCAATTGCATATATGATGTGTCAACTAAGGAGATGGCATTCAATATTGTGTATATGATATAAAAAATAAGCATTGCAATACAACATATGCATTATATGAGTAATATAACCCTGCCAAGTTTGAGCATACACCTCAGGGGGATAATAGGACTGGTCATCTGCCTCTGAATCCTCCTCTGAAGAGCTATCTGTAACCAGCAAGATATCTGCTTCAGCAGGTAGCATTGTCTGCTCTGGAGACCTTGTTTTCACTCCAGATTTCTCCATCACCAATTCAAATGGCTGATGCACAGGAAGAGCAGTTGAATATACAAACATTGTCGACAAAAGCAATGAGAAATACAAAAAAGGACGGCATGATATAATTCACATATATGACGCTTGCCTAAACAGCATGGCATTGCATAATTCACATACATAATGCCTTGCAACAAGATAACATTGCATAATTCACATATATAATGTCTTGCAACAAGATGGCATTGCATAATTCACATATATGGTAATTAGACACTAAACAGGTGGCATTCACACAAAGCATGTCTAAACTAAGCAAATGACATAGCAATGCAAGATACCATACGCACGATATGAGTAACATAACCCTGCCAAGTTAGGGCATGCACCTCGGGGGGGGGGATATGACTGGTCATCTGTCTCTGTATCCTCGTCTGAGGAGCTATCGGTAACCAACAAGACATGCACTTCGTCAGATAGCATTGTCTGCTCTGAAGACCTTGTTTCCACTCCAGATTTTTCCATGACCGTGCCGAATGGCTGATGCACAGGAAGAGTAATTGAATGTACTAAAATTGTTGACAAATTTAACACATAATAAAAAAATGATGGCATGATATAATTCACATATAAGATGACTGGCTAACCAGGGTGGCATTGCAAAATTCACATATATGATGCCTGGCTAGACAAGATGGCATTGCATGATTCACATATACGATAAAGAAACAAACCAATGGCATTAACACAAAGCATGTCTAAACTAAGCAGATGACATCTATAATGTATACAGTAAGCAATGCAAGGCACCATATGCATGATATTACCAACATCAGCATGCCAAGCTAGAGCGAAGACCTCATGGGGTAAATAGGAGTGGTCTTCTCCTTCTGAATCCCCCTCAGAACAGTTATCTTCCTCTTGATTACAATCCGAAATGGGTGGAGGGGGGGGGGCTGCCTTTGCGCCCACCATGGAACGACGTATGCATGAAATTTTATTGCCACGCAAGGCTCGTCTCTTTTGCTCTACATGATCAGTTCCATTGTGTACAATAACTGGCATGCATAGGAATAAAACATAGTGAGATTATGTAAGGAGTGCATGCACAAATCCAGAGTGATGGTAGCAAACTGTGGATAGGCCCAAAACCAATGATAGCAGGCAGATAATAGCTTTAGTTAAAAAATACAGATAATGGCTCCTTTAATGTTTGTTTGCACCCAACATGAAACTCATAGTAGACACCGGAGATTAACCAGATAGTAGACAGATAGTACTGATTGCTGCCCCAATATGTACCCCACAACTATTTAAAAACTCAAGTTTCAGCATTAGTTTGGACCTGACTCGGAGTCTAATAGGTGAACATGACGATAATGTAGCATGTCATCATATTAAGAGACGCATAACGTAAGCAGACACGGAAGAGTGCGACCTCTCTTGCGGACCCGTGTAGTCCTCAAGGTCATCTGCTCAGTTGATGATGGTAATGCAGTTGTCGTGGCTGCCGGCGGCGGGGAAGAAGATCTGAGATGGCGAAAGACTGTCTGGAGAGCGGATCCATGCTGTGGTGAACCCTTCCGTCGTTGGAGCAGCTGACCTGGGGTGGAACATAGCGCCGCAGGAGTAGGGCAAACCACACAAGGTTTTCTTTGACACATATCTGCAACAGAAGTAATTGAGTAAGGGCTTGTTTGAATTCGAGGATTCTAACAATGCAGGGATAGGAAATAGACAGGAATAGGATAGGAATGCACGTGCAAAACAGAGAATTTAAAACACAGGATTTCTACCAATCTGGGTGTTTGATTCACAACAATTGGAAGATCACAGGATGCAAAAAAGCATGGTGAGATTAAGTCAAACCACAAGAAAATGTACGGTTATAATGCTATTATGCTACTATCTCTTAGTCTTGTGCTTGATGAATAGGAATATGAAAAGGAGGAGAAGTGGAAATTAGAATTCCTACGGTTTTTCTTTCAAGGAGACACTAAAGGAATAAATCCTACAGTTTTCCTTTGCTCCATTCCTTTGCACCAAATTCATGAAAAGTAGTACCATAGGAAACTTTCCAATTCCTATGTTTTTCATTCACTTTTCCTTTCAAGCACTGGCGATTCTAGTAGGCAGGCTTGAGCAAGGAAAATCCTACACTAAAAAAATGTTTTTGTGCTACTTCTATTACTTTGGACCCAGGCCACTGCCATACTAGCTTAACTCCCAGGCCCATCGACAAATGCATAGCTCAAACGCGCAGAGATAAATAATGATGGCGTTCAAGAGAGTCCATCACGGATAACTAAGTTGCCCGGTACCTCACTGCTTGTCATATAGTAGGATAAAACAATCGTATTACCCGTTACTACGAGTGCTCAGTGGACAATATATATAACATGTAGAGTAAAAAAGAGATGCAACAAGTGTACAACCTCTTTGGCGAAGCCATGTCGATCTCAGCGTGATTGGGTTGGCCGGTGAGGATGCTCCGGCTGACTTTGCTGTCGGAGGAGGGGAAGAAGATTTTAGGCGTCTGGAGATGGAGCCCGAGGTACTGCTCCGCTGTGATGGAGGGTTTCGTCGTTGGAGCAGCTCCGGTGAGTTGTACAACGCCGAGGCTGAAGCAGGACAAGAGAGACAACGAACAACGTTAACCTGAGTGGAATTCTAATAGCATCTCCAATACATGATGTAAAATACATAACCACAAAGTGCTAGAAGTAAAATACATCAGCCGCTCATCTCTAAACTTAACTGTCGAAACTGAACCTAACTGTCGAAACTGAATTTTGCTGTCAAAACTGAATTTTGTTGTCGAAACTGAACGCACTAGCAAGATGAGGCTACATGTCGCTGGACTGACTTTTTCATCTCTGGTCAGTCGATTTTGCAGCCGTTGGATACGAAATCAAGGGCCCGCGGTTCATCTTCAATCTCCACCCCCCCTGAGCCGCCAGCCACAACCGGCCAAACAGCAGCCCCCCGCCACCCGCGGCCGGCGGTGCGCCGCCCCTCCCGCCCCGAAAACACTCCCCACCGCCGGTCCGCCGCCGCCCCGGCCATCCCTCGAGGCCCCCCCGTGCCAAGTTTTTCTCCGGCAATCCCCACGCCACCGCCCCGCCAACACCCCGCCACCGCTGGCGACCACCGCCCCCATCCTGAACCCTAAGATAGAATGTGGGGGACCTCTCCGGCGAGCCCCCCTCCCCGCTGCGGCTAGTTCTTCCTTCACCCCGGCGAGCCCACCCCTTGAAAATCGACTGACCCGAAAGTCGATTCGGTCAATTGAAGTGTAGCCAAATCGGAGCAGCATCGCAAGCAAGAGCAAGAGCGAGAGCAGCAGCGCGAGCAAGAGTAATAGCAAGAGCAGACCAGGCAGGGGACCGAGAGCAAGAGCAGAGCAGCAGCGCGAGCGAGAGCTAAAGCAGCAGCAGCTCCTACTGATGTGGACATCGCCGCCGAGGGAGTGACGTCGTGGAGGAAGTGGCCGGTGACGCCGCCGTGGATGGAGTCGCGCCATGTCGGCTCGGGACCGAGCGCCGGCAGCACCGTGAAATCGAATCAAGAAGAAAATGCGGCGATTAGTGTACTACCTCTTTGGTGGCGCCGATTATGCCGCAACTTCATCCGAGGAAACGGTGATGATGATGCTCTTCCGGTGGTGCAGGTGAAGACGGCGGTGTGGGAATGGAGGTGGCACGAAAGACGAGGGGAACGTTGGGACAGCTCCTTGGAGGTGGAGGACGGGGTGGCTGAACCGGCGGGACGATGAGATCGACGATGGATCCTCATCCGGTACGGTGGATGAGGGACGTCAAGGTGTTGTTGTGGATGACGTGGCAGGGAAGAGGCTCCGGCTGGGTGGCGGACGGGGCAGGCTGTGGGGTTTCGTCGCGGGTTTACGCGGCCTCGGTGTACAAATGGGTGGGCGGATGGGATGGCAGTGGGGAACCATGGCTTAGAGACGCGCTTGTCCGAAATGTGTGGTAAGTTACGAAAGTACCCCCCACCAATTTAAGGCGGTTCTTTCGGTTCAGGGGTACCACGGCATTTCGCATGTCGGGATTTCACAGGAGGTGGGAGTTTTCACGCCTATTGTAATTTCGGAATAGCAAGGCGCAGGTTGAGATGGAGGGAGTTGTCGGAGCACAACAAGACAAAGATATATCTTAAATATTTCGGGCTAACAAGGCGCGGGTTGAAGAGGCGGGTGTTTCGCAGCACGATAGATAGAGACGCTAGCTTCAATTTTCGGCATAACAAGGCGCGGCTTGAAATTTCGGAAGAACAAGCTTAACGTGTACCCAAAAAAAGACAATTTGCACCTCAACACACACAACACACACACACACAAACACCATTTAGACTAGAGTAAGGTACACGTGCATTGCACGCATGAGATTTGGCAACCAAATTATGAAGAAATACCACATTATAGCATGCAAGCTTTGAGTCATATATGCATGATGTAGATGTTCATTTAATTCTTATAGTTCATTTGATTCAAAATCATCTAGTTTTTATAAGAAAGCTAATCTATTTTAAGATTCATGGAACTGTGCGTTGTAAGACATAAAGTAAAAACAAATAATGGCAAATCATGTAGAAAAACATTTGGGCAATTCTGATACGGAAGATCCTAGAACAAATAAGAAGTGCTTGTGTTTTGATGTTTGTGCATTATGCTTAAGTTCAACCATGGAGTCTTCTAGATTATACATGTGCCGAAATCTGGTGGAATCTAGATGATATCCAACGGCCAATAGTGCTCAAATTTGCCATCTTTGGACCATCAGATTCGCCTCATCCAACGACCATCTTTCAAAGTTAAAGTTACTCACACACAATAAAAAATATATATAATATATATAGGGGTATAGATATAGATATGTGATGCGAAAGCCACCCATCATCTCCAATTACATGCACGGATGCGACATGGGCAAATGATGTCTGCCATCGGTATCTCAAATTCAAATCAGTCTGACCTTGTTCAATGTGTATACATTACAACATGCTCGTTTCCAAACCACACCGCGCAGATCTCCGTTATATTCATGCATGCATGGGTTTCAAACATCAGGATCTCTTATTCAAATATTTGAATTCAACTTTACATTGATTATGACCTCACCTATTCTTTTACACCCACACAGTAGTCTTCTCTTTATAATTGTACCACTAACTTTCTCTCGTGCATGCATGCACACACACTACCAGTCGGCATTATCTATCGCACGCATGCAATCTTTTTCTTCAGGTCGGTCTCCCATGAAGGCACACACCCACACACATCCCCCTCTCCATCATACCGGGCATTCTTTATCTCTAACGCGTGCATGCGCAACGATCGATGTTCCTCTATGTATGTGTGTATATAGCTAGGTCTTTCATAGTTTTCCACACAAACCGATCAATCGATATATCCAGTGAGGTCTCACCCTCTTTCCCACGTCCACATCGATCAATCTATACCTCTCCCACGTCCACATCGATCAACCTATACCTCTCTATATAGGATTAACAAAAATAGCTAATACACCCACATTAATTATATATCCAACGTCCCCCTCTAATCATCCATGCCTTCCGCTTCATCTCTCAGATGCGTGCACAATGGCGAAGACATGGGGCAGTAAGGGCCCTGCCCCCCCTAACATCACTATATATCGAGGCTAATATGAATGTGATCATTAGACAATTGCTGCTAAAAAAGGTTTAATTTCATGAATTGACCCTCCTCGTAAAGGATTAGCAATGCTTGGCCCCCTAGCTCATTTATTTTTTATGGCTCCGCCACTGCGTGCAACAGCGCATGTGTTCGCCCACTCTCTCTAAATATCCATCTCACACTTGTGCATTCCTTCATAGTCTCCCTCCACTCGGCCCCTCGCACCATCTTCTAGCCCCCCACCGGATTTTGCCACATGTACAATCTAGCAGACTCCATGGTTGAACTTAAGCATAATGCACAAACCTCAAAACAACAGTGGTTCTCTTTTGTTCTAGAATCTTCCGTATCATAACTGCCCAAACTTTTTTTCTAGTTGAATTGCCATTATTTGTTTTTACTTTATGCTTTACAACGCACAATTTCATGAATCATAAAATAGATTAAGGGCTTCTTTGATTCAAAGGATTCTCAAAGGAATTTTGGAGGATTCTAATCATTAGGAATTTTTCCTATCTTGGTTGTTTGATTCGTAGGATTGTAAACCATAGGAACTTTTCCATATGATTCATTTGCACTAGATTTCATAGGAAACATCCCATCCACTCAAATCTCTTTGAAAGAATTCTGCGTTTTTTCTATGCACAATCAAACACTCATACAATCCTGTAGGATTCAAGACGACATTCCACTATAATCCCATGTTTTTCCTATTCACGCGTTCTTAGCTTTTTTATAAAAACTAATTTGATTTTGAATGAGATGAACTATAAGAATTAAACGAAGGGCTACATCACGCATATATGACTAAGAGCTTACATGCTATAGTGTGGTATTTATTCATAATTTGGTTGCAAAATCTGATGCGTGCAATGCACATGTACATTACTAGTACTTCGAGTATGTGCAAAACACGTAAATTAGAATACCAATGGCACGCTACACAATGTCTCTCTTACAGTTCATGAAGCCACGTGGCACATGTGGAGGCGTTGTCGCGACCTCCTTGCGTGGATTGATCACAGTGACGTGCTGCTAGTTCCAGAAGAATGTACTCGTCCTCCCTGAGCCATACTGGCGGTACATGCATGAAGCGAAGATGTGCACGCACGCCACGCACGCACTCATTCCCTCGCACGCACACGCGGGTACACGGGCGGACGCAATTTTGTACCAAGATCCACCCCATGTGATAATTTGACGCGTGTAAAGTCGTTCACTTCATTGATGGTCAATTAATACAGCACATGCAAATTGAGTGGACATGAGGGCGGAAGAAAGACATTATTACTCCACTGCGCGCATGCGAGTAGTTAAATCGTGGGTTGCTAGTAGTACTTCCATTGGTCTCCTTTGTATTTTGTGCCAATTTTTGGCAATAACATAATATTTACGCATTTGAGCAGTGTAGTACTTGAAATTTATGTTCCGCTAAACTCATCGGGAGCCGTTTCGGGCCTCGAAACCAAAACCATCAATTAATCTTTACCTTGTTCCCATCACATTCGAAAGCCTGCTCACACCTACTAGTACTACGTACCAAACCTGAACGTGTTCCCACTATGCAGGTATTAGTACTACTAGTGCTAGTACTTAGGTTATAAAAAGGGGAACTACCTAACCGAAAATTACTCTACCTTTCCTCCTCATAAGTGCTTCTTCTTCGTCCGTCGTTGCCATGGCCGGTGAGCAGAGCTCTAGGTCGAGAACCACTCGTAACAAGGGAGCGGCAATCAAGGCTACGGAAAAAAAGAGAGGGCTCGCCGCCACGCAGAGACCTCAAAAGATCTCTCACGGGCAGGCGATGGCTCCCAGGAGCGCCCTAGCCGCGGAGGCGAACATGCCAAGTCGGCGGAGCTGGAGTCGTTATCCCTCGACGGCGCCCGATCAGCTCAATAAGCACCTCAATAAGCAGAAGGAGTTCATCCAAGGCTTGACGGAGTTGCTGAAGGAGAGCCTCGACGACATGCCCACTGAGCTCAATCAGCAGGGGGAGTTGACCGCCGGCTTAGTGATGCTGCTGAAGAAGAGCATTGCCTCAGAGAAGAAGGCGACCGGCGAAATCCTGCGACTTCAGGAGGACAAGGCGAAGCTCTGCCACGAGATCGACCTATTGAAGGAGAAGAACGCCGGCTGGAAGAAGCTGCATGAGAATAGTAGTTCCTCGATGAAGATGCTGCAGGCCCTCGTCATGGAACAGAAGGAGGAGTTGGCGAAGCTTCGCATCGAGCACCCGGCTGCTGTCAAGGTACATAATGCGGCCGTGGAACAGATGATGAAGGCTCGCGTCGAGAAATCCCGCATCATGGACAGAATGAAGAAGATAGCGGAGGAGACGCGCAAGGAGATGGAGGTCGTGGAGGCGATGAAGAAGCAGTTACGACTCCGCGGCGGATTAGATCATTTGGGGTGATAATCTTCCTTCTTCTTTTGCTGTTGTGTTTCATCTTTTGCTTCGGGTGTTTCGCCGCACGTGTCACATTCTCTGCGAGGTATGAATAGAACAATGGTTTTTGTTTTTTGAGGGAATGAATAGAACAATGCTAACAATGAGATGAATAGCAAATTAGATCATTTTTTATCGCCATATGGCACTGGGCTGCCGTGTTTCGTGCTCCTCCGTCGCAGTACTACTCCAGTGGAAAACTTGAGTATACCGCATGGTTCTTTGCTCCTCCTCGATCAGGTCATAGGCGCATTTATACGAGCAGTCAAATCACAAGGCCCTGCCTTCCAGCAGTAATGAGCCGTCAAATCACAAAGGCCCTCGCCTCTCGTGAAACCGACCAAGCTAGACTGCCCCGCCCTCTAGCCTTTTAAAAAATGTATACTTTTGTACAGCAGTAATATCGATGGATTGCGCCATGGAGCAAAACTTGAAATTAAAAAAAGGTGGTACATATAGAGAGCGCTCGTTGCCAAATTATGCATATAGTACTATTAAAAAGGCTAGTCACAATAATGGTGTCCAGCACAACCCACCCCTCAATTAAAACTAAGCACCCTGGAATTCTTTGACAAAACTAAGCACCCTAAAATTCTTTGACAACTAAACTGCTGGCTATATGATGTTGGCCATATATATTGTACGTATATAATGTGAATAAATGAGTGGTAGTACTATACCAACTAAAAGATGAAATGTAAGAAATACTAGTATGTACTTACTGAAGAGTTAAAGTAACAAGAAGAAACATAACATAGTTCTGCTGGGGGCTCAGCACAACACACCCCTCAAATTAAATTAAGCACACCTAAAATTAAACTTTGCAACTATTCCGGTAGACACTGCATTAGAAGTTTAGAACCACCATGAGCAACGACATTGCCACCTTACTCGGAGTCCTCGTCCACGTCCTCGACTTCGTCCTTGTCCCTCTTCCTCTTGGCCTATACTTCTTTGCTTGAACCGCCAACTTGGTTGTTGCTCTTCATCCAACCCTTGTAGATATTGAAACAAAGGTAGCCATCCATTGTAGCATACTGGATGTGGTCTATATCTAGTGCATTCTGCTGCCATGCATGACGATGAAACATGTATGTGAAGGAAATATGCCCTAGAGGCAATAATAAAGTTATTATTTATTTCCTTATTTCATGATAATTGTTTATTATTCATGCTAGAATTGTATTAATCGGAAACATGATACATGTGTGAATACATAGACAAACAGAGTGTCACTAGTATGCCTCTACTTGACTAGCTCGTTAATCAAAGATGGTTATGTTTCCTAGCCATAGACATGAGTTGTCATTTGATTAACGGGATCACATCACTAGGAGAATGATGTGATTGACATGACCCATTCAGTTAGCTTAGCACCCGATCGTTTAGTATGTTGATATTGCTTTCTTCATGACTTATATATGTTCCTGTAACTATGAGATTATGCAACTCCCGTTTACCGGAGGAACACTTTGGGTGCTACCAAACATCACAACGTAATTGGGTGATTATAAATACTACAGGTGTCTCCAAAGGTACATGTTGGGTTGGCGTATTTCGAGATTAGGTTTTGTTACTCCGATTGTCGAAGAGGTATCTCTGGGCCCTCTTGGTAATGCACATCACTATAAGCCTTGCAAGCAATGTAGCTAATGAGTTAGTTACGGAATGATGCATTAGTAACGAGTAAAGAGACTTGCCAGTAACGAGATTGAACTACGTATTGGATACCGATGATCGAATCTCGGGTAAGTAACATATCGATGACAAAGGGAACAACGTATGTTGTTATGCGGTTTGACCGATAAAGATCTTCATAGAATATGTGGGAGCCAATATGGGCATCCAGGTCCCGCTATTGGTTATTGACCGGAGACGTGTCTCGGTCATGTCTACATTGTTCTCGAACCGTAGGGTCCGCACGCTTAAGGTTTCGATGACAGTTTTATTATGAGTTTATGAGTTTTGATGTACCGAAGGAGTTCGAAGTCCCGGATGAGATCGGGGACATGACAAGGAGTCTCGAAATGGTCGAGACGTAAAGATCGATATATTGGACGACTATATTCGGAGTTCGGAAAGGTTCCGAGTGATTCGGGTATTTATCGGAGTACCGGAGAGTTACGGGAATTCGCCGGGGAGAAGTATTGGCCTTATTGGGCCATACGGGAAAGAGAGAGGGGCTGCCTAGGGCAGGCCGCCCCCCCCCCCCCCATGGCCTAGTCCGAATTGGACTAGGGGGAGGGGCCGCACCCCCTCCTTCCTTCCCTTCTCTCTTCCCCTTCCTTGTCTCCTACTCCTACTACTTGGAAGGTCTCCTAGTTGGACTAGGAAAGGGGGAATCCTACTCTCGGTGGGAGTAGGACTCCCCTAGGGCGCGCCATAGAGAGGGCCGGCCCTCCCCTCCTCCACTCCTTTATATACGGGGGTAGGGGGCACCCCATAGACACACAAGTTGATCTTCGTGATCGTTCCTTAGCCGTGTGCGGTGCCCCCCTCCATGATATTACAACTCGGTCATATTGTAGCGGTGCTTAGGCGAAGCCCTGCGACAGTTAAACATCAAGATCGTCACCACGCCATCGTGCTGACGGAACTCCTCCCCAAAGCTTTGCTGGATCGGAGCCCGAGGTGCGTCATCGAGCTGTACGTGTGTCAAGAACTCGGAGGTGCCGGAGTAACGGTGCTTGAATCGGTTGGACCAGGAAGACGTACGACTACTTCCTCTATGTTGCGTCAACGCTTCCGCTTCGGTCTACGAGGGTACATAGACAACACTCTCCCCTCTCGTTGCTATGCATCACCATGATCTTGCGTGTGCGTAGGAATTTTTTTTGAAATTACTACGTTCCCCAACAGTGGCATAAGAGCCTAGGTTTTATGGTTTGATGTTATATGCACGAGTAGAACACAAGTGAGTTGTGGGCGATATAAGTCATACTTCTTACCATCATGTCATACTTTGGTTCGGCGGTATTGTTGGATGAAGCGGCCCGGACCGACATTACGCGTACGCTTACGCGAGACTGGTTCTACCGCCATGCTTTGCACATAGGTAGCTAGCGGGTGTCAGTTTCTCCAACTTTAGTTGAACCGAGTGTGGCTACGCCCGGTCCTTGCGAAGGTTAAAACAGCACCAACTTGACAAACTATCGTTGTGGTTTTGATGCGTAGGTAAGAACGGTTCTTGCTAAGCCCGTAGCAGCCACGTAAAACTTGCAACAACAAAGTAGAGGACGTCTAACTTGTTTTTGCAGGGCATGTTGTGATGTGATATGGTCAAGACGTGATGCTATATTTTATTGTATGAGATGATCATGTTTTGTAACCGAAGTTATCGGCAACTGGCAGGAGCCATATGGTTGTCGCTTTATTGTATGAAATGCAAACGCCCTGTAATTGCTTTACTTTATCACTAAGCGGTAGCGATAGTCGTGGAAGCAATAGATGGCATAACGACAACGATGCTACGATGGAGATCAAGGTGTCGCGCCGGTGACGATGGTGATCACGACGGTGCTTTGAAGATGGAGATCACAAGCACAAGATGATGATGGCCATATCATATCACTTATATTGATTGCATGTGATGTTTATCTTTTATGCATCTTATCTTGCTTTGTTTGACGGTAGCATTTTAAGATGATCTCTCACTTAAAATTATCAAGAAGTGTTCTCCCTGAGTATGCACCGTTGCCAAAGTTCGTTGTGCCCAGACCAGACACCACGTGATGATCGGGTGTGATAAGCTCTACGTTCATCTACAACGGGTGCAAGCCAGTTTTGCACACGCAGAATACTCAGGTTAAACTTGACGAGCCTAGCATATGTAGATATGGCCTCGGAACACAGAGACCGAAAGGTCGAGCGTGAATCATATAGTAGATATGATCAACATAGTGATGTTCACCATTGAAACTACTCCATCTCACGTGATGATCGGACATGGTTTAGTTGATTTGGATCACGTGATCACTTAGATGACTAGAGAGATGTCTGTCTAAGTGGGAGTTCTTAAGTAATATGATTAATTGAACTTAAATTTATCATGAACTTAGTCCTGGTAGTATTTTGCAAAATATGTTGTAGATCAATAGCTTGCGTTGTTGCTTTCATATGTTTATTTTGATATGTTCCTAGAGAAAAATTGTGTTGAAAAATGTTAGTAGCAATGATGCGGATTGGATCCGTGATCTGAGGTTTATCTTCATTGCTGCACAGAAGAATTATGTCCTTAATGCACCACTAGGTGACAGACCTATTGCAGGAGCAGATGCAGACGTTATGAACGTTTGGCTAGCTCAATATGATGACTACTTGATAGTTTTGTGCACCATGCTTTATGGCTTAGAATCGGGACTTCAAAGATGTTTTGAACATCATGGACCATATGAGATGTTCCAGGAATTGAAGTTAATATTTCAAGCAAATACCCGAGTTGAGAGATATGAAGTCTCCAACAAGTTCTATAGCTAAAAGATGGAGGAGAATCGCTCAACTAGTGAGCATGTGCTCAGATTGTCTGGGTACTACAATCGCTTGAATCAAGTGGGAGTTAATCTTCCAGATAAGATAGTGATTGACAGAATTCTCTAGTCACCATCACCAAGTTAGTAGAACTTCATGATGAACTATAGTATGCAAGGGATGATGAAAATGATTCCCGAGTTTTTCATGATGATGAAATCGATGAAGGTAGAAATCAAGAAAGAACATCAAGTGTTGATGGTTAACAAGACCACTAGTTTCAAGAAAAGGGCAAAGGGATAGAAGGGAACTTCAAGAAGAACGGCAAGCAAGTTGCTGCTCAAGTGAAGAAACCCAAGTCTGGACCTAAGCCTGAGACTAAGTGCTTCTACTGCAAAGGGACTGGTCACTGAAAGCAGAACTACCCCAAGTATTTGGCGGATAAGAAGGATGGCAAAGTGAACAAAGGTATATTTGATATACATGTTATTGATGTGTACTTTACTAGTGTTTATAGCAACCCCTCGGTATTTGGTACTGGTTCAGTTGCTAAGAGTAGTAACTCGAAACAGGAGTTGCAGAATAAACAGAAACTAGTTAAGGGTGAAGTGACGATGTGTGTTGAAAGTAGTTTCAAGATTGATATGATCATCATCGCACACTCCCTATACTTTCAGGATTAGTGTTGAACCTAAATAAATGTTATTTGGTGTTTGCGTTGAGCATGAATATGATTTGATCGTGTTTATTGCAATACGGTTATTCATTTAAGTAAGAGAATAAACTGTTGTTCTGTTTACATGAATAAAACCTTATATGGTTACACATCCAATGAAAATGGTTCATTGGATCTCGATCGTAGTGATACACATATTCATAATATTGAAACCAAAAGATGAAAAGTTAATAATGATAGTGCAACTTATTTGTGGCACTGCCGTTTAGGTCATATTGGTGTAAAGCGCATGAAGAAACTCCATGCGGATGGGATTTTGGAATCACTTGATTATGAATCACTTGATGCTTGCGAACCATGCCTCATGGGCAAGATGACTAAGACTCCGTTCTCCGGAACAGTGGAGCGAACAACTGACTTATTGGAAATAATACATACTGATGTATGCGATCCGATGAGTGTTAAGGCTCGCGGTGGGTATCATTATTTTCTGACCTTCACAGATGATTTGAGCAGATATGGGTATATCTGCTTGATGAAACATAAGTCTGAAATAGTTGAAAGGTTCAAAGAATTTCAGAGTGAAGTGGAAAAATCATCATAACAAGAAAAATAAAGTTTCTACGATCTGATCGCGGAGACAAATATTTGAGTTACGAGTTTCGTCTTCAATTAAAACAATGTGGAATAGTTTCACAAATTCATGCCACCTGGAACACCACATCATAATGGTGTGTCCGAACGTCATAACCGTACTTTATTGGATATAGTACAATCTATGATGTTTCTTACCGATTTACCAATATCATTTTGGGATCATGCATTAGAGACAACTGCATTCACGTTAAATAGGGCACCATCTAAATCCGTTGAGACGACACTATATGAACTGTGGTTTAGCAAGAAACCAAAGTTGTCGTTTCTTAAAGTTTGGGGCTGTGATGCTTATGTGAAAAAGTTTCATCCTGATAAGCTCAAACCCAAATCGGAGAAGTGCGTCTTCATAGAATACCCAAAGGAAATTGTTGGGTACACCTTCTATCACAGATCCGAAGGCAAAACATTCGTTGCTAATAAATGGATCCTTTCTAGAGAAGGAGTTTCTCTCGAAAGAAGTGAGTGGGAGGAAAGTAGAACTTGATGAGGTAACTGTACCTGTTCCCTTATTGGAAAATAGTTCATCACTAAAATCAGTTCCAGTGATTCCTACACCAATTAGTGAGGAAGCTATTGATGATGATCATGAAACTTCTAATCAAGTTACTACAGAACCTCGTAGGTCTTCCAGAGTACGGTCCGCACCAGAGTGGTACGGTAATCCTGTTCTGAAAGTCATGTTACTAGACCATGATAAACCTACGAACTATGAGGAAGCGATGATGAGCCCAGATTCCGCAAAATGGTTTGAGGCCATGAAATCTGAGATGGGATCCATGTATGAGAACAAAGTGTGGACTTTGGTGGACTTGCCCAATGATCGGCAAGCCATAAAAAATAAATGGATCTTCAAGAGGAAGACGGACACTGATAGTATTGTTACTATCTACAAAGCCAGAATTGTCGCAAAAGATTTTCGACAAGTTCAAAGTGTTGACTACGATGAGAGTTTCTCACTCGTATCTATGCTTAAGTCTGTCCGAATCATGTTAGCAATTGCCGCAATTTATGAAATCTGGCAAATGGATAAACAAGACTGCATTCCTTAATGGATTTATTAAAGGAGAGTTGTATATGATGCAACCAGAAGGTTTTGTCGATCCTAAAGGTGTTAAAAAAATGTGCAAGCTCCAGCGATCCATCTATGGACTGGTGCAAACATCTCGGAGTTGGAATATACGCTTTGATAAGTTGATCAAAGCATATAGTTTATACAGACTTGCAGTGAAGTCTGTATTTACTAGAAAGTGAGTGGGAGCACTACAACATTTCTGATAAGTATATGTGAATGACATATTGTAGATCGGAAATAATGTAGAATTATTCTGCAAAGCATAAAGGAGTGTTTGAAAGGAGTTTTTCAAAGAAAGACCTCGGTGAAGCTGCTTACATATTGAGCATCAAGATCTATAGAGATAGATCAAGACGCTTGATAAGTTTTTTCAATGAGTACATACCTTGACAAGATTTTGAAGTAGTTCAAAAATGGAACAGTCAAAGAAAGAGTTCTTGCCTGTGTTACAAGGTGTGAAATTGAGTAAGACTCAAAACCCAACCACGGCAGAAGATAGAAAGAGAATGAAAGTCATTCCCTATGCTTTGGCCATAGGTTCTATAAAGAATGCCATGCTGTGTACCAGATCTATTGTATACCCTACACTGAGTTTGGCAAGGGAGTACAATAGTGATCTAGGAGTAGATCACTGGACAGCGGTCAAAATTATCCTTAGTGGAATAAGGATATGTTTCTCGATTATGGAAGTGACAAAAGGTTCGTCGTAAAGGGTTACGTCGATGCAAGTTTTTGACACCGATCTGGATGACTCTAAGTCTCGATCTAGATACATATTGAAAGTGGGAGCAATTAGCTAGAGTAGCTCCATGCAGAGCATTGTAGACATAGAAAATTGCAAAATACATAACGGATCTGAATGTGAAAGACCCGTTGACTAAGATTCTCTCACAAGCAAAACATGATCACACCTTAATACTCTTTGGGTGTTAATCACATAGCGATGTGAACTAGATTACTGAATCTAGTAAACCCTTTGGGTGTTGGTCACATGGCGATGTGAACTATGGGTGTTAATCACATGATGATGTGAACTATCGATGTTAATCACATAGTGATGTGATCTAGATTATTGACTCTAGTGCAAGTGGAAGACTGAAGGAAATATGCCCTAGAGGCAATAATAAAGTTATTATTTATTTCCTTATTTCATGATAATTGTTTATTATTCATGCTAGAATTGTATTAATCGGAAACATGATACATGTGTGAATACATAGACAAACAGAGTGTCACTAGTATGCCTCTACTTGACTAGCTCGTTAATCAAAGATGGTTATGTTTCCTAGCCATAGACATGAGTTGTCATTTGATTAACGGGATCACATCATTAGGAGAATGATGTGATTGACATGACCCATTCAGTTAGCTTAGCACCCGATCGTTTAGTATGTTGATATTGCTTTCTTCATGACTTATACATGTTCCTGTAACTATGAGATTATGCAACTCCCGTTTACCGGAGGAACACTTTGGGTGCTACCAAACGTCACAACGTAACTGGGTGATTATAAAGGAGCACTACAGGTGTCTCCAAAGGTACATGTTGGGTTGGCGTATTTCGAGATTAGGTTTTGTCACTCCGATTGTCGGAGAGGTATCTCTGGGCCCTCTCGGTAATGCACATCACTATAAGCCTTGCAAGCAATGTAGCTAATGAGTTAGTTACAGAATGATGCATTACGTAACGAGTAAAGAGACTTGCCAGTAACGAGATTGAACTAGGTATTGGATACCGACGATCGGATCTCGGGTAAGTAACATATCGATGACAAAGGGAACAACGTATGTTGTTATGCGGTTTGACCGATAAAGATCTTCGTAGAATATGTGGGAGCCAATATGGGCATCCAGGTCCCGCTATTGGTTATTGACCGGAGACGTGTCTCGATCATGTCTACATTGTTCTCGAACCGTAGGGTCCGCACGCTTAAGGTTTCGATGACAGTTTTATTATGAGTTTATGAGTTTTGATGTACCGAAGGAGTTCGGAGTCCCGGATGAGATCGGGGACATGACGAGGAGTCTCGAAATGGTTGAGACGTAAAGTTCGATATATTGGACGACTATATTCGGAGTTCGGAAAGGTTCTGAGTGATTCGGGTATTTATCGGAGTACCGGAGAGTTACGGGAATTCGCCGGGGAGAAGTATTGGGCCTTATTGGGCCATACGGGAAAGAGAGAGGGGCTGCCTAGGGCAGGCCGCGCGCCCCCCCATGGCCTAGTCCGAATTGGACTAGGGGGAGGGGCCGCACCCCCTCCTTCCTTCCCTTCTCTCTTCCCCTTCCTTGTCTCCTACTCCTACTACTTGGAAGGTCTCCTAGTTGGACTAGGAAAGGGGGAATCCTACCCTTGGTGGGAGTAGGACTCCCCTAGGGCGCAACATAGAGAGGGCCGGCCCTCCCCTCCTCCACTCCTTTATATACGGGGGCAGGGGGCACCCCATAGACACACAAGTTGATCTTCGTGATCGGTGCCCCCCTCCACGATATTACACCTCGGTCATATTGTAGTGGTGCTTAGGCGAAGCCCTACGACAGTTAAACATCAAGATCGTTACCATGCCGTCGTGTTGACGGAACTCCTCCCCGAAGCTTTGCTGGATCGGAGCCCGAGGTGCGTCATCGAGTTGTACGTGTGTCAAGAACTCGGAGGTGCCGGAGTAACGGTGCTTGGATCGGTTGGACCGGGAAGACGTACGACTACTTCCTCTAAGTTGTGTCAACGCTTCCGCTTCGGTCTACGTGGGTACGTAGACAACACTCTCCCCTCTCGTTGCTATGCATCACCATGATCTTGCGTGTGCGTAGGAATTCTTTTTGAAATTACTACGTTCCCCAACAGTATGGAGGTTTCTCCAGTTTACCGTACGAAGGATGAACCATGGCTCCTGCCAGGGTCAGCATTGAAGGCTGACGAGAGGACACCAGCCGATTCTTTTGGAGGTCGAAGGTGTTGCCTACAACGAGGCCTATCCGACGCAGGACTTCTTTGTCGTTACCAAAGTCTACAGTAACGAATTTGACTAGGTTGCTCTCGAGGAAGTCCTTAAAATCCTGGCACTCAACGTCGGCATGGCATATGTGGTAGACCAAGCATAAGTCATGCACGTAAACCTGGATCACGGCGGGCTTCTTCCTCTCTTCGTCCTTTAGATCCTTCTCTCGTCCCACGACTGTGGTGTCATCTGAGTCTTCAAACATGCGTCTGAAGCAAGAAATGCATCCTTTCACCGTCGCAGAAGAACGGGTGTAGATGACGTCGAACTCATCACCGGTGATGGTTCTAACCTTGTACTCACCGCTGATCGGGGAGATTTTGCACGCCATGGATTTGGGAGGAGGGTTAGGATTAGTGGAACTGCCGTAATGTGAATGGACGGGACGACTAGGAGCAAACCGCCATAGTATTAAAGGACGTGCGGGGACGAGTAGGAGCGAACTGCCAGCGTGCGAACGGCAGGGTAGTGGCTTTCCATTCTCCCATGATACGGGCTTCCGAGAGCCCTTGGATCGGAGATCGAACGGGTTGCATGGCGTGATTCTACACCAATGGATATCCTATCCTGGAGGGTTATTCTGCAAATTTTCAGCAACTTAGCATGCGACCGTTTGATCTCAGATCCAAGGGCTGCCAGCAGCCCGTATCATGGTCACGCCTACCACGACCGTCGCGTCGCTCGCGTGGTCGCGCCCTTGGAGATTTAACACGGTGCGTTAGGCTATCTGATGTTGGCATGTCATACATAGTCATCACTTAGTCACTCATACTACAACAAGGTTGGCTATAAGGTTGGCTATAAGTGTATTTTTCTTACTCCTCTCTATCTCTTTCTCCGTACTCCCTCCGTCCCATAATATAAGAACGTTTTTGACACTAGTGTAGTGCCAAAAACGTTCTTATATTATGGGACACAGGGAGTACTAGTATTTATTGCATTTGCCAAGGAGTGACCTCTTCCAATGAAATGATGTTGCTAAGTTTGCTTCATTTAATTAGCTATAGACTCAAAATTACTTTCTTACCAAAGAGAATATTGGAGGAAACGATGCACAATTCGATGGGTCTGTTTTGCTGATGAGAATTCCAAATTCTTGCAAGCAATGGCTTCAGAACGATACAGAAGAAACAATATTGCCTCTCTAACCTTACCTGATGGAACGGTAGTTGATGATCATGCAAGCTAGGAATCGGTCATTTATCACTCCTTCAAAGAAAGACTTGGGACCTCCTCTAAACATGACATGAAATTCAATCTCCCCTCCATCATCAAGCAAATTGAGGGACTGGACGACCTAACTGTGCCTTTTACTCGACAAGAGATTGATCTAGTCATCAAAGAAATGCCGGCGGATAGGGCACCGGGTCCGGATGGGTTCAACGGAGCATTCCTCAAATCTTGTTGGAATATAATTAAGGAGGACTTTTATGCTCTTTGTGATCAATTCTTCGAGGGTGGCCTTAACCTGGAGAGCATTAACGATGGATTAATCACACTCATTCCCAAAGTTGCTGCACCTCAAGGAGTTAATGACTTCCGACCGATTACTCTATTAAATTGTTGTCTTAAGGTCATTACAAAACTCCTCGCCAATCGGCTTCAAAAAATCATTCTGAAAATTATACACCGTAACTAGTATGGGTTTTTGAAGAAGAGGTCCATCCAGGATTGCCTTGCATGGGCGTTTGTGTACATCTACCAATGCCAAGCTTCTAAAAATCCAATAGTTATCCTCAAACTGGACTTTGCAAAAGCGTTCGACACCATTGATCATGAGGCTATGTTGGATATTATGAAGCACATGGGCTTCAATGACAAATGGTTGGGGTGGATCAGAACCATTTTCTCATCGGCCAAATCTTCCGTCCTACTTAATGGTGTCCTGGGAAAGCAATTTAATTGCATCTGCGGCGTACGGCAGGGTGATCCGTTGTCCCCCTTAATCTTTGTCTTGGCGGCAGATTTATTGCAAGCTGCGATTATGACTCCTTTCGAAAGAATGAACTACACTTGCCCTTCAACCGTCCCAACCAATCTGACTACCCAGTGATCCAATATGCAGACGATACTATCCTTTTGTTATCAGCGTGTCAAGACCAAGCGACGCTTGTCAAAAACATACTCACCGATTATGCCACGTCTGTTGGATTAAAGATCAACTTCCACAAGTCAACCCTAGTGCCAATGAATTATGATGCTGCAACTGCCCAACATATTGCACAAATTTTCGGCTGCGTGGTGGGGAAACTACCTTTTACCTATCTTGGATTGCCAATGGGCACGACCAAACCCTCTGTTCAAGATCTCATGCCTTTGGTTTGTGGCGTTCAACGAAGGCTCACTGCAACTTTATCAATGATCTCCTATGGAGGGAAATTATCACTTCTAAACTCGGTCATCACTTCACTCATCATCTTTGCACTCTGCACCCTTAAACTGCCACAAAAGATTATTGATCTACTTGATAAAATTAGAAGGAAATGTCTTTGGACTAAGAAGACAGATGATGGGGACAAGTGCAACTCTTTAGCCTCATGGCAGATGGTTTGCAGACCCAAGGAATGTGGAGGCCTTGGGGTGCTTGACTTACAAACTCAAAGTGATGCTTTGCTCATGAAATACCTGCACAAGTTCTACAACCGTTGGGATCTACCGTGGGTGGATTTAATCTGGTCAACATACTACACAGACAAAATCCCACACGCCTCAGAACCTTGTGGCTCTTTCTGGTGGAAAGATTTGCTCAAACTTACTCCTATCTATCGAGGCATCTCACATGTGATCGTTCGCAGAGGAGATACTGCGCTTATGTGTAAAGACCTATGGCTGGATGAGGTCCTGACCGAATCACATCCGTGTGCGTTCTCCTATACCAAAAATGAAGATATTTCGGTCCGGGATTTCCTTGGCAGCAACAACCTCAACGAAACCTTCCACCTTCCACTATCCATGCAAGCTTACAATGAACTGCGAGATATCCAGGAGATCACATCACATGTTGGCAATGATGCAGAAGAGGGCGTGGACGCTTGGGTCTATGAGTGGGGATCTGAGATTTACACAGCAAAAAGGTACTACAAGTTATACTTTCGAGAGGTCACTGCACATGTTAGTTATAAATGGCTCTGGAAATCTTCGGCCACAATGAAAATCAAGGTTTTTGGTTGGCTCCTGCTATCTGATCGCCTAAGTACCAGAAACATGCTTAAGAGACATCACTATAACATTGGAGACAACCACGGTTGCATCTTGTGTGGCAGTACGGAGGAAGAAACAGTTGAGCACATGATCTTTACGTGTCATTTCAGCTTGACTTGTTGGGATACTTTGAACATCCACTGGACAACTAATGGAGACCGTCTCAATTGGATCAAAGATGCAAAGACGGCATGGGACAACCCAATGTTCATGGAGATTTTCCTATATGCCTCCTGGAGTCTATGGAAAGAAAGAAACAACAAACATTTCCGAAGAATAAACCCCACTGTAGGCTCATGGGCAAGAAGATTCATAGAGGATTTCTCTCTACTCAGACATAGAGCCAAAGAGAAGCACAGAGAATTTATTTCCTCTTTTGCCCAATCCTTTGTCATACCATAACCTTGTATTTTCCTTGATCTCCCATTTCTAGCTTAGTTTGTCAATGGCTATGGATGTAAGGTTATGACCTTGTAAGAACCGTTTGATCTAATATATACAGTAGGAGCCTCTCCTACTGTTTCAGGTGTCAAAAAAAATTGTGTTTTCATGTAGGTACACGCGCTTAGCACCGTTTCTTCCTTGGGTCACCAAACTAGTCTCTCTCTTCTTGATTAACTTGCCACATCAGACTTTATGCCTATGTGGCAAGCTTAAGCACCTGTAGGAGCAAGTAAGGTGCCCGTCCGTTGCACGGAAGAGTGAAATGCATTGATCAGGGTGTTGTTTATTTTGACAAAGGATGTGGGGGTCATCTCATGTGCAACCGGGTCGACGTGTCAAGCACCAAATAACAGTGCAGAACAGCAGGGGGGACGCACCCCACTCGTACCGGCCCAGTGTTAGTAATGAGCAATGAGACGTCAAATCACAATGCCGCACCTTCCCAGACGGACGAAGCAACCATTATTTCACACTTTGGTTCGACATCATCTCAAACCACGTACTAGTATTGCTTCTGCCTCAAGAGGGACGCGCGCATCGCCTTGGTACATCATGACATGTGGGACCGCATGACAGGCCATGCTCCCCCGCCGATCGCTCGGTAAAATCACCTCATTTTTACTATACTTCCTCCGGATCGGTTTACTACATGGCATGCACGTCGTTCTAGGTTGAGAATTCAACTGGCTATATATATATGTGATGAACAGTATGCTAGCCTTTTAAAAAATGTATACTTTTGTACAGTGGTACTCCACTATCGATGGATTGCGCCATGGAGCAAAAATAGAAATTTAAAAAAAGTGGTACATATAGAGAGCGCTCGTCGCCAAATTATGCATATAGTACTATTAAAAAGCTAGCACGTGTTTAGTTGGGGTGCTAAATTCTATTAAAGAAATACTAGTACTAGTATGTACATACTGAAGAGTTAAAGTAACGAGAAGAAACATAACATAGTTCTGCTGGGGGCTCAGCACAACACACCCCTCAAATTAAACTAAACACACCTGAAATTAAACTATACAACTAATCCGGTAGACACTTCATTAGAAGTTTAGAACCACCATGAGCAACGACACTGCCACCTTACTCGGAGTCCTCGTCCACGTCCTCGACTTCGTCCTTGTCCCTCTTCCTCTTGGCCGATACTTCTTTGCTTGAACCGCCAACTTGGCTGTTGCTCTTCATCCAACCCTTGTAGATATTGAAACAAAGGTAGCCATCCATTGCAGCATACTGGATGTGGTCTATATCTAGTACATTCCGCTGCCATGCATGACGATGAAACGTGTAATGAGGTTTCTCCAGTTTACCGTACGAAGGATGAACCATGGCTCTTGCCAGGGTCAACATTGAAGGCTGACGAGAGGGCACCAGCTGATTCTTCTGGAGGTCGAAGGGGTTGCTTACAACGAGGCCTATCTGACGCAGGACTTCTTTGTCGTTCTTAAAGTCTACAGTAACGAATTTGACTGTTTTGTCCTCGAGGAAGTTCTTAAAATCCTGGCACTCAACGTCGGCATGGCATATGTGGTAGACCAAGCAAACGTTATGTACACAAACCTGGATCACGGCGGGCTTCTTCCTCTCTTCGTCCTTTAGATCCTTCTCTCGTCCCACGACTGTGGTGTACTCAACATCTAGCCCAGCGACCCACTCATCATGTGAGTTTTCGAACATGTGTCTGAAGCGAGAAAGGCATCCTTTCACCGTCGCGGAAGTACGGGTGTAGATGACGTCGAACTCATCACCGGTGATGGTTCTAACCTTGTACTCATCGCCGATCGGGGAGATTTGGGACGCCATGGATTTGGGAGGAGGGTTAGGATTAGTGGAACTGCCGTAATGTGAATGGATGGGACAACTAGGAGCGAACCGCCGTAGTATTAAAGGACGTGCGGGGATGAGTAGGAGCGAACTGCCAGCGTGCGAATGGCAGGGTAGTGGCTTTCCATTCTCCCATGATACGGGCTTCCGGGAGCCCTTGGATCTGAGATCGAACGGTTGCATGGCGTGATTCTAGACCTATGGGTGAATATCCTATCCTGGAGGGTTATTCTTAAAATTTTCAGCAACTTAGCATGCGACCGTTTGATCTCAGATCCAAGGGCTGCCAGCAGCCCGTATCATGGTTGCGCCTACCATGACCATCGCGTCGCTCGCGCGGTCGCGCCTTGGAGATTTAACATGGTGCGTTAGCCTATCTGATGTTGGCATGTCATACATAGTCATCACTTAGTCACTCATACTACAACAAGGTTGGCTATAAGGTTGGCTATAAGTGTATTTTTTCCTCCTCTCTATCTCTTTCTTTGTACTCCCTCCGGTCCATAATATAAGAACATTTTTGACACTAGTGTAGTGTCAAAAACGTACTTATATAATGGGACACAGCGAGTACTAGTATTTATTGCATTTGCCATGGAGTGACCTCTTCGAATGAAATGGTGTTGCTAAGTTTGCTTCTTTTAATTAGTTATAGACTTAAAATTGTCTTTTCACCTAGGTACACGCGCTTAGCACCGTTTCTTCCTTGGGTCACCAAACTAGTCTCTCTCTTCTTGATTAACTTGCCACATCAGACTTTATGCCTATGTGGCAAGCTTAAGCACCTGTAGGAGCAAGTAAGTACAATAGTGCGCTTTACATGGCATTTTTGCATATGTGGAGGAAAGAGAGGCAAGGAAAAAGTGGAGAAGTGGGCTCTCATGCAAGAGCCAACCTCTACTACTACATGGTGGAGCATTGGGAGAGGCACCTGTGTGGAGGTGGTCAGGAATCGGGAGACTCACGCCCGTCGTAGCGCCGCAGTTAAAATGATAATGGCAAGTCAAATCACGGGGCCCCACCTGTCCAGCAGTAACTCACTATCAAATCACACAGCCCTATGTTTGCAGCAGCCTACTCCCTCGTTTTCTTGCGTCTCTGTCGAACCGACTAGGCGAAACTGTCCTGCCGCCTACCGGGCAGGAAAAGCCCCGCCCTCGACTTTTAAATAGTATACAGTATACTAATTTTGTATCCATGGATTGCGCCTGCGCCATGGAGCAAAGCATCTAGAAAACGGCGGTACACATGTACGGAGTATACAGCACGCCCGTCGCGTTCGCGTCGCACCCCAGACGGTCGATCGGTCTGGCACGCTGCTCTCCTAATGGAACGCATGTCATATTGCGTTCGCACACACATGTGGGACGGCAATTGAGAACTGACCATAGACACACTCCCCGGCCCCGCAAGTCGGGTGACTTAATAGAAGAGGGAGACGAGCAATAGTACTAGAGAAGTGTTGTACTATGTTGGTGCCTGGACAATTCCTGCAAGACACGGAAGATCAGTTCGTCCATGCATGTGACCAGACTCCAGCAGACACGCCTGGATTGGCTATCGTCTACATATCATGCAGGCTGTGTTGTACATGGCTGTAGTTGTGGTGAGAATTCTAAACAAAGGTTTCTTGTCATCTCGCAAAATTATGTGTCATGTGCTTCAGATCACTGCGAGGGTTAAACAACGACAACTGAGTTGGGCTAGTCATTGGGGGCACATGCACGAACAGTGACTACTCGGCTGCCATCTAGGTCAAGCCGGCTATGTTAATTAGGACATCTATCGACGGACCCCTTTTCTACGAGTTTATCTTTAATTTGAGCTTTGTTCCTCGTCTAGTTTGTCCGTCGGGATTCATGTTGTCTCCTTTGGGCAGTGATGTTATGATTTCTTGTCATGTGGCATTTTTTCGTGTTATATGTTATAATCCGGCGCTTCAGATCAAAATGACGACAACTGCACCTCCGGGCCACGTGCATGAAGACTTCTCGACAGTCATTGACGAGGTCAAGCCGGCTCCGGTAGACAAAAGAAAACTAAGTACTACTCCACTATATAGGCAGGAGCCTCCGCGCTTGCTTGCTAGTGTTGCTCTCTTCACACTGTCTCGGCCTCTCCAGATCGAAACACGACAGCGGTGGCCACTCTCTCTCTCTCTCTCTCTCTGCTCACCGCTGGTCACAGATCCAGCCGGATCCTCTCCGTCGGGGAAGGTGAGAAGGTGCAACGTTCACGCGGTCATCCTCGGCGACAGCTCTTACCCACTACTGGGCACGTCCCGATCAGCCTGCCTTGCCGTTCTCTCCCAAGCACAACTGGCGAGGGAGGGCCTCCGACCCCTTCTTCCTCGTTGCCGTAGTGTGGGCAGATCCGGCCTCCCGCCGCCCACCTAGCGACATCTCGGTGACCATCAGGTATAACTTCCTTTGAAACCGGCCTTGCTCTACTTCCCGAGCTCCTGATGTCGCTGCATTTGTAACTTTTACTATTTCTTAGGCCCCCTCGTAGATAGGATCGATCGGCTGTTCGAAAACCACCTAATTTTTTTACGTTTAAGAGGTAAAACTAGTTCATGCACTCGAATCTAGTACTACTTGGTTCAAACAAGGAAGAAAGGTGGTCGGGGTGGGGGAGGATTTGTTACCTGAATCTTGGACTTGGTCGAAAGAGGAAATAATGGGGGTGAAAAGTAGCAGAGACTAGCTATCCAACTGGTCTCTAGGTCTAATAGGGAAATAAAGGGAAACGCGGTACAAACTCAATATAAACCCGATCTATTGGTTGAAAAAGGAAAGAAAGTGGGGACTAGGGGACAAGTCAACAGAGTAAGTCCAGCACTAGATTTGTTAGCCTCACACAGTATAAGGTGGCTATACCGAACAAAAATGGGACCAACCCAGATCCTGTTCTGATGTTTGTTGCCCCGAGCCACTCTTATGTAATGCCACTGGTAAAATGTAGAAGTCGCACTGTTAAAAGTAAGGACAGGTTAAACCAATGTTGTTTTCAATGTAATGCCTCCAGTAATATGAATCAATGGCACTTCTTTACATGTCCTGCTAAAATTTCCCATTAAGATAAGTTGGTTATTTTCGTTAGAAATGCAACTATCCTAGTCCACCTACTCTCCCATGCCCAAAGTAATGTCGTATTTAACGGTTGTCATAGTTAATCCTAATGCCCACACTAATATCTAGCAATGCCACTGCTTTAGAAATTGCTACTGTCCTTGTAGGATTGCCATTCAGATAAGGAACATGCTTCTTTTCATTTGATGCATGTTTCATCACTTGTTAGTCACCCTCTTTTCCACCTTTTTTGTGCAAACAGATATATACATTTCATGCTCGATCTTAGTTGAACTGCACAAATGATATCCAAATTATAGTTGAGCATTCCAGGAGCTTCACAACCAACCTTGATGTTGCTCAATTTTATTGCAACTAATGATGAAGAAGCTCTATGGGTTTCGTTTTCTGATGGAAATGGAACCGGGGCTGGAGCCCTTTTCTTAAAAAAATGAAGAAGAAGCTGCTAGCTCACGGGACATTGCTTCATTTTAGGTGAACTGCACCAAAAGGTCCCATGAATTGAATCATCCATGTTGGTGACTGAAAGAGCCAGCTTCAGCATCCCAGTCTAAGCACCCCCGGCCTCCATCCTTGCGACGCACGGTACACCTTGTTTGCCACCTGCTCGACCCTAGTGTCACTGATAAAATGAAGTAATAATATAGTTAAAATAGAGTGAGTGTCATCTCTATCATTTCATTTCCAATGTAGATAAAGAAAGCGCTTCTCTTTGTTAAAGTATGTTTCATCAACTAGTCCCATCGTTAATGTTTAAGCGTTTTTGCAAAGTGGGGTGCTTAATTTTAGTTGATATGTACAAAAATAGAGATTTGAATGTCTCAAGGCGCCTCCTTGTACTACTGTTGTACATTGATGTTCATCACTGGCAGAAGGTGTATCTGGGAGTCTTGGGACGATGTCCAGTATGAGGTGTACCGTATGAGGCGTCGCAGGGCCCATCTCGCCCTCGCAGCATGGCATACTATGATACCATTGCAATATTTTCTTCTATTTATTTTGTGTGTTTCATCAACTAGTGCCACTATAATGTAATCACGCTTTTTCATTATCTGTGCAAACAGGGTTATTCAGCTGCATTTTGGTGGAACTGCACAAATGTACGTATGGAACCGGCATATATGCAGAGTGCGAGGTGTGCCAAGTAAAAATTACTGACACCAACCATGTTGCATGCACGCATTGGCATCCACCACAACCAGTGGGATGTGTGGCGCTCTCTGTGGACAGATCTTCATCGGCAGCAAATCCTCTAACCAAATACTAGTAGCTTATATTGGCAGTTTTCTAGGGAGTACTCTTTTCTGAAAGAAGCACCAATCTATTTTTCTTTATTTGTACTCTGTGTCACAACTTTGACCCAAAGGTCCAGAGCTATTTTAGGGTGATTGGCGTAGTACTCGGAGACTGATTGTAAGCATGATTTTCATTAGCTGTCACACTGATTGTAAGCATGAGCAGGTGGAAGATTAGGTTAGTGCGAAGCTTACCTTAAACCCTACCGCCGCCATTGAAATGAGGCGAGCATCGAGGGAACCGTGGAGAACGTCGGGGAAGCAACGTCGCGCCATCCGGGCTCCTCTTGCGGTGGGAGAAAGAATACTCCTGTGGCTCCGGCTGGCTCTGCACCCTCACGAACGGCACACCATACTCGATCGATTCGTTATCCTCTGGGTGCTCGACCTTCGACCTGTACGCCCACCACCTCCGCCTGACTGTCGCCTCGGGCGAATCTGTCTGCTCCATCGCCCATAGGAGATACTCGATGAACTCGGAGGACTGCGGCGTGACTGCCGCCGAGGAGTACATGTACATCGCCGCCGTCTCGCTCTTTCGCATACATTGCCACATGGCCCGCACCGTCCTCGAAATCTCCCACTCATTTTCAAACCAACTAAGGATCTCCTTCAACCTGGCTAACTTTTCCTGGTCGCCGCCGGCGATCTGCCTGATTCGCTGCTGCATCCTCTCCATAGATGTCGTTCTGAGTGGTCCGGTGCTAGCTTTGGAAGATGGGAGGAGAGACGGTGGTCTTGCAATAGAGAAGAGGGAGAGGAGAGGAGGTGGTTTTGGAATGGAGATGATGGAGAGGAGAGGAGGTGGTTTTGCAATGGAGAGAAGATCAGAAGAGGGAGAGGTGAGATGGTGGTTTTGGAATGGAGATGATGGAGAGGAGAGGAGGTGGTTTTGGAATGGAGATGATGGAGAGGAGAGGAGGTGGTTTTGCAATGGAGAAGATCAGAAGAGGGAGAGGCGAGACAGTGGTTTTGGAATGGAGATGATGGAGAGGAGAGGAGGTGGTTTTGCAATGGAGAAGAGGGAGAGGAGCATGCGACAGCGATTTAGGATTGGGCGAGAGGGCCGGCACGCTGTGACTGGATCAAAATCAAAATCAATTCACCCTTCAATTAAGAAAGCGACCCCACATTAACTAGTCTCCCTTTTATTCTGGGTCATAATTGACCATGATTTTCGCACATAAAATATATGTTATACGTTGCAAAAATAATATAATTTGAAAGTACATTCAGATACGAACCAAACGATACAATTTTTGGTGACATGCATTCACATTTTGCTTGTCACATACAGTACGTGGTCAAACTTTGACCCAAAATACGCAAAACAACAAAAAAATACTTCCAAGACCAGCGCCGCTCTTCCGCTCTTCTCCTCTTAAACCACCGCCGCTCCTCTCTTGTTCCAATCTAAATCCAGCGCCGCTCCTCTCCTCTTCCATTTCAAAACCACCGCCCCTCCTCTCCTGTTCCAGTCCAAAACCAGCGTCGCTCCTCTCCTGTTCTAATCCAAAACCAGCGCCGCTCCTCTCCTCTTCCATTCAAAAACCACCGCGAGCGAGTGAAGGTGCTGTGGAGAAGTAGATCGATGGAGGAGCACAATCGATACGTGAGGATCGCAGACGGCGACCCTGTGAAGCTAGCTAGGATGTTGGAGATACAATCTTGGTTTGACAACAAGGACCAACTAGCGGCGACGGTGACATCCATGGCCAAATATCTGCAACAGAGCGAAGAGGCAGCGATACTCCCGGAGGGAGTCGCGCCGGAGTACATAGAGCTGCTCCTCTGGGCCATGGAGCAAACAGATTCACCGAATCCGATCGTGAGGGAGCGGTGGTGGGAGTATCAATCCCAGATGGAGCATCCACCAGAGATTGAAGGATCGAGCATCTACATGGTGCCGTTTGTGAGGGTGTCCTGCCAGAGCGAGCCGGTGGACTCTTCGTCGACCGAACCCAACTACAAGAGGAGAAAAGCAGTTGGCCCGACGACGCTTCCCCGCCATCGTCTCCCTCACTGTTCACATCGTCTCACGGGGCGACTGTCTGCCGTCGAGGAATAGGAGGGGGCTGTCCCCCTCCTATTGTCAGGAGGAGCTTAGGGTTGTCAGTATTTGCAGGTTGTGAATTGTGTTTTGTGTTGTGTATTTTGAGAGTACTTTCATATATGAATGTCTTTTGAATTTCAGATTTGCAGTATTGAGCATATAAAGAATTTTATGAATTCTAGAGATCTATTTTTAGCACTTAAAAAAAGTAGTTTCATAGCAGTATAAAAGTGCAGACGAGAAGAAACTGCAAGTTTCAGTTTCAGATAAGAAACTGCAAGTTCAATTTCAGATAAGAAACTGCAACTTTCAGAGGCAGAGCATTTATATTAACACAACCTTTTCAAACAGGGTTAACATCATGTTGGAAGTATTATTCGTGGTCAAAAATGGAACTACCAGCCAGTTAACATCATGCTGATCAACATTCATGCATAGCACATCTTCATATGATGCACAGTCAAAATGCCCACACAATGTTGAGTGTGCGAAACACACAGAAAACGAGGGACGAAGTTTTGGCAAGTGTTGGACGTGGTTTTGGGCTGCCCCGTCTAGGCTTTCATTTTTAACATGCGCAGCCCACGACCTCGGATGGGAAGGCCTGTTTGTATTTTCTTAGGGCCATCATGTATCGACCGGCCTATGGATCTCCCATCCGAGGTTTTATTTTTGGCAGCCCAATTTATGTATTTTTTTGAAGAAAACGCAGAGGTTTGTTCTATTTTTCTATATAAGAATAGGAACGCCAGGTCCAACTTATGTTTCTCTTCTAACTATATTATATATATTTAAATTATTTTATATGTTATTATATATTATTTTTATTGTCATCATATATTTAACAGATACTTACATATGTAAGAAAACAATATCCCACATCTTATTAACTTATAAAAATAATTTCTTAACAATAAAGTCCTGGATTGTTTTGGCACGAAAATCCTGGTGATTGTGTACAAAAGCTTGGTAAGATTTAAGGACGAATGTAATAATATCACTTATTATTTATATATATATATAACAAAATGCTCAACCCCTTTTTATTTTTAGATAACATTGCTGTCCCAACCCAACATTATAATTAGAATCAGCCCAGCAAAATCGTGTATCTAGATAAAGTGCAAATGGCCTGTAATTTTTTAGGAAATAAAATAAATGGGCCGCATGAAAGCTACATTAATTGTTCACCCAGCCCAGCTAATGGCTGTAATTCAAAAAAAAGATCAAATTGACTGTAAATTCTACCGCGCAAAAAAAAGACTGTAAATTCTGAAAAAATGGGTTGAATACGTGCCACATTTTTGGAGGCTGAAATGTGGGCCAATAGGTCGAAGCCAACGCAAGTCGTTGTCAATTTAGTCAACAAATGATTCTGACATGTTAGCCGTTGGATTACATCCAACGGCCGGCATCCATCTTCAATCTCTCGTCTTCTTGCTCCAGCGCCGCCGGGACCACCTCCCAGCTCCTGCTGCTAGCAGCTCTGCTTAGCACGCTTTGCTATGAAGCGTTACTCCACCGTTGGCCAGGCCATCCCTCCACCCCTCCACACCTCCAGTTCTTCTCCACCGACTGCCGAACCACACCGCACAAGAACCAGTTAACCCTCGTACACCTCTCCGTCTGCGACTTTACTCCCGCATCTTCCCATCTCCGGCTCGTTGCTGTCTGGGGCCTCGCCGTCGTCCACCACCTTGGATGCGCTCGGCGCGGCGTGGTCAACGTGGTCAACGAACGACACCATCGGAAGTAGACTGTGCGTGGAGAGGCTGACAGCTGGGTCCACGGCCGCACACAAGGAAATGCCTCCTTATTAGGCGCAAAATAATGATTCCTCCACGTGACATCTGGGACCCACCGGAAGGGCCTATGTATTTCGCGAAAAAAACGTGCCCCCCGCTGACTTGTCGGACCCACCAGCTATCTTCGCACGCAAGGAAGTGCCTCCTTATTACGCACAAAAAAAATGAATACTCCCCCTGCCAGCTGGAACCCCGCATACTGGGAGGCTGACTTGTGGGCCTACCAAGTTGACGGGGACGGAGGGCTTTGTCAACTTAGTCAATATGAACAATTCTAGCTCCTATTACCGTACGATGTTCATCCAACGGTTGTAGTGCTTCTTCAACCTCTGGTCTTCTTGCTCCAGCCGCCCAAACCAGCGCCGGTCGTGCCGCGTGCTCCTGCCTCCCGTGGCCGGCTGTGATGCCGCGAAGGCCTCACCGCCCCCTACTACTCCCACCGCTGGACAGGCCATCCCTCTACTCACCCACACCCCCTGTTATTCTGCGGCGACGCTACCTCTTGAGCACTGCGTTGGATTTCCTCGAAGAGGAGAGGATGATGCAGCAAAGTAGCGTAAGTATTTCCCTCAGTTTTTGAGAACCAAGGTATCAATCCAGTAGGAGACCACGCACAAGTCCCTCGTACCTACACAAAACGATAGCTACTCGCAACCAACGCGATTAGGGGTTGTCAATCCCTTCACGGTCACTTACGAGGGTGAGATCTGATAGAGATGATAAATAATATTTTTGGTATTTTTGATAGATAGATGCAAAGTAAAAAGTAAAAGGCAAAGTAAAAACAAAGCAAGTAAATAAAGCAATAGAGATTAATATGATGAGAATAGACCCGGGGGGCATAGGTTTCACTAGTGGCTTCTCTCAAGAGCATAGATATTCTACGATGGGTGAACAAATTACTGTTGAGCGATTGCCAGAATTGAGCATAGTTATGAGTATATCTAGGTTATGATCATGTATATAGGCATCACATCCAAAACAAGTAGATCAAAACGATTCTGCATCTACTACTATTACTCCACTCATCGACCGCTATCCAGCATGCATCTAGAGTATTAAGTTAAAAACAGAGTAACGCCTTAAGCAAGATGACATGATGTAGAGGGATAAATTCATGCAATATGATAAAAAACCCATCTTGTTATCCTCGATGGCAACAATACAATATGTGCCTTGCAACCCTTTCTGTCACTGGGTAAGGACACCGCAAGATTGAACCCAAAGCTAATCACTTCTCCCATTGCAAGAACTACTAATCTAGTTGGCCAAACCAAAAAGGATAATTTGAAGAGACTTGCAAAGATAACTCAATCATACATAAAAGAATTCAGAGAAGAATCAAATATTTTCCATAGATAATATTGGATAATAAACCCACAATTCATCGGTCTCAACAAACACACCGCAAAAAAGAAAATTACATTGAATATATCTCCACGAGAGAGGGGAAGAACATTGTATTGAGATCCAAAAAGAGAGAAGAAGCCATCTAACTACTAGTTATGGACCCGAAAGTCTGAAGTAAACTACTCACACTTGATCAGAGGGGCTATGGTGTTGATGTAGAAGCCCTCCGTGGTGGATGCCCCCTCCGGCGGAGCTTCGGAATAGGCCCCAAGATGGGATCTCGTGGATACAGAAGGTTGCGTCGGTAGAATTAGGTTTTTGGATCCTTTTCTGATCGTTTGGGGATATGTAGGTATATATAGGAGGAAGGAGTACGTCGGTGGAGCGTCAGGGGGCCCACGAGGTAGGGGGGCGCGCCCAGGGGGGGCGCGCCCTCCACCCTCGTGACCGCCTCTGGCACTTCTTGGAGTAGGGTCCAAGTCTCCTGGATCACGTTCGGTGAGAAAATCACGTTCCCGAAGGTATCATTCCGTTTGGACTCCGTTTGATATTATTTTTCTTCAAAACACTGAAATAGGCAAAAAAAACAGCAATTCTGGGCTGGGCCTCCGGTTAATAGGTTAGTCCCAAAAATAATATAAAAGTGGAAAATAAAGCCCAATATAGTCCAAAACAGTAGATAAAGTAGCATGGAGCAATCAAAAATTATAGATACATTGGAGACGTATCAGGCATCCCCAAGCTTAATTCCTGCTCGTCCTCGAGTAGGTAAATGATAAAAAAGAATTTTTGATGCGGAGTGATACTTTGGCATAATTTCAATGCAAATCTTCTTAATTGTGATATGAATATTCAGATCCGAAAGATTCAAGACAAAAGTTCATATTGACACAAAAATAATAATACTTCAAGCATACTAATCAAAGCAATCATGTCTTCTCAAAATAACATGGCAAAAGAAAGTTCATCCCTACAAAATCATATAGTTAGGATATGCTTCATTTTCGTCACACAAAGATGTTCCCAACTTCTATACCCCCGATGACAAGCCAAGCAATTGTTTCATACTTAAATAATCTCAAACTTTTTCAACCTTCACGCAATACATGAGCGTGAGCCATGGATATAGCACTATGGGTGGAATAGAATATGATGATGGGGATTATGTGGAGAAGACAAAAAAGGAGAAAGTCTCACATTGACGAGGCTAATCAATGGGCTATGGAGATGCCCATCAATTGTTGTCAACATGAGGAGTAGGGATTGCCATGCAACAGATGCACTAGAGCTATGAATGCTCAACAAAAGAAAACTAGTGGGTGTGCATCCAACTCGCTTGCTCATGAAGACCTAGGGCATTTGAGGAAGCCCATCGTAGGAATATACAAGCCAAGTTCTATAATGAAAAATTCCCACTAGTATAAAAAGACAACTTATGAGACTCACTACATGAAGAACAAGGTGCTACTTTGAAGCACAATATATGAGACTCACTATATGAAGAACAAGGTGCTACTTTGAAGCACAAGTGTGGAAAAAGAGATAGTAGCATTGCCCTTTTTATTTATTTTCTTTTTTTTGGCCTTTCTTTTTTTGGCCTTTCTCTCTTTTTTTTGGGCAATGCTCTATTAATGATGATCATCACACTTCTATTGATTACAACATAAGGATTACAACTCGAAACTTAGAACAAGATATGACTCTATATGAATGCCTCCGGCGGTGTACCGGGATGGTGCAATGAATCAAGAGTGACATGTATGAAAATAATGCATGGTGGCTTTGCCACAAATACGATGTCAACTACATGATCATGCAATGGCAATATGACAAAAGTAATGTATGTCATGATGATGATGATGGAAGTTGCATGGCAATATATCTCGGAATGGCTATGGAAATGCCATGATAGGTAGGTATGGTGGCTGTTTTGAGGAAGATAAAAGGAGGTTTATGTGTGACAGAGCGTATCGTATCACAGGGTTTGGATGCACCGGCGAAGTTTGCACCAACTCTCAAGGTGAGAAAGGGCAATGCACGGTACCGAAGAGGCTAGCAAAGGTGGAAAGGTGAGAGTGTGTATAATCCATGGACTCAACATTAGTCAAAAGAACTCATATACTTATTGCAAAAATTTAGAAGTCATCAAAAATCAAGAACTACGCGCATGCTCCTAGGGGGATAGATTGGTAGGAAAAGACCATCGCTCGTCCCCGACCACCACTCATAAGGATGCACAAGCCAGGTACACTTCATGCTTCAAATTTGTTACACAACTTTAACCATACGTGCATGCTACGGGACTAGCAAACTTCAACACAAGTATTCTTTGAATTCATAATTACCCAACTAGCACGACTTTGATATTATCACCTCCATATCTCAAAACAGTTATCAAGCATCAAACTTATCTTAGTATTCAACGCACTCAAAAGAAAGTTTCACATATCTTGAACACCAAGTATATTAACATTAAACTAATTACCATGCTATTAACGACTCTCAAAATAATCTAAGTGAAGCATGAGAGTTCAATAGTTTCTTTAAAACAAATCCACCACCGTGCTCTAAAAGATCTAAGTGAAGCACTAGAGCAAAAATTATCAAGCTCAAAAGATATAAGTGAAGCACATAGAGTATTCTAACAAATTCCAACTCATGTATGGCTCTCTCAAAAGGTGTGTACAGCAAGGATGACTGTGGTAGACTAACAAGCAAAGACGCAAATAATACAAGATGCTCCAAGCAAAACACATATCATGTGGTGAATAAAAATATTGCTCCAAGTAAATTACCGATGTAAGTGGACGAAAGAGGGGATGCCTTTCGGGGCATCCCCAAGCTTTGACTTTTTGGTGTCCTTGGATTATCTTGGGGGTGCCATGGGCATCCCCAAGCTTAGGCTATTGCCACTCCTTGTTCCATAATCCATCAAAAGAATTCACCCAAAACTTGAAAACTTCACAACACAAAACTCAACAGAAATCTCGTGAGCTCCATTAGAGAAAGAAAGCAAAGAAATACTTAAGGTACTGTAATGAAATCATTCTTTATTTATATTAGTGTTAAACCTACTGTATTCCAACTTCTCTATGGATTATAAACTAATTTACTAGCCATAGATTCATCAAAATAAGCAAACAACCCGCGTAAAACAGAATCTGTCAAAAACAGAACAGTCTGTAGCAATCTGTAACTAACGCAAACTTATGGAACTCTAAAACTTCTACCAAAATAGGAAGTCTTGGACAATTTGTTTATTGAACAGCAGCAAAAAGAATCAACACAAAATCACGTTCCTGTGATTTAACAAAATTATATTCGTGCGCGCAAAGTTTATGTTTTTCAACAGAATCAAATCAACTATCATCGTAGGTTATCCTATAGGTTTTACTTGGCACAAACACTAACTAAAACACAAAACCACATCCAAACAGAGGCTAGATGGATTATTTATTCCTAAACAGAAACAAAAACAAAAAACACAAAATAAAATTGGGTTGCCTCCCAACAAGCGCTATCGTTTAACGCCCCTAGCTAGGCATAAAAGCAAGGATGGATCTAGGTATTGCCATCTTTGGTGGGCAATCCATAAGTGGGTCTCATGATAGATTCATATGGTAATTTTATTTTCTTTCTAGGGAAGTGTTCCATACCCTTCTTTAAGGGAAATTGGAATCTAATATTCCCTTCCTTCATATCAATAATTGCACCAATCGTTCTAAGGAAAGGTCTACCAAGAATAATAGGACATGAAGGATTGCAATCTATATCAAGAACGATAAAATCTATGGGCACATAATTCCTATTTGCAACAATAAGAACATCATTAATTCTTCCCATAGGCTTTTAAATAGTGGAATCCGCAAGATGCAAGTTTAGAGAGCAATCATCAAAATCACAGAAATCTAGCAAATCACACAAAGCTTTGGGAATAGTAGAGACACTAGCACCCAAATCACACAAAGCATGAAACTCATAATCTTTAATTTTAATTTTAATAGTAGGTTCCCACCCATCATAGAGTTTTCTAGGGATAGAAACTTTCAACTCGAGTTTTTCTTCATAAGATTGCATCAAAGCATCAACAATGTGTTCGGTAAAGGCCTTATTTTGACTATAAGCATTAGGAGAATCTAGCACGGATTGCAACAAGGAAATACAACCAATCAAAGAGCAATTTTCATAATTAAATTCCTTGAGATCCAAAATAGTGGGTTTAGCAACATCTCGGTTTTATTTATTTCAATCCCACTTTCATCAAATTCGTCATCAAGATCTAGAAACTCCGAATTCTTAGAACGCCTTCTAGGTAAAGGAAGATCATATTCAGTTTCATCAAGATTCATATTGCAAAACAAAGATTTAATGGGGGACACATCAATAACTTTTAGATCTTCATCTTGATTTTCATAGGAATTCGGTTTAGCGGCCATCTTATTGACTAAGGTAGCTTGCATATCCGAAATTTCAGCGGTCATCTTTTCAAGATGAGCAATTTGGGCCCTTATACCATCAAATTCTTTAGACATATCATCGAGTTCTTTATTCATATAGCTCATAAAACCTTTTTGTTCCTTTAGTTCGTTTCTAAAGAAATTATTGTGCTCAAATTGCAAAACCATAAACTTTCTGACATTATTTTCGATCTCCTCTAGCCTTTTAAGATGAAGATCACAAAATCTAGGTAAAGCCATCGCGATAAGCAAGCAAGCTAACACACGAGCAAACAAAAAGGCAACGGAAAAAAGGCAAACGGGAAAGAGAGGAGGAGATTGAGAAAGAGAGGGCGAATAAAACGGCAAGGGTGAAGTGGGGGAGAGGAAAACGAGAGGCAAATGGCAAATAATGTAATGTGAGCGATAGGGATTGCAATGGGTACTTGGTATTGTTGACTTGCTTGCGTGAGCCTCCCCGGCAACGGCACCAGAAATTCTTCTTGCTACCTCTTGAGCACTGCGTTGGATTTCCCCAAAGAGGAGAGGATGATGCACAAAGTAGCGTAAGTATTTCCCTCAGTTTTTGAGAACCAATGTATCAATCCAGTAGGAGACCACGCACAAGTCCCTCGTACCTACACAAAACGATAGCTACTCGCAACCAACGCGATTAGGGGTTGTCAATCCCTTCACGGTCACTTACGAGGGTGAGATCTGATAGATATGATAAATAATATTTTTGGTATTTTTGATAGATAGATGCAAAGTAAAAAGTAAAAGGCAAAGTAAAAACAAAGCAAGTAAATAAAGCGATAGAGATTAATATGATGAGAATAGACCCTGGGGCCATAGGTTTCACTAGTGGCTTCTCTCAAGAGCATAGATATTCTACGGTGGGGGAACAAATTACTGTTGAGCAATTGCCAGAATTGAGCATAGTTATGAGTATATCTAGGTTATGATCATGTATATAGGCATCATGTCCAAAACAAGTAGATCGAAACGATTCTGCATCTACTACTATTACTCCACTCATCGACCGCTATCCAGCATGCGTCTAGAGTATTAAGTTAAAAACAGAGTAACGCCTTAAGCAAGATGACATGATGTAGAGGGATAAATTCATGCAATATGATAAAAACCCCATCTTGTTATCCTCGATGGCAACAATACAATACGTGCCTTGCAACCCTTTCTGTCACTGGGTAAGGACACCGCAAGATTGAACCCAAAGCTAAGCACTTCTCCCATTGCAAGAACTACCAATCTAGTTGGCCAAACCAAAAAGGATAATTCGAAGAGACTTGCAAAGATAACTCAATCATACATAAAAGAATTCAGAGAAGAATCAAATATTTACCATAGATAATATTGGATCATAAACCCATAATTCATCAGTCTCAACAAACACACCGCAAAAAAGAAGATTACATCGAATAGATCTCCACGAGAGAGGGGAAGAACATTGTATTGAGATCCAAAAAGAGAGAAGAAGCCATCTAGCTACTAGCTATGGACCCGAAGGTCTGAAGTAAACTACTCACACTTCATCGGAGGGGCTATGGTGTTGATGTAGAAGCCCTCCGTGGTGGATGCCCCCTCCGGCGGAGCTCCGGAACAGGCCCCAAGATGGGATCTCGTGGATATAGAAGGTTGCGGCGGTGGAATTAGGTTTTTGTCTCCTTTTCTGATCGTTTGGGGATACGTAGGTATATATAGGAGGAAGGAGTACGTCGGTGGAGCGTCAGGGGGCCCACGAGGTAGGGGGCGCGCCCAGGAGGGCGCCCTCCACCCTCGTGACCGCCTCTGGCACTTCTTGGAGTAGGGTCCAAGTCTCCTGGATCACGTTCGGTGAGAAAATCACGTTCCCGAAGGTTTCATTCCGTTTGGACTCGGTTTGATATTCCGTTTCTTCGAAACACTGAAATAGGCAAAAAACAGCAATTCTGGGTTGGGCCTCTGGTTAATAGGTTAGTCCCAAAAATAATATAAAAGTGGAAAATAAAGCCCAATATAGTCCAAAACAGTAGATAAAGTAGCATGGAGCAATCAAAAATTATAGATACGTTGGAGACGTATCAGGCGACAGCAGCCTCACACCGCAGTCAAACCAGTGAACCCTCGTACTCCTCTTCGCGTGGGCATCCACTGCTGCGTCTTCCCCGGCTCCGAGTCGTCCCCTTCCCAGGCCTCGCCGTCGTCCACCGCCGTGGTGCTCTCGGCGCGGCGTGGTCAACGTGGTCAAGGAACGACTTCCATCGGACATGGACTGTATGTGGAGAGGCTGACAGCTGGGTCCACGGCCGCAGCAAGGAAGTACCTCCTTATTATGCGGAAAATAATGATTCCTCCACCTAACAGCGGGGACCCACCGGACGGGCCACCGTATTTCGCGAAAAAAAGTTTCCCCCTGACTGCTGGGACCCACCAGCTACATCTTCGCACGCAAGGAAGTGCGTTCGGGCAAAAAAAACGATTCGCCCCCTGACTACTGGGACCCACTAGCTACATCTTCGCACGCAAGGAAGTGCGTCCGGGCAAAAAAAAACGATTCGCCCCCCTGACTGCTGGGACCCACCAGCAACACCTTCGCACGCAAAGGAAGTGCGTCCGAAAAAAAACAATTCACCCCTCTAACTGCTGGGACCCACCAGCTACATTTTCGCGCGCAAGGAACTGCCTGACAGTCGGGACCCACCTGGTCGAAGCGTACGTAGCGTTGTCATTCTGGTCGCGAACGTGTATGTACATATATACTGATCGATGTAGAGGCACGTACGTGTCATAGTAGAGGCGCGTACGTGTCGTAGTAGAGGCGTGCATGTAGCATGTACACGTACGTACAGCGGCCAGGGTGCAAGAAAGAAAATACGGCACGTATGTGTACATACGGGTGGGGTCTCGAATGCCTAGTCGCGCACACGTACGGCAAGGGCTCGTGTTCATGGGGAGGCAACGACATGCGTCGTGTTCATGGGGAGGCAACGGAATGCGTCGTGTTCATGGGGAGGCAACGGAATGCGTCGTGTTCATGGGGAGGCAACGGAATGCGTCGTGTTCATCGGGAGGCAACGGAACGCGTGGGAGCCAAACGGCTTGGACGGAACAGGCGATGGAAACGAGGCCTGGCGTAGCGCAAAACGGAGGAAACAGACCTCCTATGGTCGAAACGGGGGTCCTGTTGATCGGGAGGGGTGTGCCGTACCGCAAAACGGTCGAAACGGACCTCCTACGGTCGAAACGGGGGTCCTGTTGATCGGGAGGGGTGTGGCGTACCGCAAAACGGAGGAAACGGACCTCCTACGGTCGAAACGGGGGTCCTGTTGATCGGGAGCGGTGTGGCGTACCGCAAAACGGACGAAACGGACTTGTGTTGGAGCGCTAGGGTCGAAACGGGGGTCCTGTTCATTGGGAGGGGTGTGGCGTACCGCAAAACGGGACTCCACGGGATACTGTTCATCTCCACCGTCGACCTCCTCCAGCCTCCACGGGCTACTGTCGACCTCCTCCAGCCTCCACGGGCTCCTGTTCATCCAGCCTCCACCGTGCGCTACTCCATTGGCTACTGTTCAACCACCCCTCCACGGGCACCCCTCCACCGTCTACTGTTCATCTAGCCCTCCACACCACGGGGTCCTGTTCAACCACCCCTCCACGGCCACCCCTCCACCGTCTACTGTTCATCCAGCCCTCCACACCACGGGTTCCTGTTCATCCAGAGGCAACGCCACCGCTCACTGTTCATCCAACCCCCCCCCCCCCCCCCCCGCAATGCTCACTGTTCATCCCAGAGGTAGCATCGATCGGCTTCAGTTAGCAGCAGTAGTGAAGGAATCCTCCATCGGATTCAGTTAACAGCCATCGATCGATCGCTTGGGTTCAGTAACGCGTAGCCTGTAGTGCAATCGCTCGGGTTCAGTTAGAGCCCAACGCCTCGCTCGGGTTCAGTTAGAGCCAACGCCTTGCACCTGTACGAGAGAAACGCGCATCGCTCGGCCCCCGACCTCCCACCATAACCGGTAACTCCCCGAAATTTTCCTCCCCCTCGCTTCTACCACGGTTTTTTCCGTCATGGACGGCCCAAAGAATGTCATGCGGCTGCGTCTCCAGCCCGCCCAGGACGAAAAACCTATTTTCTGTCGTGATTTTTTGTCATAGAAGTAGGAGCCCACCACATCTATGATGATACCGGGTTTTGTCACAATTATCATCATGGAAGTGTCATATGTATGACAGAAAAAAAATTCGTTCGGCCCAAAATGTCACGGATGCGTCTTTTTCTTGTAGTGATGGGTGCCTGGAGAGGGCATGCTGGGCGATGCTGCTGTAGAGGATGAGAGAGAGCAGAGAGATGAGAGGTAGAGAGAGCAGAGAGAGGCATTGATTGCTGCAGCTACTGATCTGGTCCTGCAGAGAAAAAAGAGATAGGTGAGGAAGAGAGAGAGAGAGCAGAGAGATAGAGACAGTAGTGAGAGATGCGCACACCACCGAACCCTTTCGATTCTATTGCAATGTCAAATACAGTAGTTTTTGTGTTCTAACTCTCTTGGAGAATCTGCAACCTCGGCCACGAGCCCACGGTCTCAACTTGAGCTTGTCGAGGCGGATGTTTTGCGAGCTGCTGGCACGCCGTGTGCAGCCCCAGCGCCAACGATAGCCCGATCATCCCAGCGGCCGAGGTAGCCAACCAGCTTGGCCTTTGCCCTCGCTGCACCGCCGTCGAAGTGCGCGACCGTAGTGGAGTAGCTCTACAGGGCGGCTGCATGGAGACCGGCAGAAGCTTGTGAAGAGCCATGACTGTGATCGATAGCAGCAATCTCGATTTTGAATTCTTCTTTTGTTTCCCTTTGAGTTGATGGGGGTTAGATGTACTTCAGACAAGGCTTCAACAAGGAAGAGCGGAAAACCACTAATACTTTTTAGTATTGGATGATGTAGTGTACTATCTATCTATCCATTCAAGAAAATTGATGGCGATGGAATCCGCGTGTGTGCGTGTGTGGCTGTGCCTCTGGTCGCTCGATGGTTTTTCAGGTTTTGTAAAGTATGAAACTATTGGTCCTATTCTGAATTCTAATAATGTTGATCACCAGGGACAAAGAGATCAGAGGACGGATGGAAGGGATGGCGACAACGTCATATTCGAAAGGGAATAACGCTAGAATACCTTGTTGTTGCTACCTGTCAGAGTTCATAATTATGAAGTAAATTACTTGGCATTGCTTAGTTGCCAAACTTGACAGTTGCTAAGACCTTCTGTCGACAAGATACACAAACGTACAATTTCATGGTAAGTTAACGTCTTCTGATGGATTTTGTTTGCCTTTCTTGACAAGAAAACTATAACTATCTGCTTACAGTTTATCAAAGGTAATCTGCCAGTGACATGAGAAGTATGTTCATTGATTTCATGTGGACTAACTTATTGGATGATTTTATTAATTTCTTATAGCTTCACTCAAATAATTCTCCCTATATTTTTGGGTAATTCATTTCATCCAATAGTTGATAGTTGCTTCATTATTACAAAAATTGATCAGACCAGGAAAAGAGATCTTATGATAGTTTTTTCGTTATTACGAAAAATTCATTGGAGAGAAAAATAAATCTTATCTGATAGTTTGAACTTTTTCCCCATTATCTGAGAAAAGTTCTCCCTAGATCGCGGATGCAATCGTGGCATGAGATTGTTAAGAGTGAAGACATGCATATGGGTACTTTCCACTGGCACATTACTAATGAAAAGAATAGCATCATATTTTATTTACCCAACTATTGCTCTCCAAAACTAATCCTATTATTTGCTTTCTATAGGTACTATGTAGAGTATTCGAAGAGGTCATCTTCATGAAACTAGCAGAGGATAGACATTAGGAAAAATGAGAGATGAGGTGAGTTTTTGTTATTCACCATCCAATTCAAGCATCACACAAATTAAGCATTACTATTCAAAGGATGCATATAGGGATGGCAATGGGTAGGGTATGGGCGGGTACAACCTCCTTCTACCCAAACCCATACCCATAGAAACTTTCCATACCCACCCATTTCAATACCCATGGGCATAAATTGATACCCATGCCCATGCCCATCGGGTATCCTGTACCCAATGGGTATCCCTTGATACCATATATAGCATTTAAATGTTGAATTTTTTTTTGGAGAAATGCATCTGAAATTCAAGTGATATGGGCGGGCATTATGGCACCAACATAGTCTCCTCTGATGGGTGGCTTCTTGGAGGCATCAAGGGAGTATGAGCAGCGATTGGTGGAAGCCCGACGTAGTGGGAATGGGCAACTGGAATTGGGGGTCACTAGATCAAGAATTTAGAGGAGTTTGATAGTGACGAGTCAAGATTTCATTGTTTCAAGAAGTTACATAGACGTCAGAGGAGTGTCGAGCATGCGATTGCAGGCCTATGACCTATGGCTGGTTTAGAGAATACAAGATTTAGGGTTGGGCCATAGAAGTTAGATGCTTACCCAACATATCATAGGAAATTTTTTGATTTATTAGTTTCTTTTGGGTATCCATTGGGTTACCCATGGGCGCAATTGAATACCCATGCCCTACCCATAGATTTTGCAGGTATGGATACCCATTACCCGTGGGTATAAAATCTTTCCAAGTCATGCACATGCCCATTGTTTTTGGGTAGGGTACCCGCGGGTACCCATACCCATGGGCAAAACTGCCATCCCTAGATGCATAGTTAACCTATTCATCCTTTCTAGAGGAATTAATAAGTTATTAAAATTTGTGTCCCGTTGCAATGCACGGGCTCTTTTGCTAGTTTTTTTAATAATAAAGCACGGATTGACTCCTTGGGTTCACCGTCGTGGCGCTTTTGAAAAAAACCGCCTGCTATTTTTTCTATTCAACCCGCCATCCTTTATTAAAGTGAGAAAATGTTTCGCTCGGGATGTTTTCTAAAAAACCCTATAATTTCTGATATTCAACTCGCGGCCCACAAACACACACGGGCTCCCAATTTAAACCAATAAGGATGCTAGCCGACCCTCCTCCACGGAGCTCCCTCGGATTGGCGCCTTCCTGGCCGTTTGATCTGGCCTTTAGCTCAGCTGCACCATTAGATCTTCACTCCCGGTCAATTCGTTTTTCACCTCACGGTCATTTTTATGTCCAATGACAAGTGGGCTGGTCTCGCGTGTTCATTGGTTGGGTCAACCGCGCCCCTGTGCGAGGGGATTTGCTGCCCAATCTCCACACGCCCCGACTGCGTCTCCTCTCATGTTGTGCAAGTTCCCAGGGCCCGCCCCACCGGACAAACCCTAGCCTCGCCAAGCCCCACAGCCCGCACTCCTCCCTCCTCCTCCATCCTCGTTAGCCGCCGCCGCCACTGTTCTGCCTCCCTCCTCCTCCATCCTCGTGAGCTGCCGCCGCCGTTCTGCCTCCCTCCTCTATGTCCTACGACCACACCGCCGGCAGGAACCTGTCGTTCGTGGCGCCATACCGCTACCGGGGTGCTGCGCAAGAGGCCAGGGGCCACCGCAACCGCGAGCCATGGGATGCCAGTTGATGAGCCTCCGGGCAAGAAGCCGACGGTGAGCACGCCATCAACAAGCCGCCAGGAGGACCTACTGGCGGGGCATTTGATGATAACCCCCCCCCCCCCCAGTTCGTGTGCCTTTGATCATAAGCCCCCTTTTGTGTCACTGACATGTGGGACCGGACCCCACATGTCAGTGACACAAAGGGGGGCTTATGATCAAAGGCGCACGAACTGGGGGGGGGTTATCATCAATTATTCCCCTACTGGCCGGTCCCGTGTCGTCGAGCGGCCGCCGGTTGCGCTGTCGTGGAGGAGGCGCACCATCAAGGAGCAGCAACGCTGATGAACTTCCTCTTCCATTCTGGCTGCACCTTCCCCGTTAGCTCTTCTTCCAGTCCCTTGCTTCGCCTCTGCTCCTGCTCACTCTCCCTCCGGTGCTCCTCAGCTTTCTTTCGATTTGGTTGTGCCTGCAGGTCCATGGACATTGTTAGAATGGTCAATTTATTCCAGTGTATTATTTTCAGATATCATGTTTGTTTAAGCCTCCAAGGTAATTCTCAAGAATCTTTTACTTGCTTGGCTACTATGTTAAAATGCATATGCTCCAGTTTGGTCACTTTTGATGGTTTTTTCAGCATACTATAATTTGGTCACTTTTGAGATTCAATTAGATAGCATAGTCTTCTCCAGGAGCAGCAAAATGGAGGTCAGGAATGTCAACTCTAATGTGCGCCAGGCTCAACGATGCCTACCTCCTTGTCCCTCCCAAATGACATGGTCCGCTTCAGCTCGCAGGTTGCCACTTCCTCTGTTCTCATTGATTTTCTTTGATCGGTGTACTGATGCACACTGAATGTGTATGAAAATGTTTTTGCTGGGGCATTTTAAGGAAGGCACTCAACAGGCCATCATTTGTCGAGCCCCCTGGATGGCGACTCGCGGGGCACCAGAGGCGACTCGCGGGGCACCCGCGGCGACCGTTGCCGGTCTTCGGCCGGAGCCGCTGGATCTGACTGCTGCGCGCGTTGGGGGCCGGTTCTGGGTGCTGGCGGACTCGGAGGATGAGGAGGACGACGGCGATCCGGCGCCGGACTACTCGCCCACTCCATCTGACGTGATTTGCGAGGCATTCAATCCGGGATACTCGGAGGAAGAAGTCGCTGCGTTAGTTGATGAAATCGTGCCGAGTGAGGATCCGGCGCGGCTCGGTCTGCGTTCTACCGATCGAGTGGAGGTGGTTCGCCGGATTGTGCACCGGAGGACGGCGGCGACGGTGATCCGGCCCTGGAAAGGGCCTTTGCCTAAGGTATGCATTCAACTTATTACTTTGCCAGATTATTTTCCGCAAGATGATTGGAACATAGTAGTTCGTAAGAAGAAGAAGAAGAGAGGGAGGCCGGATCCAGCGCCTCCGCCGCCGGCGACCAGGGCGGCGGACGGGATCAGGGCGGCCAGGAACCTCCGTTTGAATTCCCTACTCGGTGTTGAGTGGGCCGGTCAGGAGTGGGCCGGTTCCCGGATCATGCATGGGCATGAGGCCCATCATGGGGGTGTAGACGACGGCCTGGATCGATCAGCCTCGACTGGGTATGTGGCCCAGGAGAGCTGCATCCTGCTTCCCAGCCCGTCGAGAGCGCATGCACGTACGACGATAGCTTTGTGCCCATCGTTCGTGCGCCGCCGTCTAGGGTTCGCAAGACAGGCACGAAGGGATTCCCGTCCTGTGGGGATCGACGTGCGAGACGCATCCAGCCCTTGCCGGCCATGGCAGGCCGAGGGGAGGCTCCACCGCCAGCAAAGCGCTCCTCCGCAGGCGCTGCAGGTCGGGGTGGGGCGGCTCCCCCGCCGGTAGCGACCGCCGGACGGGGAGTTCTGGCGCAGAGTGGCCAAAGGCAACCGGCGGGAGGTTTCGGCGAGGCTGGTGCCGCGGGACGAGGTGGGCCCCCCGAGGGTGCGCCACCTCTGGGACTGCCCCCTCCGCAGCTGGCTCTTGGGAGGGGAGGCTTGAAGCCGACGACGCCGGCCTCGGTGCCCGCTACTAATGCTGCCGGGAGGGGGGTGGGGAGAGCACCACCTGCGCCGCCCCTTGCTCCCCAGGATGCGGGTAGAGGGGGACCTAGACCTCCCGCGCCGGGTTCTTCTGGAGATGGGCCGGCTGGCCGTGGCGCCGAACTTCGGCCTGTTGGAGGCGTGCCGGCAACCACAGGCAAGCCACCACCGCATTATGTTGCTAGGCCGGTGCAGAACCGGACCACTCAGCCTCAGTCGCACAATAAAGAGCCTAATGTTCCGCCCCGAGGCCAGTGGGGGGACGACGGATATGATGCATACGGTGAAGGATAGCACCGCGGCTCCTCGTCTACGGGAGGAGGGCGTGGTTACGCTTGGCAGAGCGACGGGTCGGCTGAGAGACCGTTTCTTGGGCCGGCCGGCGGTTTTGTTGAGGGGGCCTCCGGCCCGGATCACTGTCAGAGAGGAGGCTATCATGGCAACCGTGGTGGTAGGAGCTGGGGTCGTGGGAGATTTCGCCGCCCACCACCGCCTAGGGTGCCAGTTCCTACAGATGCTACGGAGGAGACTCGGCCTTCCTCGGAGCTTCCTCCACAGGCGATGGAGGTGGTGAAGGAGTTGGCCAATGTTGAGGTTACTGAGGCTGGGACGGTGGATGAGGCTACCGACAGGTCTGATGCAGAGAGGGCGTCCAAGTATGCTCGTAAGAAGGAGAGGATGATTTGCTATCGTTGTGGCGAGAAGGGCCACTTCATTGCTGAGTGTGTGGCCCAGCTGTGTGAGTCATGTGGCAAGCTTGCACATGAGTCGGGAGAGTGCCCGATTTTGCGTGACTTACCTCCGACTCTGAACATCTATGGAGTCTACTATGCTGAGCTCATGTTTTTTGAGTCCCCAGCGGCGAGAGAGGTCCCGGAGGATAACCCGAGTTTGACTACTGGGATTGTGAGAGCGACCCAGGGCGAGGTGACTTAGGCACAGATTGTGAGGAGGTTGCAAGAGTTAGCTCCCGGTGATTTTGTTTGGGAGTTGGTGCTCATCGAGGACAGAGTTTTTAAGGTTGATTTCCCATCTGTCCATGACTTGCAGAGATTGTTGAGTTTTGGCTTGTGTAAAGTTCCCGGTACTAAGTGTATTCTGGAGTTTAACGAGTGGAAACAGGTTGAGCCTAAGGGAAAACCGCTAACACAGGTATGGCTGCGGTTTTTGGAGGCTCCATCTAAGCCTCTGCAGGATGCTTGCGTTGTGGCCAGTTTGGGCATCATGGTTGGAAAGACAGAAAAAGTGGACATGGCTTTCACTCGTGCCAACGGGATTGCCCGGATTCTTGTAAGCATTCTGGATATTGAGTTTGTGCCTGATAAGGTCAACTGGACTTATAAGGGCGAGGTGTTCCCGCTAGATATTGAGTTCGAGGACACCGACTTATTTGATGACGCGGTTAACGGCAATGATGTTGACATGCACGACCGGGAGGGTGGTGCGGGGACTAAGGGGGCACTGTCAGATGAGCCCATGCGAGAGGGATCCAACGGTTCTCACGCTCAATCGGCCGGGAATGGATCGGAGGCCGAGCCCGCAGTCTCACCGGTGGTACCCATGACTACTCTGTGTTTTGGGTCTTTCGAGCCAGCCTCGGCACCTCCCAGGCTTTGGAGTGACAGGGTGGAGTCGGGTGATGACTTTGAGCGCACGCTTCCTTCGCTGGAGTTCGAGAGGGAGACTGGTGTGTCTGCTACTCGTCAGGCGAGTTCTTTGGGAGGCGATTCGGCGTGGAGGCAGGGTGATGGTTCTCTTGGTCTGCATACTCCCGCGGGCGCGACTTCGGTGTCGGCGATCGCGAGGGCGATGGGGTGTGGGGGAGGGGGTTCGGGACATGGAGTCCTCTCTCCCCCCGTCCCGATGCTGATGCAGGTGTCATCGGTGGCGTCGGCCCCGAGGGGGTCGGCTCCGGCTGCTGGAGGGACCTCGAGGCAGGCGGCCTCGACTCATTCTGCGACGGTGGTGGCAACCACTGTGGCTGCTGCTGCGGGAGGGGGGACGCTAGGGCAGGAGGCCCTGTCTCCACCCTCTTCTCCGATGGTCAGGAGGACCACCTCACCGAGGGCTTTCCCGTCTGAGCTGCCGGTTGGGGCGGGAGGAGACCGCGGGCAGGAGGCCCCTGTCTTACACTCCTCCCCACTTCCTGGTGTGGGGCACTCGTCCAAGGGGATCGGGAGCCTGCAGACGCCTTCTCTAGTGACTTCGGCACCACCTGTCAGAGTTTCGGTGCTAGGTTATACTAGGGAGGAGGTGATCGCGTTTGGTGGGATCCCGGACCCTATCTCCGAGGGGAGACGGATGAGTGCTCGCATCCTCGACGTCCCGGAGGTGGATGATATGCAGCAGCGGTGCGCTATGAGGGCGGCCAAGCTGCAGGAGGCTGCTTTTTCTTCTGGTATGTCCGTCAACTTGTCTAATTCCCTATTGCATTTTTCTAATGAGGACATTATAAATAATGCAAACCAGTTAGGAGTTTCACTAGGTGCTATGGATAGTGAAATTACCAATTCGGTGAATGATATATTAGACCTGGAGGCGGGACGTGCTTTAAAGACTATTCGTAATCTTGCAGCAGTTAAACCAATGAATGATGATGAGATAAATGCGTTAGGGGTTAGAGTGCTTGATAGCCTGTGTGCGGATCTAGTACCCACCAACCATGACACTGAGGAAGATGATGTGCCCCTACAGAATGACGCTAGCAATATTTGTGAACCCGGTCATGAGGAATGGGTGACTGAGCTTAGTAAACCTAAGCGTAAGTGGAAACGGAAGATTTATCCCGATTCTGCAGTTCGTAGGAGTGCTAGGATTCGAACCACAAAAAAATTCCATGATGAACTATGAGAGGAATATTTTGGAATAGCAGAGGTCTTAAGGACTTGGCTAAAAGAAGATTCCTGGCTGAGACAGCTCTAGAGCAGAAGCTAGATTTTGTTGCTCTATCAGAAATGGGTAGAGATAACTTTGCACCGTAGTTTCTCTCCTCACTGGTTGGTGGTATTGATTTCGATTGGCATTGCCTACCTCCGCGAGGAAGATCGGGTGGTATCTTACTAGGTGTGAGATGCGATTCACTTAAAGTCCGTAGTGTAGTGATGGGTGACTTCACGGTAAAGTTTCGAGTTAGGTCCAAGACGGATGGCTTTAACTGGGCTTTGGTGGCGGTATATGGTGCCGCGCAGCCCGAGTTTAAAGCGGAGTTTCTAGTAGACCTTGTTCGAATTTGTGGGTCAGAACAACTACCGATTTTAGTTGGAGGTGATTTCAATATCATCCGGAGGAGAGAGGAGAAGAACAATGATAACGTTGACGGCAGATGGTCCTTCATGTTCAACACCATTATTGAAAGCTTGGATCTGAGAGAGATAGAGCTCTCGGGCCGAAAGTTTACATGGGCCAACGCTCTGCCAAACCCAACCTACGAAAAACTTGATCGGGTTCTTGCAAGCGTGGAGTGGGAACAAAAATTCCCGTTGGTTACGGTGCAAGCTCTTTCGAGGGGAATATCTGATCATACCCCATTGTTCGTGGACTCAAGGGAGCCGAACCACGTGGGTAACAAGAACACCTTCTCATTTGAGACGTCATGGTTCGAACGTGAGGGGTTCTTAGATTTGATAGCCAGGGAATGGGTTAAAGATGTTCGAGGCAAAACTCCTGTTGAGCGATGGCAGAATAAGATTAGGCATTTGAGAAGCTTCTTGCGGGGTTGGGCTAAGCACCTTAGCGGTGTGTATAAGATTGAAAAGGATAGACTCCTTTCTCTTATACATGACCTGGACATAAAAGCCGAATCCAATATTTTATTACCCGCAGAGCTTCAGGTGAAAAATGAGGCGGAGAAGAGGTTAAAAGAACTACTCCGCGAAGAAGAACTGAAGTGGGCTTTACGTGCTAAAGTACGTAGAGTGGTCCAGGGGGACGCGAATACTCACTTCTTTCATTTAATTGCTAATGGCAAACACAGAAAGAAGCGAATCTTTCAGCTTGAGCAGGACGAGGGTACGATTGTAGGTCAGGATAACCTAAAAACGTACATCACCGACTATTATAAGCAGTTATTTGGTCCACCGGAGGATAATACGGTGTCCCTCTATGAGTCCAGAACTCAGGATGTACCTCAGCTTTCGGCTGCTGATAATGAGCTTCTGGTTGCCCCGTTCTCGGAGAAGGAGGTCTATGATGCTATTGCACAAATGAAAAATAATAAGGCTCCGGGACCGGATGGTTTCCCGGCCGAGTTCTATAAGAAGTGCTGGCACATTATTAAGGGGGATTTACTACCTATGTTTCATGATCTATTCTCTGGACAGCTTCAATTATTCCACTTGAATTTTGGGACTATCACACTATTGCTGTAACGCCCCGGATTCGTTGCGCCAGGTGTCTGCCAGTTATTCGCCGTTTTTGCCATGTCATTTGCTTGCGTGTTGCATTTTATCATGTCATCATGTGCATCTCATTTTGCATACGTGTTCGTCTCATGCATCCAAGCTTTTTCCCCGTTGTCCGTTTTGCAATCCGGCACTCCTATGTCATCCGGCGTCCCCTTCTTGACTCTTTCGTGTGCGGGTGTTAAACATTCTCGGAATGTCCCTAGGTTTGCCAAGCGGCCTTGGTATACCACCGGTAGACCGCCTGTCAAGTTTCATGCCATTTGGAGGTCGTTTGATACTCCAACGGTTAACCGGGTAACCGTAAAGGCCTCTTTTGTGTGCAGCCCAACACCCCTTCCAAAGTGGCCCAAAACCCATCTAACTCCCCTCCATGATCTCGGTCGTTCGATCACGATCGCGTGGCCGAAAACCGCTCCTCATTTGGACTCTCCTAGCTCCCTCTACCTATAAATTAGCCTCCCCCTCCGAAATTTCGGGCGAAACCCTAGTTTTCTTCCTCCCCGTGCGACCGGACACGTCCGCGCCGCCGCCGGACATGTCCGCCTGCTGCCCCGACGAATCGCAGCCCGACACCTGTCCGCCGCTGTCGTCCCCGCGGCCGCGGCCCGCCGAGCCCATCGCGGGCCCGTGCGAGCCCGACCGCGCCGCCGCCGTTCGCCGCCACCAGCCGCCCGCGCGAAGCCGCCGCCCGCAGCGCAGGAGCGCCCCGCTCCCGCACGCCTCCTGCCGTCCCGCTCGCGGCAGCATCACCGGAGTGGTGCGGCCGTCCCCGCCGGCGACCCCCAGGCCGGTCCCGCTCCCCCTCCTCCTCTTGTTTCTCCCCCGCGTGCTCTCCGACCCCGAGCTCTCTCTCCCTCTCTCAACTAGGACCTCCGCCATGGAGTTCACGGCCGGATCCCGCGCCGCCGTGCACGCCCGGGCCTGCCGCCGCCGGGAACGGGTTCCCGAGCACCGGATCTGATGGATCCCGGCCTCCCTCGCTCCCTCCAGTCGCTTCTCCACCGACCCCATCGCCAGAGTCGTCGCCGTCCATGCCGTGGCCTCGCCGTGTCCTCCTGTGCGGGGAGGAGGACGAGTGCCAGCCCCCTCCCGTATGGGCCGCGCCTCGCGTGGGCCCCCACGCGGCCCAGGTACCTGTCGGCCTCCCCGCGGCCCAGCTAGCTCCGCAGCCCAGCACGCCGGCCCGCTTCGTCCGCGCCGACCTGGGCCGTGGCCCAGCAAGGTGAGCCTCAGATCCATCCCTATCCCTCGCCCTGAGCGATGCATAGTTTCCCCACACTCACTGTTTTCGTGGTAAAAAAAACGACCAAGTCCCTGTGAAACTTGACATTTTCATGCCATGTTTGCCTGTTGTATCTCTGCATCCGTAGCTCCGTTTCATGCGTGTAATATGTCAAATTGTTCGTCTCGACGAGTACTTCATTTCATTCCATTGCATCATTTTCATTTGAGCTCATCTTGATGCCCGAAATGCTGTTGGAAGAGTGCATGTTGATGTTAATCTGCTGAAACTGTTATAACTTGCTCATTTGTCATTTTTGCCATGATTGATGTGTGCATCCTATGAGGTTGATGTCTACATGTATGTTGATCTATGCCATGCCATCTTTCCAGGGGTGTTAACCATGTATTTTTGTGAGTTGTGTGCTGAGTGCATCAAGCTTGTTAAGGAGGGTAGTTGATGTTGCTGTTTTCCTGACAGATTCTGTTATATTTTGTTGCTATGTAAACATGTTGTTTCTAATCATTCTAAGCATAATCTGGAGATGTCCTATAAATATGTTTTGATCTACATGTCATGCTCTATCCATTCATGCCCTTGGTTGCATTTATAGGTTGCTGTAGCTTGTAGTAATCTTGCTCTAAAGTTGCTTGATATTGTTGCTGTCAGCCTGTTAACATTAAGTTCACTTGTTCCCATGTGTTTTTCTAGTGATCCATGCACCCTATGAACTTGTTCTTGCCATTCTTAGCTTCATAAACATGCCTTCTTACTGTTGGTTGCCTTGCCATGCCATGTATTGCTCTGTGGTGAGTGGTTCAAGCTCACCAACATGCCTACTTATTGTTGTTCCTGCCATGTTTGAATCTGTCATATAACTTGCCATGTTTACATGGGTGCCATCATATTTTCCGTGCCCTTTTGGCTCATGGTCAGTAAGGGTCTTTTGATCTATGCAATTAGTAGATTCATGCCATGCCTTTGTTTGCCATTATATGTTCCTGTAACATGTTGTTTGATAGCTCTAAACATTGCAACCTGATGTTATTTCCTGATAAGTTTGAAACTGTTATTATTTGCAATATCTCCATGTCTTTTTGAGCTTGTTCTAGTGATTTCTGGAGATAGCTCAGTGTTCATGTTTTGTTATTCTTTACGTGTACTTCATGCCCATGCCTTTTGTTATTATGTTGGGGTGATGTAGCATGTTGTTTTGATGCTTGCAATATGCCTAGTTGCTGTTTTGGACAGATTGTTGTTATGACTTGTATAGAGTGTATGTGTTGCCCCGTTGCTCCGTTTTGAGTGTGCTCTATATGAAACTTGCTTGATTTTGCATGTAGCTTCATATTATCATGTTGCATCCTTGTTTTGGTGTGTTTGCTTGATGTTTGTATGCATTTTGCATCAATGCCATGTTTAACTTGTTTTGCTCATATCTTCTAGGCCGTAGCTCCGAATCTAATGAACTTTATATGTAACTTGACTAGAATTTCGTGTAGATCATCTTGGTGCATCTCAACTTGCTGTTTAACAACTTGAACATAAGGTTTATTCAGTTCTGGACCAATTTCGAAATTTACATATGAGGACTTACCGGAATTGTTATATGTTGTTCCCGGCCTCATTTAAACTTGCCTTGATGTGTTGTTCTTGTTTGCATCATCTTTTGCCATGAGTAGCTTCATGTAGTCTTGTCATGCATCATGCTTGTTGTGCATCATGCCTTGTTCATGTGTGGTGTGTTTACCTATGTTGTGTGCTTCTTCTTGTTAGTTCCTGTTTCGTTGCGATCGTGAGGATTCGTTCGTCTACGTGTGGTTCGTCTTCGTGGCTTCATCTTCTTCATGGACTCGTTCTTCTTCCTTGCGGGATTTCAGGCAAGATGACCGCTACCCTGGATCTCACTACTATCATTGCTATGCTAGTTGCTTCGTTCTATCGCTATGCTGCGTTACCTATCATTTGCTCTTCAAGCCTCCCAAATTGCCATGAACCTCTAACCTTTGACACCATTCCTAGCAAACCATTGATTGGCTATGTTACCGCTTTGCTCAGCCCCTCTTATAGCGTTGCTAGTTGCAGGTGAAGTTGAAGATTTCTCCATGGTGGACAGGGTTATGTTGGGATATCACAATATCTCTTATATTATTAATGCATCTATATACTTGGTAAAGGGTGGAAGGCTCGGCCTTATGCCTGGTGTTTTGTTCCACTCTTGCCGCCCTAGTTTCCGTCATACCGGTGTCATGTTCCTGGATTTTGCGTTCCTAACGCGGTCGGGTGATTTATGGGACCCCCCTGACAGTTCGCTTTGAATAAAACTTGTCCAGCAAGGCCCAACCTTGGTTTTACCATTTGCCTCACCACCACCTACTTTTCCCTTGGGAGTCGCTCTCTCGAGGGTCATCTTTATTATAGCCCCCCCGGGCCAATGCTTGTCTAAGTGTTGGTCCAAACTAGAGCACCGTGCGGGACCATTCCTTGGCAACTTGGATTCGTCGGTACCTGTACGCTTCGCTTATCCGGTGTTACCCTGAGAACGAGATATGTGCAGCTCCTATCGGGATTGTCGGCGCATCGGGCGGCTTTGCTGGTCTTGTTTTACCATTGTCGAAATGTCTTGTAAACCGGGATTCCGAGACTGATCGGGTCTTCCTGGGAGAAGGTCTATTCCTTCGTTGATCGCGAGAGCTTGTCATGGGCTAAGTTGGGACACCCCTACAGGGTTTAAACTTTCGAGAGCCGTGCCCGCGGTTATGTGGCAGATGGGAATTTGTTAATGTCCGGTTGTAGATAACTTGACACCAGATCCGAATTAAAACGCATCAACCGCGTGTGTAGCCGTGATGGTCTCTTCTCGGCGGAGTCCGGGAAATGAACACGGTTTCTGTGTTATGTTTGACGTAAGTAGGTGTTCAGGATCACCTCTTGGTCATTGCTAGCTTCACGACCGTTCCTTTGTTTCTCTTCTCGCTCTTATTTGCGTTGGTTAGCCACCATATCATGCTTAGTCGCTGCTGCAACCTCACCACTTTACCCCTTCCTTTCCCATTAAGCTTTGCTAGTCTTGATACCCATGGTAATGGGATTGCTGAGTCCTCGTGGCTCACAGATTACTACAACAACAGTTGCAGGTACAGGTTTATGCGATGATCTTGACGCGAGCGCGATGTTTGCTTGTTTTGGAGTTCTTCTTCTGCTTCTTCTTCGATCAGGGGATAGGTTCCAGGTCGGCAGCCTGGGCTAGCAGGGTGGATATTGTTTGAGTTTCTGTTTATGATTCATCCGTAGTCGGATGTTGTTCTTGTATGTTGTATTGTTGTATTCGTGTGGCATTGTATGCCTCTTGTATGTATCCCTACCTATTATGTAATGTTGATGTAATGATATCCACCTTGCAAAAGCGTTTCAATATGCGGGTCTATCCCTAGTGGGACCTTCGAGTTCCTTTTGGATAGGGTCGCATATTGGGCGTGACAATTGCCTAAGAAGACGGATGCGGTCAGAATTGAGCAATTCAGGCCGATCTGTCTCCTTAATGTTAGTTTCAAAATCTTCACCAAGGTCGGGACCAACAGGCTCACACAGATTGCGCATTCTGTGGTGCAACAGTCCCAAACCGCGTTCATGCCAGACAGAAACATCCTAGAAGGGGTGGTAGTCCTGCATGAAACGCTCCATGAAATCCACTCCAAAAAATTAGATGGAGTGATTTTTAAAGTGGATTTCGAGAAAGCGTATGATAAGGTAAAGTGGCCATTTCTCCAACAATCTTTGCGTATGAAAGGGTTTGATGAAGCCTGGCGCAGACAGGTACAATCATTTACGCAAAAAGGTAGTGTGGGAATTAGAGTTAATGATGACATAGGTCACTATTTCCAGACACATAAAGGCCTACGACAAGGAGACCCGATGTCCCCTATCTTGTTTAACATTGTGGTAGATATGTTGGCAGTTTTGATAGGAAGGGCTAAGGAAAATGGTCAAGTAGGTGGATTGGTGCCTCATCTTGTTGATGGAGGTATCTCTATCCTACAATACGCTGATGATACAATCATCTTTATGGAGCATGACTTGGTTAAGGCAAGAAATATGAAGTTGGTTTTATGCCTATTTGAACAATTGACCGGGTTAAAGATAAACTTTCATAAGAGCGAGCTGTTCTGTTTTGGTAGGGCCAAAGATGAACAGGATGCTTATAGGCAATTGTTTGGATGTGAGTTGGGACAGCTACCTTTCTCATACTTGGGGATTCCTATCCACCATCGTAGGCTAACAAACAGAGAATGGAAGTGCATTGAGGACTGATTTGAGAAGAAACTGAGCTGCTGGAAAGGCAAGCTCATGTCATATGGAGGCCGGTTAATCCTAATTAATTCGGTACTCACGAGTATGCCGATGTTTCTTCTTTCGTTCTTTGAGGTACCAGTTGGTGTTAGGAAGAGACTGGACTTCTATAGATCGCGGTTCTTCTGGCAGGGTGATGAGCTTAAAAGAAAATATAGGCTTGCTAAGTGGGATATCATTTGTAGACCGAAAGACCAAGGGGGTCTAGGTATTGAGAATCTCGAAATTAAGAATAAATGCCTTCTTAGCAAGTGGTTGTGGAAGCTTTCGTCGGAGACTGATGCTATGTGGGCACAGATCCTTCACGGCAAGTACCTCCAGTCAAAAACTTTGTCACAGGTCTCTGTAAGGCCGACCGACTCGCCTTTCTAGAAGGGTCTCATGAAGGTCAAGCAGGCATTGTTTAATAGGAAAAAGTTTGTTGTTGGAAACGGCACGAGTATACGTTTCTGGGAGGATACTTGGCTCGGTGACGCACCCTTGGCCATCCAATATGCCTCTTTGTATCGCATTGTTCAACGAAAGGACGTGGTCGTTGCTTCGATCTTCCAATCTACCCCCCTTAATATTCAGTTCAGACGAGTGCTAGCGGGCAATCGTTGGGAAGAATGGCTCCATCTAGTTAGGAGACTGATGGAAATCCAGCTTTCTCAACAACCCGATGAATTACGCTGGAAGTTGACTAAGTCTGGAGTATTCACGGTTAAAACAATGTATATTGATGTTATTAATTCGAACTCCATTCCTACGTCCAAACATGTTTGGGATGTCAAAGTTCCTTTGAAAATAAAAGTGTTTATGTGGTTTGTCCATAAACAAGTAATTTTAACTAAGGATAACTTGATGAAGCGTAATTGGACAGGACCTACTAGGTGTAGTTTCTGCGATCGGGATGAGACTATTAAACACCTCTTTTTTGATTGCCCGCTGGCCAAGGTACTCTGGCAGACGGTCCACATTGCTTTCAATATCAAACCACCGAATTCTGTTAATGCTTTATTTGGGACATGGCTTAATGGGATTGAGCCTAACTTAGCGAGACATATTCGGGTTGGGGTTTGTGCTTTGCTGTGGACTATCTGGAATTGCAGAAACGATTTGGTCTTTAACAGAATATCATGTATACACTTTTTGCAGGTTTTATTCCGGACTACGGCTCTGATCCGTTCGTGGTCGCTACTCACCCAGACGGAGGCCAGGGAGCATTTGGTTACTGGGTCTATCCGATGGGAGATGGTAGCTCGGGATATCTTCAACCGATTTGGATGGCGGTCATGTAATAGGATAGGCATTTAGTATTCCTACCTAGTTTACCCAGCCGGTTGTGGCATCTTGATGTGGCTAGTTGATGTATCTAGCCTCTTCGGGCTCTGTGTGAGCTTTTTCTGCTTTTTTGACTTTTGAGGACCTTTTGAACCATGTTGGCGCTACTTTATTTTGTTAATAAGAGGGCCGTATGCATCGTACTGATGCAGAGGCCGGGGTTTCCCCCTTTTCGCAAAAAAAAATTGTGCACCAAGCCAATATGGGTAAGGAAATTGGAGAACTGGGATCTAACATTGTTAGTCCAGTGTCTAGGTGAACAATTTGTGGCCAGCATGGAAAAGACATCTCGTGAAAATCTAGGTAGGAGATGCCTTTTTACATCCAGTATTCTTGCATATTAGTGTGTTATGGCATTGTGAAAAAAAATATGTCAATCCTGGAGTACAAATAAGTTTACATTTGCTTTTCTTTTGGCCATGTTTGTTATGTGTTTTGTTCAGTGCAATTGCTTCTATACATATCAGGAGCTGGATTTAGGTTCCACTGGATCAAAGTTTTGGCTCTTGTTTTTCAAGTTTTGTAGACGTTAGAGGAGTAATTAGCATTCTCTTTCTTCCGAATGGGTGTATGTGGATGCATACAGATAGTAGAGGAGCAATTTCCATCCTCTATTTTTTTACTGACCATATGTGGATGTGCATAAAGTGTTCTTTGTTTTTTAACGAGTAAATGTTGATGCACAGAAAATTTATATGGTGGTTTCCATTCTGTTTTATATGCATGCCCATTCATTAGTTAATTAATTCAGGTCCATTGCAGTAACTATAGTTGTAGCTCATTCTTATCATTGTTAAGAGGTAAATGGAATGAATCATCATACAACAGCCACTTGAATAAATCTGTTTAAATGCTTTGTTTCTTTCTCGAACCGTTTGCCTTATCTGAATTACCATTGGACCATGGTGTTTTTTTTATTGTATCAACAGAAGCGTCACTCAAGAAACTCCTCCAACATGCTGAGAGAAGAGTTGGTTCTCAGCTCAAAGACGCTGAAATGAAAATCGTGGAGGTTCAGAAGGTAAGGCAATCACCATTACCCAGGGAGGGATGCCGTATCAATCAGATGCTAACCTTTTTCACATACTCATAACCGAAACTGCAGATTGATCAGGTTCACCTGTCCTACACAAGTAGATGGAGTTAAGGCATAGCCTGTAGGGTGCAGTTTGAATGAAACTTGCATTTTGATGTTATGAGGGTGCCATGCACAAGTGGGGGAAGGAGGTGCAGATATGGGGCTTGTAGGTGGCAGCGACGACAAATCCTTTCTTCGCCGAATGTTGCCTGACATGCACTTTAAATTACTAAACTGAATAATATTAATCTCTACCTGTAGAGATTCTCTGTAGATACTGGTCGTATTTTAAGATCCCAGATGAAAGGTGGTTCAATTCCATCAAGAGTCTTTAGTGATCTAAGTATTTGAGCACGTAGAATCAGATTGTTTGCTTTCCTTATGTTATAGTTGTAAAATACTAATGGGTAGTTTCTGAATATTTTGTTTGTAGTCTCCACTCATGTGAAATTGCTCATTCAGTAATCTTTTATGTATATGTTGCAGGTTACAAACAGTATGGTATCTTTTCTGCTATGGGCGCTTTGACAAATAAAACAAAACGCTTTTGATGTTGAGAGAAATAGAGAATATCCAATTGAGCTCCTTTCTGCAATAAAAATTTGCCAGGAAGGGTATGAGGGAGGGGTGTATTAAATCCGTATTCGTGGAGTTAAATCCACGGATGAAGAAACAAATAGAAAGGAAGGAAAGCACAGGAAGAAGAGATAGGTAGATTTTACAAGTACAGGTGAAGGCCAGTTGGCTGGAGCAAAACCAATATGTTGCTTCACCGAGCTACTGAGAAAGGAGAAGAAAAAAGAGAATGCTGAGTCATTATGTATTTAGGCCTCTTGATATTCTCCTCTAATTGGGCCTAACCCTGTCAAGTCTTCATGAGCCAAGTATGGTGGATTCTTAGATGACAACTTGATATGTGGTTCTCCTGTTACAGTGCTTCGATCAATTAATACTCCCTCTGTTGTGAAGGTTATGTGCAGTGTGTTCGTGCCATTGAAGAATTTACTATTTCTTTGAACTTCTGGCCTAGAGATTTATTTCATTTGGTTAAACTGGTTCTGATATAGCAAGTTACTACATAAAAAGTACGACATAATTTTGTTGACAGTGCTTGCTGAAAATACCAGTCTTCATGTAATCTAACTGTTACACCTCTTGGGTCCAGTTAGGAACTCTTTCATTATTGGATCTAATGTATTTGCTTTGATCAGTTAATATTCCCTCTGTCCATAAATACAAGACGTTTTAGAGACAAGCTGCATATTTAATGAAGCATCCACTTGTTGTAGAAAGCATGTTTTATGGTTCTGTACCAGGTAAGGTGTTCAGATGGCATAAATATATCATCGTGTCTAGGTTATTATCATTTTAAATAGGGAAGCATTTACATGAAGCTATAAAAAAGGTCGCTAGATGACCATGTGGACATAGTGCAATCTGAACATTTACCTTCAGCAAGTGGAACCTCCCATTCTACATGTGAATTTTTTGGTTACAATTCAAATTCCGAATCAACAAAGAAGAATGCAATTGTGATCTCATTTACAGTTCCTAATTTTTTTTGAATGTTTACAGTTCCTAATTATTGGAGTCCACAGATATGCATGAGAACACTGTCATGCACGATGTGTTCACTGACAGGCCGAGTGAAGAAATAGGCGTCGGCTGAGACAGTTTATCTTCAGTTACTTTCAGAGTTTCAGAGAGATTATCTTCAGTTATCTTCGGAGTTTTGACAGGCCGAGTGAAGAAATAGGCGTCGGCTGAGACAGTTTATCTTCAGTTACTTTCAGAGTTTCAGAGAGATTATCTTCAGTTATCTTCGGAGTTCTGAAACGAGTATTTCTTCAGTTGTCTTCGGAGTTCTGAAATATTTCTTCAGTTATCTTCAGTTAAGCCTTGGGTGTGAGTGTGTGGTCCATAGTCTGTGACTTGATCCAAATGAGCAGCGTCTCTAGGTGGCTATACAACCAGCGCAAGATGAATGAAGTGGAGAACTGTATCTCTCTCTGTTTCTTTCGTCCGTCCCAAGCTCTTCACCTGCTACTTTTTTACTCCTGTTACTTTTATTGCTATATGCTGAGTATGCACATTCTATACTTGCACCATATATATACTAAATACAAAGCATTTTATGTTCAGTTATAATGTTCTACAAACATGTTAAGAGAGTTATATGAGTATTGTTAATATTTGATTATAAAGAACGACTTTTGCTTCACTGAAGGACAGAGAGTGAAACGAGACAAAGTGTGATTCCCAGTTCCCAAAGTAATTTTAGGTTCTCTCAAAGTAAAATCAATTGCCGCATGATATTCCCTCCGTTCCTAAATATAAGTCTTTTTTAGAGATTTCAAATGAACTACAACATACGGATGCATGTAGACATATTTTAGAGTGTAGATTCACTCATTTTGCTCCGTATGTAGTCACTTGTTGGAATCTATAGAAAGACTTATATTTGGAAACAGAGGGAGGATTTTCTAACCTTTTTTAAGCACATGTAGCAACTAAACACTAGAACTACGGCTCTCCATTCTAAGACTAACAAAACGATCTTCTTAACTGAGGAAGATAAGTGCTACTGCGTTTTTATTTGATTTTTCACTATAAGGGGGCAACAGAGTACCCTTTTCTCCTATGATTCTCTAGAAGTCATGTCCAATAATCATGAGCTTCTACGTCAGTAAAATAATTCAGTGAACTGTACAATGGTAAAAAGTGTTGTAGAAATTCATGGGAGATTTAATTTCACGAATATGGTGAAATTACTATCACAGTGAAAGTAAGTACAATCTTTCAGTTCTGACTTGATTCTCCATTTGCTTAGGTACGAGTACGAATGATTTCTCAGTTGGTGTTTCCGAGTTTCTCTTCTAACTGCATTTGAAATGTATCAATATCTGCGGGTCTATCATCAATAAATTGTTCTTACACATAGTGTAGAAATAATGTGTGCGTAGATTTTTCTTCAGACGGTTGTTAGTCTGCCATGTTATTCGCGCATTAGCATGTTAGTCATGCACAATGACCCCTTTGTTCAGCGGTTCATGCGGTGATTTTCTCCACCCACTCCCTCTATATCAAAATATTTGACACTATGACAGTATCAAACACGTCTTATATTTTGATACGAAGGAGTATTAGTCTAGAAATATTTATCTACTTCGGTGCCAGCCTTCACCTATGTTTTAAGGTGAGTTTCTTATTTTGTCGGTTGCTTCCATTCTGATATGGAGTCCCGCATCACTAATTCATGAGTACAACTATTTTTGTTCTCCTTGAATTACCACGCAAGCTGATCTTTGCATGGCTCTTATAAATTTTATTAGCACTAAGGTTTCTCACTTCACGAGAGTTTCTTTAACTTACTTGATATTTCTATGTGATCGACTCTTTCTTATAGCGCCGCTTCATTTTAAATACTGGAGTGATTGACTCTTTCTTATAGTGCCGCTCCAATTGGCAAGCTGTAGTTCATTTTAAATACTGCAGTATAGCTCTTATTTCCTTTTATTTCTATGTACTTCAATGTACCTTGAAGGTTAATAGATTTACCGAAACATTCGATGCGTGTCAGTTCAATTTTTAGTGTGTGGGCCTTTGAACCTGCCCCGCCAGACATAGTATATGGTCCCAATAATAATAAACTTAGGAACTAATACAAGTTGGGAAATTAATATTTTTGTAGGATAATATTATGAGGCGCCTTTCATGGCCTCCCATTGATCCTAGAGAAGCACTAATCCAAGCCATCTAGCTGCAAGTCCGGTCATACGGATGTCCTAGATTTTGTGATATCTTGATGTGATGGTTCTGCTCATACGGTCGGACGATCTACATATATAGTCCAGCTTTTGATATGTCTGACAATTTGCAAGAAACAATAGGTGTTCACTGTGAACCAGTAAAGGCTTTATATAATGCACTTGTAAGTGTAATAGAAAGCATGCTACTTTGGAGTACATACGATATTTAAAAGGACAATGGAACTATTCATTTTTGAAAAACATATAATATAGACACATGTAATGTTAGCCCATGCACGCGCACAAGGATAAAGAAGAAGGGGCATGCTGTCGTGGTTGTTGCTGAAGGCGTTGGTCAGGAGATGATTACCCTGACCGATGACCAGAACCAAGAGCAGGATGAGTATGTCAACATGTTATTCCTTGACGTTGGCCTTCTATAAACTTAACATGCAACTCTCCCCGTGGTTAGAAAAACCAATTTAAACGTTTTGTTTCTTTGATGGTTACTCATTTCTCTTACCGTTGTGTCAAAACAATTGTGTTTTCGTTGATGGCCGCTTGGTCTCATTTTCGAGGAGAATGAGACGTGGGATAAACTACTTTGAAATGTTTGGTTCCCTTCAAATCATTTATTAATTAGCTAACTAATTTTGGCTGGTGTTGCACATGATGCAATTGTATTCTGTTGTTGCCATCTTGCCTTTTATGTGAGCTTAATCACACATCAATCAAATTGTTACTAAGTTCTTACCCTATGTATTTGCTCAAACACAGTTACTGAAAAATGCAAATATTTTTAGCAAGTACATGGTTTTAAATGGGACTTTATGCCATTTGACGCAACGGGTCAATGTTATACAAATATATATTTTTTGGCACAGAGAGTTATACAATTTTTTTCAACATGGATTTCGCAATGTAACAGACATATTTTCAAAATAGTATGGTTTAACACATGGGCTTTCTATTACGAGTATCGAATATGTCCTTGCAAAATGAAACTATTTTCATCGACAACATGGCTTTAGCGGGACTCAACGCCATTCGACGCAAGGGGTCAACTAGTTCTAAAAAAAAAAAACACAAGCTCTCCCTCGCCTCCGGATCCAGCCGCCACGAGCGCCCGATCCAACATGACGCTCGATCCGGTGTTGCGCCGGTCGCCGGCGTTGAGGATCCCCCTCCCCCGACACACATCTCTCTCTCGCACGAAATAGGGTTGGGCGCCTCCGCCGTTTTCCTGTTGGCAAAGCCCCGGATCATCGTGTTCCCGTGTAGGAGAGGGCGGCGGGGTTGAGCTCCTGTGAAGAGACATGGAGGTGAGGATGGGTGCGGCAGGTGGAGCACTGTCCTCTCCCATCAAGCACCGGATCAAAGAAGCAGCAGCTCCCTACCTCCATCCCGTCTCCTCTCCTACATCGGCTGTGCCATGCCACACTCATGGAGCGGAGTCGCAGAAGCACCTGAAGAATCACGTAGTTGATCCGGCCTTGGGTGGATGCCTGTGAAGGTACTTTTCTTCTTTCTGAAGGATACCTAGGTGGAATTGATTTGTGGGTGTGCTGGCTGGAGTTCCACTGGATTGTGGAGGAACAGGCTAATCAGGGTTATCTCAGCGAAAAGCTAGCGGCGACCGCGGCAACTACGAGCTTCAGCTCTGTGATGTTTATTATCAGAATTTTCTCCAATTTGTTTTTCTCACATAGAAGTGACCTTCAAGTTAAATTACTGATTATACGTTCATGAACAGATTGGATCTACATTGAGTAAATTGATGTTCATACATGATGGGTCAAAGATGGCGCAGTAGGTGTCACAGTGAACTATTACCAGCTTGAGGAGATGCTCACATGACAACATGGTTGTCGGATATCACATCCGGCTAGAGCAAGCTTCTCTTCCAAATTCTATGGATTATTTCACTTACCTTATTTTTCTGGCCGTAGCTCCTTTTTAAAATTGTTTGGTGCTGTATGAGCCAAGCCTGAAGATATACAATATACAGGCTTATAGTTAGTATTTTCCTTTTTATATCTCATGGTTACTGTTTCAGTTAGCTAGAAGGATGTGCTGCAGTTACAGTAGTCACATGCCTTTTATACTCTGTTTGGTTTATATAACTGTTAAAGCATATGTTGACTTGCTAAATAGTGTTGCATGCAGGTTTCCTGTCGAAACAAACACTTTGATAGATATGCAATTGTTTCCGACCTGGTGCGTGGCTGAAAAATAACATATGGCCTATACATATTCTACATTGCCGGTTTGCAGATTCTTTAACCATATTGGCATAATAGCCCACTGAATGTATCAGAATTTATTATTTTTCAGATTTGTGTTATTATGAACTGAGATGCCCAAAGAAATATGTTTCTGAATCATTAATCAGAGTGTAGTCTATGCTTTTCATGCATGCTCAAAGAGAATATGTTTAATTAATACTACACACACACACACACACACACACACATATATATATTTACGAAATAAAGTTAATAAACAGTCACTCTTTTCTACACTCCAGGACAAGGACTGCACCTATGAATACAGATTAGCCTTGCAGGTTTGAAATTTAAAAATACATTTAACCTTACAGATATGGAAATCTGAAAAATGCAACAACTGAATGACTTTTATTTGTGTATTCAGTTGCAGGAAAGTGTAGTATTGTTAAGTGGAAAATTGTAGCCGATTGAGGCTTATAGTTTGCTCCTGATTCTGCTGTTAGATATTATGTATATTGTCAATGCTTGATGTAGCCATATCTAATCCACAGATGGGTAGGCACCTTTGAGTTTTTATCATAGATACATACATTGTAGTGTGAGCTTTATGATTTTTATGATGTACTAATTTGCATTAGTCAACCAGGAACAAAAGTTATCTTCTATATCTATATAAACGATGATAAAATCTCAGTGTTCGCGATGCCTCCAACATGAGGTGAACTGTCTCGGTAAAAAAAACTGTCCCAGTAAAATATATGAATGGAGGTGTGCAGTGCAGTTTGCTACTGGAGCAAAGCAAAGATTAGCAGTTAGCCATAAAGAATCAAAAAATAAGTTGCACAAGAACCACAAGTCAAGATCCACCAGTGAACCATCCTCACAAAAATACTAATCACAGTATAGCAACACACAAAAAGGACATGAATTTGTATGATTAATCTCAGGTGAAACATTAGCAAGACTAGAAAATTTAGGAAATAAGCTTTTGTCTGCTTTATATAGATAAAACAAACCAACGCATGGTGCTCTGGAACACAACTAACAAAGGCTAGGAAACATGCGAAGAAAGGATAAAAAGATAACGCTGACTGACGCACCAACGTGGTGTGATCGATTACGTAAGTTTTTTCTTCCTACAAAGTTCAATGTATGATTTATTTGCTTTATGCTGCCATTTGTTCATTATGTGCTATGTTTGCTGCTGGGCCTTCATGTAGTTGGTGGTTAGCGGCTCGGTGAAAGCTTTGCTTCATTGAGTTGATGCCAGTGACCGCAGTATTTGCAAGCATCGGTCTCCTCCTTGGAGGCATCACCAAGGATTGTGCCCTCACCTTTGGTTTTGGGTGAAAACCCTTGGCCCGACCTCTACCACTGTCGGGAACGACACTGAAAAATTTGTTTGTAGTAATGCTCTAATAGTCGTGTCTTCATTAGTGTTCTCTCTTGATAACGAGACTGATTGCAACTATGGTACTGCTAATTAATTTAAATTTTTGTTATCATCTTCGAGAGTTTATATCTTCATCATTTAATTCAGGTTCGACGATCTTCCATTTAGCCAAGTAACTAAATTGTCATTAACTACTAGAATTATTCTCGCATGTGAGTGCACTCTAAATGTTAGAGGATGGCATGCTACCTAGGCCTCCAGGGTCTGCAATAATAGTAGGGTCCTAGGGTTTATATTACTCAAAATCTGGATGTATTTTTAAGTTAATTATTTAGGATTGATCTAGGTTCTGTTGTTGGTCATGACTCAGTTGTACACAAGGTGATAATTTAGAATTCATTGATAATGTAATTTCACAGAATGATTTGTGCCAGTAGTTGTTTTACTCAAACATGAACTTTTTGTTGTGTTGTTTGGTACGGACCTGGAGCATCATTCTCATCCACCTATAGAAGATAGTATAGCATGGATTAAGAACTACTCCCTCTATCCCAAAATAAGTGTCTCAACCATACTACAACTTTGTACTAAAGTTAGTACAAAGTTGAGACACTTATTTTGGGATGGAGGGACTATATGTAGTTGTGTATAGTTTCAATTATATAGCAAGCATTCATTACTTCCTTCTTTTTAAGCACTTCATATGGATCAGTAATGATCCTTCAAATTTTCTTTTGGTGAACCATATGATAATGGCCAATCCACTTTTACGAAGTAGACAATGGAAATGTATTTCACATGATGAAATTTTGGTTTCAGGGTAAAGATATTGAATGTATGGCACTTAAATTTTTTATGGTGGGTGTGTGCCACTTGATGTGATGGAGTGACTCCTGGGCGGTGGTGTACATGTTCCTCCATGGCAAGGGCCCCCGCATCATGGGCAGTCTGACCAAGGTCGTGTATTTTTGTGTCACCAGGGCGATCCCCATGTAACTGATCTTATTCCCTCCTATATGTAGCATGGCCAACTTGCGTTGATTGATTCAGTAAAAGGGGTGTTGGTTTGTGTTTGGTTCTGTGTAACCTTCTGAATTCCAAAACTAGAACATGTACAGTTTAGGTGTGAAGATGTACTTCAGCATGTGATTTGTTCTTTGAAATTGAATTCAGACCTTGAGTACTGCTTTTTTTTTGGATGAAGGTACGTGCATGATTCCACAACTTGAAAATGGCAATGTATATAAAAGAATTGTGATCCCTCTTTCAGTCCAGCCAAAATGCATAACACCACTTTGTATACATGAGTTGCAATGTGAAACCTATGGACTTGAACATTTGTCTCACCTGAATCCAGAGAGAGAACACACTGTGTACTCGATGAGATGGTCTGATCTATACTGGGAACATCATTATTATCAGGTTCCTTTTCTGGGTCTACGATATTATGTGCTTGCATTTGATTGTTTCTTCATGTACCACAATATTTTAATTTCAAAGAGATTGAAATAGTCTTTCTGTACAAATTATGTAGTTTTCACTACAATTATTTTGATTCCGTAGCAAAGGACAAGGAAATCCCCATCGATCTGATGGTGCAGACAACACCAAGTCCTTCTTCGGAAGGGCTTTGACGACCGGTGGATCACGAGAGTCATGCAAATGGTCTCTTGCGGTCGCACGGCGGTCAACATCAACGGCGAGATCGGTCCCTTCTTCCCTACCCTATGTGGGGTGCGCCAAGGCGACCCTTTCTCCCCGTTCCTCTTCAATATGGTCGTGGACGCTTTGGCCTCCATTCTGGATAAGGCTAAAGCCGCTGGCCACATCCGAGGGATTACCCCCCACCTCTCTGGGGGCTCGGGGATCTCCATCCTCCAGTATGCTGACGACACGATCATCATGGTAGAAGGCTCGGAGATGGACATCACCAACCTCAAGTTCCTTCTTTGCTTCCAACAGATGTCGGGCCTCAAGATCAACTTCGATAAGAGCGATGTTATGGTGATGGGATATTCCCCCTCTGAGTCTGTGGCCATTGCCAACAGAATTAATTGCCGCCTGGGCTCTTTCCCCACTACCTACCTTGGGACGCCCATTAGTGACTCGCGTCTCTCTGTCGCGGACCTGCGGCCCTCCGTGACCAAGCTCCAGTCCAGGTGCGAGCCCTGGCAGGGGAGGTGGCTCTCTAAGGCGGCCCGGACTATTCTTATCAACTCATCCCTCTCCAGCCTTCTCTTGTTTCTTATGAGTTTCTACAGCCTCCATGAATCTCTCCATAAGGAGATCGCCAAAATCCAGTCCCGATTCTACTGGGCTGGCGAGCATGGCAAGCAGAAGTATCACATGGTCAGCTGGCCTGACATCTGCAAGCCCAGGGAGCAGGGTGGCTTGGGCATCATGTGCTTTAAACGGATAAATATTGCCCTTCTATCCCGGTGGCTGTGGCGTATCGCACAGGGTCATGGTGGCCTCTGTCTGGACATTATCCGGAATAAGTACCTGCGTGGTCAACCCCTTGCCTTCTGCCAGAAATCGGGCGGATCTCAGTTCTGGCAGTCTCTCGTCCAGCTTGATGAGGACATCAATACCATTGTTACACCCACAGCCCCTACTGCTACATATACTGGACCAATTACTAGAGCTCGCGCACGCCAATTAAATTATCAGGTACTTCCGTTTCTTGGTAATGATTCTAATGTTCATGAGAATATGATGCTACCTAAATTGGATACATTTGTTTTGCTTACAAACGAAGGGCCTAGCTTGGAGAAGGATGGACATTGGAGCAAGAACAAGCATGGAGATGATGCCATGCGCAAGGGGAACCAGAACGGAGTTACAAGTGATGATTTCAGGACTTTGAAGCCACCATAATGGGTGCATGAAGCCTTGGACGAAATATACAAGATGCCACTTCATAAATTTCATCCCGAGGCTATTATAGGTGCTGCGTCACCTTTTTATTGGGCCAGGCCCATGTAATTTCGAAATACATAAGTATAGGCTATTTTTAGAGTCCGTATGTGTGGGGAAACAAGAGATAGGGTTGATTTCGGACCCCTCCACCAAGGGTCACGAAATTCCCCCCCCCCCCCTCTTCCTCCATATATACAACCCTTAGGGCATCGTTTAGACTTTGGGTTTTGTTTAGATTAAAAGTTCGCCATAGTTGCAACTTCGCGTACTTCGTTTGTGTTCAACGACCAGACAAAGGCGTCACAGAACCCCACCTTGATCAATAAAGCTTTCATCTTATATTCGCAATATCCAGATTGCAATCTCAGTTTCTTGCTTGTTCTTCGTTTGCTCGCAGGAAACAGACCCTCGTGGTCAGGTTGATCGTGCTCCGGCGTGGCCAATAACCTCTCGGAGTTGGTTTAGCGATTGCTAAGGCGCGACGTCCTCGCACGTTCGTAGTCGGATCGTCAAAGTCGACTTCCACCAAAGCGAAATCCATCATCTCATCGAAAGACGGGACACCTTTGCCTCTATCAAGTGGTATCAGATTTCCAGGTTGCTCGGTGAGATTTTACAGTTTTTCGTAGATTAGATCGAGTCTGTTCTTCATACCTACAGTCCACGAAAAAGCCACAAAAAAAATTAGGGTTAGTTCATCATCTCCGAACCAATCTGAGCCTTTGCATAATCTTTTTAGGGTTTTTGCTTTGTTGAATTTGCGGTTGCATCGTCGTGTCAAGTTGCTGGTCTTAGAGTCTAGTCTTTTAGAGTTTCGAGTTCTGGTCATAAGTTGTCACGCCGCCGCCGCACCATCATCATCGCCCATCTACCACTTTTGCTTATCTGCCACCGCTCTGAATCCATATCCATATACCACTACCAATCCGTATCCATATACCACCACCAATCTGTATCCATATACCACCACCGCTACCATATACCACCACCGCTGCCATATACCACAACCATATATCCACCACCAATCCGAGTTCTTCTCATATTAGGTTTGTTCTTGAGATCAATCTAAATTCCGATTCGTGTTTCCTTGCCTGCGTAGGTCTCGAAAAAAAAAGTCTGGAGACCCTCGGGCAGTTTTTAGGCCAAAATTTTCACAGGCAATTTTTTTTCCCTATCCTACTTTTAGGCTTTTCTGAGTCTTTTGAGCCACGTGCCATCATAGTGATTTTTTGGTCGCACTTTTTCGTCGTCGCTGCCCTAATTTCCGAAAAAAAAAAGTGAATTTTTTTTCGTGCCCATCCAATCAGTTTGACGAGGGAAGAGTTTTGAGACACTCGCCATTATAGTGATTTTTCGCAAAAAAAAGAGGAGCGCAAAAAAAAGGAGCGCAAAAAAAAAGAGCGAAAAAAAAAGAGTTCCAGAGTGTGCTTTTCCCTTATTTACGTGCAGTGCCGTGATTTTGTTAGTGTTCTAGGCTCGCGTCTCTAGCACGGTCTAGCCTAGGACCAGCACAGTACCGTCGTTGAGCGTTTATTCAACTTTGCATCTCTGAATTGATTATTGCTGACCCTTTTTGCTACCATACTATAAGCCTTCCCAGCTCCACATACATCTATGTCGTGTGTTTGACTCTCCCTGGTAATCGCTCTATCCAAGCTTTGAGAGTTTTTGACTACAACGGTTGCCGAACACCGCCTGCTGCTGGGTAAGAACTGGTAAGAATTTGAGATTTGCTTGACGGATTTGTGACACCCACCACCACCTCTTGTTAGTAGTCTGTAGGATCATATTCTTGTGTGTTTCTATTGCTGCTAACCATGCCAGGATCACAAGCCGACGAGACTGACTGGGAGAACATGACGAATAAGGATTTGCATGATAAATTTCAGCAAATGATGAGTGGACAGGTGCAAGATGTGCTAAACAGATTTGAAGAGGCCATGGAGAAGATAGATGGCATGGAGAAGACGTTCGAAACAAAGCTCGATAACAAGTTTAATGAATTGCTCGCGCGTCTTCCACCACCACCACCCGCTGCACCTAACGCACCTCTCCAACAACAACAACAACAACAACGCATCATTTCGAATCAGTATGGACGAGCGAAGCGTGTTCCTATTGAGGATGGACAAACTTCTGGTGCTGCTGTTCATGTTGTTGATGCTTCTTTGGCCCCTACTACTGCTGCTGCTGGTACCCAGGAGGATGATGAGTATGCGGGCGATTATGAGGATGAGGTTGATCAAAATCAGCACTACGTGCAGCCACCAGCACCACCACCACCAGGTCGACCTCAGGTATATATTCGTAATGGTAGGCCTGCACCACCACCTCAGGTACGAGATGATGTCCATATTCCTAAACTGAAATTGAATATTCCACCATTTGAGGGTAGATATGTTCCTGATATATATCTTACTTGGGAGTTAGAAACTGAACAACGTTTTACATGTTTACAATATCCCGAGGAGAGACGGGTTGCTGCTGCTGTTTGTGCTTTCACTAGTTTTGCATGTGTATGGTGGTCTGAACATTGTAGATTATATCATATTCCCGCTACTTGGGCTGCTTTGAAAACTGCTATGCGTACTCGTTGGGTTCCACCATATTATCAATGTGAATTGCTTCAAAAATTACAGCGCTTAAGACAAGGAAAAAATTCTGTAGAAGAATATTATCAGGAATTACAAACTGGCATGATTAGATGTGGTATTGTTGAGGAGAATGAAGCTATGCTTGCACGTTTTCTGGGTGGATTAAATAGAGAGATTCAGACCATTCTAGACTATAAGGAGTATACTAATATCACTCGTTTATTCCATCTTGCTTGTAAAGCTGAACGTGAAGTGCAGGATCGACAGGCATTGGCGCGGACTAACTTTTCTGCAGGTCGACCTTTATCATGGACACCACGTGCATCATCTACTTCCACACGTTCTGCTACACCGGCGCCTCCGTCGACTGCCACCTCCAACCGTGATACAATAAAGCAGGCACAATCACCACTATCTGCCAAGAGCACACCTTCTGGGCCTGCAAAGAGCTCTTCTTCATCCATGGCATCAACAGGGCAAACACATGATATTATTTGTCGACGTTGCAAGGGTGGAGGTCATTATGCGAGAGAATGCCCATCTAAGCGTGTGATGATTGTTACTGAGGATGGTGGGTATGAGTCCGCTAGTGACTATGATGAGGAGACTTTGGCTCTTATTACACGTGACGAACACGGTGGAGACGATTCTGATCATGAGACGCAATACATGGCTCCTGAAGATGCTGACAGGTATGAATGTTTAGTTGCTCAACGTGTTTTGAGTGTGCAGGTTACACAAGCTGAGCAAAATCAGAGGCATAATCTGTTCCATACAAAGGGAGTTGTGAAGGAACGTTCTGTTCGCGTGATCATAGATGGAGGGAGTTGCAACAACTTGGCTAGCATGGAGATGGTGGAGAAGCTATCTCTCACCACAAGACCACATCCACATCCTTACTACATCCAATGGTTCAACAACAACGGCAAGGTTAAGGTAACACGTACTGTTCATGTACATTTTAGTATCTCTACATATGCTGATTATGTTGATAGTGATGTGGTACCTATGCAAGCATGTTCCTTATTACTTGGTAGACCATGGCAATTTGATAAAAATTCTATTCACCATGGTAGAAACAATCAGTATACTCTTGTTCATAAGGATAAAAATATTACTTTGCTTCCTATGACTCCTGATTCCATTTTGAAAGATGATACTAATAGAGCTAATAAAGCAAAACAGGATAAAACTAAGAGTGAAAATCAGATTGTGGCAAAAGAATTTGAGCAACAAATGCAGCCTAATAATAATAAACAATCTAGTGTTGCTTCTGAAATTAAATTGAAAAGTGCATGTTTACTTGCCACCAAATCTGATATTGATGATCTAGATTTTAGCAAATCTGTTTGCTATGCTTTTGTGTGCAAAGAGGCATTATTTTCATTTGAGGACGTGCCTTCCTCTTTGCCTCCTGCTGTCACTAACATTTTGCAGGAGTTCGCTGACGTCTTTCCACAAGACGTGCCACCAGGATTACCACCTATTCGCGGGATTGAGCATCAAATTGACTTAATTCCCGGTGCATCATTACCCAACCGTGCACCATACCGTACCAATCCCGAGGAGACGAAGGAGATTATGCGTCAAGTACAAGAACTGCTCGACAAAGGTTATATACGCGAATCCCTTAGTCCTTGTGCTGTTCCTATCATTTTAGTGCCGAAAAAGGATGGTACGTCGCGTATGTGCGTTGATTGTAGAGGCATTAATAATATTACTATTCGTTATCGTCATCCTATTCCTAGGCTAGATGATATGCTTGATGAATTGAGTGGCTCTACAATATTCTCCAAAGTTGATTTGCGTAGTGGATACCATCAAATTCGTATGAAATTGGGAGATGAATGGAAAACAGCATTTAAAACTAAGTTTGGATTATATGAGTGGTTAGTCATGCCTTTTGGGTTAACTAATGCACCTAGTACTTTCATGAGGTTAATGAACGAAGTTTTACGTGCTTTCATTGGACGATTTGTGGTAGTTTACTTTGATGACATATTGATTTATAGCAAATCTTTGGAGGAACATATGGAACATTTACGTGCTATTTTTATTGCTCTACGTGATGCATGTTTGTTTGGTAACCTTGGAAAGTGCACCTTTTGCACCGACCGAGTATCTTTTCTTGGCTATGTTGTTACTCCACAGGGAATTGAAGTTGATAAAGCCAAGATTGAAGCTATTGAGAGTTGGCCGCAGCCCAAAACGGTCACACAAGTGAGGAGTTTCCTTGGCCTCGCTGGATTCTATAGGCGTTTTGTGAGAGATTTCAGCACCATTGCTGCACCTCTCAATGAGCTTACAAAGAAAGATGTGCCTTTTCTGTGGGGTACCGCACAGGAAGAAGCCTTCACGGTATTGAAAGATAAGTTGACACATGCTCCTTTACTCCAACTTCCTGATTTTAATAAGACTTTTGAGCTTGAATGTGATGCTAGTGGAATTGGATTAGGAGGTGTGTTATTACAAGATGGCAAACTTGTTGCATACTTTTCTGAAAAATTGAGTGGGCCTAGTCTGAATTATTCTACTTATGATAAAGAATTATATGCTCTTGTTCGGACTTTAGAAACATGGCAACATTATTTATGGCCCAAAGAATTTGTTATACATTCTGATCATGAATCTTTGAAACATATTAAAAGTCAAGCTAAACTGAATCGTAGACATGCTAAATGGGTTGAATTCATTGAGACTTTCCCTTATGTCATTAAACACAAGAAGGGAAAAGAAAATGTTATTGCTGATGCATTGTCTCGTCGCTATACTATGCTTTCACAACTTGACTTCAAAATATTTGGTTTGGAGACCATCAAAGATCAATATGTGCATGATGCTGATTTTAAAGATGTAATGCAGAATTGTAAAGAAGGAAGAATGTGGAACAAGTTTGTCGTTAACGATGGATTTGTGTTTCGTGCTAACAAGCTATGCATTCCAGCTAGCTCCGTTCGTCTTTTGTTGTTGCAGGAGGCGCATGGAGGAGGATTAATGGGACACTTTGGCGTGAAGAAGACGGAGGACGTACTTGCTACACATTTCTTTTGGACAAAGATGAGACGGGATGTTGAGCGTTTTATTGCTCGCTGCACTACATGTCAAAAATCTAAGTCACGACTCAATCCTCATGGTTTATATATGCCTTTGCCTGTACCTAGTGTTCCTTGGGAGGATATATCTATGGACTTTGTTTTAGGTTTACCTCGAACAAAGAAGGGGAGGGATAGCATATTTGTTGTCGTGGATAGATTCTCGAAAATGGCACACTTTATACCATGTCATAAAAGCGATGATGCTGTTAATGTTGCTGATTTGTTCTTTCGTGAAATTATTCGCTTGCATGGTGTGCCAAATACTATTGTTTCAGATCGTGATACTAAATTTCTTAGCCATTTTTGGAGATGTTTATGGGCTAAGTTGGGGACTAAACTGCTTTTTAGTACTACTTGTCACCCCCAAACTGATGGACAAACTGAAGTAGTCAATAGAACATTGTCTACTATGCTTAGGGCTGTTTTGAAGAATAATAAGAAAATGTGGGAGGAATGCTTGCCTCATATTGAATTTGCTTATAATCGTTCATTGCATTCTACTACTAAGATGTGCCCTTTTGAAGTTGTGTATGGTTTCCTACCTCGTGCACCTATTGATTTGTTGCCTCTTCCATCTTCGGAGAAGGTTAATTTTGATGCTAAACAACGTGCTGAATTGATTTTAAAAATGCATGAGTTAACTAAGGAAAACATAGAGCGTATGAATGCTAAATATAAACTTGCTGGAGATAAGGGTAGAAAACATGTTGTATTTGCACCTGGAGATCTTGTTTGGTTACATTTGCGTAAGGATAGATTTCCTGATTTGCGCAAATCAAAGCTAATGCCACGTGCTGCTGGTCCCTTTAAGGTGTTGGAAAAAGTAAATGATAATGCATATAAACTTGAGCTGCCTGCAGATTTTGGGGTTAGTCCCACTTTTAACATTGCAGATTTGAAGCCTTATTTGGGTGAGGAAGATGAGCTTCCGTCGAGGACGACTTCATTTCAAGAAGGGGAGGATGATGAGGACATCAATACCATTGTTACACCCACAACCCCTACTGCTACATATACTGGACCAATTACTAGAGCTCGCGCACGCCAATTAAATTATCAGGTACTTCCGTTTCTTGGTAATGATTCTAATGTTCATGAGAATATGATGCTACCTAAATTGGATACATTTGTTTTGCTTACAAACGAAGGGCCTAGCTTGGAGAAGGATGGACATTGGAGCAAGAACAAGCATGGAGATGATGCCATGCGCAAGGGGAACCAGAACGGAGTTACAAGTGATGATTTCAGGACTTTGAAGCCACCATAATGGGTGCATGAAGCCTTGGACGAAATATACAAGATGCCACTTCATAAATTTCGTCCTGAGGCTATTATAGGTGCTGCGTCACCTTTTTATTGGGCCAGGCCCATGTAATTTCGAAATACATAAGTATAGGCTATTTTTAGAGTCCGTATGTGTGGGGAAACAAGAGATAGGGTTGATTTCGGACCCCTCCACCAAGGGTCACGAAATTCCCCCCCCCCCTCTTCCTCCATATATACAGCCCTTAGGGCATCATTTAGACTTTGGGTTTTGTTTAGATTAAAAGTTCGCCATAGTTGCAACTTCGCGTACTTCGTTTGTGTTCAACGACCAGACAAAGGCGTCACAGAACCCCACCTTGATCAATAAAGCTTTCATCTTATATTCACAATATCCAGATTGCAATCTCAGTTTCTTGCTTGTTCTTCGTTTGCTCGCAGGAAACAGACCCTCGTGGTCAGGTTGATCGTGCTCCGGCGTGGCCAATAACCTCTCGGAGTTGGTTTAGCGATTGCTAAGGCGCGACGTCCTTGCACGTTCGTAGTCGGATCGTCAAAGTCGACTTCCACCAAAGCGAAATCCATCATCTCATCGAAAGACGGGACACCTTTGCCTCTATCACAGCTTCTCCCAGTGCTCTGCATTGGTACCTCTATCTCGGTGGGGTCCAACCTCTCGACGCTATTCTGGTTTGATCGCTGGGCCGGCGACTCTCCCTTTGCGGCCCACTTCCCCGCCCTCTTCTCTATCTCCGTCGACCCTATGATTTCTGTTGATAGGGCCCTTCTTGACTTAGGGCGCCTTGCTTTCCGTCGGCCCTTTGGGCCGGCGGAATCCGCCGCCTGGCGTGAGTTGCTTGACTGCATTGCTCTGCATGAGCCGTTGGTGGATGGGGGTCCGGACCTTGTGCGCTGGCACTTGGAGCCGTCGGGCCAGTTCTCTACCAAATCGCTCTACTTGGCCATTGCCCCCTCCTCCGCTCCCCTCCCCCTATCGATGGTGTGGTCCGTCCGCGTCCCCCTGAAGATTCACATCTTCATGTGGCAGTGGATCCGTGGACGGGTCCCGTCCGGTGTGGAGGTCCGCAAGCGCAATGGCCCCGGCACTGGTATCTGCCCCCTCTGTGATGTTCCTGAAGACTCCAACCACATCTTCTTCGCCTGCGTCTCCGCCCAGTTCCTCTGGAGCTGCTTTCGTGAGATTGTCGGTGGAAGTTGGTGCCACACCAATTTCCCGGACTTATTTGCTGAACTCCAATTGTCCCCCACGTCCTCTCGCTACATTAGGTGGCTGGAGGTTGGGGTTCTTGCCTGGACTCTTTGGACCGTTCGCAATAAGCTTGTGATCCATCGTACTCCTCTTCGTCGCGCTACTGGTGCTCTCTACAAATTCTCGGGTTTCTTGCAGCTTTGGCGTCCGCTAGCTGCCCCCCGGATCGGGACGCCATCTCAGCCTTCATCGCCGATCTCCGCTCGATGGCCGTCCGCCTGTCGCCGCCGCCCCCGCCGCCTCCGCCGGAGCCTGACTAGATTCCCTGCGCTGGGCAGGCTATGTTTTTTCTCTTTCTTTTGGGCTTGTTGAGCTGTGCCCTCAGCAGAACCTTCGTACTTTGTTGTGGTACTCGGGTGGTGTGTGTGTGAACCTGCTTTGGTTGTATGTCTTGTGGTGGTTTGCTTTATTTATAAAGCGGGGCGAAAGCCTTTTTCGGCAAAGATAGGCCTGTGAAGATTCGGCTTGAGAATGCCCAAGGGTTCTTATGTCTTAGATCAAATTAGAGCATCTACAGCCGGGCTCCCCAAACTTACCGGACGAACAACCCATAACTGACCGGTGAAAAGAATGTGACCCAGTCGAGCTCCCCAAATGGCCGCTGTGACGCCCCCGATTCAATCGTACACTAATCATGCACGCAAATGTGTACGATCAAGATCAGGGACTCACGGGAAGATATCACAACACAACTCTAAAAGTAAAATAAGTCATACAAGCATCATATTACAAGTCAGGGGCCTCGAGGGCTCGAATACAAGTCTTCGAACATAAACGAGTCAGCGGAAACAACAATATCTGAGTAGAGACATAAGTTAAACAAGTTGCCATAAGATGGCTAGCACAAACTGGGATACAGATCGAAAGAGGTGCAGGCCTCCTGCCTGGGATCCTCCTAAACTACTCCTGGTCGTCGTCAGCGGCCTACACGTAGTAGTAGGCACCTCCAGTGTAGTAGGAGTCGTCATTGACGGTGGCGTCTGGATCCTGGGCTCCAACATCTGGTTGCGGCATCCGAGAAGAAAAAGAAAAAGGGGGGAAAGAGGGAGCAAAGCAACCATGAGTACTCATCCAAAGTACTCGCAAGCAAGGATCTACACTACATATGCATGGGTATATGTGTAAAGAGGAAATATCGGTGGACTAAACTGCAGAATGCCAGAATAAGAGGGGGATAGCTAGTCCTATCGAAAACTATGCTTCTGGCAGCCTCCGTCTTGCAGCATGTAGAAGAGAGTAGATTGAAGTCCTCCAAGTAGCATCGCATAGCATATTCCTACCCGACGATCCTCCCCTTGTCGCCCTGTGGCAAAGTGATCACCGGGTTGTCTCTAAAACTTGTGTGGGTGTGTTTTATTAAGTATTTAAGTATTAGGTTCTAGTTGTCATAAGGTCAAGGTACAACTCCGGGTCATCCTTTTACCGAGGGACACAACTATTCGAATAGATCAACTTCCCCGCAGGGGTGCACCACATAACCCAACACGCTCGATCCCCTTTGGCCAGACACACTTTCCTGGGTCATGCCCGGCCTCGGAAGATCAACACGTAGCAGCCCCACGTAGGCACAACAGAGAGGTCAGCACGCCGGTCTAAATCCTATGCGTGCAGGGGTCTGGGCCCATCGCCCATTGCATACCTGCATGTTGCGTACGCGGCTGGTGAGCAGACCTAGCCTCCCTTGTACAAGGGCAGGCATTCCAGTCCAACCCGACGCGCGCCGCTCAGTCGCTGACGTCAAGAAGGCTTTGGCTCATACCACGATGTCGAGTGTCCATAACTGTTCCCGCGTGTTGGTTAGTGCGTATAGGCTAGTGGCCAGACTTGGATCAAATACCAAGATCTCATTAAGCATGTTATTATGAAGAAACCGTGAACGCCGACCAGGGCCAGGCCCACCTCTCGCCTAGGTGGTCTCAACCTGCCCTGTCGCTCTGCCACAAAGATCCACACAGAGGGTCGTCGGGACAAATGTCCTTTCAACCCCCAATCCGTGAATCACTCGCGGGTACTCTACGAGCCGACCCGACTTTAGTCACCATCTTTATAGTATGTATGTATAGTATAGTATATACCCGCGATCACCTCCCGAGTGATCACGGCCCGATAGTATAGCAAGGCAGACTGACAAGAATGTAGGGCCAATGATGATAAACTAGCATCCTACAGTAAGCATTTAGGATTGCGGGTAATGTATCAACGACTGTAGCAACAATGACAGGCTATGCAACAGAATAGGAGTAACCGAACAGTAACATGCTACACTACTCTAATGCAAGCAGTAGAGAGAAGAATAGGCGATATCTGGTGATCAGGGGGGGCGCTTGCCTGGTTGCTCTAGCAAGGAGGGGTCATCAATTCCGTAGTCGAACTAGGCACCAGTAGCGTCGGTCTCGTAGTCTACCAGAGAGAAGAGGGGGAAGAAACAATAAATACAATGCAAACATAAGCACGACGATGCATGACATGACAATGAGCGGTGCTAGGTGTGCCCTAACGCGGTAGTAGGTGATACCGATGAGAGGGGGAAACATCCGGGAAAGTATCCCCGGTGTTTTTGCGTTTTTGGACAGATGAACCGGAGGGGGAAAGTTGTGTGTTTGCTATGCTAGGGATGTGTGACGGACGAACGGGCTACGTATATGGATTCGTCTCGTCGTTCTGAGCAGTTTTCATGTACAAAGTATTTTCATCCGAGCTACGGTTTATTTTCTATTAATTTTTAAAGTTTTAAATCATTTTCTAAATTATTATTATTAAATTAATTCGAAATCAGCATTACTGCATCAGCATGACGTCAGCAGTCAACAGAGGTGTTGACTGGGTCAATCTGACATGTGGGGTCCGCATGTCATAGGTTGTTTAGTAAGCAGATTAATTAAACAGAGTTAATTAGTTTATCTAATGATTGGGTTAGTCTAAACAGAATTAATTAATTAATTAATATTATTTATTTATTTATTTATTTAATAAACATTCTGGGCGTGGGCCCCTCATGTCATTGGCCCAGAGGCCTAGGGGGCACAGTGCGGTGCGGTTAACGGGGCGGGCGCCCGAACGAGGGGCGAACCGGGCCGCGACAGGGGGCACGGGCGCCAGAGCACGCCGGAGGCCAGGGCAGGGCTCGCCGGCCGGCCGTTTCCGTCGAAGGAAGCCGGCGCAGGAGGGGTCGCCAGAGGCAGCAGAAGGCGCGCTGCGGCCTCGCGCGAGGCGGCAGAGGCGAGGTGGTCGCCGGAGCGCGGCTACAGCGAGCAAGGCGGCCGCACGGGAGGGCAGGGGCGCGTGCAGAGTCCGCGGTGGCCGTGAGCGGAGGGAGAGGCGGGCGCAGCAAGAGGCAACAGGAGGGGCCGCGCTACAAGCCGCAGCAGCAGGTCCATGGCGATGCGTGGTCGCGACCCGCGATGTGCGCGAGTGGACGACGGGAAGGGCGCGGGGAGCACGGTCAGGGACGACGCCGTAGCGTGCGAGGGACAGGGGATGATGAGGGGCTCACTGCGGGCGTAGGGTACGGGGCAGTGGGGCTTGAGGAGGAGGACGGGGACGAGCGGCGGAGAGGAAGCAGGCCGGCGGGGAGGAGGAGGCAGTCCGGCGAGGTCCTCGGGCGGCGGCGAGCGCGATTGATCTGGGCGGCGGGGTCGTTCCCCCATGATCCCGATCTGGATCGGGGATGAGGAGGCAAATGTGGAGAGGGGAAGTGGGGGCGACGGGGGTTAGGGTTTGCGGGGGAGGGGGTGAGGGAATAAGGGGAGTGGGGGCGCGGCCGGTTGGGCCGGCCTGGTTGGCCCGATGGCCATCTGGGCCGAGCCCTGGTGGGAGGGGTCCTTTTTTTTCTTTCTTTTGCTTTGTTTTATTTCTTTTGTTTATTTTTTTCTGTTTTAATTCGTTTTAAGTATTTGGACATTTTCTAAAAATGTGTTTACTTTACTTATGCAATAATTGGCACAGTCCGAACATTTTTGTTTTAATGTTTGAAAACTTTGGTTGTTTGCCATATTTTGAATTTGATTTTTGAACCGGTTTTGAACTAACGAGAGATTAGCAACAGTAACGGAGGTAACATGGCATCATTAGCAGAGTTTCACTGTAGCTTAATTATCCAGGCGTTATAGCCGCGGACATCTGAGTTGTCCCCCACGCCCCTCTCCGCATGCTCTACCGACTCCGGAGGGCTTCCCCGGCCACTGCGGGGTACACATACTCTGACCGGTGCCGATGCATATTAGGACACCCGAATCCAAGGAGCGGGCCGCACACCGCGAGCGACATCAAGAGAGGGAGAGTGCGGTGGCGGGGGAAGCACCGGCCGCGTGCTGGGTGGTTCCAAAGGACACGCTCCTTGTGACGGTTCTCTGACGCTCCCTCACGAAGGCAGAGACGGACGTGCGGTGGCTCGGCCGCAAAACGCCAAAACGCTCTGACTCACCATCGAGCAGTCGGAGCGCGAGATGACGGAGGCGGCAGCAAAGGCAAAGGCTGCTTGGCTGGCCAACGAGCAGGACTACACGGTCCGGAGGATGACCGGCCACATCTCCTCCTCCGACGACTCGGGCCTTACCAACGGCTCCAGCTCCGATGATGACGCCTCTCCACCCACCGACGCCTACAGGAAGGAGTAAAGCCGCACTGGCGACCGAGAGGGGAATGGGACGGTGAGGAAATGGTGATTTCCTCCACCTTTCTTCGTCTATCCGTTTTATCTTGGTTTTTTATGTTTAAGTATTGTCCGGTGATGAACAATTGTTCTTTTAGTTGTCTGATGAGTGCTGCAATGTGAACTATGTCTCAATTATGTCTGTTTGTTGGTAGTTTGTTGATCTACATAGGTTTATGTTTTACGTTGCATGAGTTGCATGGATACGAGGGAGAAAGTTGTGGAGACATCAAAATGAGAGGTGATCGGTCACGATCCACAGACGAGCCCAGGAGTGTCTGCGGATGTTTCAGGGTCCGTATTTGCTACTCGCGGCTGCAGATGCTTTTATAAGTTATGAAGTTTGCAATATAGTCATTTTGATACCGTAGCGAAGCACAAGGAAATCTCAAGACAATGCCTTGTTGAAAGATAGGCTTGCCAAGATTCGGCTCGAGAATTCCCGAGGGTTATTTTTTTGGGTTAAATCAAGCTTTATTGATCAAAAGGCACAGATAGTGGGTTACATTTAGGCCTTGGGGTTGTTCTGAGGGTTCTTCTGTCTCAATCATATTTGCTTTCACACCTTAGACGTTGTGTTTTCCCGTTGCAACGCACGGGCATGTTTACTAGTATATAACTATATATATATATATATATATATATATATATATATATATATATATATATATGCATGCACTGATTAATCAGTTGATGGTTATGGACATGTTTAGCATTTTTAAAAGAGAAAAATAACTATGTTACAAGAAAAAAATTATGTGCTTAGTAGTGAATTTGACTCATGTATAAGAAAAATGACAACTTGTATGGTTGTTCATTTCAAGAAATATAAATTTATTTTTTACTTTGGTTTATTCTATTAACCATTCGGTTTTTTGATATATATACCATAAAAAACAAAGTTCAAAACGGTATGAAAAGTTCATACCATACCGAAACCAGAAACCATAAAAACTGTAAAATTGGTTTTGTTCGGTTTATTTTCGGTATGGTTTTTCGGTTCCGTTTCCGAATGCACAGAGTGACCGTTAGGCGCCACAGCGTGCTCTGCTATCCGTCGGTGCGCTCTGCTCGCATACCTCCACGCGCTCGGCTTGTGGACAGCTTTTCCTTGCGTGTTCAACTGCTATATGCATATATATATGTGATGCGGAGCATCTTATGGTCATCCCCATGGACCTATCATCGTCTCGCCAAGTGCCAGGAGGACCTATGACACGAGCATGAGCTAGAGCCCTCGAGACTGAGGTGACTTCCTTCCTTAGTGATATTCCACATGATCCACTCGAGACATGGTTACTACCTAAGTCCGAGATGTTGTGCATGATCAGGTACCAAGAAGACCCTCCCGAAGATGCACGTGAAGACGGATAAGTACCCAAGTTCCCGGATGAAGAGAACCAACTGAAGGAGTCAAGAACAGCTCCCAGGACCCAGACATCCGGCCATGATCCCGTACATCCGGCCCCTAGAGGTGTCGCCTGCAACAAAGGACCAGCGGCTAAGTCTACAGGGCCCGGACATCCGGCGGCCAGCCCGGAAATCCGAACACCGCCTATCCAGAGAGCACCGAGGCCGACCCCGCCAGCCTAGACATCTGGCTCCTCGGGAAGGCCCAGACATCCGGGCCGACACCCGGATGTCCGGCCCTGTCTGTCTGCACATAGTGAAGGGCCGAGGCCCATGTACCCCTTTGCTCACCTAGACTATATATAGTCTTCCTCCTCCATCTTTCTAGGGTTAGCAAAGTAGTAGCTCATTGAGAAGCTTTGCTCTCCACCTGATCCCCTTCTCCTTAGGAGTTCACGACCTCTATGGAGAAGATCCCCCAAGTGTATTCAAGACCCCATCACGGGAAGACCCCTCAAGACCTCCTCATGGAGAAGAACTACTGCTACTTGTATCGTCCCTTGTTGGATATGGACAGTGTACCTCTTTATGTTTCGAGGATCTAGCATATGTGCCGAATCTTGTTGGTTTGAGTGATTATCTCGTGTTTTCCCTCGTGTTTCCCCTCGTGTTCTTCGTGCTCCTTGTTGGGATCCGCTCCTTTCATGAAAGATCGGGCATCTAGGGTTCTACCCTACATCATCTTGGTATCATGAGCCACGTTGATCACGATTTCGGAGGTTCCCCTCTTCGTTTTCTAGCCTTGTTTTGTTGATTTAGTCCCAAATTCGAAAATTCCCCACAAAAATAGCCCCCTAATTTTTTTGTGATTTGTTGGTGTGATGGGGTTTTGTTGGATTTGATATGCGGATTTCATGTGTAGCAGGTAGATCTAGCTTTCCCCCATCTTTTCCCCAATTTCCATCCACAAAATCTTCTGAATTTTGCCCCGGATTTGACCTTTCCACGCGGAGTTCATCGAGTTCATCCACGGATCCCAAGCCCGGACATCCGGCCCGTGACCCCCGGACAGCCGGCCGCCAATCCCGGACATCCGGCCCCTGACAGCATCACTTCCATCCACTGCTCCGTTTCCCACCTAACTTTCGCCAAATTTTGTTCCAGTGCCCACGTACACTTCCGCATACCACCACCGCTTTCCGCAAACACCACCATCGCTTACCGCTATCAACTCCATCAATTTTGACACGTTTTGTTTTGAGAATTTGAGTTGTGGTTCCCGTGTCCTATTGTGTTTAAGCTATATAGGTACGGTTCGACATCAACATCACCACCGATCATCTTCGCCACGGACTCGTCATCGACAACAACCGTTCAACAATTTTGACACCTTCCACTGTAAGCAAGGATGGTAACCTCGACGACATCTTTGTCTACTCTTGCCATTATATTGATAACCACCATAGCCCAATTTTGCGTATCTTGCCTATCGAGACTAGCCTTTGAGTATTGCCGGCAACGTGCCTTGTGCATATTAGTGGTGATACTTCCTATAGCATATATACCATATCATCTTTGGTACATATCTTGGTATCATCTCTTGTGTCACAAGGTTGTCATAACATATACACAATTGCTATCTTGGTTTGTGAAGTTTTGCATGAGAAAGAGCTCAAAAGCAAAAGAGCCAAACAAGCTTTTAAGCAAAAGGGAAAGATAAGCAAAGAGCTTATAAGCAAGAACCATAGCATCATACTACATTAAGATTTTCATACTCGATCATCTTGGATCATACCATCGGAATACCATACATTTAGCATACTTGGGATAGAAGTTGTTGCATTTTTGCTTAGTAGGTTGTGCACAAGTTTCGTATCCGCCTATTGTGCAATCGTGCTAGCGTCTTTCTATTGTTGCGCAACAAGAGCATTTTCATGGATTCCACATTTTGGCTCATTCATTGGTTGCACGACCCCATTTATCTATCCTTGTGTGTGTTTCTATATACCATATCTTGCTATTGGTCTACTTGTTGCGTTTGCAACTTTGCGAATATTTTCCAACATTTTTGAAGCTCACTAACAATTGCATCAAATTTTGTGCCACCATCCTAACCGAGCTCCACCATAAGCTTTTACTTGTGTAGGTGTGAGAACCGACAAGAATTGGCACCAATTGTGCTATTTCCTTGTTACATATTTTAGTGATCACTGATCCATCTTCAACATCGGTCAAGGTACATTTGGTATAAGTTCTTCTCTTTCTCCCACTCACATATTTGCTCTGAATGATGGGCAGGCCAAGTTGTTCTACCAACCAACTCTTCATCGAGCAAGATGACAACATGTCATCCTACATCACGAAGAGCCACCTCTTCAGTGCCCAACGAGCTTTGCATCAAGAACAACAAGCAATGAGCGACCGCATAGACAATCTCGCCACTGACTTGTGACTCTCCGAGCAATGAACAAGAGACTACTTCGACAACAAGCTCGGCGCACACAAACAAGAGAACGATGCAAGAATGGACGAGATTCGTGCCTTGTTGGGAAACCGCTCTTCTACCACTTCGTCCTACTCAAGACGGAGCTGCTCGAGTTGACACTCCGACGACACCATCTCCAGATCAAGTACACCAACATCGAATACTCTACGTCGAGCCGCGTGCCAAGACCGTCAAGCTAACTGCAATCCTCTTCACGGAACCGATTCTCAAGACCAACTTCTAGCGCAAGAACATTGACACCGTCAAAATCAAGCTACCTTTGCGCAAGCACAAGAAAGGTAATGCCAACACCAACAAGAAGAGGAAGAGCGAGTGCGACAACACCAAGACGCAAAAGATGCTGAGGCACAACATCAAGAACAACAACGACATGAAGCTCAAGCACTTGAAGCGCAACGTGCCCTCTGAGAATTAAGTTGAGCCGTGGCCACGCGCAACCGGCATACTCGTGAGCAACAAGAAGAGCATCGCGAAGAAGTCCAAGAGAGGAACTATCAAGCAAGAATACATCGACAAGTACCACAAGCTCGACAAGAACATCAAGTTCGCCAAGAGCAACATGAGGTTGAAAATCATCCACGTCAAGGGCATCATCATCATCCCTGTCCCCAACACAATGAAGAGCAACGCTACGGCAAGCTCAAGTTCATTATGCCCAAGTTCACCGGTGGCAATGATCCCGAAGAGTACCTTTCATGGGCATTGAAGGTCGACAAGATCTTCCGTTTGCACAACTATGAGGAAGAGAAGAATATCTCCATGGCAACCCTTGAATTCCAAGACTATGTACTCATATGGTGGGAACAAGTCCTTGAACGCCGAGAAGCAAGAGGTGAACCACCAATCACCTCATGGGATCAAATGAAGGATGTCATGCGAGCATGCTTTGTGCCAAAATACTACAACCGCGACCTCTTCAAGAAACTCCAACTCCTGAAGAAAGGAATGAAGAGCGTTGAGGAATACTACATGGAAATGGAGATTGCGATGATAAGAGCCAATGTTACGGAAGTCGATGAGCGAACTATGGCCCGTTTATTGAATGGACTCAATCATCCTATCAAGAAGATTGCTGACTTCCAACCCTACTCCAACCTCATCGAGCTAGTTCATCAAACTACAAAAGCGGAAAGTCAAGTGCAAGATAACTTCAAGTATGCCAAGTACTCTTCCAAGAGCTATGGCTTCTCCAACAACCAAGCTTCAACAACTACAACGACTCCTACCTCAATCAAGCCTTCTACAAGCAACAATGACAAGTCGAGTTACAACAAAACTTTGTCAACTTCAAGTCGTCTTCCTACTACAAGCAACTTCAAGCAAAAAGCTTCATCATCATCTACTCCAATCCAACCGATGAGACCGTCAAGACAAGTTCAGTCAAGTGCTTCACTTGCAGCGGCCGAAGCCACAAGTCCTTTGAGTGTACCAACAAGCGCACCATGATCCTCAACGACGACAGAACATACGAATCCATGAGTGAAGAGGAGATGGAAGCCCTTGAGCAAGTGGCCATGCACCGGCGCGTTAACGAAGATGAAGATGATCAAGTCTTTTGTGATGTTGAGCCCCGCTCTTGTTGTCTCCAAGGTTTTGAATCTTCATCATCATCAAGACGAGGACCAATGATGCCATATCTTCCACACCAAGGCCAGCATCAATGGAAGGTCCGTGAAGGTCATCATCGATGGAGGGAGTTGCCATAAATTGGCGAGTGAAGAGCTATGTTCCAAGCTTCAATTGGTCAAGATGAAGCACCCACACCCCTACAAGGTCCAATGTTTAAGTGACTCCGGCACAATCCAAGTCGAGCATATGGTGCAAGTTTCCTTCAAGATAGGAGCATATGAAGACACTTTGGAGTGTGATGTCTTCCCGATGTCCATTTGCCACCTCCTTCTTGGGCTTCCATGGCAATTTGACCGAGGCGTCATCCACAACGGGCGTACCAATCACTATAGCTTCAAGATGGAAGGAAAGGAGTACATGCTACGACATATGTCTCCAAGTCAAGTAATCGCCGACAAGCAAGCCAGCCATTGTGGAGAAAAAAGTGAGAGAGCGAACCACCACAAAGAGAGTGAGCGCCACAAGCCAAAATTGAGTGCCTCCACGATGAGCGACAAGAAAAACTTAGTTCTATTTGCCACCAAAGGTGAGATGAGAGAAGTGTGTGAGAACCCATTAAGTGTTATGCACAATGTCCTTTTATGCAAGGACGAGGCACCAAAAACTAACACCTCTCACAATCTACCTTTAGCCTTGTCTTCTCTTTTGCAGGAATTCCAAGACGTTTTCCCCGATGAGCTACCCTAGGGAGTACCACTTCTATGAGGCATCGAGCACCGCATCGACCTCATACCCGGAGCCCCCCTTCCTAACAAGGCACCCTACCGCGTAAACCCCGAGGAAACTGATGACCCAAAAGTGTAGGGGATCTATCGTAGTCCTTTCGATAAGTAAGAGTGTCGAACCCAACGAGGAGCAGAAGGAAATGATAAGCGGTTTTCAGTAAGGTTTTCTCTGCAAGCACTGAAATTGTAGGTGATAGATAGTTTTGTGATAAGATAAATAGTAACGAGCAACAAATAAATAAAGTAAGTAAAGTGCAGCAAGGTGGCCCAATCCTTTATGTAGCAAAGGATAAGCCTGGACAAATTCTAATAATGATAAAGGAGCTCCCTAGGACACATTGGGAATTATCGTCAAGCTAGTTTTCATCACGATCATATGATTCACGTTCGGTACTTTGGTAATTTGATATGTGGGTGGACCGGTACTTGGGTACTGCCCTAACTTGGACAAGCATCCCACTTATGATTAACCCCTATTGCAAGCATCCGCAACTACAAAAATAAGTATTATGGTAAACCTAACCACAACATTAAGCGTATGGATCCATATCAGCTCCTAACGAAGCAACGCATAAACTAGGGTTTAAGCTTCTGTCACTCTAGCAACCCATCATCTACTTATTACTTCCCCATGCCTTCCTCTAGGCCCAAATAATGGTGAAGTGTCATGTAGTCGACGTTCACATAACACCACTAGAGGAAAAGACAACATACATCTCATCAAAATATCGAACGAATACCAAATTCACATGACTACTAATAGCAAGACTTCACCCATGTCCTCAGGAACAAACGTAACTACTCACAAAGCATATTCATGTTCATAATCAGAGGAGTAATAATATGCATAAAGGATCTGAACATATGATCTTCCACCAAGTAAACCAATTAGCATCAACTACAAGGAGTAATCAACACTACTAGCAACCCACAGGTACCAATTTGTGGTTTTGATACAAGATTGGATACAAGAGATGAACAAGGGTTTTGAGAGGAGATGGTGCTGGTGAAGATGTTGATGGAGATTGACCCCCTCCCGATGAGAGGATAGTTGGTGATGATTTCCCCCTCCCGGAGGGAAGTATCCCCGGCAGAACAGCTCCGCCAGAGCCCTAGATTGATTCCGCCAAGGTTCCGCCTCCTGGAGGCGGAGTTTCGTCCCGTAAGCTTGCCCACGATTTTTTCTAGGGTAAAAGTGATGGTATAGCAGAAGATGGACGCCGGAGGCCCACCAGGGGGCCCAGGAGATAGGAGGGCGCGCCCTATAGGGGGGGGGCACGCCCCCTGTCTCCTGGACAGGGTGTGGGCCCCCTGGCCTACTTCTTTCGCTCAGAAATTCTTATTAAATCCAAAAAGTTGTTTCGTGGAGTTTCAGGACTTTTGGAGCTGTGCAGAATAGGTTTCCAACGTTTGCTCCTTTTCCAATCAGAATTCCAGCCGCCGGCATTCCCCCTCTTCATGGTAAACCTTGTAAAATAAGAGAGAATAGCCATAAGTATTGAGATATGTGTAATAACAGCCCATAATGCAATAAATATTGATATAAAAGCATGATGCAAAATGGACGTATCAACTTCCCCAAGCTTAGACCTCGCTTGTCCTCAAGCGGAAGCCAAAATCGAAAAATATGTCCACATGTTTAGAGATAGAGGTGTCGATAAAAATAAAATACGGACATGAGGGCATCATGATCATTCTAATAACAGAAACATATATAGATTTTGTCATATGATTTCCTATGCTGAAGTAACAAGCAATTCACAATGTCAAGTATGGTTCAAAAACTTCATTGGGAACTAACAAACTATAATCTCAGTCATTGAAGCAATTGCAATTTATCGTAACATCAGAAAGAGTCAATAATAGAGCTTTTCAGCAAGCTCATATACTCAACTATCTCGTAGTCCCCTATAATTGCTAACACTCACGCAGTACTTGTGGTTATAGAATTTCAGCCAGGCACTGAGAAAGATAGGGGCTTATTGTGTCGCCTCCCAACTATTCACCTTTAGGTGAGGTCAACAATAATAGTCTATGCCAGCTTACATCCAATTGGATATATATATATATATATATATATATATATATATATATATATATATATATATATATCATGATCTTTCAAACACGAGGAGCTTTCCAAAGGATAAAATGAAAAAGGGAAAGGTGAGGATCACCTTAACTCAAGCATAAAGTAAAAACATAAAGTAAAAGATAGGCCCTTCGCAGAGGGAAGCAGGGGTTGTCATGCGCGTTTAGGGTTGATGCACAAAATCTTAATGCAAAAGAACGTCACTTTATATTACCCCTTGTATGTGGACCTTTATTATGCAGTCCGTCACTTTTATTACTTCCACAATAAGTTCGTACAAAGCTTATTTCTCCACACTAATAAGTCATACATATTTAGAGAGCAATTTTTATTGCTTGCACTGATGACAACTTACTTGAAGGATCTTACTCAATCCATAGGTAGGTATGGTGGACTCTCATGACAAAACTGGGTTTATGGATATTTGGAAGCACAAGTAGTATCTCTACTTGGTGCAAGGAATTTGGCTAGCATGAGGGGGAAAGGCAAGCTCAACATGTTTGGAAGGTCAACGACAATATACTTTAACTGAGATGTCGGAAAAGATAAACCATTATGTTGTCTTCCTTGTCCAACATCAACTCTTTTAGCATGTCATACTTAATGAGTGCTTCACAATCATAAAAGATGTCCAAGATAATATATTTATATGTGAACCTCTCTTTCCTTATCACTTCTTATTAATTGCAACGATGACCAAGGCTACGTTCATCAACTCTCAACAATTTTAATGCCTCATACTTTCTATGTGTGAAGTTATCACTATCCATAAGATCAATATGAACTCTTTTATTCTTTCTACTTTCTCAAGATCATAGCAACATAGCAAAGCCCTTGACTCAACACTAATCTTTATTATAGATAGCACACGGACTTGATTACATAAAGAGAGCACAAAGCAAAACTCAAAACTACTTGATATCTAAATTTCAATCTACTAGATCAAGATACTACTAAAAGGATCAAACTAAATAAAACGGTAAAGATAGGAGTGTGATGGTGATACGATACCGGGGCACCTCCCCCCAAGCTTGGTAGTTGCCAAGGGGAGTGCCCATACCCATGTGATGTCCTCGGAGGTGATGGAGGTGGTGATGATGACGGTGGATAATTGCACATCGAGCGTAAGAGCTCCTCCAACTTGCGGATAATGCCCTTGAGTCCGGCGATATGATCCTTCAACAGGATATTCTCCTGAGTGAGGTACTTGTTCTGTATGCGAGCTAACTCAATCATCTTGAAAGCTTCAATCTCTGTTGGAGTGAAAAGGTTAGGTAAATGTTGGGGGATGTCTTCTTCTTTCACCACCGGGGCTTGAACCTCCATGGCCTTCTTGATCCCTTCATCCTTGTTGATCTCTTCTGGTTCCTCTCTTTTCAGCTCTATCTTCAATAGCCAAGCGTCCTTGTCTTCGTTGTTGGAGGAGGTAGAAGTCATGGTGCTCTAAATCTGCAACGGAAACAGCTCGAAACAAAAACAGAGGATATTTGCGTGATACGGTGGTCAAAACCTTCGGGAGTATATATATAATGAATTTTTACCGACCAAAATACGTAATGCGCAAGAAAACGGAGTTCGGGAGGCACACGAGGTGCCCACGACACAGGGGGCGCGCACTATAGGGGGGGCCTCCACTCTCGTGGGGACCTCGTGTCCCTTTCGGACTACTTATTTCTTCCTAAAATTCTTAAATAATCCAAAACTGATAAAAATTGCCATTAGAGTTGTTTTGAAGTCGGTTTACTTACCGTACCACATACCTATGCCTTTTCGGAGTCTGGAACGTTCTGGAAAGTGTCCCTTATGTATTCCTTAGGGGTTACGGTTTCAATAATATTACTTTCAACATTGATCGGATTACCTGAAATATAATGTTTAATTCTTTGATCGTTTACCACCCTCGGATTTGTGCCTTCGAAGTTGTTGATTTTTATAGCACCAGAACGATAGACCTCCTCGATAACGTAGGGACCTTCCCATTTTGAGAGAAGTTTTCCTGCAAAAAATCTTAAACGAGAGTTGAATAATAACACATAATCTCCTACGTTAAACTCACGCTTTTGTATCCTCTTATCATGCCAGCGTTTGACTTTTTCTCTAAAAAGCTTGGCATTCTCATAAGCTTGGGTTCTCCATTCATCAAGTGAGCTAATATCAAACAACCTCTTCTCACCAGCAAGTTTGAAGTCATAATTGAGCTCTTTAATAGCCCAATATGCCTTATGTTCAAGTTCAAGAGGTAAACGACATGCTTTTCCATAAACCATCTTATAAGGAGACATACCCATAGGATTTTTGTATGCAGTTCTATAGGCCCATAATGCATCATCAAGTTTTTTGGACCAATTCTTTTTAGATCTATTCACAGTCTTTTGCAAAATTAATTTGAGCTCTCTATTGCTCAACTCTACTTGACCACTAGACTGTGGGTGATAAGGAGATGCTATTCTATGATTGACATCATACTTAGCAAGCATCTTACGGAAAGCACCATGAATAAAATGTGAACCACCATCAATCATAAGATATCTAGGGACTCCAAACCTCGGAAAAATAACTTCTTTAAGCATTTTAATAGAAGTGTTATGATCAACACTACTAGTTGGAATAGCTTCTACCCACTTAGTAACGTAATCAACAGCAACTAAAATATGTGTATAACCATTAAAGGCAGGAAAAGGTCCCATATAATCAGAGCCCCAAACATCAAACGGTTCAATAACAAGAGAATAATTCATAGGCATTTCTTGACGTCTACTAATGTTACCTATTCTTTGACATTCATCATAGGATAAGACAAACTTACGAGCATCTTTGAAGAGAGTAGGCCAATAAAAACCAGATTGTAGTACCTTGTGTGCAGTTCTATCTCCAGCGTGGTGTCCTCCATAAGATTCAGAGTGACACTTATGTAGAATCTGTTCCTGTTCATGCTTAGTCACACAACGTCTAATAACACCATCTACTCCTTTATAAAGGTGTGGATCATCCCAGAAGTAATGTCTTAAATCATAAAAGAACCTGTTTTTTTGCTGGTATGTGAAACTAGGTGGTATATATTTAGCAACAATGTAATTAGCATAATCAGCATACCAGGGAGCAGTACGAGAAGCATTGACAACCGCTAATTGTTCATCAGGAAAGCTATCATTAATAGGCAGTGGGTCATCAAGAACATTCTCTAACCTAGACAAGTTATCTGCAATGGGGTTCTCAGCTCCCTTTCTATCAATAATATGCAAGTCAAATTCTTGGATCAAGAGAACCCATCTAATGAGTCTAGGCTTAGCATCTTTCTTTTCCATAAGATATTTAATAGCAGCATGATCAGTGTGAATAGTAACTTTGGAATCAACAACATAAGGTCTAAACTTATCACATGCAAACACAACTGCTAAGAACTCTTTTTTAGTAGTAGCGTAATTTCTCTGGGCAGTATCAAGAGTCTTACTAGCATACTGGATTACATTCAATTTCTTATCGACTCTTTACCCTAAAACAGCACCTGCAGCATAATCACTAGCATCGCACATAATTTCAAAAGGTAAATTCCAATCAGGCGGCTGAACAATAGGTGCAGTGATCAAAGCTTTCTTAAGTGTTTCAAATGCTTCTACACAATCATCATCAAAGACAAAAGGAATATCTTTTTGCAATAAATTAGTCAGAGGCCTAGAGATTTTAGAAAAGTCCTTAATGAACCTCCTATAAAAACCGGCGTGACCAAGGAAACTTCTTATACCCTTTATGTCCTTGGGACATGGCATCTTTTCAATAGCATCAACCTCGGCTTTATCAACTTCAATACCTCTCTCGAAGATCTTGTGTCCCAAGACAATGCCTTCATTAACCATAAAGTGACACTTTTCCCAATTCAGGACGAGACTAGTGTCTTCGCATCTCTGCAAAACTCGATCAAGGTTGCTCAAACAATCATCAAAAGAGGATCCATAGACTGAGAAGTCATCCATGAATACCTCACAAATCTTTTCACAGAAATCAAAGAATATAGCCATCATGCATCTTTGAAAGGTAGCAGGTGCATTACATAAACCAAAAGGCATATGTCTATAAGCAAAAGTACCAAAAGGGCAAGTAAAAGTAGTTTTAGATTGATCCTTCGCTGACACAGGTATTTGAGAGAAGCCAGAATAACCATCTAGAAAGCAAAAATGTGTGTGTTTGGATAGCCTATCTAACATTTGATCAATAAAAGGTAAAGGGTAATGATCTTTCTTAGTAGCTTTATTTAACTTACGGAAATCAATTACCATCCTATAACCTGTAATAATACTTTGCGGGATCAATTCATCTTTATCATTAGGAAAAACGGTAATACCTCCCTTTTTAGGGACACAATGAACAGGGCTTACCCATTCACTATCAGCAACGGGATAAATAATACCTGCCTCAAGGAGCTTTAGTATCTCCTTTCTTACCACTTCCTTCATCTTGGGATTTAATCGTCTTTGAGGATCTCTAACTGGTTTGGCATCTTTCTCCACTGAAATTTTGTGTTGACATAATGTGGGACTAATGCCCTTAAGGTCATCCAGAGTATATCCAATAGCTGCTCGGTGCTTCTTCAGAGTTTTCAACAATCTTTCTTCTTATTTCTCTGAAAGGTTAGCACTAATAATAACAAGATATATTTCTTTTTCATCAAGATAAGCATACTTAAGATTATCAGGTAATGGTTTGAGTTCAAACACGGGATCACCCTGGGGTGGAGGGGGATCCCCAAGAATTTCAACGGGAAGGTTATGTTTCAGCATAGGTTCCTGTTTAAGGAACACTTCATCTATTTCTTCCCTTTCCTTCATAAACATATCGTTTTCATGGTCTAGCAAATATTGTTCTAACGGATCAGTGGGAGGAACAGCAATGAAAGCAAGACCAATAATCTCATCCTCACTAGGTGCTTCCCTTTCACGAGGTTGTCTACTAAACTTAGCGAAATTAAACTCATGAGACATACCATCTATGCCAATAGTGACAATATTCTTTTCACAATTAATCTTAGCACTAGCAGTATTCAAGAAGGGTCTACCAAAAATAATGGGACAAAAATCATCTTGTGGGGAACCAAGAACAAGAAAATCAGCAGGGTATTTAACCTTCCCACACAAAACTTCAACATCTCTAACAATCCCAATAGGTTTAATGGTATCCCTATTAGCAAGCTTAATAGTAACATCAATGTCTTCTAATTCAACGGGTGCAATGTCGTGCATAATTTCTTTATAAAGATCATAAGGTATCGCACTAGCACTAGCACCCATATCACATAGGCCATGATAACAATGGTCTCCTATTTTAACAAAAATAACAGGCATGCCTACAACAGGTCTACGTGTCTTAGTATCAGGTCTAGCAATATTAGCAGTCTCACCCAAGAAAGAAATAACATGCCCATCTAAGTCCTCATCCAAGAGATCTTTAACCGTAGCAATACTAGGTTCAACATTAATTTGCTCAGGAGGTGTATAAGTCCTAGTATTACTCTTACGAACAACAGTCGAAGCTTTAGCATGATCTTTTATCCTAACAGGAAAAGGAGGTTTTTCAACATAAGCAGTAGGAACAATAGGATCACTATAGGTAATGGTCTTTTCTTCGACTGTAATAGGTGCAACTACTTTCACTTCAGCATGAGGATTATATTTAAACCACTTCTCTTTAGGGAGATCAACATGAGTAGCAAAAGATTCACAAGAAGTAGCTACTATCTCAGAGTCAAGTCCATACTTAGAGCTAAATCCACGAAAGCATCGGTATCCATGAAAGATTTAACACAATCGAACTTAGGTGTCATACCTGACTCCTTACCATCGTCGGAACCCCAATCTTCAGAGTTGCGTTTAATTCTTTCCAATAAGTCCCATTTGAAATCAATAGTCTTCAACATATAAGAACCAGCACAGGAAGTATCGAGCAGGTTGCGATTATCAAGAGAAAGCCGAGCATAAAAATTCCGAATAATCATTTCCCGAGAGAGCTCATGATTGGGGCATGAATATAAAATTGACTTAAGCCTCCCCCAAGCTTGAGCGATGCTTTCTCCTTCGCGAGGCCAGAAATTATATATGTAATTACGATCACGATGAACAAGATGCATAGGATAGAACTTCTGGTGAAATTCCAACTTCAATCGCTTATAATTCCAAGATCGCATATCATCACATAGCCTATACCATGTAAATGCATCTCCCTTCAAAGATAAAGGGAAGACCTTCCGTTTGACAACATCATCGGGAATACCTGCAAGCTTAAATAATCCACAAACTTCATCCACAAAGATAAGGTGTAAATCGGGATGCAATGTTCCGTCTCCTGCAAATGGATTAGCTAGCAGTTTTTCTATCATACCCGAAGGAATCTCAAAGTAAATATTTTCATAAAGTTCAGTAGGTTGAGGAGCAACTCTTTGCTCTTCTGGTTGGGGTGAAGATACCCCAAACAAGCCCCTCAAAGGATTAGTTTCCATAGTGACAAGTAACAGAAAATTTCAGCACACTATATAAATGTTTCCTTACCAAGTTCCACTCACCAAAAGCGCTACACTCCCCGGCAACGGAGCCAGAAAAGAGTCTTGATGACCCACAAGTTTAGGGGATCTATCATAGTCCTTTCGATAAGTAAGAGTGTCGAACCCAACTAGGAGCAGAAGGAAATGATAAGCGGTTTTCAGTAAGGTTTTCTCTGCAAGCACTGAAATTGTAGGTGATAGATAGTTTTGTGATAAGATAAATAGTAACGAGCAACAAATAAATAAAGTAAGTAAAGTGCAGCAAGGTGGCCCAATCATTTATGTAGAAAAGGATAAGCCTGGACAAATTCTAATAATGATAAAGGAGCTCCCGAGGACACATTGGGAATTATCGTCACGCTAGTTTTCATCACGATCATATGATTCGCGTTCGGTACTTTGATAATTTGATATGTGGGTGGACCGGTACTTGGGTACTGCCCTAACTTGGACAAGCATCCCACTTATGATTAACCCCTATTGCAAGCATCCACAACTACAAAAAGAAGTATTAAGGTAAACCTAACCACAACATTAAGCGTATGGATCCATATCAGCCCCTAACGAAGCAACGCATAAACTAGGGTTTAAGCTTCTGTCACTCTAGCAACCCATCATCTACTTATTAATTACACATGCCTTCCTCTAGGCCCAAATAATGGTGAAGTGTCATGTAGTCGACGTTCACATAACACCACTAGAGGAAAAGACAACATACATCTCATCAAAATATCGAACGAATACCAAATTCACATGACTACTAATAGCAAGACTTCACCCATGTCCTCAGGAACAAACGTAACTACTCACAGAGCATATTCATGTTCATAATCAGAGGAGTAATAATATGCATAAAGGATCTGAACATATGATCTTCCACCAAGTAAACCAATTAGCATCAACTACAAGGAGTAATCAACACTACTAGCAACCCACAGGTACCAATTTGTGGTTTTGATACAAGATTGGATACAAGAGATGAACTAGGGTTATGAGAGGAGATGGTGCTGGTGAAGATGTTGATGGAGATTGACCCCCTCCCGATGAGAGGATCGTTGGTGATGATTTCCCCCTCCCGGAGGGAATTATCCCCGGCAGAACAGCTCCGCCAGAGCCCTAGATTGATTCCGCCAAGGTTCTGCCTCGTGGTGGCAGAGTTTCATCCCGTTAGCTTGCCCATGATTTTTTCAAGGGTAAAAGTGATGATATAGCAGAAGATGGACGCAGGAGGCCCACCAGGGGGCCCAGGAGATAGGAGGGCGTGCCCTATAGGGGGGGCGCCCCCTGTCTCCTGGACAGGGTGTGGGCCCCCTGGCCTACTTCTTTCGCTCAGAAATTCTTATTAAATCCAAAAAGTTGTTTCGTGGAGTTTCAGGACTTTTGGAGCTGTGCAGAATAGGTTTCCAATGTTTGCTCCTTTTCCAGCCAGAATTCCAGCTGCCGGCATTCCTCCTTTTCATGGTAAAACTTGTAAAATAAGAGAGAATAGCCATAAGTATTGAGATATAATGTGTAATAATAGCCCATAATGCAATAAATATTGATATAAAAGCATGATGCAAAATGGACGTATCAGAAACCAAGGAGATTCAACGACAAGTACAACAACTCATCGATAATGGCCATGTGCGAGAAAGCTTGAGCCCATGTGCCGTACCGGCAATCCTTGTTCCTAAGAAAGATGGTCTTATCGCATGTGTTCCGATTGCCGTCCCATCAATTCTATCACAGTTAGATATCATTACCCCCCTTCCATGCTTAGATGTTATGCTAGATGAACTTGGCGGAGCCACAATTTTCTCTAAGATTGATCTTAATAGTGGCTACTATCAAATACGCATCCAAGAAGGTGATGAATGGAAAACCACATTTAAGACCAAACTTGGCTTATATGAATGGCTCGTTATGCCAATGGATTTATTTGAAGCACCCCATTCTTTCATGTGAGTCATTGATACGTCTCCAACGTATCTATAATTTTTTTTATTGTTCCATGCTATTATATTATCCATCTTGGATGTTTTATATGCATTTATATGCTATTCTATATGATTTTTGGGACTAACCTATTAACCTAGAGGCTAGTGCCAGTTTCTGTTTTTCCTTGTTTTTGAGTTTTACAGAAAAGGAATATCAAACGGGGTCCAAACAAGCTGAAAATTCCCGATGATTTTTTATGGACCAGAGGAAGCCCTCGAAGCAAAAGGCCAGAAGAGTCCCGAGTCATCCATGAGGGTGGAGGGCGCGTCCTACCCCCTAGGCGCACGCCCCTACCTCGTGGCTGACTCGGAGACCCCCCCTGACGTGAAACCGATGCCAGAAATTCCTATAAATACATAAACCCCCGAAAAGAATCCAAGATCGGGAGTTCCGCCGCCGCAATCCTCTGTAGCCACCAAAAACCAATCGGGACCCCTTTCTGGCACCCTGCTGGAGGGGGGAATCATTACCGGTGGCCATCTTCATCATCCCGGCACTCTCCATGACGATTAGGGAGTAGTTCACCGTCAGGGCTAAGGGTATGTACCAGTAGCTATGTGTTTGATCTCTCTCTCTCTCTCTCTCTCTCTCTCTCTCTGTCTGTCTCTTGTGTTCTTGATTTGGCACGATCTTGATATACCGTGAGCTTTGCTATTATAGTTGTATCATATGATGTTTCTCCCCCTCTAATTTCTTGTAATGGATTGAGTTTTCCCTTTGAAGTTATCTTATCGGATTTAGTCTTTAAGGATTTGAGAACACTTGATGTATGTATTGCGTGGGATACCCGTGGTGACAATGGGGTATTCTATTGATCCACTTGATGTATGTTTTGGTGATCAACTTGCGGGTTCCGTGACATTGTGAACTTATGCATAGGGGTTGGCACACGTTTTTGTCTTGACTCTCTGGTAGAAACTTTGGGGCACTCTTTGACGTACTTTGTGTTGGTTTGAATAGACGAATCTGAGATTGTATGATGCATATCGTATAATCATACCCGCGGATACTTCAGGTAACATTGGAGTATCTAGGTGACATTAGGGTTTTGGTTGATGTGTGTCTTAAGGTGTTATTTTACTACGAACTCTAGGGCCGTTTGTGACAGTTATAGGAATATCCCAATAGATTGATCGGAAAGAATAACTTTGAGGTGGTTTCGTACCCTACAATAATCTCTTCATTTGTTCTCCGCTATTAGTGACTTTGGAGTGACTCTTTTTTGCACGTTGAGGGATTGTTATATGATCCAATTATGTTATTATTGTTGAGAGAACTTGCACTGGTGAAAGTATGAATCCTAGGCCTTGTTTCGAAGCATTGCAATACCGTTTTCGCTCACTTTTACCACTTGGTACCTTGCTGTTTTTATATTTTCAGATTACAAAAACCTATATCTGCCATCCATATTGCACTTGTATCACCATTTCTTCGCCGAACTAGTGCACCTATACAATTTACCATTGTATTGGGTGTGTTGGGGACACAAGAGACTCTTTGTTATTTGGTTGCAGGGTTGTTTGAGAGAGACCATCTTCATCCTACGCCTCCCACGGATTGATAAACCTTTGATCATCCACTTGAGGGAAACTTGCTACTATCCTACAAACCTCTGCACTTGGAGGCCCAACAACGTCTACAAGAAGAAGGTTGCGTAGTAGACATCAAGCTCTTTTCTGGAGCCGTTGTCGGGGAGGTTAGTGCTTGAAGGTATATCTTTAGATATCGCAATTGAATATTTTAGTTTCTTGTTCTATCATTAGTTTAGTTTACAAAGGAAACTACAAAAAAATAGAATTGAGGTTGCCTCTTATGCTTCATCTTTTTAATGCTTTCTTGAAAATAAGGATTCCGATAATTGTGCCGAAGTGTTAGAAGAAGAATGCAATAAAATGTTTGGCACTAAATATTTGAATGATCATGATTGCAATGTTGTTAGTATGAATTCCTTGAATATCCATGATGCTAATGATATGCAAATCCACAAGCTTGGGGATGCTATGTTTGATGAATATGATATTTTTAGTCCCCCAAGTTTTGATGAGAAAATATGTTATGATGATAGCATGCCTCCTATTTATGATGATTATATTGACGAAAGTGGGTTTGGAAGAGTGTCAACTTTAGGAAGTAATCATCCCACTATTTTGGAGGGTGTTGAATCCTATTGTGATAATTATGAAAGTGGATTTGGAGAGGTCATTACTTTATTTAGTAATGATTCCACTATTTCAGAAGAGGTTCCAATTGATTATGAGAACAAAGTTGCTATCTATGATGATTATTGTGATGACATGTATGCTATAAATAATAATGATTACCATGAAACTTGTCATCTTGATTTTAATTTTCAATTGGATTATGCCTCACATGACAGTCATTTTGTTGAGTTTGGTCCCACTACTATTCATGAGAACAAATTTGCTTATGTGGAGAGTAATAATTTTTTTATCCTTATGCATCATGAAAAGAATGACTTATGTGATAGTTATATTATTGAATTCATTCATGATGCTACTTAAAATTATTATGAGGGAGGAATATATGCTTGTAGGAATTGCAATAATATCAAGTTTCCTCTCTATGTGTTGAAAATCTTGAAGTTTTGCTTGTTTTACCTTCCTATGCTAGTTGATTCTTGTTCCCATAAATTGTTTGCTCACAAAATCACTATGCATATGAAGTGGGTTAGGCTTAAATGTGTTAGTCATATTCTTCATGATGCTCCCATTATGTTTCGATTCTTATCTTTTATGTGAGCATCATTGAAATCATCATGCCTAGCTAAAGAGTCATTAAAGAAAAGCGCTTGTTGGGAGACAACACAATATTTACCCCTACTGTTTTTATGTTCACATGATTATGATACTGTAGCAATCATGTTTTATAGCTTTTGTTTCAATAAAGTGCCAAGTAAGACCTTTGGGATGGCTTACGGTAATAGTTGATTTGATCTTGCTGAAAAACCGAAACTTTTGCGCTCACGAAAACAATTTTAGTAATTCACATAAGAGTGATTTTAAGTTGATTCTTTTTTCATAATATTAATAAACAAATTTCTTAGTACTTCCTAATTTCTCAGGAGTTTTGGAGTTACATAAGTACTTGAGAGTTACAGATTACTACAGACTGTTCTGTTTTTCACAGAATCTATTTTCGTTGTGTTGTTTGCTTATTTTGATGAATCTATGAGTAGTATCGGAGGGTATGAACCATGAAGAAGTTGGAATACAGTATATAAAACACCAGTATGAATTTAGAATGATTTCACAACAGTACAAAAAGTGGTGATTTATTTTTCTTATACTAATGAAGCTCATAAGATTTTCTTTTAAGTTTTGTGTTGCGTAGTTTTCAAGTTTTGAGTAAAGATTTGATGGATTATGGAATATGGAGTGGCAAGATCCTAAGCTTGGGGATGCCCAAGGCACCCCTAGGTAATATTCAAGGACAACCAATATCCTAAGCTTGGGGATGCCCCAGATGGCATCCCCTCTTTCGTCTTCGTTCATCGGTAACCTTACTTGGAGCTGTATTTTTATTCACCACATGATATGTGTTTTGCTTGGAGCGTCATTTTTTTATTTTGTTTTGCTTGCTGTTTGAATAATATCCCAAGATCTTAAATTCTTAAATGTTAGAGAGTCTTCACATGTTACATAATTATTCAAGTACTCATTGATCTTCACTTATATCTTTTAGAGTAGTTTGTCATTTGCTCTAGTGCTCCACTTATATCTTTTTAGAGCACGATGGTAGTTTTATTTTTGAAGAAATTGATGAACTCTCATGCTTAACTTATATTATTTTGAGAGTCTTTAGAACAGCATGGTAATTTGCTTGGGTTATAAATTTAGTCCTAATATGATAGGCATCCAAGAGGGATATAATAAAAACTTTCATATAAAGTGCATTGAATACTATGAGAAGTTTGATTCTTTATGGTTGTTTTCAGATATGAAGATGGTGATATTAGAGTCATGCTAGTGGAGTGATTGTGAATTTGAGAAATACTTGTGTTGAGGTTTGTGAGTCCCGTAGATGCACGTATGGTGAACCGTTGTGTAACACATTTGAAGCATGAAGTATTTCTTTGATTGTTATCCTTTGTGTGGAGGTCGGGATCGCGTGATGGTTAACTCCTACCAACCCTTCCCCTAGGAGCATGCGCGTAGTGCTTGGTTTTGATGGCTTATAGATTTTTGCAATAAGTATGTGAGTTCTTTTTGACTAATGTTGAGTCCATGGATTATACGCATTCTCACCCTTCCACCATTGCTAGCCTCTCTTGTACCGTGCAACTTTCGCTGGTACCATACACCCACCATATACCTTACTCCAAACAGCCACCATACCTACATATTATGGAATTTCCATAGCCATTCCGAGATATATTGCCATGCAACTTTCCAGCGTTCCATTTATTATGACACGCTTCATCATTGTCATATTGCTTTGCATGATCATGTAGTTGACATCTGAAGGAAATATGCCCTAGAGGCAATAATAAAGTTATTATTTATTTCCTCATATCATGATAAATGTTTATTATTCATGCTAGAATTGTATTAACCGGAAACATAATACATGTGTGAATACATAGACAAACACATAGTCACTAGTATGCCTCTACTTGACTAGCTCATTAATCAAAGATGGTTATGTTTCCTGACCATAGACATGTGTTGTCATTTGATTAAAGGGATCACATCATTAGGAGAATGATGTGATTGACATGACCCATTCTGTTAGCCTAGCACTTGATCGTTTAGTATACTGCTATTGCTTTCTTCATGACTTATACAAAGTTCCTGCAACTATGAGATTGTGCAACTCCCGTTTACCGGAAGAACACTTTGTGTGCTACCAAACATCACAACGTAACTGGGTGATTATAAAGGTGCTCTACAGGTGTTTCCGAAGGTACATGTTGGGTTGGCATAATTCGAGATTAGGATTTGTCACTCCGATTGAAGGAGAGGTATCTCTGGGCCCTCTCGGTAATACTCATCACCTAAGCCTTGCAAGTATGTAACTAATGAATTAGTTATGAGATGACGTATTACAGAACGAGTAAAGAGACTTGCCGGTAACAAGATTGAACTAGGTATTGGATACCGACGATCAAATCTCGGGCAAGTAACATACCGATGACAAAGGGAACAAAGTATGTTGTTATGCGGTTTGACCGATAAAGATCTTCGTAGAATATGTAGGAACCAATATGGGCATCCAGGTCCCGCTATTGGTTATTGACCGAGAATGGTTTTAGGTCATGTCTACATAGTTCTCGAACCCGTAGGGTCCGCACGCTTAACGTTTCGATGACAGTTTTATTATGAGTTTATAAGTTTTGATGTACCGAAGTTTGTTTGGAGTCCCGGATGTGATCACGGACATGACGAGGAGTCTCGGAATGATCGAGACATAAAGATTGATATATTGGAAGCCTATGTTTGGACATCGGAATGGTTCCGGGTGAAATCGGCATTTTACCGGAGTACCGGGAGGTTACCGGAACCCCCCGGGGGGTTAATGGGCCTACATGGGCCAAGAGGGAGAAGAGGAAGGATCAAGGAGGGGGCCGCGCGCCCCTCCCCCTCCTAGTCCGAATAGGACAAGGGAAGGGGGGCGACGCCCCCCCTTTCCTTCTCCTCTTCCTCCTCTTTCCCCCTCTCTCCTACTCCAACTTGGAAAAGGGGAGTCCTACTCCCGGTGGGAGTAGGACTCCCCCCTTGGCGCGCCCCCTTAGGCCGGCGGCCTCCTCCCCCCTGGCTCCTTTATATACGGGGGCGGGGGGCACCCCATAGACACACAAGTTGATCTACGGATCGTTCCTTAGCCGTGTGCGGTGCCCCCTTCCACCATATTCCACCTCGGTCATATCGTCGCGGAGTTTAGGCGAAGCCCTGCGCCAGTAGAACATCATCATCGTCACCACGCCGTCGTGCTGACGGAACTCATCTCCGGAGCCTTTGCTGGATCGGAGGGCCGGAGATCGTCATCGAGCTGAACGTGTGCTGAACTCGGAGGCTCCGTACGTTCGGTGCTTGGATCGGTCGGATCGTGAAGACGTATGACTACATCAACCGCGTTGTGATAACGCTTCCGCTTTCGGTCTACAAGGGTACGTAGACAATACTCTCCCCTCTCGTTGCTATGCCATCACCATGATCTTGCATGTGCGTAGGAAATTTTTTGAAATTACTACGTTCCCCAACAGTGGCATCCGAGCCTAGGTTTTATGCGTTGATGTTATATGCACGAGTAGAACACAAGTGAGTTGTGGACGATATAAGTCATACTGCCTACCAGCATGTCATACTTTGGTTCAGCGGTATTGTGAGATGAAGCGGCCCGGACCGACATTACGCGTACGCTTACGCGAGACTGGTTTCACCATTACGAGCACTCGTGCTTAAAGGTGGCTGGCGGGTGTCTATCTCTCTCACTTTAGTTGAACCGAGTGTGGCTACGCCCGGTCCTTGCGAAGGTTAAAACGGAGTCTATTTGACAAACTATCGTTGTGGTTTTGATGCGTAGGTGAGAACGGTTCTTGCTAAGCCCGTAGCAGCCACGTAAAATTTGCAACAACAAAGTAGAGGACGTCTAACTTGTTTTTGCAGGGCATGTTGTGATGTGATATGGTCAAGATGTGATGCTATATTTTATTGTATGAGATGATCATGTTTTGTAACCGAAGTTATCGGCAACTGGCAGGAGCCATATGGTTGTCGCTTTATTGTATGAAATGCAAACGCCCTGTAATTGCTTTACTTTATCACTAAGCGGTAGCGATAGTCGTAGAAGCAATAGATGGCGTAACGACAACGATGCTACGATGGAGATCAAGGTGTCGCGCCGGTGACGATGGTAATCATGACGGTGCTTCGAAGATGGAGATCACAAGCACAAGATGATGATGGCCATATCATGTCACTTATATTGATTGCATGTGATGTTTATCCTTTATGCATCTTATCTTGCTTTGATTGACGGTAGCATTTTAAGATGATCTCTCACTAAAATTATCAAGAAGTGTTCTCCCTGAGTATGCACCGTTGCCAAAGTTCGTCGTGCCGAGACACCACATGATGATCGGGTGTGATAAGCTCTACGTCCATCTACAACGGGTGCAAGCCAGTTTTGCACACGCAGAATACTCAGGTTAAACTTGACGAGCCTAGCATATGCAGATATGGCCTTGGAACACGGAGACCGAAAGGTCGAGCGTGAATCATATAGTAGATATGATCAACATAGTGATGTTCACCATTCAAAACTACTCCATCTCACGTGATGATCGGTTATGGTTTAGTTGATTTGGATCACGTAATCACTTAGATGACTAGAGAGATGTTTGTCTAAGTGGGAGTTCTTAAGTAATATGATTAATTGAACTTAAATTTATCATGAACTTAGTACCTGATAGTATCTTGCTTGTCTATGTTTGTTTGTAGATAGATGGCTCGTGCTGTTGTTCCATTGAATTTTAATGCGTTCCTTGAGAAAGCAAAGTTGAAAGATGATGGTAGCAATTACACGGACTGGGTCCGTAACCTGAGGATTATCCTCATTGCTGCACAGAAGAGTTACGTCCTGGAAGCACCGCTGGGTGCCAGGCCTGCTGCTGATGCAACTGACGACGTTAAGAACGTCTGGCAGAGCAAAGCTGATGACTACTCTATAGTTCAGTGAGCCATGCTTTACGGCTTGGAACCGGGTCTTCAACGACGTTTTGAACGTCATGGAGCATATGAGATGTTCCAGGAGTTGAAGTTAATATTTCAAGCAAATGCCCGGATTGAGAGATATGAAGTCTTCAATAAGTTCTACAGCTGCAAGATGGAGGAGAATAGTTCTGTCAGTGAACACATACTCAGAATGTCTGGGTATAACAATCACTTGATTCAACTAGGATTTAATCTTCCTGATGATAGTGTCATTGACAGAATTCTCCAATCACTGCCACCAAGCTACAAAAGCTTTGTGATGAACTATAATATGCAAGGGATGAACAAGACTATTCCCGAGCTCTTCGTGATGCTGAAAGCCGCGGAGGTAGAAATCAAGAAGGAGCATCAAGTGTTGATGGTCAACAAGACCACTAGTTTCAAGAAGAAGGGCAAAGGGAAGAAGAAGGGGAACTTCAAGAAGAACGGCAAGCAAGTTGCTTCCAAGAGAAGAAACCCAAGTCTGGACCTAAGCCTGAAACTGAGTGCTTCTACTGCAAGCAGACTCGACACTGGAAGCGGAACTGCCCCAACTATTTGGTGGATAATAAGGATGGCAAAGTGAGCAAAGGTATATGTGATATACATGTTATTGATGTGTACCTAACTAGAGCTCGTAGTAGCACCTGGGTATTTGATACTGGTTCTGTTGCTAATATTTGCAACTCGAAACAGGGACTACGGAATAAGCGAGCACTGGCCAAGGACGAGGTGACGATGCGCGTGGGAAACGGTTCCAAAGTCGATGTGATCGCGGTCGGCACGCTACCTCTGCATCTACCTTCGGGATTAGTTTTAGACCTGAATAATTGTTATTTGGTGCCAGCATTGAGCATGAACATTATATCTGGATCTTGTTTGATACGGTTATTCATTTAAATCAGAGAATAATGGTTGTTCTATTTATATGAGTAATATCTTTTATGGTCATGCACCCTTGAAGAGTGGTCTATTTTTATTGAATCTCGATAGTAGTGATACACATATTCATAATGTTGAAGCCAAAAGATGCAGAGTTGATAATGATAGTGCAACTTATTTGTGGCACTGCCGTTTAGGTCATATCGGTGTAAAACGCATGAAGAAACTCCATACTGATGGACTTCTGGAATCACTTGATTATGAATCACTTGGTACTTGCGAACCATGCCTCATGGGCAAGATGACTAAAACACCATTCTCCGGAACTATGGAGAGAGCAACAGATTTGTTGGAAATCATACATACAGATGTATGTGGTCCGATGAATGTTGAGGCTCGTGGCGGATATCGTTATTTTCTCACCTTCACAGATGATTTGAGTAGATATGGGTATATATACTTGATGAAGCACAAGTCTGAAACATTTGAAAAGTTCAAAGAATTTCAGAGTGAAGTGGAAAATCATCGTAACAAGAAAATAAAGTTTCTACGATCTGATCGTGGAGGAGAATATTTGAGTTACGAGTTTAGTTTACATTTGAAACAATGCGGAATAGTTTCACAACTCACACCACCCGGAACACCACAACGAAATGGTGTGCCCGAATGTCGTAATCGTACTTTACTTGATATGGTGCGATCTATGATGTCTCTTACCGATTTACCGCTATCGTTTTGGGGTTATGCTTTAGAGACGGCCGCATTCACGTTAAATAGGGCACCATCTAAATCCGTTGAGACGACGCCTTATGTACTGTGGTTTGGCAAGAAACCAAAGTTGTCGTTTCTTAAAGTTTGGGGCTGCGATGCTTATGTGAAGAAACTTCAACCAGATAAGCTCGAACCCAAATCGGAGAAATGTGTCTTCATAGGATACCCAAAAGAGACTGTTGGGTACACCTTCTATCACAGATCCGAAGGCAAGACATTCATTGCTAAGAATGGATCCTTTCTAGAGAAGGAGTTTCTCTCGAAAGAAGTGAGTGGGAGGAAAGTAGAACTTGATGAGATAACTGTATCTACTCCCTTATTGGAAGGTAGTTCATCACAGGAACCGGTTCCTGTGACGACTACACCAATTAGTGAGGAAGCTAATGATATTGATCATGAAACTTCAGATCAAGTTTCTGCTGAACCTCGTAGGTCTACCAGAGTAAGATCTGCACCAGAGTGGTACGGTAATCCTGTTCTGGAAGTCATGTTACTTGACCATGATGAACCTACGAACTATGAGGAAGCGATGATGAGCCCAGATTCCGCAAAATGGCTAGAGACCATGAAATCTGAGATGGGATCCATGTATGAAAACAAAGTATGGACTTTGGTTGACTTGCCTGATGATCGGCAAGCCATTGATAATAAATGGATCTTTAAGAAGAAGACTGACGCTGATGGTAATGTTACTGTCTATAAAGCTCGACTTGTTGCGAAAGGTTTTCGACAAGTTCAAGGGGTTGACTACGATGAGACATTCTCACCCGTAGCGATGCTTAAGTCTGTCCGAATCATGTTGGCTATTGCTGCATTTCATGATTATGAAATTTGGCAAATGGATGTCAAGACCGCATTCTTGAATGGATTTCTAGAAGAAGAGTTGTATATGATGCAGCCGGAAGGTTTTGTTGATCCAAAAGGTGCTGACAAAGTATGCAAGCTCCAGCGTTCCATTTATGGACTGGTGCAAGCATCTCAGAGTTGGAATAAACGCTTTGATAGTGTAATCAAAGCATATGGTTTTATACAGACTTTTGGAGAAGCCTGTATTTACAAGAAAGTGAGTGGGAGCTCTGTAGCATTTCTAGTTTTATATGTTGATGACATATTATTAATTGGAAATGATATAGAATTTCTGGATAGCATAAAGGGATACTTGAATAAAAGTTTTTCAATGAAAGACCTCGGTGAAGCTGCTTACATATTGGGCATCAAGATCTATAGAGATAGATCAAGACGCTTAATAGGAATTTCACAAAGCACATACCTTGACAAAATTTTGAAAAAGTTCAAAATGGATCAGGCAAAGAAAGGATTCTTGCCTGTGCTACAAGGTGTGAAGTTGAGTCAAACTCAATGCCCGACCACAGCAGAAGATAGAGAGAAAATGAAATAATGTTCCCTATGCTTCAGCCATAGGCTCTATCATGTATGCAATGCTGTGTACCAGACCTGACGTATGCTTAGCAATAAGTTTGGCAGGAAGGTACCAAAGTAATCCAGGAGTGGATCACTGGACAGCGGTCAAGAACATCCTGAAATACCTGAAAAGGACTAAGGATATGTTTCTCGTATATGGAGGTGACAAAGAGCTAGTCGTAAATGGTTACGTCGATGCAAGCTTTGACACTGATCCGGACGATTCTAAATCGCAAACCGGATACGTGTTTTTATTAAACGGTGGAGCTATAAGTTGGTGCAGTTCTAAACAAAGTGTCGTGGCAGGATCTACATGTGAAGCGGAGTACATACCTGCTTCTGAAGCAGCGAATGAAGGAGTCTGGATGAAGGAGTTCATTTCCGATCTAGGTGTCATACCTAGTGCATCGGGACCAATGAAGATCTTCTGTGACAATACTGGTGCAATTGCCCTGGCAAAGGAATCCAGATTTCACAAGAGGACCAAACACATCAAGAGACGCTTCAATTCCATTCGGGACCAAGTCCAAGTGGGAGACATAGAGATTTGCAAGATACATACGGATCTGAATATTGCAGACCTGTTGACTAAGCCTCTCTCACGAGCAAAACTTGATCAACACCAAGACTCCATGGGTGTTAGAATCATTACTATGTAATCTAGATTATTGACTCTAGTGCAAGTGGGAGACTGAAGGAAATATGCCCTAGAGGCAATAATAAAGTTATTATTTATTTCCTCATATCATCATAAATGTTTATTATTCATGCTAGAATTGTATTAACCGGAAACATAATACATGTGTGAATACATAGACAAACACATAGTCACTAGTATGCCTCTACTTGACTAGCTCATTAATCAAAGATGGTTATGTTTACTGACCATAGACATGTGTTGTCATTTGATTAAAGGGATCACATCATTAGGAGAATGATGTGATTGACATGACCCATTCTGTTAGCCTAGCACTTGATCGTTTAGTATACTGCTATTGCTTTCTTCATGACTTATACAAAGTTCCTGCAACTATGAGATTGTGCAACTCCCGTTTACCGGAAGAACACTTTGTGTGCTACCAAACGTCACAACGTAACTGGGTGATTATAAAGGTGCTCTACAGGTGTTTCCGAAGGCACATGTTGGGTTGGCATAATTCGAGATTAGGATTTGTCACTCCGATTGTCGGAGAGGTATCTCTGGGCCCTCTCGGTAATACTCATCACCTAAGCCTTGCAAGTATGTAACTAATGAGTTAGTTATGAGATGACGTATTACGGAACGAGTAAAGAGACTTGCCGGTAACGAGATTGAACTAGGTATTGGATACCGACGATCAAATCTCGGGCAAGTAACATACCGATGACAAAGGGAACAAAGTATGTTGTTATGCGGTTTGACCGATAAAGATCTTCGTAGAATATGTAGGAACCAATATGGGCATCCAGGTCCCGCTATTGGTTATTGACCGAGAATGGTTTTAGGTCATGTCTACATAGTTCTCGAACCCGTAGGGTCCGCACGCTTAACGTTTCGATGACAGTTTTATTATGAGTTTATAAGTTTTGATGTACCGAAGTTTGTTCGGAGTCCCGGATGTGATCACGGACATGACGAGGAGTCTCGGAATGGTCGAGACATAAAGATTGATATATTGGAAGCCTATGTTTGGACATCGGAATGGTTCCGGGTGAAATCGGCATTTTACCGGAGTACCGGGAGGTTACCGGAACCCCCCGGGGGGTTAATGGGCCTACATGGGCCAAGAGGGAGAAGAGGAAGGAGCAAGGAGGGGGCCGCGCGCCCCTCCCCTCCTAGTCCGAATAGGACAAGGGAAGGGGGGCGACGCCCCCCCTTTCCTTCTCCTCTTCCTCCTCTTTCCCCCTCTCTCCTACTCCAACTTGGAAAAGGGGAGTCCTACTCCCGGTGGGAGTAGGACTCCCCCCTTGGCGCGCCCCTTTAGGCCGGCGGCCTCCTCCCCCTGGCTCCTTTATATACGGGGGCGGGGGGCACCCCATAGACACACAAGTTGATCTACGGATCGTTCCTTAGCCTGTGCGGTGCCCCCTTCCACCATATTCCACCTCGGTCATATCGTCGCGGAGTTTAGGCGAAGCCCTGCGCCGGTAGAACATCATCATCGTCACCACGCCGTCGTGCTGACGGAACTCATCTCCGGAGCCTTTGCTGGATCGGAGGGCCGGAGATCGTCATCAAGCTGAACGTGTGCTGAACTCGGAGGCTCCGTACGTTCGGTGCTTGGATCGGTCGGATCGTGAAGACGTACGACTACATCAACCGCGTTGTGATAACGCTTCCGCTTTCGGTCTACGAGGGTACGTAGACAATACTCTCCCCTCTCGTTGCTATGCCATCACCATGATCTTGCGTGTGCGTAGGAAATTTTTTGAAATTACTACGTTCCCCAACAACATCATATTTGTGGCAAAGCCACCTTTCATAATTCTTTCATACATGTCACTCTTGATTCATTGCACATCCTGGTATACCGCCGGAGGCATTCATATAGAGTCATATTTTGTTCTAAGTATCGAGTTGTAATTCTTGTGTTGTAAGTAAATAAAAGTGTGATGATCTTCATTATTAGAGCATTGTCCCAGTGAGGAAAGGATGATGGAGACTATGATTCCCCGACAAGTCGGGATGAGACTCCGGACAAAAAATAAAAAAAATAAAAAAGAGGCCAAAAACAGGGAGAGAGAGAGAGAAGGCCCAAAAAAAAATGAGAGAAAAGGAGAGAAAGGGCAATGCTACTATCCTTTTACCACACTTGTGCTTCAAAGTAGCACCATGGTCTTCATGATAGAGAGACTCCTATTTTGTCACTTTCATATACTAGTGGGAATTTTTCATTATAGAACTTGGCTTGTGTATTCCAATGATGGGCTTCCTCAATTTTCCCTAGGTCTTTATGAGCAAGCGAGTTGGATGCACACCCACTTAGTTTCTTTTTGAGCTTCCATAAACTTATAGCTCTAGTGCATCCGTTGCATGGCAATCCCTACTCACTCACATTGATATCTATTGATGGGCATCTCCATAGCCCGTTGATAAGCCTAGTTGATGTGAGACTATCTCCCTCTTTTTGTCTTCTCCAACACCACCATTCTATTCCACCTATAGTGCTATGTCCATGGCTCACACTCTTTTTTTTCGAAAAGGAGGCATATCCCCGGCCTCTGCATCTCTTGATGCACACAACCATTTATTGAAATAAAAGGTTCCAGAAGGTTCCAACAAGTAGTCTCAAAACGAAACAAAAAGTCTTAGAAAATAAAAAAGCCACAACCGGCTAAAAATAAAAGCCACAACCGGCGAAAGTAGGATTAGGAGACTACACGCCTATCCTATTATTGGACCGCCATCCAAACCGGTTGTATGTATCCCGTGCAACCATCTCCCATCGGCTGCACCCAATATCCATATGCGCCCTATGGTCCGCATGGCTGAGTGCTATGTCTTGAGCTTGCGTTGGTTTTCCTTTAAGAGGAAAGGGTGATGCAGCAATAGTAGCGTAAGTATTTCCCTCAGTTTTTGAGAACCAAGGTATCAATCCAGTAGGAGGCTCCTCATAAGTCCCACGCACCTACACAAACAAACAAGAACTCGCAACCAATGCAATAAAGGGGTTGTCAATCCCTTCAAGGCCACTTCCGAAAGTGAGATCTAGTAGAGATAATATGATAAGATAAATATATTTTTGGTATTTTATAATATAGATTGGAAAAGTAAAGATGCAAATAAAAGTAGATTGAAAGCTTAAATGATAAGAGATAGACCCGGGGGCCATAGGCTTCACTAGTGGCTTCCCTCAAGATAGCATAAATATTACGGTGGGTGAACAAATTACTGTCGAGCAATTGATAGAAAAGCAAATAATTATGAGATTATCTAGGCATGATCATGTATATAGGCATCACGTCCGTGACAAGTAGACCGACTCCTGCCTGCATCTACTACTATTACTCCACACATCGACCGCTATCCAGCATGCATCTAGAGTATTAAGTTCATAAAGAACAGAGTAACGCATTAAGAAAGATGACATGATGTAGAGGGATAAACTCATGCAATATGATATAAACCCCATCTTTTTATCCTTGATGGTAACAATACAATACGTGCCTTGCTGCCCCTGCTGTCACTAGGAAAGGACACCGCAAGATTGAACCCAAAGCTAAGCACTTCTCCCATTGCAAGAAAGATCAATCTAGTAGGCCAAACCAAACTGATAATTTGAAGAGACTTGCAAAGATAACTTAATCAGACATAAAATAATTCAGAGGAGATCCAGATATTTCTCATAGATAAACTTGATCATAAACCCACAATTCATCGGATCTTGACAAACACACCGCAAAAAGAGTTACATCGAATAGATCTCCAAGAAGATCAAGGAGAACTTTGTATTGAGATTCAAAGAGAGAGAAGAAGCCATCTAGCTAATAACTATGGACCCAAAGGTCCATGGTAAACTACTCACAACTCATCGGAGAGGCCTTGGAGATGATGTAGAGGCCCTCCGTGGTCAATTCCCCCTCCGGCGGAGCGCCGGCGAAGGCTCCAAGATGGGATCTCGCGGATACAGAAGGTTACGGCGGTGGAAATAGTTTTTCATGGTCGCTTCTGATGTTTTCGGGGTACATGCGTATATATAGGAGGAAGAAGTAGGTCAGTGGACGCTCGAGGGGCCCACGAGGGTGGGGGCGCGCCCAGCCCTAGGGGGCGCGCCGAGCACCCTCGTGGCCGCCTCCTTTGTTTCTTGACTTCCACTCCAAGTCCTCTGGATCACGTTTGTTCCAGAAAGATCGCTCCTGAAGGTTTCATTCCGTTTGGACTCCGTTTGATATTCCTTTTCTTCGAAACACTGAAATAGGCAAAAAACAGCAATTCGGGCTGGGCATCCGGTTAGTAGGTTAGTCCCAAAAATGATATAAAAGTGTAAAGTAAAGCCCATAAACATCCAAAACTGGTAATATAATAGCATGGAACAATCAAAAATTATAGATACGTTGGAGACGTATCACTGAGTAATAACCACGTATGGATCCAAGTAGACGCTCTGAAGATGACCTGCAAAAAGTTGGTGATGGTTTGTCTGTTAAAGGCAACGTCATTTCGACAATTCCATAAAGGCCAAAGTTATGCGCATGCTCCCACTCGGATATGTGCCACAGTCTTTGGCGCCACCCCAGCCAACTAGCTGTCAAACATATGTGATATTGTGAGAGGCGGAATGATGTTAAACGTAACGTGAATAGTTCTCCAAAGTAATTTAGCAAGCGGACATGTGATAAATAGATGCTCTATTGTTTCATCCTGATCACAAAAGCAACATCTTTTACTTCCTTCGAATTTACGCTTAGTAAAGTTATCTTTAGTTAGAATTACGCTCTTATGCACAAACCACGTAAACACTTTTATTTTCAAAGGCACCTTAACTTTCCAAATATGAACCGTCCTCGGGATAGTCCCGGTATTAATCAAATCCGTGCACATGGATTTAACCGAGAAAACTCCTGACCTGGAGAGCTTCCATTCCAGAGTGTCTGGTACATCCAAAAAGTTAACCTCCATTAACGTACGCACAAGACGTAGCCATCTATCCCACCGCTCACCTATAACTGACCGCCGAAACTGCATGTTAAGTGGAATGGATCCCAACACTATAGCAACGGAGACCTATTTCCGTTGTGCAATGTTGTAAAGGGATGGATACTGCAAGGCCAGCGGGGATTCTCCTAACCAGATATCCTCCCAAAATCTAGTATCCCGTCCATTCCCAACAATGAATTTAGTCTTGTTGAAGAAGGCGACCTTCATTCTCATAACCCCTTTCCAGAATGGGGAATCATACGGTTGTGCTATAACCTGGGCTAGCGTTTTGGCATATAGATATTTATTGCGCAACAGCTGAACCCAACCCCCTTCTCTTTCTACTGTAAACGGTACAGCCCTTTGCTGAGTAAGCACATGTTTTTCACCTCCAATTTTTCAATACCCAAGCCTCCCTAGTCCTTTGGTCTACAAATTACGTCCCATTTTGCCAACCAATATTTAGTTTTGTTTTCATCAATTTGCCAAAAAAAATCTAGATTGATAAAAATCCAATCTTTTCCGTACCCCAACCGGGACTTCAAAGAATGAAAGGAGGAACATTGGCATACTTGTGAGTACAGAATTAATAAGAACCAATCTTCCTCCATAAGACAAGAGTTTGCCCTTCTAGCAACTCAGCTTCTTTTCAATCCGATCCTCAATACATTTCCATTCTTTATTAGCGAGCTTGCGGTGATGAATTGGAATCCCTAAATACGTAAAGGGTAACGAACCCAATTCACACCTGAACAACTTCTTGTAAGTTTCTTGTTCTTCTTTGGCGCGTCCAAAGCAGAACAAGTCACTCTTATTAAAATTAATCTTCAATCCTGACAATTGTTCGAAAAGGCACAACACTAACTTCATGTTTCTTGCCTTAACAAGGTCATGTTCCATGAAAATAATGGTGTCATCGGCATATTGAAGAATGGAAACCCCACCATCAACCAAATGTGGGATAAGACCACCTACTTGGTCATCTTGTTTTGCTCTATTAACAAGAACAACCAACATGTCAACGACGACATTAAAGAGGATAGGAGACATAGGATCTCCCTGTCTCAATCCTTTTAGCGTCTGGAAATACTGACCAATATCATCATTTACCTTGATTCCAACGCTACCTCTTTGTACAAAGGATTCAACCTGCTTCCTCCAGGTCTGATCGAATCCTTTCATACACAAGGCCTACTGTAAAAATGGCCATTTCACTTTATCGTATGCCTTTTCAAAATCCACTTTGAAGACCACTCCATCGAGCTTCTTCGAGTGAATTTCGTGCAAGGTCTCATGTAGAATGACCACTCCCTCGAGAATGTGTTGTCCTGGCATGAAGGCAGTCTAGGTTGGCTGCACCACAGAATGGGCAATCTGAGTCAGACGGTTCATGCCAACCTTTGTGAAAATCCTGAAGCTCACATTGAGCAAACATATCGGCCTGAATTGCTCAATGAGAATTGCTTCCACCTTCTTTGGTAACAATGTGATGGTGCCAAAGTTTAGTTTAAAAAGCTGAAGGTGGCCATTAAATAGATCATGTAACATAGGCATCAAGTCACCTTTAATAATACCCCAACATTTCTTATAGAACTCAACTGGGAAGCCATCCGGACCAGGTGCTTTGTTATTTCCCATTTGCGATATCGCTTCAAACACCTCCTTAGAGAAAGGTGTAGTGAGCACTTCGTTCTCATCATCCCTCAGTTGAGGAATGTCGTCCACCATGCTCTTATCGAGGGCGACATAATTCTTAGCCGGGGCCCCAAACATATTTTTATAATAGTTGGAAATATACATTTTTAGATTTTCATGGCCTATAATTGTACCCTCATCTTGTTCAAGTTGAATGATTTTCTTTTTCTTATGTTTCCCATTGGCAATCATATGGAAAAATTATGTGTTATTATCCCCTTGAACAACTTGGCGCCTTTTTGCTCTACGTGCCCATTTCAATTCCTCTTCTATAAGAAGCTTTGCCAGACTAACCTCGACTTCTCTTTTATTCACTTGCTCATCCATGTCCAGTGAAGTGCTCTCAGCTTTTATGTCAAGATCATTAATAATCTTTAACAATCTTTCTTTCTCTTTCCTATAAATGCCACTATTGTTCTTAGCCCAGCCTCTCAAGAACTGTCTAAGATGTCTAATCTTATACTGCCATCGATCAATATTGGACTCTCCCCTTTGTTCCGCTGCCCGTCCCTTGTGATCAACTCAAGGAACTCCTCTCTCTCAAACCACGCAGTTTCAAAAGAGAAAACATTCTTGTTTCCTTGGTGAACCGCCTCACCGGGGTCCACAAGAAGGCGTGTATGATTAGATATTCCCATCTGTAACGCCTACACCGTCACTAAAGGAAATTTTTGTTCCCACTATATACTCGTAAGAACCCTATCAAGTTTTTCATACGTCGGATTCAGAAGGGTATTTGCCCAAGTAAATTGCCTCCCCATGAGTTCAATCTCTCGCAGGTCTAGGCTTTCAATAATTGCATTGAACATAAAGGACCATCTGCCATCAAATTTTTCATTATTTTTCTCTTCTCTTCTTCTAATGTTGAAGTCACCACCAACCAGAATTGGTAGAGTGTCGTCCCCACAAATCCTAACTAGATCTGCAAGGAAGTTAGGTTTGAGCTCAGGCTATGCCGCGCCGTACACAACCACTAGAGCCCACCTGAACCCATCAGCTTTCGATCGCCCCAGAATACATCTAGCACCTCAAGAGACTCACAGTTGACCCCGAGGAGGATCCCGCCAGATCTTCCCTGAGGTGGCAAACAATGCCAATCAAAATCAAGACCACCCAAAATCGTCCCAAGAAATTGCGAGGTGAAATTATCACGACCAGTCTCAAGCAACGCAACAAAGTCAAGTTTGTATTCCCGAGAGGCCTCCGCCAAAAACCTACGCTTATCCAAGTCCCTAAGACCTCTGCTATTCCAAAAAATGCCTCTCATGAATGGTCGTGAAATTTCTTCTTGAACTTAAGCCTAGCACTTCGACGCACCGCAGAAAGGCCATATACCTTTTTTGTCGTTTGCATCTAGGTGCCTCTGGCAAGATCCCATAGTCCGCATGACTGGAGTCCTCACGGAGACCTACACTTGATGGCAGAGTGGTCGCATGCCCCTCCACTTCCAAGGTCTCCTCATGCAGAAGGTTCGCAGGAACTCGATCCTCGCATAAACCCTCCAACTCGCACATTCCCAACTCATTAATCTCACTTTCTTTCATTGGTTTGACATCCGCTATATTTTTAAGCATAACCATTGCTCTATCCGTCTCTAAATCAAGAAGCTCATTGATAGAAGTAGCTACTTCACGATAGTTAACACCCAGAGAAATGCCTAATATATCTGTCCTATGCATAATATCATGCTCAGAAAAATGCAAAACTGAAATATTGGTATTTAAAGACAGACCTGTAGAAGACTCAGTGTCTCGGATCTTGGCCATCCGCATGGCGCGCCCGAGCTCAAAATCATCTGCATCCGGATGCTCCTGAATGCGCCGGCTGGACCTCCTCCCTCCAGAGGTCCGATCTGGGATGCCTCCAAAGGCCACCACCTCTAGGACGAAGTAGTCCGTCACCTATCCAGCAGATGAGGATGTGAGATGTGACACCGGAGCGCCCGCCTCCGGTACCGGCATCTGACCATGCCCTCAGAAGTCGCCTCCACAGTCGTCACCTCCTGCGACAACTATGGACAAGTCATGTCCTCCTGTGGAGTCCGAGTAGAAGAGGCCCCAGACCCCTCGATCACAACTTCCGCCTCCTGCGGTCGTTGTGGTGAAGGAGCGGCACGCCGAGGTGTCGTGACCGGAGACTCGCCACAGCGATGGATGGATCCACCAAGTCAGCAGAAGAATGAAGGAGTATGGCCGCCTACCTCGAGTTCCTCCCCCTAGGTGGCATCGGCATCGCCAAAGTAGCACCACCTCAGAAAAAGTGAAACGGACTGGTGATAACGGAGGTAGTTCTTGCTCAACCGAGTCATCCCTCTCCATCCGATCACCCCATAAGTGCCCAGGTGCCGAGACAGCACCAAAAGACCCAAAACGAAGCCCTGCCATGGATGCCGATGCGGGAGCGGGAGTCGTGCTCCCCGGAGTCGTAGGGTAGGGTCATCATCCTCCAGCTCATCGCTCTAAAGCCGAACCAGTGCCACAACCGCATCAAGCGTACCACGTCGAAGCCCCGCCATGGACGTTGAAGCGAAGGTCTTGCCCACTGGGGCCTCAGATACCTGACCCCGCCCTCCGGAAGTAGAAGACTGGTTAGTTGGCTGATCATGGTCCATGAGATCATCCTGCCTGCCGTCCCCACCATCAGTCCCACCATCTAGACCCGTGCCTTTGTCTGCATCCTGGATCACTAGAACTCCCTCAATATCAATCCTCAAATCATAACTCAAGCCCTCATAAACCCATCCTAAGAAGCACAACACCGCATCCACATCCAGAACTCCCACATGCATACGTGCAATGCCATGCCTGCGAGTGAAAGGCATACCCACCTCCAAGGTCTTTCCGATAAGAGAGCCAAGGCTCCAAGTCTCAAGGAAATTGTTAAGCGGTTCCGGGGGAAGCCCAAAGAATCTGACCCAGATGTGAACAAGCAAAACTCCTACCGGATCGTTTCGCTTCCACTCATCATACTCAAGAATACAAGCACTTCCTGGCACCTTACACATGCCAAACTCATTAATCTTGTCCAGATAAAACTTGGTAGGATGGTCAACCTTAAACGTCGTCTCATCAGTCCGAACGAGAGCCCACTGAAAGGAATTAGAGACCAATCTCTTAAGTTGCAGAATAATTTGGTCTTTAGAAAGAGTGCCCTTAGTCACACGAATAATGCCGGTTTTGGCATTCTCCAGACGTGGTCTGCAAGACCTCATCGTGGGTGTCACAAAGAACATAAGTTTTTCATCACATACACCATATAAGTTCACCACCGGCTTAGGAGCTGAAAGAAGTGGCATTCCTCCTCATGTTTCGGTCTTAGGCATATATCACACAACTCTGTTGTACATCCAACCGCATAGTGACCGGGCTCTCCACAATGATAACAATAGATCTTATCCCTCTTACCTGACCTTTTCTTGCCTTATCTGTTTCACCTTTGTCAGAAGCACCCTCCACCGGCATCGACGCTGCCGGTAAAACCGCGTTCGCAAGATCCCGAACCACCGCAGCCGCATCCGCGGGGAGCCGCTTATCCACTACTGTGTCAGCCACCAAAGTAGCAGCGGTGTCCTCCACCGACGGTGTAGCCTAGTCAGTGGCCGACGGTGGTTCACGCCGTGGTGGTGGGTCGCGGTGCGGGACACGGCCACCATTCCGACCAAATCTGCCCATGCCACCGCGTCCTCCTCTGAAAAAGCCTCGACGGCGAGGCACATACTGCTGAGGACCCGCCGGCCCTTGGACAAAGCCCCCGGACGGGGCGCGAAAAGCACGGCCGCCGGTGTCGCCACGACCGGCACCAGACGGAGCTCCATGGCTATCACCATGATAACCACTACCGCCTGCCATTCCACGACCATCGCCGGCCGCAGAGCTGCCAACAAAACCATCTTGGTGCGGAGGCCCTCCATAGACGCTTCCTCTATAAGCCATGCCTCCACCACCTCCAGCAACGCGGCCGAATCCTTCTCCACCATCACGCCCCGCAAAACCTCCATGCCCAGCACTCTCACCATTGTGCCCCTCCCGAACAGCGCCGCCGCGCCAGCCATTAGCGGTGCCAGTAGCAGACCGGCCTGCTCCCGGTCCTGACGCACCTGCATCCGCTGCCTGTGCTGGTGTCTGATCCATCCCCCTCCCCGCCATGAGTACAGCCACAAAGGAAGGCCTGTCAATCGGCGCCGCATTTGCTTGAACCCGTAGCGCCAGTCTGACCCCACAAGATCGAAAACCAGGTCGCGCCATCGTCGGCCAAACCCTGGTCATGCCCATGTTGGGTTGGGCCGCCACCATCAGCTCGTGCAGCTCATCCTCAACCGGCTGAGCCACAAGCTCAGAAAAAACTAGCTGGGTCGCATGGCCTGAGCCCACCTGTCCCTTTCCCGAAACCGGCCCATTATGGCCCAAAAGAAAATTCAAACGCTCCAACCTTGCCTCCCGGATCGAGATCCGCCTATCCTTCGCCTACGGTGGCATCGCCAGCCGCCATACCTTCTATCGTCGCTGTTGAACCTGCATCCAAGCTCCCGGGTTTAGAAAATCACCAAGGGTTAATGCCGGGCAACCTTACCTTGGGGATCGGCCCCTGCCAAGGCCGAGTCGAAGTGCGCGAAGTACCAGCCGCCGGATCACCTCCTTGTGATCCGTCGCGTCAAGGCCATCTCTCGCCGGATCGGTGGCCGGAACCAACGTCTCGACCACCCACTTAAGATCATCTTCGTCGTAACCCTGGTTCAAAAGCTCACATATCAACGTCGATCATGATCCCTCCGACTCCGGCGAGCTCGGCGCAACCGACGTCAACGGAGTCGACGACGGCCCAGCCTCCTCCTCGCCGTCTTCCCCCTCATCGCCCTTGTCAGCCAATGCCAGGAACTGTCCTCCCACACACCGATCTAGCGACAGGCGGGTTGCCGCCGGCATCCCCAGCAAGCGCCTATAGATACGCCAGAGCCGAGCCTTTTTTCGGTTCAGATGTCTTGAAAGACGTACTGGCCACTAGAGCTATGGCGTGAAAGTTGAAAATGTTTGAGAATACTAAAGTATGAAACAATTGCTTGGCTAAAACCGGGGTTGTGCATGATTTCAATATTTTGTGTGATGAAGATGGAGCATAGCCAAACTATATGATTTTGTAGGGATAAGCTTTCTTCGGCCATTTATTTTGAGAAGACATAATTGCCTTGTTAGTATGCTTGAAGTATTATTGTTTTTATGTCAATATTAAACTTTGGTTTTGAATCTTATGGATCTATATATTCTTGCCACAATAAAGAGAATTACATGGATAAATATGTTAGGTAGCATTCCACATCAAAAATTCTGTTTTCATTATTTACCTACTCGAGGACGAGCAGGAATTAAGCTTGGGGATGCTTGATACATCTCCAACATATCTATAATTTTTGATTGTTCCGTGCTATTATATTATCCATCTTGGATGTTTTATATGCATTTATATGCTATTTTATATGGTTTTTGGGACTAACCTATTAACCTAGAGGCCAGTGCCAGTTGCTGTTTTTCCTTGTTTTTGAATTCTACAGAAAAGGAATATCAAACGGGGTCCAAACGAGCTGAAAATTCCCGATGATTTTTTATGGACCAGAAGAAGCCCCCAAAGGAAAAGAGTTGGGCCAGAAGAGTCCCAAGTCATCCACCAGGGTGGAGGGCATACCCTACCCCCCTGGGCGCGGCCCCCTACCGCATGGCTGACTCGGAGACCCCCCTGACGTGAAACTAACGCCAAAAATTCCTATAAATACAGAAACCCTCAAAAAGAAACCAAGACCAGGAGTTCCGCCACCGCAAGCCTATGTAGCCACCAAAAACCAATCGGGACCCTGTTCTGGCACCCTGCCGGAGGTGGGGGGGGGAATCATCACCGGTGGCCATCTTCATCATCCTGGCGCTCTCCATGACGAGGAGGGAGTAGTTCACCCTGGGGGCCGAGGGTATGTACCCATAGCTATGTGTTTGATCTCTCTTTCTCTCTCTCTCTCGGTTCTTGATTTGGCACGATCTTGATGGACCACAAGCTTTGCTATTATAGTTGGATCGTATGATGTTTCTCCCCCTCTACTTTCTCGTAACGGATTGAGTTTTCCCTTTGAAGTTATCTTATCAGATCGAGTCTAAGGATTTGAGAACACTTGATGTATGTCTTGCGTGGGATACCCGTGGTGACAATGGGGTATTCTACTGATTCACTTGATGTATGTCTTGGTGATCAACTTGCGGGTTCCATAACCTTGTGAACTTATGCATAGGGGTTGGCACACGTTTTCGTTTTGACTCTCCGGTAGAAACTTTGGGGCACTCTTTGAAGTACTTTGTGTTGGTTTGAATAGATGAATCTGAGATTGTGTGATGCATATCGTATAATCATACCCGCGGATACTTGAGGTGACATTGGAGTGTCTAGGTGACATTAGGGTTTTGGTTGATGTGTGTCTTAAGGTGTTATTTTACTAGGAACTCTAGGGCTATTTGTGACACTTATAGGAATAGCCCAATAGATTGATCGGAAAGAATAACTTTGAGGTGGTTTCATACCCTAAAATAATCTCTTCGTTTGTTCTCTGCTATTAGTGACTTTGTAGTGACTCTTTGTTGCACATTGAGGGATTGTTATATGATCCAATTATGTTATTATTGTTGAGAGAACTTCCACTAGTGAAAGTATGAACCCTAGGCCTTGTTTTGAAGCATTGCAATACCGTTTTCGCTGACTTTTACCACTTGCTACCTTGCCGTTTTTATATTTTTTAGATTACAAAAACCTACATTCACCAGCCATATTGCACTTGTTTTCACCATCTCTTCGCCAAACTAGTGCACCTATGCAATTTACCATTGTATTGGGTGCGTTGGGGACACAAGAGACTCTTTGTTATTTGGTTGCAGGGTTTTTTGAGAGAGACCATCTTCATCCTACGCCTCCCATGGATTGATAAACCTTAGGTCATCCACTTGAGGGAAATTTGCTACTGTCCTACAAACCTCTGCACTTGGAGGCCCAACAACGTCTTGATGAGGACATTAATACCATTGTTACACCCACAACCCCTACTGATACATATACTGGACCAATTACTAGAGCTCGCGCATGCCAATTAAATTATCAGGTACTTTCGTTTCTTGGTAATAATTCTAATATTCATGAGAATATGATGCTGCCTAAATTGGATACATTTGTTTTGCTTACAAATGAAGGGCCTGGCATGGATAAGAGGGATGAACACTGGAGCAAGACCAAGCATGGAGATGATGGCATGCACAAGGGGAACAAGAACGGAGTTACAAGTGATGATTTCAGGACTTTGAAGCCACCATAATGAGTGCATGAAGCCTTGGACGAAATATACAAGATGCCACTTCATAAATTTCGTCCAGAGGCTATTCTAGGTGTCGTGTCACCTTTTTATTGGGCCAGGCCCATGTAATTTCGAAATACATAAGTATAGGCTATTTTTAGAGTCCGTATGTGTGGGGAAACAAGAGATAGGGTTGGTTTCGGACCCCTCCACAAAGGGCCACGAAATTCGAGTAAATTGCAAAAAAAACACCACAATTGGGGACCCTAATTCACAAAACCGCCACCATTCGGTTTTTCCAAAAAAACCACCAACATTGTGGTGACAGTTTTCAAAAAAAGCTGATCGCTCAGATAAGCACCTGCTGATGGTAAAAGTGACAGATAGGTCCCACCATAAGTGATGATGTGGCAATCGAACTAACAGCGTTTGACTGAAGTTTGGTAGTCCATCAAAATATACATGAGGCCTGCATGTTAGTGTGTTATCTGTCCTTCAATAAAAATAACCTTCTCATTATCCTCCCGCGATCCACACTGTGCCAGCCGCCGCCACCCCAATCCATTATGCCAGCCACCGCCGCCATGCCGGATCGCAGGGAGATGGACGGGCGACCTGGCCGTTCAAGGACCGGATCCCCTTCTCGCGCAGGGAGCGCGTCATCGCGCCAGACCCAGCGGTGATGCACATGGCGCGGCGCGTCCGGTTCGCTGCCAGGCGACGGATCCAAGGGGCACCGGCCCCCTGAGCAGCCCCGATGACAGGTCCGAAGTGATCTCCCCCTGTGCTGGCCTCCCTCCACTTCACCACCCGTCACTCGCCGGATCCAGCTCCTCCACTTCGTGACCTCCCCGGTGTCATCGGGTGGCTCCTGGGCATGGCCTCCTTGCGCCGGCTGCGGCCAGCCACCTCGCGCTCCACGCCGCACTTGCCGCCAGCTACTCAAGGAGCCACGTGCGCGGCCTGGCTCGGCCTCGGCCAGACACCTCGCCAGCTGCTGATGGAGCCGCGTGCGTGTCCTGGCTCGGCCAAGGCCAGCCACCTCATCGGCTGCGGTCATGGCTGTGCCACGACCTCGCGCTGGGTCCAACACCATGAGACGACGCCGCCTTTGCCCAGACCCCTGGATGAGCAGCTCGATCTTCATGGTGGAGACGTCGACTGCGGCGCACGGGAGGTGTTCATATAAATGTTTGAGAAAGAGAGAGGAGCAAACACACTCCTGAGTGGGTCCTACGTATAGTTTAACGTGGAGTCAACCTTTTTAATGGCGCACCGTCGTTACCCAAGCCACATGGCACCTGACAGTGGGCTCCATCGGTCAGAAATCCACTCAAACGACGCAAATCGCTTTATAAGTGTTTTTTGAAAACTGTCACCACATTGTTGGTGGTTTTTTGAAAAAAACGAATGATGGTGGTTTTATGAATTAGGGTCCCCAATTGTGGTGGTTTTTTTGCAATTTACTCCTTCCTCCATATATACAGCCCTTAGGGCACCGTTTAGACTTTGGGTTTGGTTTAGATTAAAGTTCGCCATAGCTGCAACTTCGCGTACTTCGTTTGTGTTCAACGACCAGACAAAGACGTCACAGAACCCCATCTTGATCAATAAACCTTTCATCTTATATTCGCAATATCCAGATTGCAATCTTAGTTTCTTCCTTGTTCTTCATTTGCTCGCAGGAAATAGACCCTCATGGTCAGGTTGATCGTGCTCCGGCTTGGTCAATAACCTCTCGGAGTTGGTTTAGCGATTGCTAAGGCGCGACGTCCTCGCACGTACGTCGTCGTATCATCAGAGTCTACTCCTCTGAAACGATAATCACCATCTCATCGAAAGACAGGACACCTTTGCCTCTATCAAGTGGTATCAGATTTCCAGGTTGCTCGGTGAGATTTTACAGTTTTTCGTAGTTTAGATCGAGTCTTATCTTCATACCTATAGTCCATAAAAAGCCAAAAAAAGGTTTTAAGGTTTTAGGGTTTTGCATAATCTTTTTAGTGTTTTGTATTGTTGAATGTACGGATGCATCATCGTGTCTAGTTGCTGGTCTTAGTGTCTAGTCCTTTAGAGTTTCGAGTTCTGTTCACAAGTTGTCACGCAGCCGCCACATCACCGTCATCCACTGCCATATACCACCATCATCATCACCGCTACCATATACCAACATCGTCATCACCGCTGCCATATACCACCATCGTCATCACCGCTGCCATAGACCACTATCGTCATCACCGCTGCCATATACCACCATTGTCATCACTGATGCCATATACCACATATTCACTGCCATAACGATAATCCAAGTCCACCTCCATCAGAGATTCGCCACCAGTCCATGTTCCACCGCTCTACATATATCTGCCATAAGTCCGAGTTTCCACCAGACTCATCTCCGCCACCAGTCCTAGTCCGAGTCTAGTATTTGTTCCTTTGTTTTTGATTTCCAGATCACGTGATACTACGAGTCGTGACCAAGTCGGACTCCCCAACTTCTGTGCCACCCGCAGTAGAAAAATAGTTCCAAACTCAAAAAAAGAGTGCAAAAAAGAAGAGAAAAAAAAGAGAAAAGAAAATTGAGAGTTTGCTCCTCCCTTGATTACGTGCCGCGCCATGATTTTGTTAGTGTTCTAGGCTCACGTCTCTAGCACGGTCTTGCCTAGGACCAGCATAGTACCGTCGTTGAGTGTTTATTCAACTTTGCATCTCTGAATTGATTATTGCTGACCCTTTTTGCTACCATATTATAAGCCTTCCCAAGTCCACTTACATCTATGTCATGCGTTTGACTCTCCCTGGTAATCGCCCTATCCAAGCTTTGAGAGTTTTTACTACAACGGTTGACGATCACCACCTGCTGCTGGGTAAGAACTGGTAAGAATTTGAGATTCGCTTGAAGGATTTGTGCCATACCACCACCACCACCGCTTCCTAGTAGTCTGTAGGATCATATTCTTTTGTGTTTCTATTGCTACTAACCATGGCAGGATCACAAGCCGATGAGACTGATTGGGAGAACATGACGAACAAACAGCTACATGATAAATTTTAGCAAATGATGAGTGGACAGGTGCAAGATGTGCTAAACAGATTTGAAGAGGCCATGGAGAAGATAGATGGCATTGAGAAGACGTTCAAAACAAAGCTTGATAACAAGTTTAATGAATTGCTCGTGCGTCTTCCACAACCACCGCCGGCTGCACCTGTTGCACCTCTACAACAACAACACCAACATCAACTACAACGTCGCCTTCCAAATCAAGTGGGACGAGCACAACGCGTTCCCCTTGAGCTTGGTCAAAATTCTGGTGCCGCTGCACCTACTATTAATGCTTCTGCGGCTCCTCCTGCTGCTGGTGCCGAGGAGGATGACAATTATGTGGGCGATTATGTGGATGAGGTTGATCAAAATTAGAACTACGTGCAACCACCAACACTAGCACCAAGTCGTCCACATGCAAATAATCGCAATGGTAGGTCTGCACCACCACATCAGACATGAGATCATGACCATGTTCCTAAACTGAAATTGAATATTCCACCATTTGAGGGTAGACATGTTCCTGATATATATCTTACTTGGGAGTTAGAAACTGAACAACGTTTTACATGTTTACAATATCCCGAGGAGAGACGGGTTGCTGCTACTGTTTGTGCTTTCACTAGTTTTGCATGCGTATGGTGGTCTGAACATTGTAGATTATATCCTATTCCAGCTACTTGGGCTTCTTTGAAAAGTGCTATGCGTACTCGTTGGGTTTCACCATATTGTCAACGTGAATTGCTACAAAAATTGCAGCGTTTAAGACAAGGAAAAAATTCTATAGAACAATATTATCAGGAATTACAAACTGGCATGATTAGATGTGGTATTGTTGAGGAGAATGAGGCTATGCTTGCAAGTTTTATGGGTGGATTAAATAGAGAGATTCAGACCATTCTAGAGTATAAGGAGTATACTAATATCACTCGTTTATTCCATCTTGCTGGTAATGCTGAACGTGAAGTGCAGGATCGATAAGCATTGGCGCGAACTAAATTTTCTGCAGGTCGACCTTCATCATGGACACCAGATGCATCTTCTACTTCCACTGCACCAGCACCTCCATCAGGTGCCACCTCCAGCCGTGATACAAGAAAGCAGGCACAACCACCACTATCTTCCAAGAGCGCACCTGTCGGGCCTGCACAGAGCTCTTCTTCTTCCATGGCATCAACAGGCACACAAGTGATATTATTTGTTGTCGTTGTAAGGGAAGAGGTCATTATGTGATAGAATGCAAATGTCGGCGTGTGATGATTGCTACTAAGGATGGTGGGTATGAGTCCGCTAGTGACTATGATGAGGAGACTTTGGCTGTTATTACACGTGAAGAACATGGTGGAGATGATTTTGATCATAAGACGCAATACATGGCTCCTGAAGACGCTGACAGGTATGAATGTTTAGTTGCTCAACGTGTTTTGAGTGTGCAGGTCACACAACCTGAGCAAAATTAGAGGCATAATTTGTTCCATACAAAGGGAGTTGTGAAGGAACGTTCTGTGCGCGTCATCATAGATGGAGGGAGCTGCAACAACTTGGCCAGCATGGAGATGGTGGAGAAGCTATCTCTCACCAGTCACCACAAGACCACATCCACATCCTTACTACATCCAATGGTTCAACAACAGTGGCAAGGTTAAGGTAACACATACTGTTCGTGTGCATTTTAGTATCTCTACATATGCTGATTATGTTGATTGTGATGTGGTACCCATGCAAGCATGTTCCTTATTACTTGGTCGACCATGGCAATTTGATAAAAATTCTGTACACCATGGTAGAAACAATCAGTATACTCTTGTTCATAAGGGTAAAAATATATTACTTTGCTTCCTATGACTCCTGATTCCATTTTGAAAGATGATATTAATAGAGCTAATAAAGCAAAACAGGAGAAGAATAAGAGTGAAAATCAGATTGTGGCAAAATAATTTGAGCAACAAATGAAGCCTAATTATAAACCATCTAGTGTTGCTTCTGAAATTAAATTGAAAAGTGCATGTTTATTTGCCACCAAATCTGATATTGATGAGCTATATTTCAGCAAATCTGTTTGCCATGCTTTTGTGTGCAAAGAGGCATTATTTTCATTCGAGGACGTGCCTTCCTCTTTGCCTCCTGCTGTCACTAACATTTTGCAGGAGTTCACTAACGTCTTTCCACAAGACGTGCCACCGGGATTACCGCCTATTTGAGGGATTGAGCATCAGATTGACTTAATTCTCGGTGCTTCACTGCCAAACTGTGCGCCATACCGTACCAATCCAGAGGAGACGAAGGAGATTATGCGTCAAGTATAGGAGCTTCTCGACAAAGGTTATGTACGTGAATCCCTTAGTCCTTGTGCTGTTCCTATTATTCTAGTGCCGAAAAAGGATGGTACATCGCGTATGTGTGTTGATTGTAGAGGCATTAATAATATTACTATTCGTTATCGTCATCATATTCCTAGGCTAGATGATATGCGTGATGAATTGGGTGGCTCTACAATATTCTCCAAAGTTGATTTGCGTAGTGGATACCATCAAATTCGTATGAAATTGGGGGATGAATGGAAAACAACATTTAACACTAAGTTTGGATTATATGAGTGGTTAGTCATGCCTTTTGGGTTAACTAATGCACCTAGTACTTTCATAAAATTAGTGAACAAAGTTTTATGTGCTTTCATTGGACGATTTGTGGTAGTCTATTTTGATGATATATTGATTTATAGCAGATCTTTGGAGGAACATTTGGAACATTTACGTGCTATTTTTTTTGCTCTACGTGATGCATGTTTGTTTGGTAACATTGGGATGTGCACCTTGTGCATCGACCGAGTATCTTTTCTTGCCTATGTTGTTACTCCAAAGGAAGTTGAAGTTGATAAAGCCAAGATTGAAGCTATCGAGAGTTGGCTGCAACCCAAAACGGTCACAGAAGTGAGGAGTTTTCTTGGCCTCGCTGGATTCTATAGGCGTTTTGTGAGAGATTTCAGCACCATTGTTGCACCTCTCAATGAGCTTACAAAGAAACATGTGCCTTTTGTTTGGGATACCGCACAGGAAGAAGCCTTCACGGTATTGAAAGATAAGTTGACACATGCTCCTTTACTCCAACTTCCTGATTTTAATAAGACTTTTGAGCTTGAATGTGATGCTAGTGGAATTGGATTAGGAGGTGTGTTATTACAAGATGGCAAACCTGTTGCATACTTTTCTGAAAAATTGAGTGGGCCTAGTCTGAATTATTCTACTTATGATAAAGAATTATATGCTCTTGTTCAGACTTTAGAAACATGGCAACATTATTTATGGCCCAAAGAATTTGTTATACATTCTGATCATGAATCTTTGAAACATATTAGAAGTCAAGCCAAACTGAATCATAGACATGCTAAATGGGTTGAATTCATTAAGACTTTCCCTTATGTCATTACACACAAGAAGGGTAAAGAAAATGTTATTGCCGATGCTTTGTCTCGTCGCTATACTATGCTTTCACAACTTGACTTCAAGATATTTGGTCTGGAGACCATCAAAGATCAATATGTGCATGATGCTGATTTTAAAGATGTATTGCACAATTGTAAAGAGGGGAGAACATGGAACAAGTTCGTCATTAATGATGGATTTGTGTTTCGTGCTAACAAGCTATGCATTCCAGCTAGCTCTATTCGTCTTTTGTTGTTGCAGGAGGCACATGGAGGAGGATTAGTGGGACACTTTAGCGTGAAGAAGATGGAGAATATACTTGCTACACATCTCTTTTGGCCAAAAATGAGACGGGATGTTGAGCGTTTTGTTGCTCGATGCACTACATGTCAAAAAGCTAAGTCACGACTCAATCATCATGGTTTATATATGCGTTTGCCTGTACCTAGTGTTCCTTGGGAGGATATATCGATGGACTTTGTTTTAGGTTTACCTCGAACAAAGAAGGGGAGGGATAGCATATGTGTTGTCGTGGATAGATTCTCGAAAATGGCACACTTTATACCATGTCATGAAAGCGATGATGCTTTTAATGTTGCCGGTTTGTTCTTTCGTGAAATTATTCGCTTGCATGGTGTGCCAAATACTATTGTTTCAGATCATGTACAAAATTTCTTAGCCAGTTTTGGAGATGTTTATGGGCTAAGTTGGGGACTAAACTGCTATTTAGTACTACTTGTCACCCCCAAACCGATGGACAAACTGAAGTAGTCAATAGAACATTGTCTACTATGCTTAGGGCTGTTTTGAAGAATAATAAGAAAATGTGGGAAGAATGCTTGCCTCATATTGAATTTGCTTGTTCATTTCATTCTACTACTAAGATGTGCCCTTTTGAAATTGTGTATGGTTTTCTACCGTGTGCACCTATTGATTTGTTGCCTCTTCCATCTTCGGAGAAGCTTGATTTTGATGCTAAACAATGTGTTGAATTGATCTTAAAAATGCATGAGTTAACTAAGGAAAACATAGAGCGTATGGATGCTAAATATAAACTTGTTGGAGATAAGGGTAGAAAACATGTTGTCTTTGCACCTGGAGATCTTGTGTGGTTACATTTGCGTAAGGATAGGTTTCCTAATTTGCGCAAATCAAAGCTAATGCCACATGCTGATGGTCCTTTTAAGGTGTTAGAGAAAATAAATGATAATGCATATAAACTTGAGCTGCCTGCAGATTTGGGGGTTAGTCCCACTTTTAACATTGCAGATTTGAAGCCTTGTTTGGGTGAGGAAGATGAGCTTCCGTCGAGGACGACTTCATTTCAAGAAGGGGAGGATGATGAGGACATCAATACCATTGTTACACCCACATCCCCTACTGCTACATATACTGGACCAATTACTAGAGCTCGCGCATGCCAATTAAATTATCAGGTACTTCCGTTTCTTGGTAATGATTCTAATGTTCATGAGAATATGATGTTGCCTAAATTGGATACATTTGTTTTGCTTACAAATGAAGGGCCTGGCATGGATAAGAGGGATGAACACTGGAGCAAGACCAAGCATGGAGATGATGGCATGCGCAAGGGGAACAAGAACGGAGTTACAAGTGATGATTTCAGGACTTTGAAGCCACCATAATGAGTGCATGAAGCCTTGGACGAAATATACAAGATGCCACTTCATAAATTTCATCCAGAGGCTATTCTAGGTGATGCGTCACCTTTTTATTGGGCCAGGCCCATGTAATTTCGAAATACATAAGTATAGGCTATTTTTATAGTCCGTGTGTGTGGGGAAACAAGAGATAGGGTTGGATTCGGACCCCTCAACCAAGGGCCTCGAAATTCCCCGCCTATTCCTCCATATATACAGCCCTTAGGGTATCGTTTAGACTTTGGGTTTTGTTTAAATTAAGGTTCAACTTCGCGTACTTTGTTTGTGTTTAACGACCAAACAAAGATGTCACAGAACCCCATCTTGATCAATAAAGCTTTCATCTTATATTCGCGATATCCAGATTGCAATCTCAAGTTTCCTGCTTGTTCTTCGTTTGCTCGCAGGAAATAGACCCTCGTGGTCAGGTCGATCGTGCTCCGGCGTGGTCAATAACCTCTTGGATTTGGTTTAGCGATTGCTAAGGCGCGACGTCCTCGCACGTATGTAGTCGGATCATCAAAGTCTACTCCTCCAAAATGATAATCACCATCTCATCGAAAGACGAGACACCTTTGCCTCTATCATGTCTACAAGAAGAAGGTTGCATAGTAGACATCAGTCATGCATTTTGTTCTTCAACCCTATATTGGTGTGTTTGTTGTGGTCTATGTCGACGACATTCTTGTCTTTAGCAAATCCCTCAAAGATCATGTCACCCATCTTAGAACCGTGTTGCAAATCCTTAGGAAAGAGCGCCTTTATGCTAATATGGACAAATGCCTTTTTGGTGTTGATAAGCTTGTTTTCTTGGGTTTCGTTGTGTCTTCTAAGGGTGTTCATGTAGATGAATCTAAGATCAATGCTATTAAAACTTGGCCCCAACAAAAGAACTTGCAACAAGTGCGAAGTTTCCTTGGCCTAGCCGGTTTCTATCGTAGATTCATTAAGGACTTTAGCACTATTGCATCTCCTTTACAGGCTTTGAGTAAGAAGAATGCACCATTCATTTGGGGATCATCTCAAGACACTGCATTTAATGAGCTTAAGAATTTGCTTACTCATGCTCCCTTGGTTGCATTACCCAACTTTGACAAATCATTTGAAATTCATTGCAATGCTAGTGGTAATGGCATAGGAGGTGTGTTAACGCAGGAGAAGCGCCCCATAGCTTACTTTAGTGAAAAACTTTCTAGAGCGCAACTGAATTATCCCATCATGATAAAGAGCTATATGCTTTAGTGCGAGTTTTGCATGAATGGGAACATTATCTTCGCCATCATGAATTTTTCATTCATACCGACCATGAAATGCTTCAATACCTTAAGGGTCAAACTAAGTTGAACAAGCGTCATGCTAAGTGGAGTGAGTTCATTGAGTCATTTCCTTATGTCATCAAATATATCAAAGGCAAGGAAAATGTTGTGGCGGATGCTCTTTCCCGCATATGCGTGCTTGTAAGCAAACTTGAATTGAATGTCATCAGTTTTGAGCACATTAAAGACTTGTATGTGCATGATCCTACTTTTGCTATTCCTTATGCTAAATGTTTGACGCATACATCTTGGGAACGCTATTACATCAAAGATGATTATCTTATGAGAGCAAACAAACTACGTATTCCTTAGTCTTCTCTTCGTTTGTTATTTTTGCAAGAATCTCATGGAGGAGGACTAATGGGACACTTTGGACGCGACAAGACATTCACCACGCTCTGCAAGAAGTATTTTTGGCCCAAGATGTACCGCGACGTCTCACGTTCACAAACCGATATTTGACATGTCGCAAAGCTAAGTCCAAAGCTCAATCTCATGGTCCTTACATGCCTCTTCCAATTCCATACCACCCATGGGAAGATATTAGCCTGGATTTTGTGCATGGTTTTCCTAGAACTAGAAATGGAAAGGATTTCGTGTTTATTGTTGTGGACCGATTCTTTAAAATGGCACATTTCATACCATGCAACAAGATAGATGATGCTTCACATGTTGCAAATATTTTTTGTAGGGAAATCTTGTGCTTACATGGAGTGCCAAAGACGATTGTCTCGGACTGCGACGTCAAGTTCTTAAGCTACTTTTGGAAGACCTTATGCACCAAGCTCGGAATCAAGCTCTTGTTCTCTTCAGCATACCACCCTCAAACTGACGGCCAAACGGAGGTGATGAACCGAACATCTCCACTCTACTATGCGTGTTGATCAAGAGGATCATCAAGGAGTGGGAGGAGTGCCTACCTATATCCGAGTACGTCTACAACCGTGCAAGACATTCGACTACCGGCAAGTCCCCCTTTGAAGTCGTCCACGGTTTCAACCTGTTGTCCCCATTGGACATTCTTCCTCTACCACTACAAGAGCACATCAACATGGACGCGAGTGCCCGAGTGAACTACCTCAAGGAGATGCATGAAGATACAAGGCACACCATCGAGCGCCAAGTACAACGACTCGCGACCAAGCTCAACGTCAACAAGCAACCCATGATATTCAACATTGGAGATCTTGTCTGGCTACACCTTTGCAAGGAACGCTTCCCCAGCGAACGCAAGTCCAAACTTATACCACGAGCCGATGGACCCTTCAAGGTGCTTGAATACTACAACAACAACAACGCCTACAAGATCGACGTCCCACGTGACAAATACTACTTGAGCGACATCTTCAACATCAAAGATCTCTCCCCATACCATGGTGATCAGGATTTCAATCTGACGTCGGATCTTTCCCAAGGGAGGGGAGATGATGCGGAGCATCCTAGGGTCATCCCCATGGACCTATTATCGTCTCGCCAAGTGCCAGGAGGACCTATGACACGAGCACGAGCTAGAGCTCTCGAGACCGAGGTGACTTCCTTCCTTAGTGATATTCCACATGATCCACTCGAGCCATGGTTACTACCTAAGTCCGAGATGTTGTGCATGATCAGGTACCAAGAAGACCCTCCCGAAGATGCACGTGAAGTTGGAAAAGTCCCCAAGTTCACGGATGAAGAGAACCAACAGAAGGAGTCAAGAATAGCTCCCAGGACTCGGACATCCGGCCATGTACCCTGACATCCGGCCCCTGGAGGTGTCATCTACAGCAAAGGACTAGCGGCCAAGTCTACAGGGCCCGAACATCCGGCCCCAGCCTAGAAATCCGGACACAGCCTATCCAGAGAGCACCGAGGCCGACCCCGCCAGCCCGGACATCCGGCCCCTCGGGCCCGACATTCGGGCCGATGCCCGGACGTCCGGTACCGCCTGTCTGTGCACAGTGAAGGGCCGAGGCCCATGTACCCCTTCGCCCACCTAGACTATATATACTCTTCCTCCTCCCTCTTTCTAGGGTTAGCAAAGTAGTAACTCATTGAGAAGCTTTGCTCTCCACTTGATCCCCTTCTCCTTAGGAGTTCACGACCTCTATGGAGAAGATCCCCCAAGTGGATTCAAGACCCCATCACGGGAAGACCCCTGAAGACCTCGTCACGGAGAAGAACTACCACTACTTGTATCGTCCCTTGTTGGATTTGGACCGTGTACCTCTTTATGTTTCAAGGATCTAGCATATGTGTGACCGAATCTTATTGGTTTGAGTGATTCTCTCATGTTTCCCTCATGTTTCCCCTTGTGTTCCTCGTGTTCCTCATTGGGATCCGCTCCTTTCGTGAAAGATCGGGCATCTAGGGTTCTACCATACATCAATATGGTTGCTCACCGTTGAGGCGGCCACGGAGCGCTCTACTTGCGTCCCTCCACGCGCACTCTGCCAGTGGTTGGGCCTGCGCACGATCATGTCAGGCCCCCCATAAGCATGCGGTTGCGTCACGCGCATCGCCACGATGCAGTTACGTGCGGCACGATGGAGTTACACGCTGCAAATTAGAACTGCCATCCGGGCGTGCCGATATTCCAGGCCGTCCGGCTTCCCCTTTAATTCCCGCGTACATTATAATAACCTTAGTTTCTTCAACCTTTCGATCGTGCCCGACAATACAACAAGCACACCCACGACGACACATAGAGAGGGGATGTCTAGCGCCGCTCCAATGGAGTTCGGCGAGCATAAAGTGGAGACCCACGCGAGGGAGACGGATCTCTTAATGGTGTACACCATAGACCCGGATGTGGTGGACGACTACATCAACACCGTTGAGCAGTTGCTTGCTTGAGACAAGTACAAGGTGGTCGGCATCAACCTCCAGTACACCTGTGGTCGTCCTAACATAGATCAGAAGGTTGTGGTCGCCCAGCTGTACGTGCGCCATCATGTCCTCATCTACAACTACTGCATGGCCACAGAGCCTTGCGACCATTTCGCCAGGTTTGTCAATAGCATCACCTACAAGTTTGCTACGGTGGAAATCACCGACAATGTAAAAGTGCTCATGGTTACGGGCTTGGCCTGCAAGAACCTTGTCGAAATCCGTCAGCACTACAGGGTCTGGGGAAGCATGAAGGACTCCCTAGTTGAAATTGCCTCGGCCATCATCGACCAATACTATGAGAAGATGAAGTAGGATGCCAACAGAACATGTCCCTTATCCTGGCACGGGGCTTGGATGCGGCAACTAGATGAATCTCACCTCAGGTTCGCGGCCAAGAGCGTGTACACATGCTACGAGATGCACAGGTGGGTCGTTGACATGATGAAGTGCCTCGTTACCGAAATTGACAAGGCCGGATCGTGCCACAAGCAGAGCAGTAGCGGCAAGCATCACAAGAAGTAGATGATGATTAGATGATCGTTTATCCTAGTTAATTATGCATGTAATATATAGTTGACCTTGGTGTGTGGAAATGTCGTGTGTGTAGTAGCCACTTATGTAATTATGCATGTAATAGTTTACTTTGGTGTGTGCAAATGTCATGTGTGTAGTAGCCACCTATGTAATTGGATGTTTAATTTGGTTATGCAACCATGTCCTTATAAGTGTGTGTAGATATATATGTTGTTGTTCTGTATGCAATCCCAACGAAGAACACACACGTCTTATTAGCAACAATCGTCTGTGTTATTATCGGTCTCCGCACACATTTCTGATCACAGACCTATTTTATGTTATCTTGGCTCAGAGCAAGCAGTTTATCCGAGTGAACTTTTTGCCCTCTGTCGCACACACCTAGATTTGGCTAACCGTTTCTTTTCTTCCGCCTAATCACAAACAGTTCATTCGAGTGAACCATACGCCGTATATCACACACACCTTCATCTGGCTGCCCGTTTCTGTTCTTCTGCCTCATCACAAATAGCTCATTGAACTGAACTGTATGCCCTGCATCGCATACGCAACTAAAATATAAACCGTGTTTCATGCATCCGTCATCGTAAATGTTTTGCATCTTTTTTGACGGTTTTTACATCACTGTTTGCAATTATTGCATCACACACAGTTTCGTCGAAGGGTCTCTGATTGTAGTGTCGCGTTAGCAGCATCTTGCAGTAGTGGTATGTCTTGATTCGGGGTCGTTGTTGGCTTATTGCGGTGTGGATTTTGATTCTTTGATGCGGAGCATCCTACGGTCATCCCCATGGACGTACCATCGTCTCACCAAGTGCCAAGAGGACCTATGACACGAGCATGAGCTAGAGCTCTCGAGACCAAGGTGACTTCTCTCCTTAGTGATATCTCATTCGATCCTCCCGAGACATGGCTACTACCTAAGTCTGGAATGTTTTGCATGATTAGGTACCAAGAGAACCCTCCCGCGGATGCACATGAAGATGTTCAAGCCCCCAAGTTCATGGACGAAGAGGAACGACGGAAGTAACCGGAGAAGTCCCCAGGACCCGGACATCCGGGCCCCAAGCCCCGGACATCCGGCCCCTGGAACAACTACCACACCCGTAGCCCAGCTGAAGCTACGGGCCCCGGACATCTGGCCAGGTCCCGGACATCCAGCGCATGGCGAGCAGCCGGACATCCGGCTCAACCCCCGGAAATCCGGCGCCCATCACAGGAGCTGAACATGGCCAGCCCGGGCATCCGGCCCGACGCCCGGACGTCCGGCCTCCCATGTCTGCGCACAGTGTAAAGGGCCGAGCCCATGTACCCCTTCGCCCCTTAGACCATATATACTCCTCCTCCGCCCTCTTTCTAGGGTTAGTGTTGTGATAGCTCATCTGTGAGATAGAGCCTCGCTCATCCATCTGGATCTGCTCCTCCAAGAGAGACCGTGCCTCTTCGAAGAAGATCCACTTGGATTCAAGACCCCTAATGGGAAGAACTCAAGACCTCCTCACAGAGAGAACCGATTACCCTGTGTATCGTCCCTTGTTGGATTCAGATCGTGTATCTCTTTGTGTTTCAAGGATCTAGCATATGTGTGGCCATCTCTTGATGGTTGAGTGATTTCTCTCGTGTTTCTCTCATGTTTCCCTCATGTTCTTCCCCTCTTGTGTTCTTCGTGTTCTTGGTAGTTTTCCCTCCAAATGTGAAAGATCGGGCATCTAGGGTTCTACCCAACATCATCTTGGTATCATGAGCCACGTTGATAACGTCTTTGGAGCCCCTACCCTTTGTTTTCCAGCTTGATTTTGTTGTTTTCGTCCTAATCCGAAAATCCCCACCAAAAATAGCCCCAAATTGTTTTTGTGATTTGTTGGTGTGATGAGGTTTTTTTGGATTTGACCCATGGATTTGCGTTGCCATGTGTGAATCTAGCTTTCCCCCATCTTCTCCGCAATTTCCTTCCACAAAATAATCCAAATTTTCCCCAGGAGTTGCCTTTCCCCCATGGAGTTCATCGCGTTCGTCCACGGATCCTGAGCCCGGACATCCGGCCCATGCCCCCGGACACCCGACTCCTTGGCCCGGACATCCAAGTGCTGACAGCAACAACTCCATTCCACCGCTCCGTTTTCTGCCTAACTCTCGCCAAAATTTATTCGAGTGCCCACATACACTTCCGCATACCACCATCACTTCCGCATACCACCATCACTTCAGCATACCACCACCAGTTTCCGCAAGAACCACCATCGCTTACCGCTACCACCTACGACAATTTTGACCCGTTTTGGTCTTTGAGAATTTGAGTTGTGGTTCCTGTGTCCTATTGTGTTTAGGCTATATAGGTACGGTTCGACAACAACATCACCACCGCTCATCTTCGCCAAGGATTCGTCATCGCCAACAACCATTCGTGATTACAAACAACTACTGCGGCGGTAACCTCGATGACAACTTTGTCTATTCCATGCCATTTGCATTGATAACCACATAGCCTTACTTTTGTGTTGCTTACCCATCAAGACTAGCCTTTGAGTATTGCCGGCAACGTGACTTGTGCACATTAGTGATCATACTCCACATAGCATACATACCATATCATAGTGGTGCATATCTTGGTATCATCTTTTGTGTCACAAAGTTGTCATCGCATACACAATTGCTATCTTGGTTTATGAAGTTTTGCATGAGAAAAGAGCTTAAAAGTGAAAGAGCCAAACTAGCTTTCAAGCAAAGAAGGAAAGATAAGCAAAGAGCTTATGAGCAAGAACCATAGCATCATACTACATTAAGATTGTTATATCCGATCATCTTGGATCATACCACCGGAATACCATAGATATAGCATACTTGGGATAGAAGTAGTTGCATTTTTGCCTAGTAGGTTGTGCACAAGTTCCGTATACACTTATTGTGCAATCGTGCTAGCGTCTCTCTAGAGTTGTGCAACAAGAGCATTTTCGTGGATTCCACATTTTGGCTCATTCCTTGGTTGCACGACCCCACTTATCTATTTGCGTGTGTGTTTCCATGTACCATATCTTGCTATTGGTCTACTTGTTGCATTTTTGTGAATCTTTTCCAACATTATTGAAGCTCACTAACAATTGCATCAAATTTTGTGCCACCATCCTAATCGAACTTTTACTTGTGTAGGTGTGAGAACCGACAAGAATTGGTACCAATTGTGCTATTTCTTTGTTCCATATTTGAGTGATCATTGATCCACCTTCAACATTGGTCAAAGTACATTTGGTATAAGTTCTTCTCTTTCTCCCACTCACATATTTGTTTGGAATGATGGATAGGACAAGTTCTTCTACCAACCCACTCTTCATCGAGCGAGACGACGACATGTCATCATATGTCACCAAGAGCCACCTCTTTGGTGCACAACATGCTTTGCATCAAGAACAACAAGCAATGAGCGACCGCATCGACAATCTCGCCACCGACTTGCGACTCTCCAAGCAACGAACAGTAGACTACTTCGACAACAAGCTCGATGCTCACAAACAAGAGAAACGCAAGAATGGACGAGATTCGTTCCCTGTTGGTGAACCGCCATTCTTCCACTTCTTCCTACTCAAGACGGAGCCGTTCGAGTCGACACACCAATGACACCTTTTCTAGCTCAAGTACACCGACATCAAACACTCTACGTTGAGCCGCACGTCAAGACCGGCAAGCATCTTGCAATACTCTACACGGCAATCATCCACAAGAGCAAGTCGACGAGCAAGCACATCATCATCGATGAAACCAAGTCCTTCTTGCACAAGCACAAGAACGACAACATCAACACCTCCAAGAGGAAGAGCGAGCGCGATAACATCAAGACGAACAAGACGCCGAGGCTCAGCGTCAAGAACAATGACTATGTGAAGCTCAAGCACTTGAAGCACAATGTGCCCTCCGAGAATCAAGTCGAGCCATTGCCAACCACAACCAAGATAGGCGCAATAAAGAGGAAGCACTTCGATAAAAATTCAAGAGCAAAACTACCAAGCACGAGTGCATCGTCAAGTTCCTCCAGCTCCTCCAAAAGCTCGACAAGCTCCTCCTCAACCTCAAATTCATCAAGAGCAAGACGAAAATGGAAATCCTCCACGCCAAGAGCAACATGAGGTTGATAATCCTCCACGTCAAGGGCGTCATAATCACCCTCGACCCCAACACAATGAAGAGCAATGCTATGGCAAGCTCAAGTTCACCATGCCCAAGTTCAATTGAAGCAATGATCCCGAAGAGTACCTATCATGGGCATTGAAGGTCAACAAAATCTTTCGTTTTCACAACTATGAGGAAGAGAAGAAGATCGCTATGGCATCCCTTGAGTTCCAAGACTATGTGCTCATATGGTGGGAACAAGTCCTTAAACGCCGAGAAGCAAGAGGTGAACCACCAATCACCACATGGGAGGAAATGAAAGATGTCATGGGCGCACGCTTTGTGCCAACCTACTACAACCGAGATCTATTCAAGAAACTCCAACTCCTCAAGCAAGGAACAAAGAGCGTTGAAGAATGATGAGCAAACTATGGGCCGTTTCTTGAACGGCCTCAATCATCCCATCAAGAATATTGCTGAGTTCCAACCCTACTCCAACCTCATTGAGCTAGAGCATCAAGCTACCAAAGCAGAACGTCAAGTGCAAGATGACTTCAAGTACGCCAAGTACTCGTCCAAGAGCTACGGCTTCTCCAACACCCAAGCTTCAACGACTCCAACAACTCCTACCTTAAGCAAGCCATGTACAAGCAACGGCGATAAGTCGAGTTACAAGAAACCTTTGACAACCTCAAGTCGTCCTCCTACTACAAGCAACTTCAAGCCGCGCGCTTCATCATCTACTCCAACCGATGAGACCGTCAAGATAAGTTCTATCAAATGTTTCACTTGCGGCGGCCGAGGTCACAAGTCCTTTGAGTGTACCACCAAGCGCACCATGATCCTCAACGACAACGGAACCTATGACTCCATGAGTGAAGAGGAAATGGAAGCCCTTGAGCAAGTGGCCATGCACCGGTGCGTGAACGAAGATGAAGATGATCAAGTATTTTGTGATGAGGATCTGAGCCCCGCTCTAGTTGTCTCCAAAGTCTTGACTCTTCAACATCAACAAGACGAAGAACAAAGATGCCACATCTTCCACACAAAGGCCAGCATCAACGGAAGGTCCGTCAAGGTCATCATCGATGGAGGGAGTTGTCACAACTTGGCAAGTGAAGAACTATGCTACAAGCTACAATTGGTCAAGATGAAGCACTCGCACCCCTACAAGGTCCAATGGCTAAGTGATTCCGGCACTATACAAGTTGAACATACGGTCAAAGTCTCCTTCAAAATCGGAGCATGTGAAGACACTTTGGAGTGTGATGTCGTCTCGATGTCCGTTTGCCACCTCATTCTTGGTCGATAATGGCAATTTGACCGTGGCGTCATCCACAATGGGTGTACCAATCACTATAGCTTCAAGATGAAAGGAAAGGAGTACGTGTTGCTACCTATGTCTCCAAGTCAAGTGATCGCCGACAAGCAAGCCACCCATTGTGGAGAAAAGAGTGAGAGAGTGACCCATCCAAAAGAGAGTGAGCGCCAAAAGCAAAAATCGAGTGCCTCCACGATGAGCGACAAGAAAAACTTAGTCCTATTTGCCACCAAAAGTGAGATGAGAGAAGTGTGTGAGAACCCATCACGTGTTATGCACTATGTCCTTGTGTGCAAGGACGAGGCAGCAAAAACTAACACCTCCCACGATCTACCTTTAGTGTTGTCTTCTCTTTTGTAGGAATTCCAAGATGTTTTCCCCGATGAGCTACCTCCGTGTCTACCTCCACTTCGAGGCATTGAACACCGAATTGACCTCATCCCCAGAGCACCTCTACCTAACAAAGCTCCCTACCGCGTCAACCCAGAGGAAACTAAGGAGATCCAACGGCAAGTACAACAACTCATCGACAACGACCATGTACGTGAAAGCTTGAGCCCTTGTGTCGTCTGGTCATACTTGTTCCAAAGAAAGATGGTACTTATCGCATGGTTTCCGATTGCCGTCCCATCAATGCTATCACCGTTAGATATTGTTATCCTATTCCACGCTTAGATGATATGCTTGATGAGCTTAGCGGAGCCACCATTTTCTCTAAGATTGATCTTAAGAGTGGCTACTATCAAATATGCATCCAAGAAGGTGATGAATGGAAAACCGCATTTAAGACAAAATTTGGCTTATATGAATGGCTAGTTATGCCAATGGGTTTATCCTAAGCACCCGGTACTTTCATGCGAGTCATGCACTTTGTTCTTCGTCCCTATATTGGTGTATTTGTTGTGGTCTATTTTGATGATATTCTGGTCTTTAGCAAATCTCTCAAAGATCATGTCACCCATCTTAGAACCATGTTGCAAACCCTTAGGAAAGAGCGCCTTTATGCTAATATGGACAAATGCATTTTTGGTGTCAATAAGCTTGCTTTCTTAGGTTTTGTTGTGTCTTCTAAGGGTGTTCATGTAGACGAATCTAAGATCAATGCTATTAAAACTTGGCCCCAACCAACCAACTTGCAGCAAGTGCGTAGTTTTCTTGGTTTAGACGGTTTCTATCGTGGATTTGTGAAGGATTTTAGCACCATTGCTTCACCTTTACATTCTTTGAGTAAGAAAAATGCGCCATTTGTTTGGGGAACATCCCAAGATATTGCATTTAATGAGCTAAAGAATTTGCTTACTCATGCTCCCGTGCTTGCATTACCCAACTTTTACAAACCTTTTGAGATTCATTGTGATGCTAGTGGTAATGGCATAGGAGGTGTGTTAACACAAGAGAAGCGCCCCATAACATATTTTAGTAAGAAACTTTCTGGAGCGCAACTCAATTATCCCATCTATGACAAAGAGCTATATGCTTTAGTGCGAGTTTTGCATGAGTGGGAACATTATCTTCGTCCTCATGAATTTATCATCCATACCGATCATGAAACGCTTAAGTACTTAAAAGGACAAACTAAGTTGAACAAGCGTCACGCTAAATGGAGTGAATTCATTGAGTCATTTACTTATGTCATCAAGTACATCAAGGGTAAGGAAAATGTAGTGGCGGATGCCCTTTCCCGCATATGCACGCTTGTCACTAAACTTGAATTGAGTGTCAATGGCTTTGAGCACATAAAAGACTTGGATGCGCATGATCCTACTTTTGCTATTCCTTATGCCAAATGTTTGACGCATACATCTTGGGAACGATATTACATCAAGGATGGTTATCTGATGAGAGCTAACAAACTTTGCATTCCCGAGTCTTCTCTTCGTTTGCTCCTTTTGCAAGAGGCTCGTGGAGGCGGACTCATGGGACACTTTGGACGTGACAAGACATTCACCACGCTCTCCAAGAACTACTTTTGGCCCAAGATGTTCCGCGACGCCTCACGTTTCACCAACCGATGCTCTACATGTCGCAAAGCTAAGTCAAAAGCTCAGCCCCATGGTCTTTACATGCCTCTTCCTATTCCTTATCAACCTTGGGAAGACATTAGCATGGATTTTGTACTTTGTTTGCCTAGAACTCAAAATGGAAAGGATTCCGCGTTTGTTGTTGTGGACCGATTCTCTAAAATGGTTCATTTTATCACATGCAACAAGATAGACGATGCTTCACATATTGCAAATATCTTTTGTAGGGAAATCTTGCGCCTACATGGAGTGCCCAAGACGATTGTCTTGGACCGCAACGTCAAGTTCTTGAGTTACTTTTGGAAGACTCTATGCGCCAAGCTCGGAGTCAAGCTCTTGTTCTCTTCGGCATACCATCCCCAAACCGATGGCCAAACGGAGGTGACGATCCATACACTCTCCACTCTACTTCGCGTGTTGATCAAGAGGAACGTCAAGTAACGGGATGAGTGACTACCCATCACCGAGTACATCTACAACCGCGCAAGACATTTGACTACCAGCAAGTCCCCTTTTGAGGTCGTCTATGGTTTCAACCCGTTGTACCCATTGGACATTCTTCCTCTGTGACTACAAGAGCGCACCAACATGGACGCTAGTGCCCGAGTGAGATACCTCAAGAGGATGCATGAAGATACAAGGCACACCATCGAGCGCCAAGTACAATGACTCGCGACCAAGTTCAACATCAACATGCAACCCATGATATTCAACATCGAAGACCTTGTGTGGCTACACCTTCGCAAGGAGCGCTTCCCCAACGAACGCAAGTCCAAACTTCTACCACGAGCTGATGAACCCTTCAAGGTGCTTGAACGCTACAACAACAACGCCAACAAGATCAACATTCCACGTGACAAGTACTCTGTGAGCGACATCTTCTACGTCAACGATCTCTCCCCGTACCATGGTGATGAGGATTTCGATCCGAGGTCGGATCTTTCCCAAGGGAGGGGAGATGATGCAAAGCATCTTACAGTCATCCCCATGGACCTACCATTGTCTCACCAGGTGCCAAGAGGACCTATGACACGAGCAAGAGCTAGAGCTCTCGAGACCGAGGTGACTTCTCTCCTTAGTGACATCTCATTCGATCCTCTCGAGACATGGCTACTACGTAAGTCCGGAATGTTGTGCATGATTAGGTACCAAGAGAACCCTCCCGAGGATGCACATGAAGATGGTCAAGCCCCCAAGTTCATGGACAAAGAGGAACGACGGAAGGAACTGGAGAAGTCCCCAGGACCCAGACATCCAGCCCCCAAGCCCCGAACATCCGGCCCCTGGAACAACTACCACAGTCGCAGCCCAGCCGAAGCTATAGGCCCCGGACATTCGGCCCAGGCCCTGGACATCCGGCGCACGGCGATCAGCCGGACATTCGACTCAACCCCCGGAAATCCGGCGCCCATCACAGAAGCTGAACATGGCCAGCTCGGATATCCGGCCCGACAGCCCGGACATCCCGCGCCTCGCGAGCGCCCGGACATCCGGCCTGACGCCCGGACATCCGGCCTCCCCTGTCTGCGCACAGTGTAAAGGACCGAGCCTGTGTACCCCTTCGCCCCCCTAGACTATATATACTCCTCCTCCGCCCTCTTTCTAGGGTTAGCGTTGTGATAGCTCATTTGTGAGATAGAGCCTCGCTCATCCATCCAGATCTGCTCCTCCGAGAGAGACCGTGCCTCTTCGAAGAAGATCCACTTGGATTCAAACCCCTAACTGGAAGAACTCAAGACCTCCTCACGGAGAAGAACCGGTTACCCTATGTATCATCCCTTGTTGGATTCAGATCGTGTATCTCTTTGTGTTTCGAGGACCTAGCATATGTGTGACCATCTCTTGTTGGTTGAGTAATTTCTCTCGTGTTTCCCTCATGTTCCCCTCGCTTCCCCTCTCGTGTTCTTCGTGTTCTTGGTAGGATTCCCTCAAAACGTGAAAGATCGGGCATCTAGGGTTCTACCCTACATCATTCTTGCTGGAAGTTCTTGATTCAATTCTCCCCCGTCCCCCACCCCAAATGGTGCACATTTCTTGGAGTTTCCGTTCCCCTTGCAGGCGAATTGATGTTTCAAAATTGGTGTTGCCACTTGGATTTGAGGGTTTCTGCAGATTCTTGATCACAAAAGCCCACCTTCTTGACTCCTTCTTACGAATTTGGCGTCCATTTTTTCGAAGGAGATGACTTGCGTATTCTTGTCTAAGCTTCCTTATTCGTCAAAAAGTTGAGGTGGAGGATTCAATATATAATACAGTAAGTACTACTTCTACATGTTAAGCTTTAATTTAGGGGTTCTTGCTTCTAAAATCGCTTGGAAAATGTAGCGACATGTCACCATCCGATGTCTTCTTTCCTAAATTGCTTTTATGAATTATTATTATTATTACTAGGAAAATTGCCTATGCGTTGCAATGGGAGAAATAAATCACCGCATATCTGAAACGGTTCATTCATGTTGTCACCTACTTTTGTCACCATCGTCAGTAATGGTCATATTGTCCACCTATTCGTGATGGAACATGATCAGTCTCAATGCCTTGAGGTTGGTCATCACACTCTAGCACACCTTTTTACGAGTCCTCCCTGCATGGACTTGTAATTTTTGCCGACTCATAATGATGGTGGAGCATAGACGTACAGAGTAGTATCCATTGCAATTTAAAACTAAAAAAAGTGTACATTAGGAATAATCTTCTTGCTATGATCCAAACAAATCTTTTGGTTGATTTGTATTTCCTAAAGCGATAGTATATGTATAGGTAGATCATTTGCCTACTGCAGAAAAGTATATCAAAATAATCTGCATACATGTTTAATACTCCCTCCGTCCAAAAATACTTGTCATCAAAATGGATAAAAAGGAATGTATCTAAAACTAATATACTTCTAGATACATCCCCTTTTATTCATTTTGATGACAAGTATTTCCGGACGGAGGTAGTATTTTGTTAGACAAAAATATGTTAAGACTGTGCAATATGAAAAATAAAATAATTTAATATTCAAAGAAATATGGAAAATAATTTGCAGCATCTATAGAAATAATGGAATCTTTGCCTTGGGGAATATGTAACCCTCATAAGTTGATTCATTCGGAATTATGGTCATATTATGTGATGCATAAGCTATAGTTCGTTAGAGAGATACAAATTAAAACATCTTAGCTTGGGAATTTCTATGTATAGTAATACATATTAGTCTCTCTGTTTATTAAGTGTAGAACCATGCACACTACAACCACGTTGGGAATTGAACAAACATATGCACAAAACTAAAATTTATACCATAAAATAACACATAAGTAATCCAGATGCAACTGAAACACCATGAGGAATGTGCATGTCCCTAGATCTAATAGCAATTGTTTTTAGGGGCACTGCAAATGTAATCGGTATGAGGTCATGAGGTCATGACAATTGAAACAGATCAGAGTAAATCAAACAAATGAAGTGATCATCATGCTCATCAAAAATTGTTCCAACGATGCCAGGTTCCAGCTCAACTGTAGGTGGATGCATGTGCAAAGCTATTCTATGTCAGAAGAGTGAACTGTGGATCTCCATAGATTAGTCTAGTGGAGCATGGAAACAACATGTGTGATGTCAACATAGTACCACATGTTGTTCCGTGAGCTCGAAGCCAATATCAAACCACCATCCAAGATGAAAAAAAAGTTCCTTACTGCATAGTTTTTCTTCTTGGTCCCGCTGCATACCTTCAATTAATATTAATCATACTTGAACATGGAAGCACCTCCCATTCCATCTTAGCCACGAACCACATGTTTAGAGACCCATCTGCAACTATCTAAGGTAATCGAACACCTCTGATCATAGTCATCCTGCTTCTCTTCCTATCTTCATGTCCCCACACAATCCACAACACCACGGAACCATCAGCTCAACCCAAGCCAGCCAGCCCATGCACAGGCATGTCCCAACAAGCCCCTCTCTTTGTTCTTTTTTTCACCTGCAGCCACATATCATCTCGACCTGCGCCTCAATCTCCATTTCTTTTTTCTTGTATTGGGCTCCTTGATGATTCTTGTGAAACTTCGGCCTATATAAATTGGTGGATTTTAACGCAAAGGGCCGATGTGGGACTATTTATTTGTGCATCTAACTTTTTTTAGAAGAACTAGCAAAAGAGCCCGTGCGTTGCAACGGGAGAGAAAACATAACACACACTCTTAACTCAACAACCATCACTCAAGACCACAATAGGTCCATCTCTTTTATTTTTGCGAGGCATCATATTTGTGTTGCCGCTTATCCTCCTTCTCACCCGCGCCGGTGATGGCCTCGGTGTTCACACAAAACAACAAAAAACGTGTGTTGAATATGGTTAATCCTAAGGCGTCTCTCTCCTCCCTCTCCCTCTCTCTCTCTCTCTCACTCGTTTTCTCTCACTCTCGCGATGAGTAATCTGTTGTTTTCCCTTGCGACATTTTTCAGAGGTATGCACATGTAGTTATCGATATTTTCTTTTCCGTATATGGTTATAGTGGTGTATTTATTTGCAATCCGGATCGCCGCCGGTATGAAAAAACGGATCTTGCGCTATAAATTATAAGTTTGCTTTCATAACAATATTTTAAAAATATTTAACAGGTAAAATTAACATCATATTTGGATTCCACACATTTTTCTAATAAAATTTCATATATAATATGTTAAAATCGAAGTTACGGTTTAAAAGATACATATAATTTAGAAAATCATTTGGTTTGACTCAAATATATTCCAAAATAATATTTAAAAATACTTAACAGGTAAAAATAATCTCATATTCATATTCTACATATTTTTCTAATCAAATTTCATATATAACATGTTCAAATCGGAGTTATGGTTTAAAAGATATGGATGATTTTAAAAAGCATTTGTTTGACTTAAATATGATCCGCGGATGAATTACCTAAAACATCAGGGGGGGTTTCAAAAAAATGTAAAATAACGGTTAGGGTGTGACTTAAATCCGGACGGCGGGTTGATTTCGAGAAAAGACAGGGACTTTTGTGTAAAATACAAAAATAATGCTTTGTTTTAACTTAAAACAGGACTGCGGGTTGAATTCTCTGAAATAGAGGGACTTTTCTGAAAAAATGCCATGACGGACGAAAGAAACCCAATTTGCTTTATTATTAGGTAAAGATTTGTGCATCTAACTCAGTATTCGTGCCACGACTGTAGGCAGGGATTTGAGCAACTTGGGCCTGACTAACCTCACAGACCGGCCCACCTAACTCTTGAGGCCCAACCGCCCCCACTACTCTAACCCTAGCCTGATCCCCTAGCCTCCCGATCCCCATCTCCTCCCAGCATCGTCACATGCACCACACGAACAAAGGGGCAGCGCCCAACACCCAGCGCGCCTCAGCTCGCCGCCAACCTCACGCGCTCGCTAGGCCGCCGCCCCTCCGTCCTGCACTCTCATCCGTCCGCCGCCTCTTTCTTCCATGCTCCTCCTCTCGTTCTCCGCCCAGCCTCGCAGCTGCCTCTGCCTGCGGCGCCGCTACATGACTCGGCCCCGTCAGGCACCACACTGGAGCCCCGTCTGTCTCCTTCTGTGAGACTTCAACTCGCTTGCACCACCCGCCACTTGCTGCGTCAGGTGAACACCATGGCCGACCTCTACCGCTCAAGTGCCCTACTCGCCTTGAGAGCCACCTTTTCTTGCCGCGTGCAGTGCCACCGGCAGTGCCGCTGCTCGCCTTCCTGCCGGTCATCCACACCTTGCCCTACTACCAAGATTGTGACCGCTGCTCCGACCCCCTCCAGCACATGCGCACAACCAACACCATCGAGACACCCTGTCCTCTGCTGCTCGGCCATCCAGCTGGGCAAGCCCCATGCCTAGCCACCCAAGGTGTTGCCAAGGATTGCAGGTTGAGTACTAAAAAATGCAGGGTCCGTTTTGTAAGAACAAAACATTTTTCCAGATCCACTTAAAAAGGGATTGCGGGTTGAATTATTAGAAAACATAAGGACTTTTTCATAAAACGGGCGCGACGGTGAACCCGACAGACTCAATGCGTGCTTTATTAGTAGGTAAAGATTATTGTCTTGTTGCATACGTGAATGTACCAAAGACTACAATATTTCATATGCGCCTGGATTGTTATATTCCAACATGGACAATGTGAAGAAATGAGTGACTTGTTATCTACATGCATGCCATATCCTGTAAACTGAAAATTTTAGAAACCAGCCACCAAAATGAATGCATGGCTTAATTCTATAATCTCTTCAGAAAACTCTAGTAGTAGAAATAGTTTTTTGTCATGTGTTTGTCCAAGTGGCATATGTCAAGGTCGTTGTAACTTGGTTTAGTGGTTTAGGTGCTTTTGATCCTCGTATCTTTATTGTGATGTGGCAAGCTGTAATTAGTGGTTAACTAGTGCCCATTTCTTGTCAACAAATGTTTTCATTAAATCTGTTATTTTCTTGCCAAGGCATCTGGAATAGTTGCATTAGATGTGAAAAAGCTCAAAGATGCCGGTCTCTACACAGTAGAGTCTCTGGCTTACACTCCAAGGAAAGATCTTTTGCGAATCAAAGGAATCAGTGAGGCCAAAGTTGACAAGATAATTAAGGCAAGCAAGTAATCATGAGATCGGAATTGTATTTTGCATGTAAATTTTATAGCACACTGTAAAATATTTACTGTCTACAAATGTTTGCAGCATCCAAGCTTGTTTCGCTGGGATTTACAAGTGCCAACCAACTACATGCACAGAGGCTAGAGATCATTCAAGTTAGAACTGGATCAAGGGAGCTTGATAAGATCTTGGATGGTAATGTGCTACCAGGTTTATGCTTTTTCCCTTTCTCAGCATAATTTGATAAATGACTTGTGATCCATTGAGTATCAGATCTTACCTACCTTCAACAGGGGGATAGAAACAGGATCTATCACAGAGTTATATGGTGAATTCCCCTCACGAAAGACTTAGTTGTGCCACACTGTGTGTGTTACATGTCAGGTGAGACTTCATTTATTGTTTTTTTATTTGCATTGACACCTAAGTCTTATTGTTAATCTCTCATATGTTAAACATGATATATTTCAGCTTCCATTGGACCAGGGTGGTGCTGAAGGAAAGGCTCTCTACATTGACGGAGAGGAGACATTCAGACCTTAGAGGCTCCTCCAGATAGCAGACATGTGGCACTTTTGGTTACACTAGTTACTTTGGCTCTTAGCATGAATTTTATTAATAAGCAAGTGAATACTAGATTCTAGGTTGGTTTTAACATGAATTTGATTACTAAGCAAATGAATACTGGATTCTAGGTTGGTTTTAACATGAATTTGGTTATTAAACAAGTGACTACTGGACTCTGGGTTTGGATTAAACGGTGCTGATGTATTAGAGAATGTGGCTTATGCTAGAGCTTACAATACTGATCATCAATCCAGACTTCTGCTGAAGACAGCTTCCATGATGATAGAGACGAGGCAAGTTCATCAGTTTGAGTGTATCTCTGAACTTCAATATGATTTTCTTGAGCTAGATAGGTGACTAGCAGTAACTTATTGATCATTATTTTTATTTCTCCTTGTGTGTATAAGGGACTGTATGTTTCCTACATAACTAGCCCATCTATTGTTGCTTTTATCAAATGAAAGTGTGTGTGTGTGTGTGTGTGTGTGTGTGTGTGTGACCTTTTCGTTGTACTATTGTGAGTTTTCACTATATAGAAGTGTCATATGAGATTAAAGAATGTATGTAGATGTAATGTTAACATCAGACCATTATGACTTTTCTCATATCCATTGCTTAAAAAGATCTTACAACAACAAAGTTGGGGTAGGCTAGAATTGAAACCTATTATATCTCAACCAAGTCATGGTTTTGGCATGTGGACAGCCAACTCCCACACACCCTTGTCCACGACTAGTTCTTTGGTGATATTCCAGCCCTTCAGATCTCTCTTTACCTGCTCCTCCCATATCAACTTTGGTCTTCGCCAACCTCTCTTGACGTTTATTAGCATGCTTTAACTATCCAATATGCACTGGTGCTTTTGGAGGTCTTCGTTGTGTATGCCCAAACCATCTTATAGACGATGTTGGGCAAGCTTCTCTTCAATCAGTGCTACCCTAACTCTATCATGTGTATCATCATTTGAGACCCGATCCTTTCTTGCCTGGACACATATCCATCTTTACATGAGCAGCTCTCCTATTGGACATGCCGACTTTTAGTTGGCCAAAATTCAGTGCATACAACATCGCAGGTCGAATGGTTGTCCTACAGAACCTGCCTCTTAGGTTTTGTGGCACTCTCTTGTCACTGAGACGCCCGAAGCTTGGCGTCACTTCATCCATCCAGCTTTAATTCGATGGCTCAAATCTTAGTCGATATCGCCATCCTTCTTCAGCATTGATCCCAAATATCAAAAGGTGTCCTTCTGATGCGACACCTGACCTGCCCATCAAGGCTAACTTCTTCCTTGTGCCTAGTAGTACTAGAACAACACCTCGTGCACTCGATTTTAGTTCCACTAATCCTAAAATCTTTTGATTCCAAAGTCTGACTCCACATCTCTAACTTTCTATTAACCCCCGTCTGACAATCGTACACTAGCACCACATCATCCTAAAAGAGCATACACCATGGGACATCTCCTTGTGGCACCTGCTCTTTATTGAATTCTGCTTACACAACAAGTTTGTTTGGTGCACTGTTTTACAGACTAATAGGCAATGTCTATTATACGTATCCTTTTATATGTATTTATAGACTACTAGTAAGTAGTACTAACTGATTCCTGATATTTGGAAATGATATGTGCAGGTTTGCTCTTATGATTGTTGACAGTGCCACAGTTCTATAAAAAGGGCAACCTGGTGCATGTAGCTCCCGCTTGCGCAGGGTCCAGGGAAGGGTCCGACCACTTTGGGTCTATAGTACGCAGCCTTTCCCTACATTTCTGTAAGAGGCTGTTTCCAGGACTTGAACCCATGACCTCATGGTCACAAGGCAGCAGCTTTACCACTGCGCCAAGGCTCCCCTTCACAGTGCCACAGTTCTATACATAATTGATTTCTCAGGTAGAGGGGAACTATCAGCGAGGCAAATGTAGAGGGCCAAGTTTCTGTGAAGTCTTCAAAAATTAGCAGACGAGGTGAGGAGCTCTTTGTTTCTATCTCAGCTATCCTCAAACTAATAAATACACTGCTGAGTTGTTATCTACAGTAGTGCGGCTTTCTCGAAAAATGACCCTGTTGCTTACATGAGTTGATTAAACCTGATTTAATTGCCTGGTGTAGTCTGGAGTTGCTGTGGTTATCACGAATCAGGTAGAGGCACAAGTGGATGGCTTTGCCATGTTTGCGGGGCCACAGGTGAATCCTATCGGTGGGAACATCATGGCGCATGCTTCCACAACTAGGCTTGCTCTTCGCAAGGGAAGAGGCGAAGAGCGAATCTGTAAAGTAATCAGCTCCCCTTGCCTAGCTAAATCCGAAGCAAGATTCCAGTTATCATCCGAAGGCGTTTCAGATGCCAAGGACTGACTAATACCATCTCTGTCTCTCCTCCAGCTCCCTCACATTTGCAAATATGTTCATCTCCATTCTATTTTGATGGGTTGGTGGATGCACATTTTTGTTGTGAGCTTGCAGAGTGTTGCTGTTGTACAAAACAAGGCTGTCTCTCACGCGTTGCATGTGATGTAATGTGTAACTCACCATCTTTCAAATATATTGATTGGATGATGCTTCTTTCTTTTTTTGAAAATGATAAAGGCAAAGGTGTCCCATCTTTCGATGAGATGGTGGCTATCATTTTTGATGGAGTAGACTTTGACGATCCGACTACGAACGTGCGAGGACGTCGCGCCTTAGCAATTGATAAACCAACTCCGAGAGGTTATTGACCATGCTGGAGCACGATCAACCTGACTACAAGGGTCTATTTCCTGCAAGCAAACGAAGAACAATCAAAAACTTTAATTGCAATCTGGGTATTGCGAATAAAAAGGGAAGCTTTATTCATCAAGGTGGGGTTATGTGATGTCTTGGTCTGGTCGTTGAACACAAACGAAGTACTCAAAGTTGCAGCTATGGTGAACTTTTAATCTAAACAAAACCCAAAGTCTAAATGACGCCCTAAGGGCTATATATATGGAGGAAGAGGGAGGAATTTTGTGGCCCTTGGGGAAGGGGTCCGAAACCAACCCTATCACTTGTTTCCCCAGACATACGGACTCTAAAAACATCATATACTCTAGTATTTCGAAATAGCATGGACATGGCCCAATAATAAGGCGGCGCAACACCAATAATAGCCTCTGGACGAAATTTAAGAAGTGGCATCTTGTATATTTCATCCAAGCCTTCATACACTCATTATGGTGGCTTCAAACTCCTGAAATCATCACTTGAAACTCCAGTCTTGTTTCCCTTGCGCATGCCATCATCTCCATGCTTGATCTTGCTCAAGTGATCATCCCTCTTGTCCATGCTAGGCCCTTCATTTGTAAGCAAAACAAACGTATCCAATTTAGGCAGCATCATATTCTCATGAACATTAGAATCATTACCAAGAAATGAAGTACCTGATAATTTAATTGGCGTGCGCAACCTCTAGTAATTGGTCCAGTATATGTAGCAGTAGGGGCTATGGGTGTAACAATGGTATTGATGTCCTCATCATCCTCCCCTTCTTGAAATGAAGTCGTCCTCGACGGAAGCTCATCTTCCTCACCCAAATAAGGGTTCAAATCAGCAATGTTAAAAGTGGGACTAACCCCAAAATCTGCAGGCAGCTCAAGTTTATATGCATTATCGTTTATTTTCTCTAGCACCTTAAAAGGACCATCAGCACGTGGCATTAGCTTTGATTTGTGCAAATCAGGAAATCTATCCTTATGCAAATGTAACCAAACAGGATCTCCAGGTGCAAACACAACATGTTTTCTACCCTTAGTTAACTCATGCATTTTTAAAATCAATTCAGCATGTTGTTTAGCATCAAAATTAACCTTCTCCGAAGATGGAAGAGGCAACAAATCAATAGGTGCACGAGGTAGGAAACCATACACAATAATAAAATTCAATATGAGGCAAGCATTCTTCCCATATTTTCTTATTATTCTTCAAAACAGCCCTAAGCATAGTAGACAATGTTCTATTTACTACTTCAGTTTGTCCATCAGTTTGGGGTGACAAGTAGTACTAAAAAGCAGTTTAGTCCCCAACTTAGCCCATAAACATCTCCAAAAGTGGCTAAGAAATTTAGTATCATGATTTGAAACAATAGTATTTGGCACACTATGCAAGCAAATAATTTCACGAAAGAACAAATCAGCAACATTAACAGCATCATCGCTTTTATGACATGGTATAAAGTGTGCCATTTTCGAGAATCTATCCACGACAACAAATATGCTATCCCTCCCCTTATTTGTTCGAGGTAAACCTAAAACAAAGTCCATAGATATATCCTCCCAAGGAACATTAGGTACAGGCAAAGGCATATATAAACTGTGAGGATTGAGTCGTGACTTAGCTTTTTGACATGTAGTGCAGTGAGCAACAAAACGCTCAACATCCCGTCTCATCTTTGGCCAAAAGAAATGTGTAGCAAGTACGTCCTCCGTGTTCTTCACGCCAAAGTGTCCCATTAATCCTCCTCCATGCGCCTCCTGCAACAACAAAAGACGAACAAAGCTAGTTGGAATGCATAGCTTGTTAGCACGGAAAACAAATCCATCATTAACGATGAACTTGTTCCATGTTCTTCCTTCTTTACATATCTGCAATACATCTTTAAAATCAGCATCATGCACATATTGATCTTTGATGGTCTCCAAACCAAATATTTTGAAGTCAAGTTGTGAAAGCATAGTATAGCGACTAGACAATACATCAGCAATAACATTTTCTTTACCCTTCTTGTGTTTAATGACATAAGAGAAAGTCTTAGTGAATTCAACCCATTTAGCATGTCTACAATTCAGTTTAGCTTGACTTTTAATATGTTTCAAAGATTCATGATCAGAATGTATAACAAATTCTTTGGGCCATAAATAATGTTGCCATGTTTGATAGGGACATCAATACCATTGTTACACCCACAACCCCTGCTACTGTACATACTGGACCAATTACTGGAGCTCGCGCACGCCAATTAAATTACCAGGTACTTTTGTTTCTTGGTAATGATTCTAGTGTTCATGAGAATATGATGCTGCCTAAATTGGATACATTTGTTTTGCTTACAAATGAAGGGCCTAGCTTGGAGAAGGATGAACATTGGAGCAAGAACAAGCATTGAGTTGGTGGCATGCGCAAGGGAAACAAGAATGGATTTTCAAGTGATGATTTCAGGACTTTGAAGCCACCGTAATGAGTGCATGAAGGCTTGAACAAAATATACAAGATACCACTTCACAAATTTTGTCTAGAGGCTATTACAGGTGTTGCATCACCTTATTATTGGGTCAGGCCCATGTAATTTTGAAATACATAAGTATAGGCTGTTTTTAGAGTACGTATGTGTGGGGAAACAAAGTTAGGGTTGGATTCAGACCCCTCCTACAAGGGGTCACAAAAATCCCCCTACTCCTCCATATATACAGCCCTTAGGGTGTCATTTAGACTTTGAGTTTTGTTTAGATTAAAAGTTCGCCATAGCTGCAACTTCACAAACTTCGTTTGTGTTCAATGACCAAACCAAGACGTCATAGAACCCCATCTTGATCAATAAAGCTTTCATCTTATATTAGCAATATCCAGATTGCAATCTTAGTTTCTTGCTTGTTCTTCGTTTGCTCGCAAGAAATAGACCCTCGTGGTCAGGTTGATCGTGCTCCGGCGTGGTCAATAATCCCTTGGAAGTTGATTTAGCAATTGCCAAGGTGCGACGTCTTCGCATGTTCGTAGTCGGATTGTCAAATTCGAATCCCACAGAAAATGATAGCTATCTCATCAAAACATCGGGACACCTTCGCCTCTATCAAGTGGTATCAGATTTCCAGGTTGCTCGGTGAGATTTTACTGTTTTTCGTAGTTTAGATCGAGTCTGTTCTTCATACCTATAATCCATTAAAAAGCCAAAAAATAGGGTTAGTTCCTCATATCGTAACCAATCTGAGCCTTTGCATAATCTTTTTAGAGTTCTATTTTGTTGAATTTGCGGTTGCATCGTCGTGTCAAGTTGCTGGTCTTAGCGTCTAGTCCTTTAGAGTTTCGAGTTCTATTCATAGGCTGTCACGTTGTCGCTGCCATATATCACCACCGCATCATAATCATCACCGCTGCCATATATCACCACTGCATCATCATCATCGCCGCTGCCATATACCACCACCACATATTTGCCGCCAATCTGAGTTCATATATGCCACCACATATCTGCCGCCATCATGCCAATCTAAGTCCACCTGCAACATATACCCGCCACCAGCCCGAGTTCCACCAGATTCATGGTGTCAGTAGTCCGAGTTCCACCAGATTCAGCTCCGCCACCAGTCCTAGTCCGAGTCCAGTATTTGTTACTCAATTTTAGATTTACAGATCACGCCATACTCTGAGTCATGACACAGTAGAACTACCCAACTTTTGTGCCACCCGGAGAAGAAAAATAGATCCAGTTTAAAAAAATAAGTCTGGAAAATTCTGGCTTAGCAGTTTTTAGACCATTTGTAGACTTTTTCGAAAAAAAAATGTTGCGGAGCAAAAAAAAGAGGAAAAAAGTGCACAAAAAAAGTAAAAAAAAAGAGAAAAAAATTCAGAGAGTGCTCCTCCCTTGTTTACGTGCAGTGCCATGATTTTGTTAATGTTCTAGGCTCGCGTCTCTAGCACGGTCTAACCTAGGACCAGCATGGTACCGTCGTTGAGCATTTATTCAACTTTGCATCTCTGAATTGATTATTGCTGACCCTTTTTGCTACCATATTATAAGCCTTCCCAGCTCCACATACATTACGTCGTGCGTTTGACTCGCCTTGGTAATCACTCTATCCAAGCTTTAAGAGTTTTGATTGCAACGGTTGCCGATCACTGTCGGTGTCAAAACCGGCGGATCTCGGGTAGGGGGTCCCGAACTGTGCGTCTAAGGCTAATGGTAACAGGAGGCGGAGGACACAATATTTACCCAGGTTTGGGCCCTCTCTATGGAGGTAATACCCTACTTCCTGCTTGATTGATCTTGATGAATATGACTATTACAAGAGTTGATCTACCACGAGATCGTAATGGCTAAACCCTAGAAGTCTAGCCTATGAGATTATGATTGTTGTCCTACGGACTAAGCCCTCCGATTTATATAGACACCAGAGGGGGCTAGGGTTACACAAAGTCGGTTACAGAGAAAGGAATCTACATATCTGAATCGCCAAGCTTGCCATCCACGCAAAGGAGAGCCCCATCCGGACACAGGACAAAGTCTTCTATCTTGTATCTTCATAGTCTAACAGTCCGGCCCATGTATATAGTCCGGCTGTCCAAGGACCCCCTAATCCAGGACTCCTTCAGTAGCCCCTGAACCAGGCTTCAATGACGATGAGTCCGGCGCGCAGATTGTCTTCGGCATTGCAAGGAGGGTTCCTTCTTTGAATACTTGAAAGTACCTGACTTAAAGAGCACTATCCAGCTTTCCATTTAATGTCACGCTCATCGGCTTCTGCACCTTCATGATTTTCAGCTTCCACGTGTCGAGTGAATGTGAGAGGTCGGGGCATTTTTGCATTTACCACCCTGACCATGTGAGAAAATTGTCTATTTAAGGAGACAGGGATCTTCAGATCTAATCCAAACCGTCTCCCCCAAACGAGGAATCCTCAGAGCTTGCTACCAGAAACCACCCCAACATGGCTAGCGCTCCCAGCTCTTCCTCCCGCTCTCATGGCCCTAAACAAGGTGATTGGGAAATGTGTTCTATATCCCACGGCCAACTGGTGAAGCTGCATACCCAGGGATTTCTTTCCCCCGCAGATCTAGTCCCCGCTCGAGCCGGATTCGCTTCCTTCGACGGTGGGGAGCAGGCGGAGAAGTTTCCCAACCCATCCAGGGGGAACGAGTATGTTTTGTTGCCTATTTGTTGAGAGGCGTCGGATTTCCAATCCATCCGTTCCTCCGAGGGCTTCTGGAGAACTATGGCCTCCAACTGCACAATTTTACCCCTGCCTCTACCCTGCACATTGCGGGTTACGTTGCTCTTTGTGAGCTATTTCTGGGTTGTGAGGCCCATTTCGAGTTATGGAAAAAGTTGTTTTGCCTCGTCCCCCGTAATCAAGAGGGATCAATATTCCAAGTGGGCGGAGCCGAGACATGGCGCATCGTCGGGACCGGATACCTATCCGGCACGCCGAAGAAGGCATCCGAAGAATGGCCTTCCGAATGGTTCTATGTCGAGGACGTCTCCCTCCCTGACCCATTCCGAAGGGGTCTTCCTGAATTTTCAAGTGCTCCATTGAAGAAGCACCTCAGCTGGCATCCTCGGAGCCCTAGGGAGGAAGATAGCATGGAAGTCCACCAATTGATGAGCAAGATAAAGACGCTCGCTCAATCCGGATTGTCAATAGTCGAGGTTATGGCGATATCCATAACGCGAGGGGTTCAGCCACTCCAATACCGAGGGCACCCTATGTGGCACTTCAATGGACAAGATGACGCTACCCGCTACGGTCGGAAGGGTCCGGACACTTCCGCTGCTTTGGCGAAAATATTGTCCGAATTATACAAAGGGGAGGAGGAGGAGGAGTTCACCTGCATTAAGTCCAGGGATGGATTTTCCATGTACAACCCTCCCAGCTGGGTGAGTGTCCATCCCACTACTCTACTCCATTAACTCCCTGAATCCTTTTTCATAAATATTAATCCGTCCATTTATAACAGGAATGGCGAAAAACCACCAGGGAGATCCACAGCCCCGCACCACAGCCAGAGGACCATAACCGGGCCCTTGACCTCAGATTCGAAGAGGATCCAGATATATTCGTAGAGCTCGGGGAAGGGGTTCTTTACCAGGTGAGCTGTGACGTCACCGAAGTGGCCATCATTGCTTGCTATCCCAGTCTCCTCCCTGCGTTGCATGTAAGTAATCAGGAGACTTGTCCTTCGAGATAATTTCCCCTTTCTGCCTTACCCACCGCACTATATTATGCTCTAAAGGGGAGGCGATTGGCGCGCCACACTGCACCTGAGGCGACGCGCAAGAAGGCGGTGCCTACGATGGGCAGGCCTTCGAAGAGGAAGGCAAATAGAGATATGGCCGAGCCATCATTGAAGAGGTATGGTTTTAAATATGCTCCATGGTCGTCACCTTAAAGTATGACACTATCCGTTGTGTCTTATCAGGAAAAACATTCGCCGGACTGTGTCCAGGGATCCTGCCGGTCATGCCTCTACTAGCCGGATTCTGGACCCTGTCTTGAGGACTGAGGCTAACATGGAAGTGACACCGGATTGTCCTTCTGCGGAGGATTCAGATAAAATATCCGCCACAAACTCCATAGTGGAAAGCACCATGAATCATCGGCACCGACGGTCCGCTCTTCACGGCCTTGGTTTTTCAGAAGAGGCTTTTAATGCCTTTAACTCGGGTGATGCATACATCCGAGGTGCTCGAGATGGGCTTTCCAGAGCCACAGATCAGTATTTGAAAGATACGCGGGTAAGTTCATACTTGCACAATTCTGATAATTATATACCAGTAGCCCCTGAGACTTGAAGCAGTTGAAACAACTGATTTAAGGATCGTTGTATACCTAGGTGCTCAAAGAGAAGAACAACCTGTTGTCTCGAGAGCTGGAGAAGTGTCAAGCTCAGCTAACTGCTGCTACTGCTGAATTGGAGAAATCCAAGAAGGCGGCGTCTGGTAATGTTCCCCTCTATCGAGAAAACATGATCATATACCAGGAGTATTAACACAGGTGCAAATCTTATGGTAGAGTCATCAGATCATCTGAAAGAGGCACCGGAAGTCGCACGAGCGGGAGATCCAGGAGCTCAAAGGAAACTGGCTTTGGGTGAACATATACCGACACAGGTCAGGGTGGAGAAGAACAAACTTCAAGATGCCAACACTAAGCTGGGCGTGGGACTAAAAGACGTGCGGGCCCAACTGGCTGACTCCGTAAAGGAGAATAGGAGACTGCGAGGCGGCATATTTAGTATGTGTTCGGACTTACCTTTACATAGTTCGGCAAGGGAAGGAACTGACAGAATTATGTTTGTAGGTATATTGACGGGCCGTCCCGAAGAGGAGGTGTCCAGATCATCGAGCGATCTGCTACTAGAGCTGTCCCAAATGCACGAGCGAGCTCAGCAGGTGATGCAAAGTGTTGCCAAGGCCTTATGGCCATCCGACTCCCCTCCAGGAAGTATGGAGGGGCTTGTACAGCTGTTCAAGGGAGGGCGGTGGCGCTTCCGATTATGGAAGATATCAGCCTGCCGGGAAGGTGCGCGAGAGGCCTGGGCGATTGTAAAAACACGGTATACCAAGCTCGACCCGAATCACATGGCTCGGGTCGGACCTGTAGGGTAAAACGGAGAAGAAATTCCTGTTAGTTTGGTATATGACCGGGTACAAGTAGCTGCCAGGTATTCCCAACAGGATTGTAGGCTAGATAGCCTGTTGGATGGCATAGAGGAAGAAGTTTTTGAGTCCAAGTGACTATGTACTTCAATTGACAAAGTATATCTCTAGCTGAATTGTAAAATGATTGTCATGGCAGACCTTTTCGCTTCAACCTCTGGACCCGAAGGTGCGGAGTGCTTCTGAATACCCGCTCGGTAATGTAGACCAGGGTATGCATGGAAACCAGGCGTAGGGTTCATAGTTGCTTGAACAGACAAGTATCCGGCTAGTTATCTTATATTACATTTTGATCATAAGAAACATCTTCTAGAGAGAATAGTTCCATTAAGGTTTCCTTTCCCTGGGTCGACATGCGTTTAACGTGCACGATCGGACTGTGATTGAGAAAACCACAACATACATAACATCTGGGGGTCATGATGTGACAAATAAAAAACATCTTTAGTCCGCCGACCGAATATTCCCTTAAGAACGCTAGCTTTCGGCTTCACCCAGTCTGAGGTACACATCCGGATGACCCGGCAGTAACAATCGCAGAGGTGCTCCCTTTATTCCCTAGCCGAACTAACAGGAACGTGGGGCATAAGCACAGGAGCCAGGCAACCCAGCTTGGCCAAAACTTAAGTCATATCGATGCATATAATGGCGAAAAAAGGTACATACGTGGAAAATACACATATGTGGTGAGCTTGATGCTCTGAAAATAATAATAATAAGCTTCTATACGAGAAGCCCCCAGGTATACTTGACGTACATATTTTAGAATTTGTGCGTCGAAGATGCAGGGTTTAGCCGTACTAAAGCTTTAAGGCTTAAAAAGAAAGAAAAAATGTGAAAAGAGAGGAAAATAAATACTGGAAACAAAAAATGGGGGTAAAGGAGACGAACGAAGAGTCCAACGCTAGGCATAGAATCTTCGGAGTCTGGCCGCATTCCATGGGTTCGGCTCTAGGCGATTGTCAGATGTGTCACACAGGCGGTACGCTCCTCCGGTGAGAACTTCGTCAATGATGAAGGGACCCTCCCACTTGGGCTTGAGTTGGTCCTTTTTCTTCTCCGGCAAGCGTAGAACGAGTTCGCCAACATTATAAGTCTTGGCCCGTACTTCTCTGCTTTGATATCTGCGGGCCTGTTGTTGATAGAACACGGAATGGGCTTTCGCAACATTGCGCTCCTCCTCCAAGGCATCTAAGCTATCCTGCCGATCAAGCTCGGCCTCTCTCTCTTCATACATGCGCACTCAAGGTGAGTCATGAATAATGTCGCAGGGTAACACAGCCTCTGCACCGTACACCATGAAAAAAGGTGTGTATCTGGTAGAATGATTGGGCGTGGTCCGCAACCCTAGAGTACGGAGTCGAGCTCCTCCACCCAGTGCTTGTCTGATTCTTTCAAAGACCGCACTAATCTGGGTTTAATGCCGCTCATAGTAAGACCATTGGCTCGTTCAACTAGGCCGTTGTTTTGTGGGTGATAGACGGAGGCATAGTCGAGCTTGATGCCTAGATTAGCACACCAGGCTTTCACCTCATCGGCTGTGAAATTGGAGCCGTTGTCGGTGATGATGCTGTGCAGAACACCATAACAGTGCACAACACCGGATATAAAGTCTATCACTGGCCCGGCTTCGGCCGTTTTAATTGTTTTTGGCCTCTATCCACTTAGTGGATTTATCCACCATGACCAACAGATATTTTTTCTTATGGCTTCCTCCTTTAAGGCGTCCGACCATATCAAGCCCCCAGACCGCAAAAGGCCAGGGGATGGGGATTGTTTGTAAAGCGGTGGGTGGCATATGGCTTTGGTTGGCGAAAAGCTAGCATCCGACGCAATGTTGAACAAGGTCCTGTGCGTCTGATCGGGCCGTCAGCCAATAGAAACATGTACGGAAGGCCTTGCTTACAAGGGCCTGAGCTGTGGCGTGGTGACCACCAAGACCGGCATGAATTTCAGCCAAGAGCTGCCGCCCTTCTTCCTTGGAGATACATCTTTGAAGTACTCCGGTAGCGCTTTTCTTATAGATTTCTCCCTCGTGAACTTTGTAGGCTTTAGAGCGCCGCACAATGCAGCGTGCCTCATTCTGGTCCTCAGGGAGTTCTTGCCTATTAAGGTAGGCCAAGAAGGGTTCGGTCCATGGGGCAATGACTGCCATGATGAGATGGGCCGATGGTGTGATTTCGGTGGCTGAGCCCCCAGTGATGTCGGTGTGTTTGGAGTCTGGGTTGTAGTCGGATCCGGATTGGTGTTGTGGCTCTCCCCTTGCCACACCACAGATGGCTTGAAAAGCCTTTCCAAGAAGATGTTAGGTGGGACGGGGTCGCGCTTAGCGCCGATGCAGGCAAGGACATCCGCCGCTTGGTTACTTTCTCGAGCCACATGGTGAAACTCAAGCCCCTCAAACCGAGCCAACATTTTCAGAACGGCGTTACGGTAAGCCGCCATATTCGGATCCTTGGCATCGAAATCTCCATTTATTTGATATATTGTGAGGTTTGAATCCCTGCGCACTTCCAAGTGTTGTATGCCCATGGAGACGGCCATCCGAAGACCATGCAATAAGGCCTCGTATTCGGCTACATTGTTGGAGTCCATGAATAATATTTGGTGGACGTACTGGACTGTGTCTCCAGTAGGGGATGTTACGACAACACCTGCCCCTAGGCTTGCCAACATTTTGGAACCGTCGAAGTGCATGACCCAATTGGAATATGTGTCGTACTCTTTAGGGAGTTCGGCCTCTGTCCATTCAGCGATGAAGTCGGCCAATTTAATGGCCCGGCGCGGTTTGTATGGTATGTCAAATGGGAGGAGCTCAATGGCCCACTTGGCAATCCGGCCCGTAACATTGCAGTTGTTTATTATGTCATTGAGTGGTACTTCGGAGGCCACCATTACTGAGCACTCTTGAAAGTAGTGTCGTAGCTTCCGGGATGCCATGTAGACCGCGTATGCTCTTTTTGGTAATGAGGGTACCGGGATTTTCATGGTTTGAGGACGGTGGATACGTAGTATACTGGCTTTTGAAGCGGGAATTTCTCGTTCAACGATGAGCACCACGCTTACGACTTGGTGTGTGGCCGATATGTATAATAACATGGGTTCGCCGATGTTCGGCGCGGCCAGGATTGGGTTGGTTGCTAGAAGAGCCTTTATTTCTTCCAGTCCAGCCGTTGCCGCGTCCGTCCACTTGAAGTGATCGGTGCGTCGGAGAAGGCGATAGAGTGGCAACGCCGTTTTCTCCTAGTCTGGAGATAAAGCGACTTAAAGCTGCCACAATGTCGGATAGTTTTTGGACTTGTTTGAGGTCTGTTGGCGTAGCCAACTGTGACAAAGCTCGAATTTTGGAGCTCGAATTTTGGCTGGGTTTGCCTTAATTCCTCTATTGGAAACGATGAAGCCCAGAAGCTTTCCAGCGGGAACGCCGAAAACACACTTTTCCAGATTGAGCTTGATGTCATATGTTCGGAGGTTGTTGAATGTGAGATGTAGATCATCTATTAATGACTCGACGTGCCTAGTTTTGATGACTACGGCATCCACATATGCTTCAACTGTCTTGCCGATTTGTTTCTCCAGGCATGTTTGAATCATGCGTTGATAGGTGGCACCGGCGTTTTTGATCCCGAAAGGCATAGTGTTGAAGCAGAAAGGCCCGTATGGAGTTATAAATGTCATTGCGGCTTGATCGGATTCCTTCATCTTGATTTGATGGTATCCGGAGTATGCATCGAGGAAGCTGTGAGTCGTGCCCTGCAGTAGCATCGATAATCTGATCAATGCGGGGGAGTGGAAAGGGATCCTTAGGTCAAGCCTTGTTGAGGACTTTGAAATCGACACATAGGTGCCAGGATTTATCCTTCTTTGGTACCATCACCAGGTTTGCTAGCCAGTCCGGGTGTTTTATCTCTTTGATGAATCTGGCCTCGAGTAACTTGGCTAGCTCCTCTCCCATCACCTGTCGTTTGGGTTCGGAAAAGCGTCGTAATGTTTGCTTGACCGGCTTATATCCCTTCAGTATGTCTAGGCTATGTTTAGCCAGCCTGCGTGGAATCCTTGGCATATCAGAAGGGTGCCAGGCGAATATGTCCCAGTTTTGCGTAGGAACGCCTGCAGTGCGGCGTCGACCATGGGGTCCAGCTGTGCCTCGATGGATGCTGTCTTCGTGGAGTTCGTTGGGTGGACCTGGAATTTGACTATTTCTTCTGGTTTAAAGGAGGTGGATTTGGATCGCTTATCAAGTATCATGTCGTCCCTATCCACCATGGAGCGCAATGTGGTTAATTCTTCGGCCGCGAGGGCTTCAGACAATGCCTCGAGGGACAAGGCGACTGTTTTGTTTTCGGCGCGGAGTGCTATGTCCGGATCACTGGCAAGAGTGATGATTCCATTGGTCCCGGGCATCTTGAGCTTCATGTACCCATAATGGGGTATAGCTTGGAAGCTTGCAAATGCATGTCGCCCTAACAGGGCGTGATATCCATTGCTGAAAGGGGCCACTTGAAAGGTTATCTCTTCGGACCGATAATTCTCTGGCATGTCGAATACCACATCGAGTGTGAATTTTCCAGCACATCGCGCCTCCCGACTGGGAATAATTCCTCGGAAGGTCGTGCTACTTTGTTGTAACACCCCGGATGTAACTTTCCATATTTGTAACTCCAACTCTTGCCATTTTCGGCTATGTGTCATGATATTCCCTCCGTGGTTGGGTTTTTGTCTTTCATTTTGCATTTTGTTCATGTCATGCATCTCATAACATGTCATCATGTGCATCTCATTTGCATACGTGTTTGTCTCATGCATCCGAGCATTTTTCCCGTTGTCCGTTTTGTAATCCGACACTCCCACATGCACCGGCGCACCCCTCTTGCCTCTTTTCGTGAGCGGGTGTTAAACATTCTCGGAATGGACCGAGGCTTGCCAAGTGGCCTTGGTATAGCACCGGTAGACCGCCTGTCAAGTTTCGTGCCATTTGTAGGTCGTTTGATACTCCAACGGTTAACCGGGTATCCGCAAAGGCCTCTTTTGGGTTGCAGCCCAACACCCCTCCAAAACAGCCCAATAACCCATCTAAGTCACTTCCATGCTCTCCGTCGTCGGATCACGATCGTGTGGGCGAAAACTACACCCCATTTGGAGTCTCTTAGCCCCCTCTACCTATAAATATGCATCTCCCCCTCCAAATCACGGTTGAAACCCTAGCCACCGCTCCCCTCGCGCCGCCGGACACGTCCTCCCTCGCCCTCGCCCAACCAGGAGCCGCCATGCGTCCCCGGGCGCGCCCACTTCGCCGCCGGCCCATGGGCCCAGATCCGGCCCCCGCGGCCCGCTTCCCCGTGGCCTGGCCCGAGCGCGCCTTGCGCCGCCGTCCCGCACCTCCGCCGCGCCGCCCGGATCCAGCCGTCCCCGTCCCGCCGGCGCCTCCACCGTCCTCTCCGGCCACCGCACCGTCCCATCTCCGACGAACCTCGTTCCACGTGCCAGATCTGGATCGGGTCAAACCCTAGGTTGACCCCAAAATTCCCGTCTATATTTTTTTCTACATTCCGAAGCTCTATTCATCGCATCATAACTCTGCACCCGTAGCTCCATTTCATGCGCATGATATATCAAAGTGTTCACTACAATGTGCTATTCATTTTGTTCCATTGGGCCATGTTCATTGGAGGTCATCTCGATGCCCAAAACTCTGATGCAAGAGTGCTATATAATGTTAGTTTCTGATTCTTAACAGATTATGGGCATTTGTCATTTTCGCTACATTTAATGTGTGCATCTTATGGGCATGAGCTCTACATGTGTTTTGGACTATGCCATGTCTTATTTACAAAGGTTCTTGTCATGTATTTTTGTGAGTTATGTGGTGACTAGAACAAGCATGCAAACTAGGCTTCGTGATGTTGCTGATTTCAGTCCCTGTTCTGCTGTTATTTTTATGCCATGTAAACTTGATGCTACAGAGAGATCCATGCATATTTTGAGATACTTTAGTAAGGATGATTTGGAAATGTGGTTATGCTATATCCATTCATGCCCCTGTTAGAAATTATGGAGCAGTCGAGCATGTCATTTTCTTGCTCAACTTTTGCTATAAAATGTTTCCTGGCAGATTGTTTACATGTTATTCAATTTTGCCAAGGTTGTTGTAGTTGATCCTTGAATGCTATAAACTTGTTCTTGCCAAGTTTAGTTTCATAAACATGTCTTATTGCTGTTGCTATGCTTATCTTGTCATGCAATGACTTGTGGTGAGTGAATCGAGCTCGCAAAGATGCCTTCATAATGTTGTTAATGCCATGCTCTGTTTCCTGAATCTGTTAACGAAACTTGCTATGTTTACATGGGTGCCATCATATCTTCTGTTACATTTTGGCTCATGGTCAGTAAGGGACTTTTGTTCTATGCATTTAGTAGTATCATTCCATGCCTTAAGTTTTTATGATATGTTCATGTAGCATGATGTTTGCTTGCTCTAAACATTGCTTCCTGATGCTGTTTCTGCCATGTTAGTATTTTTCACCAAGTCTGTGAAGCTGTTATCTTTTGCACTTTTGCCATGGTTGTTCGAACCTGTTAATGTGTGAATTAGCCGTAGATCAGTGTTCATCTTTTGTCAAGCATCTCTTGTAGATGACTGCCATGTGTTCTGTTGATATTTTAGGGTGCTGTAGCATAGTTTCTTGATGTACTCTAACTGCTATCATGCTGTTAATCACAGAATGATGCCATTCTTGTTTTGCTTGCCATTTGCAAACCGTGCATCCGATTCCGGTGATCTTTATATCGATTTCAACCGAAATTATCTCATCTTTCCAACGGCATACTTGGTTTGCCAAGTTGATGCCTTGTTCATCATTTTCCTTCTGGAGCACACATACGCATTGCATATCACATCTCGCATATCATGCCATGTATTGCATCATGTTGCTTGTGCATTGCACCGTGATTTATTGTGGTTCCATTGCTTGTGTTCTTGCTTTGGGTAGAGCCGAGAGACGAGTACGTGAACGAGGAACCTATTAACGAGGATCAAGCTTTCGACAACTCTGAGAACCTTGCAGGCAATATGATCATACCCTCGATATCACTTCTATCATTGCTTTGCTAGTTGCTCGCTCTATCGCTATGGTTGCTCTACCTACCACTTGTTTATCATGCCTCCCATATTGCCATGTCAATCCTCTAACCATCCTGTCCTAGCAAACCGTTGTTTGGCTATGTCACCGCTTTTGCTTAGCCCCTCTTATAGCGTTGCTAGTTGTAGGTGAAGATGAAGTTTGTTCCTTGTTGGAACATGGATATTTTGGGTTATCACAATATCCCTTGTTTAATTAATGCACCTATATACTTGGTAAAGGGTGGAAGGCTCGGTCTTATGCCTGGTGTTTTGTTCCACTCTTGCCACCCTAGTTTCCATCATACCGGTGTTATGTTCCTTGATTTTGCGTTCCTTGCGCGTTTGGGTGATTTATGGGACCCCCCTGACAGTTCGCTTTGAATAAAACTCCTCCAGCAAGGCACAACCTTGGTTTTACCATTTGCCACCTATACCTTTTTCCCTTGGGTTTTCGTGAGCCCGAGGGTCATCTTTATTTTAGCCCCCCCCCCCCCCCGGGCCAGTGCTCCTCCGAGTGTTGGTCCGAACCGAGCAGCCAGTGGGGCCACCACGGGGAAACTCGAGGCCTGGTTTTACTCATAGCTTGACTTATCCGGTGTGCCCTGAGAACGAGATACGTGTGACTCCTATCGGGATTTGTCGGCACATCGGGAAGCTTTGCTGGTCTTGTTTTACCATTGTCGAAATGTCTTGTAAACCGGGATTCCGAGACTGATCGGGTCTTCCTGGGAGAAGGTATATCCTTCGTTGACCATGAGAGCTTGTGATGGGCTAAGTTGGGACACCCCTGCAGGGTATTATCTTTCGAAAGTCGTGCCCGCGGTTATGAGGCAGATGGGAATCTGTTAATGTCCGGTTGTAGAGAACTTGACACTTGACTTCATTAAAATGCATCAACCGCGTGTGTAGCCGTGATGGTCTCTTCTCGGCGGAGTCCGGGAAGTGAACACGGTTTTGGGTTATGTATGAGCATAAGTAGTTTCAGATCACTTCTTGATCACTTCTAGATTCTCGACCGATGAGTTGCTTCTCTTCTCGCTCTCACTTGCGTATGTTAGCCACCATATATGCTTAGTGCTTGATGCAGCTCCACCATATTACCCCTTTCCTACCTACAAGCTTAAATAGTCTTGATCTCACGGGTGTGAGATTGCTGAGTCCCCGTGACTCACAGATTCTACCAAAACAGATGCAGGTGCCGAGGATACCGGTGCAAGTGGCGCAATTGAGCTCAAGTGGGAGTTTGATGAGGACCTTGGTCGTTACTATGTTTCGTTTCCTGATGATCAGTAGAGGAGCCCAGTTGGGACGATCGGGGATCTAGCATTTGGGGTTATCTTCTTTTCATTTGGATTTGACCGTAGTCGGTCTATGAGTGTATTTTGGATGATGTATGGATTAATTTATGTATTGTGTGAAGTGGCGATTGTAAGCCAACTCTCTTTATCCCATTCTTGTTCACTACATGGGATTGTGTGAAGATGATCCTTCTTGCGACAAAACCTACAATGCGGTTATGCCTCTAAGTCGTGCCTCGACACGTGAGAGATATAGCCGCATTGTGGGCGTTACAAGTTGGTAATCAGAGTCATCCCCGACTTAGGAGCCCCCTGCTTGATTGATCGTTGGCGTTGTTGAGTCTAGAACAAAAAAAGTTTTGAGTCTTAGGATTATATATATCGGAGAGTAGGATTCTTTTTACTCCTCAGTCCCTTCGTCGCTCTGGTGAGGTCTCCTGTCGTAGATGTCTTGACTTTCCTCTCCTCAAATTTCACTAAATTTTTTTAGGATCACGCGGGTATCTTGGAATCGTTCCGATGGCTTCGTGACGAGAACATTGTTCTTGGTGCTTCCTGACATTTAGGGGTTGTGGCAGTGTCCCGGGGAGTTGAGCTCCGAGATGTTGTCGTCACAATTTTATCGTTGCAGTTTTGGAATACCTGAGTTTTGCCGACATCAAAAATCTCTTTTATGCAGCTGTTGGTGAAATAACCTCGACGTCACCCAGTACTGGGGAGTTTGGGAGTATTGCCATGACTCGTATAACGGATGCTTTTCGAAGGTTGAGGTACACGATTTCCGAAGGTTTCTTGGTTATGTGTTGACGGATGGATACAGCTGGATGTAGGGATTGTTAGTTTGGGTGATATATAAATCTTCCCCTATATCCCCAACACCTGATTGCATAACCAGAAAGTTTCGGGAGTTTATAGGTGGGATTCAAGTAGCTCTAGCTTTTTCTTCCCGCAGATATTTGGATTGTGATTGGGTAATCCTTACCACTTATTTGTTCCAATCGTACCTTGGTTTTTCTTTCATCAATATCTTATCAAGTGGTTTCTCACCTTAATGGACGTGTGATGTTAGCTTTGGGAATTCATTCGTTCATCCTTGTTCGAATGTTTATTGTGAAGACTTTATGTTGCAATTTCTATCCGTTGATTCAACTTGTCTATCTGTCTAACAAGATGCTAACGGATGTCACCCTCTTCAGGATGGCTCCGCCAACGCGTCAGAATCCGGAACGCAATGATGGGAGTCAGGCGAACCCTCCACCTCCACCTTCGCCTCCGGAGGCATGGCAAGCTTTGATGGCAGCCACAAACGCCAATGCTCAGATGATGATTCAGCTCATGCAAGAGCGCAACCAAGGCCAAGGCAACCAAGGGAATCAAGGTCAAGGGCAGTTCAATCATCAGCCTCAGTTTCCTACCCTCAACCAGTTCCTTGCAAATCAGCCGAAGTCTTTCAGCTACTGTGCCGAGGCCACAGACGCCGATGATTGGCTCGTGGATATCAACAAGCATTTTGAATGTACCAATGTCAGGCCTGAGGACTACATCAAGTTCGCTTCTTTTCAGCTCAAGGACCAAGCAGCTGATTGGTTCCAGCAATACAAAGATTACAGAGGAGGTCGAGTGATTACTTGGACTGATTTCTGTCAGGACTATAAAGCTCACCACATTCCTACTAGTGTTGTTGAGAGCAAGCGTGAGGAGTTCCGCAATATCAAGCAAGGCAACATGTCAGTGTACGAATACAACAAGCAGTTTCAGAAACTTGCTTGCTTCGCTAAACAAGATGTTCCCCAATAAAAGAGTATGATCTATCAATTCAGAGGTGGCCTTAGACAGGATCTGCAGTTAGCTCTCGTTCTTGTTGAGCCTACTCAGTTCGATCAATTCTACAATATGGCCCTCAAGCAAGAAGGTGCTCAGCTCAAGTGTGAGGCTTCTAAGAAGAGAATCAGGGATGCAGTTCAGTCTTCTTCTTCCTCTCAAGTGGCAGCTAGGCAGCAAAAGTTCTACCTTCCTCCTCCTCTGTTTCGTCGGCCTTACTAGCATAAGAACTCAGGTGGTCGTGGATCTTCCCACCCACCCAACCCAGGCTATCAGAACAAGTCAAATTCTCAAGCTCCAAGGTCAAATGCTCCTTATCATCGCCCGCTCTCAGAGGTGACTTGCAACAAGTGCCAGTAGAAAGGTCACTACGCGAACAAGTGCTTCAACCAAAGGCGCCTTCCGCCTCCTCCTCCTGTGAGATCTTCAAGCAATGCAGTGGTCAAGCATAATCCCAAGCATGCAAAGGTGAACATGATGAATGCAGCGCAAGCAGAGGATTCTTCTGATGTGATAATGGGTAATCTTCTAGTTAATGATATTCCTGCAAAAGTTTTATTTGATACTGGTGCATCGCATTGTTTCATGTCAAGACCGTTTTTTGCCAAGCATGAATTCACTTCTTCACATTTGGGTAAACCCATGGATGTCGTTTCTCCGGGTAAACGGTTGAGCTCCAGTTTGGTGGTTCCGGATACCACAATCAAGACGGGCGACTATAGATTTCTGGCTAAACCAATTGTTCTTGGTGACTTGGATATTGATCTAATTCTCGGGATGGACTGGCTTTCTCAGCACAAAGCACAACTTGATTGTGCTGCCAGGGAAATTCAATTGACACACTCTTCTGAGGATGTTATCATCTATGCCGCTCGTGATGAAACCATTCGGTTGTTTTCTCTCAATAAGAAGGGCGAGCTAGACGCAATCTCTCAGATTCCAGTTGTTTGTGAGTACCAAGATGTCTTTCCAGAAGAGCTTCCGGGTATGCCTCCGCACCGGCCAGTCAAGTTCGTTATCGATCTTGAGCCCGGCACTGAACCCGTTTGCAACCGTCCATACAAGCTTGGACCTAAAGAGCTGAAGGAATTGAAGAAACAGCTCGATGAACAAGAGCATCTGGGTTTGATCAGACTGAGTTCATCTCTATGGGGTTGTGGAGTTCTTTTTGTCCAGAAGAAGGATAGCACGGACCGACTGTGCGTCGATTACCGTCCATTGAATAAGAAGACAATCAAGAACAAGTATCCACTTCCCAACATCAATGAGCTTTTCGAGCAACTCAAAGGTGCTAAAGTATTCTCCAAGCTTGACCTTCGTATGGGTTATCATCAGATTCGCATTCATGAACAAGATATTCTCAAGACAGCATTCAGAACAAGCTTTGGTTCTTATGAATATACTGTCATGTCTTTCGGCCTTGTCAATTCTCCTCCAACATTCTCTCGTATGATGAACTTCATCTTCAACCCCTACACCAATGAATTCGTTCTGGTGTATCTCGATGATATTTTGGTCTTCTTCAAGAATAAGAAGGATCATGCCAAACATTCGCGATTGGTGCTCGACAAGCTCAGAGAGTATCAGTTCTATGCCAAGTTTTCCAAATGTGAGTTCTGGCTTCATGAAGTTCTTTATCTTGGTCACATCATCTCTGCCAAGGGCATTGCTGTTAATCCCGAGAAGGTGTCTGCAATTGTGAATTGGGAACCTCCTCAGAATGTCAAGCAGCTCCGCAGTTTTCTTGGTCTTGCAAGCTATTGCCGAAGATTCATTGAGAACTTCTCTAAGATTGCAAAGCCTCTTTCCAACCTCCTCCAGAAGCATGTCAAGTATGTCTGGACGCCTGAGTGTGACGTTGCTTTCAACACCCTCAAAGAGAAGCTAGTCACAGCTCCTGTCTTGACTCCTCCTGACGAATCCAAGCCATTCGAAGTTTTCTGTGATGCTTCTCTTCAAGGTCTCGGTGCTGTGTTAATACAAGAGAAGAAAGTTGTGGCCTATACCTCTCGTCAGTTGAAGCCCAACGAAAAGAACTACCCCACTCACGATCTTGAGTTGGCGGCAGTTGTCCATGCTTTGATAACTTGGAGACATCTCTTGTTGGGAAGGAAAGTGGACATTTTCACCGATCACAAGAGCCTCAAGTATATCTTCACTCAACCCAACCTCAACCTCAGGCAAACTCGATGGGTCGAAATGATTCAAGAGTACAATCCAAGTATTGAATATACTCCTGGCAAGGCGAATGTGATTGCAAATGCTTTGAGCAGGAAGGCTTATTGCAACAGCTTAATTCTCAAGCCCTTCCAACCGGATCTTTGTGAAGCTTTCCGCAAACTGAATCTTCAAGTTGTTCCCCAAGGCTTTCTTGCCAACCTCATAGTCTCTCCTACTTTGGAAGACCAAATTCGTGAGGCACAACTCCTAGATACCATGGTGAGAAAGGTGAAACATGGTATCGACAAGGGCATTTTCAAATACAAGTGCTTCCACATTGATGACAAAGATACTCTTTTCTTCGAGGATCGTATTGTGGTTCCTAAAGGCAATCTGAGAAAAGTCATTATGAACGAGGCACACAATTCCCTTCTATCCATTCATCCTGGAAGTACGAAGATGTACCATGACCTCAAGCAGTCGTATTGGTGGACTCGAATGAAGCGAGAGATTGCTCAATTCGTGAATGAATGTGATGTCTGCAGAAGGGTGAAAGCAGAGCACCAACGACTAGCTGGTCTCCTCCAACCTCTTGCTATTCCAGAGTGGAAATTTGACCATATTGAGATGGACTTCGTGACTGGATTTCCTAAGTCCAAGCGTGGGAATGATGCTATTTTTGTTGTCATCGACAAGCTTACTAAAGTGGCCCATTTCCTTCCAATCAAAGAATCTATCACAGCAGCTCAGCTGGCAGAGTTATACACCTCCAGGATTGTCTCCTTGCACGGCATTCCACAATTGATTTCTTCAGATCGTGGAAGCATCACTTCTAAGTTCTGGGACTCCTTTCAATAGGCCATGGGCACCAACATTCGTTTCAGCACAGCCTTCCATCCTCAAACAAGTGGCCAAGTTGAGCGAGTCAATCAAATCCTCGAAGACATGCTCAGGACTTGTGTCATTTCCTTCGGTATGAAGTGGGAAGATTGCCTTCCATATGCCGAGTTCTCCTACAACAACAGCTTCCAAGCGAGTTAGGGCAAGGCCCCATTTGAAATTCTCTATGGCAGAAAGTGTCGTACTCCTCTCAATTGGTCTGAGACTAGTGAACACCAACTTCTTGGCAACGACTTGATCACAGAAGCCGAAGAAATGTGCAAACTCATTCATGAGAATCTCAAAGCCGCGCAATCACGCCAGAAGAGCTATTATGATGACAAGCACCGTGATGTGGCTTTTGAAATCGAAGACCATGTCTACCTCCACGTCTCTCCAATGAAAGGCACTCGTCGCTTCGGTATCAAAGGGAAGCTTGCCCCTATATACGTGGGTCCTTTCAAGATCATTGGCAAAAGAGGCGATCTCGCCTATCAACTTGAGCTTCCATCCAACTTTGCAAACGTGCACGAGGTGTTTCACGTGTCACAGCTTCGCAAGTGCTTCAACACTCCCAAGCGCACTATCAACTTCGAAGAAATTGACCTCCAAGACGATCTCTCTTATCATGAGCACCCCGTTGCTGTTCTTGAAGAAACTGAGCGCAAGACTCGCAACAAGTCAATCAAATTCCTGAAAGTGAAGTGGTCACACCATTCCGACCGAGAAGCCACCTGGGAGCGTGAGGATCGCCTCCGTTCCAAATATCCGGAGTTCTTTCAGTCCTAGATCTCGGGACGAGATCCTCTTGTAGTGGTGGAGTGTTGTAACACCCCGGATGTAACTTTCCATATTTGTAACTCCAACTCTTGCCATTTTCGGCTATGTGTCATGAATTCCCTCCGTGGTTGGGTTTTTGTCTTTCGTTTTGCATTTTGTTCATGTCATGCATCTCATATCATGTCATCATGTGCATCTCATTTGCATACGTGTTCGTCTCATGCATCCGACCATTTTCCCCGTTGTCCGTTTTGCAATCCGACACTCCACATGCACCAGCGCACCCCTCTTGCCTCTTTTCGTGAGCGGGTGTTAAACGTTCTCGGAATGGACCGAGGCTTGCCAAGTGGCCTTGGTATAGCACCGGTAGACCGCCTGTCAAGTTTCATGCCATTTGGAGGTCGTTTGATACTGCAACGGTTAACCGGGTATCCGCAAAGGCCTCTTTTGGGTTGCATCCCAACACCCGTCCAAAACAGCCCAATAAACCATCTAAGTCACTTCCATGCTCTCCGTCGTCGGATCCCGATCGTGTGGGCGAAAACTACACCCCATTTGGAGTCTCTTAGCCCCCTCTACCTATAAATATGCATCTCCCCCTCCAAATCACGGTTGAAACCCTAGCCACCGCTCCCGTCGCGCCGCCGGACACGTCCGGACGCAGCCGGACACGTCCGCCCTCGCCCTCGCCCTCGCCCAACCAGGAGCCGCCACGCGTCCCCGGGCGCGCCCACTTCGCCGCCGGCCCATGGGGCCCAGATCCGGCCCCCGCGGCCCGCTTCCCCGCAGCCTGGCCCGAGCGCGCCCCGCGCCGCCGTCCCGCACCTCCGCCGCCCTGGACGCCGCCGGCCGCCGCCCGGCCCCGCCTCCGCGTCGCCGTCTGCCGCCGGTTCAAGCTCCGGTCAGATCCGGGCCGGCGCCGCCCGGATCCGGCCGTCCCCGTCCCGCCGGCGCCTCCCCCGTCCTCTCCAGCCACCGCACCGTCCCATCTCCGACGAACCTCGTTCCACGCGCCAGATCTGGATCGGGTCAAACCCTAGGTTGACCCCGAAATTCCCTAAGTCTATTTTTTTTCTCATTCTGAAGCTCTGTTCATCGCATCATAACTCTGCATCCGTAGCTCCGTTTCATGCGCATGATATATCAAAATTTTCACCACGATGTGCTCTTTATTTTGCTCCATTGCGTCATGTTCATTGAGGTCATCTCGATGCCCGAAACTCTGATGCAAGAGTGCTATATAATGTTAGTTTCTGATTCTTAATAGATTATTGGCATTTGTCATTTTCACTACATTTAATGTGTGCATCTTATGGGCATGAGCTCTACATGTGTTTTGGACTATGCCATGTCTTCTTTACAGAGGTGCTTGCCATCTATTTTTGTGAGTTATGTGGTGAATAGAACAGGAATGCAAACTAGGCTTCGTGATGTTGCTGATTTCAGTCCCTATTCTGCTGTTATTTTTATGCCATGTAAACTTGATGCTACAGGGAGATCCATGCATATTTTGAGATACTTCAGTAAGTATGTTTTGAACATGTGATTATGCTCTATCCATTCATGCCCCTGTAGGCAATTATAGAGCAGTCTAGAATGTCATTTTCTTGCTCTACTTTTGCTATAAAATGTTTCCTGGCAGATTGTTTACATGTTATTCAATTTTTTCAAGGTTGTTGTAGTTGATCCTTGCATGTTATAAACTTGTTCTTGCCATGTTTAGTTTCATAAACATGTCTTATTGCTGTTTATATGCTTATCTTGTCATGCAATGACTTGTGGTGAGTGAATCGAGCTCGCAAAGATGCCTTCATAATGCTGTTAATGCCATGCTCTGTTTCCTGAATCTGTTAACGAAACTTCCAATGTTTACATGCGTGCCATCATATCTTCTGTTCCTTTTTGGCTCATCATGAGTAAGGGACTTTTGTTCTATGCATTTAGTAGTATCATGATATGCCTTAAGTTTCTATGATATGTTCATGTAGTATGATGTTTGCTTGCTCTAAACATTGCTTCTTGATGATGTTTCTGCCATGTTAGTATTTTTCACAAAGTCTGTGCTGCTGTTATCTTTTGCACTTTTTCCATGGTTGTTTGAACCTGTTAATGTGTGAATTAGCCGTAGCTCAGTGTTCATCTTTTGTCAAGCATCCCTTGTAGATCACTGCCATGTGTTTTGTTGATATTTTAGGGTGCTGTAGCAGAGTTTCTTGATGTATTCTAAGTGCTATCATGCTGTTAATCACAGAATGATGTCATTCTTGTTTTGCTTGCCGTTTGCAAACCGTGCATCCGATTCCGGTGATCTTTATATCGATTTCAACCGAAATTATCTCATCTTTCCAGCGGCATACTTGGTTTGCCAAGTTGATGCATTGTTCATCATTTTCCTTCCGGAGCACGCATATGCATTGCATATCACATCTCGCATATCATGCCATGTATTCCATCATGTTGCTTGTGCATTGCACTGTGATTTATTGTGGTTCCATTGCTTGTGTTCTTGCTTTGGGTAGAGTCGGGAGACGAGTACGTGAACGAGGAACCTGTTGAGTATGCTAACGAGGATCAAGCTTTTGACAACTCTGAGAACCTTGCAAGCAAGATGACCATACCCTTGATATCACTTCTATCTTTGCTTTGCTAGTTGCTCGCTCTATCTCTATGGTTGCTCTACCTACCACTTGTTTATCATGCCTCCCATATTGCCATGTCAAGCCTCTAACCATCCTGTCCTAGCAAACCGTTGTTTGGCTATGTCACCGCTTTTGCTCAGACCCTCTTATAGCGTTGCTAGTTGCAGGTGAAGATGAAGTTTGTTACTTGTTGGAACATGGATATGTTGGGTTATCACAATATCCCTTGTTTAATTAATGCACCTATATACTTGGTAAAGGGTGGAAGGCTTGGCCTTATGCCTGGTGGTTTGTTCCACTCTTGCCACCCTAGTTTCCGTCATACCGGTGTTATGTTCCTTGATTTTGCGTTCCTTATGCGGTTGGGTGATTTATGGGACCCCTTTGACAGTTCGCCTTGAATAAAACTCCTCCAGCAAGGCCCAACCTTGGTTTTACCATTTGCCACCTATACCTTTTTCCCTTGGGTTTTCGTGAGCCCGAGGGTCATCTTTATTTTAGCCCCCCCCCCCCCCCCGGGCCAGTGCTCCTCCGAGTGTTGGTCCGAACCGAGCAGCCTGCGGGGCCACCACGGGGAAACTCGAGGCCTGGTTTTACTCGTAGCTTGACTTATCCAGTGTGCCCTGAGAACGAGATACGTGCGACACCTATCGGGATTTGTCGGCACATCGGGCGGCTTTGCTGGTCTTGTTTTACCATTGTCGAAATGTCTTGTAAACTGGGATTCCGAGACTGATCGGGTCTTCCTGGGAGAAGGTATATCCTTCGTTGACCATGAGAGCTTGTGATGGGCTAAGTTGGGACACCCCTGCAGGTATTATCTTTCGAAAGTCGTGCCCGCGGTTATGAGGCAGATGGGAATCTGTTAATGTCCGGTTGTAGAGAACTTGACACTTGACTTCATTAAAATGCATCAACCGCGTGTGTAGCCATGATGGTCTCTTCTCGGCGGAGTCCGGGAAGTGAACACGGTTTTGGGTTATGTATGAGCGTAAGTTGTTTCAGGATCACTTCTAGCTTCTCGACCGATGTGTTGCTTCTCTTCTCTCTCTCACTTGCGTATGTTAGCCACCATATATGCTTAGTGCTTGCTGCAGCTCCACAATATTACCCCTTTCCTACATACAAGCTTAAATAGTCTTGATCTCGCGGGTGTGAGATTGCTGAGTCCCCGTGACTCACAGATTCTACCAAAACAGATGCAGGTGCCGAGGATACCAGTGCAAGTGGCGCAATCGAGCTCAAGTGGGAGTTTGACGAGGACCTTGGTCGTTACTATGTTTCGTTTCTTGATGATCAGTAGAGGAGCCCAGTTGGGACGATCGGGGATCTAGCATTTGGGGTTATCTTCTTTTCATTTGGATTTGACCGTAGTCGGTCTATGAGTGTATTTTGGATGATGTATGGATTAATTTATGTATTGTGTGAAGTGGCAATTGTAAGCCAACTCTCTTTATCCCATTCTTGTTCACTACATGGGATTGTGTGAAATGACCCTTCTTGCGACAAAACCTACAATGCGGTTATGCCTCTAAGTCGTGCCTCGACACGTGAGAGATATAGCCGCATCGTGGGCATTACATTTGCTCAATGCGGCTCCTGGCTATTTCCATTTTGTTAAGAGTTTCCTCATAAATGAGGTTTAGTCTGCTGCCACCGTCCATGAGCACTTTGGTATGCCAACAGCCGTCCAGAATTGGACTGAGGACCAATGCGGTAGGTGCCCGGACTGCTCTAAATTTTGGTTTGTCACTGGCATTGAAAGTTATGGCCATGTCATTCCAAGGGTTTATTGCTGCGACTTGGCAGACTTCGACGAGGCCACGGAGTGCCCTTTTGCGCCTATTGTTTGAGGCGAAGGTCTCGAAGACTATCAGTACTGTAGGGTTGTTGTCTTCCGTGGGATGTTGCTCTGCAGTATTTTTGGTGAGGAGATCCTCACCGCTCTTGGCCACTTGCCGGAGTATCCAACATGCTCTAAGGCTATGGGTTGGTACGGTATCCGGCGTTGTGTGTATTTTGCATGGCCTATCGAGCCATCCCTCTAGAACGGTTCGTTCGATTTTTTTGTTATCGAATCAGGCGACCAACGAGGGTGCGTCCTTTTGGTCTGGACGAGGGGTTTAGTGGAAACCGGTGGCTCCCAAGAGGCTGCCTGAGTTTGCCAGGCGCTTTCCATTGTGCAGTACTTCTGTACTATGGTTGCTAGGTCAGCAAAGTGTGACACGTGACGGCGGTTGATGGCATTGAGGATTCCCTCGTTTGTGCATTTTTTGAAGAATAATGAGATTGCATATTCATCACGGCAGTCTTTGATCCTGTCCTTGACAAGGCGGAATCTGGCCCAAAAGTGATGGACCGTTTCTTGGGACTGTTGTCTGATGTGGATAAGATCGCTTGTATCTGGGTGGGTGGGTGGTTTTAAATCTGAGCCCTGACCCAATCTGGGTTCCAGAGCTTGAGAAACTTCCGAGCTTAACAGTTCAAACTCCAGGATATCAACCAATTTTTCCAGCCCGCAGTCCGATTCTAGGTTCGGAATACGGGGCACGTCTTCCCGCGAGCGGGTATCCGGCTCCGTGAGCTCGGAAATCCGAACATAGTTCCTCCTCAATATAGAGGAAGAGTCGTCACATTGCTCCTCCACTACCGCTATCTGATGGGTGATTGGCGGAGATTCAATTTCTCTCTGGTCGGGTTTAAGCCCAATCCGATCGTAGTCTGTAGCGACTCCCAAGGCGGTGATGCGATCTAGGAGTTCGTTTAAAGATGACAGCTCCGTCGGATCCATCTATTCGGAGTATTCTAAGCTGACGCGAAGTTGATTTTTGATGACCCGAGAAGTCATCGTCGGCCCAACGGCCGAACGGGCGATCATAGTGAAGCCGCCCAGCCGGAGGGTTTGGCCTGAGGCCAAGGCTCCCCCGGAGGTGATGTTGTCCTTGATAACAAGGCGAGCCATCAAGCCTATCTTGGACGTGACAGCGGAACTCTCAATGAAAGCACCAATGTCGGTGTCAAAACCGGCGGCTCTCGGCTAGGGGGTCCCGAACTGTGCAACTAAGGCTAATGGTAACAGGAGGCGGGGGACACAATGTTTACCCAGGTTCGAGCCCTCTCTATGGAGGTAATACCCTACTTCCTGCTTGATTGATCTTGATGAATATGAGTATTACAAGAGTTGATCTACCACGAGATCGTAATGGCTAAACCCTAGAAGTCTAGCCTATGAGATTATGATTGTTGTCCTACGGACTAAGCCCTCCGGTTTATATAGACACCGGAGGGGGATAGGATTACACAAAGTCGGTTACAGAGAAAGGAATCTACATATCCGAATCACCAAGCTTGCCATCCACGCAAAGGAGAGCCCCATCCGGACACGGGACGAAGTCTTCTGTCTTGTATCTTCATAGTCTAACAGTCCGACCCACGTATATAGTCCGGCTGTCCGAGGACCCCCTAATCAAGGACTCCCTCAATCACCAAGAACTGGTAAGAATTTGAGATTTTCTTGACGGATTTGTGACACACCACCACCACCACCACCACTTCCTAGTAGTCTGTAGGATCATATTCTTGTGTGTTTCTATTGTTTCTAACCATGGTAGGATCACAAGCCGATGAGACTGATTGGGAGAACATGGCGAACAAACAGCTACATGATAAATTTCTGCAAATGATGAGTGGATAGGTCAAAGATGTGCTAAACAGATTTGAAGAGGCCATGGAGAAGATAGATGGCATTGAGAAGACGATCGAAACAAAGCTCGATAAAAAGTTTAATGAATTGCTCGCGCGTCTTCCACAACCACCGCCGGCTGCACCTGTCGCACCTCTAATGTCGCCTTCCAAATCAAGTGGGACGAGCACTGCGTGTTCCCATTGAGCTAGGACAAAATTCTGGTACCGCTGCTACTATTGTTGATGCTTCTATAGCTCTTGCTGCTACTGCAGAGGTGGAGGACACTTACGAGGATGAGGTTGATCAAAATTTGAACTACGTGCAACCATCAGCACCACCACCAGTAGGTCGACCTCAGGTATATAATCACATCCCTCTGCCGAGATCGTCCCGGAGCAAGACGAGCGCTTCGCATGCCCGCCGCCGGAGCTTCGCGCCTCGTCGACCTCCAGGAACTTCCTCCGTGCCTTGTCTCTTTTCTCCCTGCTTCATCTCGATCTCCCGTAACTCTCCTTCTCTCCCTTCGTTCCTCTCTTAGGGAGCACAAGACGTGTTGCTGCCGTCGAGCTCGCCATCGCCTCCTCCATCCTCCATTTGGTGCAGCGCCACTAGATCCGAGTCCCCAACGCCTGGGTCCACCCATTCCAAGTGCTCCCCGTTGTTGTCGTTGAACGTCGCCGCTAGGAGCCCCGCTTCAAGTCCCTGCTATGGCTGTTGCCCTTCTGCTGAACCTCGCGCCTGCCACAGCCGCTGCATCGCCTCTGCATCGAGCGCCGCTCAACCCCATGTTGACCCGCCGTGCCGCCCTGGGTCCCCGTCAGCGTCGGCCTCTACTCGTTCCACATCGGGCAGAGGAGCTCGACCCCTCTGTCCCACTCGCCTCGTCAGGTCCTCCCCAAGCTAGGCCCAGATCTGCCGGCCTACCTCCTCCTCCACCAATGGGCCGAAGCCCATGGGTGAGGCCACCCCCGGTGCCTCCTTTTTTCCACTATTGGCCCAGCCAGTTTTGGCCCGCGGCTGTTTTTTCTCAGCGTCAGAGAATTTGTCTAATTATCTAGTGAATTAACAGATTTGCAGAAAACCCCTCTAATTTCATGCATATAATAACTCATGAACTATGCATCATATGTAAAAACTTCATATATGGAAAATGCTTAGAATTTCATCTAGTTTCATAATATGCAACTTTCATCACTGTTTAAAATGTTTAAATTGCTATTTGCTTTATTTTGCTTAGAATAACATGCTAAAATGATTTATTTCATAACTAAATAACCGTAGCTCCGAAACTATATATGTAAATTGTCTAGAAAAATGCATAGATTAACTTGCTGCACTTTATTTTCCTGTTTAACAACAATAAAATATGGTTTAGGGCAGAACAGAACCAAATTCAAAATATGGACATGAGGATTTTCCGGAATTGTTGTTTGTTGTTCCGACCTCATTTAAACTTGCCTAGATAGGTAGTTTTCATATGTTTCACCTCTTGCCATGTTTAACAACATTTAATATTGTTGTACCTAAATGAGAGCGAACTAAATAACTCGAATGTGGTGTTTTGTCAATATGCAACTTGTTGCATATTGAGCTCCACTTAACTTGTAGTTTTGTTTGTTGCACTTTGCAATGCCATGCCTCATTAAACCGGACATGCATCATACTTGGTTATGCATCGTGCCATGCTTATTTGATGGTTCTTTACTATGTTGTTTGCTTCTTTCCGGTTGTGCTTCTTCTCGATAGTTCTCGTTTCGTTGCGATCCTGAGGATTCGTTCAACTATGTTGGTTTGACTACTTCATGGACTCGTTCTTCTTCATATCGGGATTTCAGGCAAGATACCATTACCCTCGATATCACTTCTATCTTTGCTTTCTAGTTGTTCGCTCTATCGCTATGTCGCGCTACCTACCACTTGTTTATCATGCCTCCCATATTGCCATGTCAAGCCTCTAACCCACCTTTCCTAGCAAATCGTTGTTTGGCTAAGTTACCGCTTTTGCCCAGCCCCTCTTATAGCGTTGCTAGTTGCTGGTGAAGTTGAAGATTGCTCCATATTGGAACATGATTATGTTGGGATATCACAATATCTCTTATTTTAATTAATGCATCTATATACCTAGTAAAGGGTGGAAGGTTCGGCCTTATGCCTAGTGTTTTGTTCCACTCTTGCCGCCTTAGTTTCCGTCATACCGGTGTTATGTTCCTTGATTTTGCGTTCCTTACGCGGTTGGGTTTATGGGAACCCCTTGACAGTTCGCTTTGAATAAAACTCCTCCAGCAAGGCCCAACCTTGGTTTTACAATTGCCTAACAACCTATTACCTTTTCCTTGGGTTTCCGCGAGCCCGAGGGTCATCTTTCTTTTAACCCCCCCCCCCCCCCGGGCCAGTGCTTCTCTAAGTGTTGGTCCGAACTGGGCAGCCTGCGGGGCCACCTCGGGGAAACTTGAGGGCTGGTTTTACTCGTAGCTTGACCTACCTGGTGTGCCGTAAGAATGAGATATGTGCTGCTCCTATCGGGATTTGTCGGCACAGTCGGGCGGTCTTGCTGGTCTTGTTTTACCATTGCCGAAATGTCTTGTGACCGGGATTCCGAGACTGATCGGGTCTTTCTGGGAGAAGGAATATCCTTCGTTGATCATGAGAGCTTGTGATGGGCTAAGTTGGGACACCCCTGCAGGGTATAAACTGTCGAGAGTCATGCCCGCGGTTATGTGGCAGATGGGAATTTGTTAATATCTGGTTGTAGAGAACCTGACACTTGACTTGATTAAAACGCATCAACCACGTGTGTAGCCGTGATGGTCTCTTCTCGGCAGAGTCTAGGAAGTGAACATAGTTTGGGTTAGTTTGGACGTAAGTAGTTTCAGGATCACTTCTTGATCACTTCTAGCTTCACGACCGTGGCGTAGTTTCTCATCTTACTCTTGTACTCGTAAGTTAGCCACCATTTTTGCTTAGCGCTTGCTGCAACTCCACCTCATCACCTTATCCTACCCATAAGCTTAAATAGTCTTGATCTCACGGGTATTGAGATTTTTGAGTCCTCATGACTCACAGGTACTACCAAACCAGTTGCAGGTGCCGATGATACCAGTGCAGGTGATGCTACCGAGCTCATATGGGATATCGATGAGGACCTTGGTCATTACTATGTGTCTTTTCCTGATGATCAGTAGTGGAGCCCAGTTGGGACGATCAGGGATCTAGCATTTGGGTTTATCTTCTTTTCATTTGGATTTGCCTGTAGTTGTACTATGTGTGTACTCTGAATGATGTATGGATTATATGATCTTTATGTGAAGTGGCGATTGTAAGCCAACTCTATGTATCCCTTTCTTGTTCGTTACATGGGATTGTGTGAAGATGACCCTTCTTGCGACAATACCACAATGCGGTTATGCCTCTAAGTCGTGCCTTGACACGTGGGAGATATAGTCGCATCATGGGCGTTACAAGTTGGTAATCAGAGCCATCCCCAACTTAGGAGCCCCCTGCTTGATCGAATCGTTGACGTTGTTGAGTCTAAAACAAAATGTTTTGAGTCTTAGGATTATATATATATCAGTGAGTAGGATTCTTTTTACTCCTCAGTCCCTTCGTCGCTCTGGTGAGGCCTCCTGATGTAGATGTTTTGTCTTTCCTCTCCTCAAATTTTCACTAAAAAACTTTAGGATCACGCGGGTATCTTGGAATCGTTTCGATAGTTTTGTGACGAGAACATTGTTCTTGGTGCCTCCTGACATTTAGGGGTTCTGGCAGCGTCCCGAGGAGTTGAGCTCCGAGGTGTTGTCGTCACAATTTTATTGTTGCAGTTCTAGAATACCTGAGTTTCACCGACATCGAAAATCTCTTTTATGCAGTTGTTGGTGAGAGAACCTTAACGCCACCTAGTACTGGGGTGGGAGTTCAGGAGTACTGCCATAGCTTGTATAACAGATGCTTTTCGAAGGTTGAGGTACACGATTTCCGAAGGTTTCTTGGTTCTGTGTTGACGGATGGATACATCTTGGATGTAGGGATTATTAGTTTTGGGTGAGATATATATTGCTTACCCTATATCCCAACACAAGATTGCATAACCAGAAAGTTTCGGGAGTTTATAGGTGGGAATTCAAGTTGCTCCTAGAATATCTTTCCGACAGATGCATGATATGGGATTGGGTAAATCTCTGTCATATGTATTCGTTCCAGCTTATTCTGCAAGCTAAATCCTTTGTTTTGTTTTGAGTTGTGGTATTCGAGTTGCTTCGATGTCAAGTGTTGATCCATACCTTCCCTAAATGGTGTTCTCATATTTCTATGTGAGTGCTAATCCTTCTTGATCATTGAGGTTGTCATGTTAATTCTTTTCCAACCGGCGTGCTTCTCTTCAAGTGGATCCGATCATTTCAACATCTGCAAGATCATTTCTAAGTTTTCTCAACGGTGTTCCCTCCATCCGTCCCAAGTTGCCTTTGTTTTTCCTGCCCTCCCACCCTTTTCTTCAAGGACTAAGATTTCTTAATCATGTATCCTTTTATTTGTGAGAAGTCTCTTCATTCTTCTCTTTCAATGTTCTTATCCGGGGATTTCCCACGAAGATGCTCAATAGTTTCAAGTTCATCATCCTTCATTGCTGTTACTTCTCCGGTGGTTCCACTTCAAGCTTTCGGTGTTAATCATATTCCTTTCCTTGTTGCAAATGCTTTCTCATGCCGATGCACCTCTTAATCATTCACTTCTCGCTATTCATTTGTTCTGGAGTGCTGAAAATATATCAGAAGGTTCGTCTTTTCATTCAAGATCCGCTCAAGCTATTTGGAGATTATTATCTCATTCAAGTCATTTAATTCAACCGGTGCAATCTCTCTTCAAAATCGTTCAACGGTGTTTTCTTTTGAGTGGGCCCTAACCCACAGGTCTTTTTCCAGGATCTTACCCGACTCTTCTAATTATCAGGAGCGATTCTCAAATTCATTTCCAAGTTTGATGTAAGAATGAATTTTCATCAGTCACATGCCTTCTCCAAGGTCGCTTTCAAATTTTTTTCATCTTTGGCTCAACCTTTCCTCTTTTCATCCGTCTGGAGTGTCTCAACAGTTCATGGTGGTCGTCATCTTCATTCTCAACATTTGAAGACCAAAGAAGGATTTCTCCTAATCTTGGTCTGCTCTCTTGAAGATTCATAGTTCTAGCTTATGACATCCTCTCATAATAATTTTCGATTGTGAGAATTCTTTTCACCCATCCGACGCATTTCAGGAGTTTCTTTCCTTTCTTGATCACCCAAAGGCCATCATTGCTGAATATTATTCATTCTCGGTTTTCATCTCTCGTTCTCGAATTCTTCCAATGCATCGTTCAAATATCCTCTAATCAGTTCATGATCTCTTCGTTCTCATGTATCTAAATCCCCTAAGTATCTTCATTCGTTTTCCAATTCTTCCCGGTGAATTGTGCCTTTACTACTCTCTTTTCCAATTCTTATGGCGGCTTGTTCAAGATTCCTCTTCCTATGTTCTCATATTAATTTATTCATTGTTTAAATCCTACTCGTGGATCGTTGAAGACTTTTCTCTAGTTTACGCTATATCTCTCTTCCTTTCTACGAGAATAAGTGGTATGCCAAATCCGTTGCTTGTCATCAATTTAAATTGGTGAAGGATACACATAAGGTAATTCTCATTATTGTTTCATCCAAGTGATGTAGTTTCTTCTTTCCAGAGTTGTTCATCATGTCACATTTCTCAGTTCGAGATGCTTCATCTTTTCTTTTCCGAAGTTCAAAGTTTTTCGCATTATCTCATCGCGAAGCTCCATCTAAATCATTGCAAGGCTTCACCTTGTGTTGTCAACTTCTCTTTCTTTTTATCATCCTTTTATTATCGGAGTTCTTCATGGAGGCTCTACATGGTGGTTCGTCAAGGATTATTTTCATTCTTCAATTGTTCTTCAAGATTTCTCTCGAAGCTAAGATCCACCAAGCTATACTAAAAAATAAACATGGTTCCCAACACATGTTTTTTCTAAGGAGTTCAAGTATTCTTCTTCTTGCATTTCGATGTGCAATTCTTTCTACCTTATCTTTTGAGGTGGTGTTATATTAATCTTGACAATTTTCATTCATGTTTTGTGATTCACATGTTGTCAAGAATGAGGTATTTTAAATCCATTAATCTCTTCGTTGGAGTTATCTTGTGTCATATTTCACCTAAATCCTTCCCTAAGGAATGTAGCTATTGTGGTGATTATCAATGGTCCAAGTTATTGCTCTATCAACTTGGTGGAAGAAGTTTTTCATCTTGTTGGTGTTATCAATTATATTATTTGTTTCTGTAGTGCCAGAATTTCGCCTCAATTTTGAGAAGTTTTCCATAAGCCCACTACAAGTTTATTCGTTTCGTTGTTGGTTTTCCATCAACTCCGTTATAAACTTCTTGGAAGGGTGCTTTCCAAGTTCATTTGTGGCAGAAGTTGGCATTTTTCTTCTCCATTCTGTTATTCCAATGATCTATCTTCTATGCTTTCTTCCAGAGGCATTGTGATGTTTCTCTCTTCACTCATCATCTCGAATTTGGAATCGTGTCCTTTTTCATGCTTATCCATTTAACCAGAGTGTCGTGTCCTCTTTTCAAGTTCTTTTCATCTTATCAAGCCTTGCATCTCTCTTCAACCGGAGTGTTGTCCGAATTTGTTCTTCCTTGTTCCTTGTTTATCTCGTTTCAACCAGAGTGGTTCCAATTCCTTCCTGTCCATTGTACTCGTTATTCATAGCTTTGCAACATCCAAGGTTCACATGGTGTTCCTTGTTTCTATTTTCTACTGCAGTGCTCTCAATTGTGTTCAACTCCGTTGTGTTCTTTCTTTCAACTTTTCAACCTCTCAAGGTTCTTTGGTTTCACTCATTTGTGGAAGAAGCAACTTAGTTTTACCACTTCTCTTCCTCTTCCGTTTCTCTCTGGTGCCATCCTAGATCTCGGGACAAGATCCTCTTGTAGTGGTGGAGTGTTGTAACACCCCGGATGTAACTTTCCATAATTATAAATCCAACTCTTGCCATTTCCGGCTATGTCTTGTGATATTTCCTTCGTGGTTGGGTTTTTGTCTTTTGTTTTGCATTTTGTTCATGTCATGCATCTCATCTCATAGCATCATGTGCATTGCATCTGCACGTTTTCAGAAATCTTGCATCCATTCGTAGTTGCCGCGTTCCCCCTTGCCTTCGTTGACCGATCCGAGTCCAACCAGGTTTTCGATTCTCTCTTGTCTGACTGTTTGACCCTCTCTACACTTTACTCAAACCCCTCGCGCGCGTCCGAAAGTTGTCCCGAACTCGACCTGCTCTGTCGTTACCAGTGGGCCCTGATCATTCCCAAACATCCCCTAATTATCTTCGGTTTCTTATTTGGACTATCTAGCCTATTTATTCTCGTCCATCGGATTTTGATCGGATGATCCAAACTTCCCCTTTATCATATATATAGTCCAACCCTAACCCCTAACTTCCCATCCATCCATTCCCTCACCCGCCGCCGCCACTCTCCCGCATCCACCTTGTGATCCTCCCAGCTCTCCAGATCCACCGCTCCTTCTCAATTTCAGCGCCGCCCAACCAGCCTCCTCCCCGATCCGATCCAAAATCCAGTCATCCAACCGTCCATCTGAGCCGCTGGATCAGGATCCGACAGCCAGGACCCCTCCCAGCTTCCCACAACCGTAGCCAGCTCCGCACCTCGCATGGGCCTCGCATCCCTCTGCCGAGATCATCCCGGAGCAGGACGAGCACCTCGCATGCCCACCGCTGGAGCTTCGCGCCTTGTTGACCTCCAGGAACTGCCTCCGTGCCTTGTCTCTTTTCTTCCTACTTCATCTCAATCTCCCGTAACTCTCCTTCTCTCCCTTCGTTCCTCTCTCAGGGAGCACAAGACCTGTCGCTGCCGCCGAGCTCGCCATCGCCTCCTCCATCCTCCGTTTGGTGCAGCGCCACTAGATCCGAGTCCCCAACGCTCGGGTCCGCCCTTTCCAAGTGCTCCCCGCTGTTGCCGTTGAGCGTCGCCGCCGGGAGCCCCGCTTCAAGTCCCTGCCATGGCTGCTGCCCTTCTGCTGAACCTCGCGCCTGCCACAGCCTCTGCATCGAGCGCCGCTCGACCCATGTTGACCCACCGCGCCGCCCTGGGTCCCCATCAGCGTGGGCTCTGCTCGTTCCACATCGGGCAGAGGAGCTCGACCCCTCTGTCCCGCTCGCCTCGTCAGGTCCTCCCCAAGCTAGGCCTAGATCTGCCAGCCTACCTCCTCCTCCACCAATGGGCCGAAGCCAATGGGTGAGGCCACCCCCAGCGCCTCCTTTTTTCCACTATTGGCCCAGACAGTTTTGGCCCGCGTCTGGATTTTTTTTCAGCGTCAGAGAATTTGTCTAATTATCCAGTGAATTAACAGATTCCAGAAAACCCCTCTAACTTCATGCATATAATTACTCATGAACTATGCATCATATGTAAAATGCTTAGAATTTCATCTAGTTTCATAATATGCAACTTTCATCCCTGTTTAAAATGTTTAAATTGTTGTTTCCTTTATTTTGCTTAGAATAACATGCTAAAATGATTTATTTCATAACTAAATAACCGTAGCTCCGAATTAAATAAACTATATATGTAAATTGTCTAGAAAAATGCATAGATTAACTTGCTGCACTTTATTTTCCTGTTTAACAACAATAGAATATGGTTTAGGGCAGAACAGTACCAAATTCGAAATATGGACATGAGGATTTTCCAGAATTGTTGTTTGTTGTTCCGACCTCATTTAAACTTGCCTAGATAGGTAGTTTTCATATGTTTCACCTCTTGTCATGTTTAACAACATTCAATATTGATGTACCTAAACGAGAGCGAACTAAATAACTCGAATGTGGTGTTTCATCAATATGCAGCTTGTTGCATATTGAGCTCCACTTAACTTGTAGTTTTGTTTGTTGCACTTTGCCATGCCTCATTAAACCGGACATGCATCATACTTGGTTATGCATCATGCCATGCTTATGTCATGGTTCTTTACTATGTTGTTTGCTTCTTTCCGATTGTGCTTCTTCTCGATAGTTCCCGTTTCGTTGCGATCGTGAGGATTCGTTCAACTACGTTGGTTCGACTACTTCATGGACTCGTTCTTCTTCCTACTGGGATTTCAGGCAAGATGGCCATTACCCTCGATATCACTTCTATTTTTGCTTGCTAGTTGTTCGCTCTATTGCTATGTCACTCTACCTACCACTTGTTTATCATGCCTCCCATATTGCCATGCAAGCCTCTAACCCACCTTTCCTAGCAAACCGTTGTTTGGCTACGTCCGCTTTTGCTCAGCCCCTCTTATAGCGTTGCTAGTTGCTGGTGAAGTTGAAGATTGCTCCGTATTAGAACATGAATATGTTGGGATATCACAATATCCCTTATTTTAATTAATGCATCTATATACCTGGTAAAGGGTGGAAGGCTCGGCCTTATGCCTAGTGTTTTGTTCCACTCTTGCCGCCTTAGTTTCCCTCATACCGGTGTTATGTTCCTTGATTTTGCGTTCCTTACGCCGTTGGGTTTATGGGAGCCCCTTGACAGTTCGCTTTGTTTCCTTACGCAGTTGGGACTATGGGAACCCCTTGACAGTTCGCTCTGAATAAAGCTCCTCCAGCAAGGCCCAACCTTGGTCTTACATTTTCCCCACCCCCCTGCCAGTGCTTCTCTAAGTGTTGGTCCGAACTAGGCAGCCTACGGGGCCACCTCGGGGAAACTTGAGGGCTGATTTTACTCGTAGCTTGACCTATCCGGTGTTCCCTGAGAACGAGATATGTGCAGCTCCTATCGGGATTTGTCGGCACAGTCTGGCGGTCTTGCTGGTCTTGTTTTACCATTGTCGAAATGTCTTGTAACCGGGATTTCGAGACTGATCGGGTCTTTTCAGGAGAAGGAATATCCTTCGTTGATCGTGAGAGCTTGTGATGGTCTAAGTTGGGACACCCCTGCAGGGTATAAACTTTCGAGAGCCGTGCCCGCGGTTATGTGGAAGATGGGAATTTGTTAATATCTAGTTGTAGAGAACTTGACACTTGACTTAATTAAAACGCATCAACCGCGTGTGTAGCCGTGATGGTCTCTTCTCGGCGGAGTCCGGGAAGTGAACACGGTTTGGGTTATGTTTGGACGTAAGTAGTTTCAGGATCACTTCTTGATCATTTCTAGCTTCACGATCATGGCGTACTTTCTCATCTTACTTTTCTACTCGTAAGTTAGCCACCATTTTTGCTTAGCGCTTGCTGCAACTCCACCTCATCACCTTATCCTACCCATAAGCTTATTAGTCTTGATCTCACGGGTTTTGAGATTGCTGAGTCCTCGTGACTCACAGGTACTACCAAAACAGTTGTAGGTGCCGATGTTACCAGTGCAGGTGATGCTACCGAACTCATATGGGAGTTTGATGAGGACCTTGGTCATTACTATGTGTCTTTTCCTGATGATCAGTAGTGGAGCCCAGTTGGGATGATCGGGGATCTAGCATTTGGGGTTATCTTCTTTTCATTTGGATTTGTCCGTAGTCGGACTATGTGTGTACCTGAATGATGTATGAATTATATGATCTTTATGTGAAGTGGCGATTGTAAGCCAACTCTATGTATCCCTTTCTTGTTCATTACATGGGATTGTGTGAAGATGACCCTTCTTGCGTTAAAACCACAATGCGGTTATGCCTCTAAGTCGTGCTTCGACACGTGGGAGATATAGTCGCATCATGGGCGTTACAGCACCAAAGCTGGGAGTCGTGCAAGTATCGCTGAAGAAGTGGTGTAGCAGGAGCTTTGGTTCAGTGCTCAAAAAGTCAAAACACATCAGGGTTAAAATAAGCAGACTGCTATTGAGGGCGCCTAATAGTGCAGTTGACACGGAAGTGAGGAAGCTCTCGGTGGAGCTAGATGAGCTTCTACTTAGAGAAGAGATTATGTGGAAACAGAGGTCTAGGATCACATGGCTAAAGGAGGGAGACAAGAAAGCAACTTGGAGGCAAAAAAGAATATGATCAGTAAGCTGAGGAACGATTCTGGATAGTGGGTGAATGACATGTGAGAGTTAAAACAAATGGTGTTAAATTTCTTTATGGGATTGTATAGTGAGGACGATTCGGTTGACCCAGGCATATTTCACCTTAGTGGTTTTGATGATTGACGACAATGCTTTTGCGGACTAATTCTTTGCATTGAGCATTTCAGATTGTCTATCATATGGCACAAGACAATTTGTGCCCCTCGAAGCTTTAGCGAAGACAGTTTTTTCCTTTGTTTTTATTTTCGGTGGATTTGAGTCGTAGGAACACCGTACTATTAAGAGGGGGTCTGCTATGGAAAGGTTTGGGTGGAACGAACACGTACACAGTTTTACACCCTCTTTCTTTCCCGGCATTTGGGCTTGTCCTCCCTTGTGCTTGGGCTTTCCAGAAGCTCATAAGCGGTAGTACCGCTCTGCTGTGCGGTAGTACCGCTCTAGCGGTACTGCCACTGGTTTGTGCTACCAAGACTTCCGCTTGTTTTGGGGGTTCTATAAACAGGCGGTAGTACCGCTCCAGCGGTACTACGGCCCTAACCACAACCCTGCTACCTCAGATTCACTGAGCTTCTAATAGCTAAGCGGAAGTACCGCCCAAGTGGAGCGGTAGTACTGCTCCGGCAGAACTATTGCTACCTTCTACCGCGGGAGTACAACTTATTCTTTGCCTTCTAGACTGTTTTGTCCCTTGAGCAGATGTAGAGTGGTAGTTGCCGGCGGCAGTATCACCCCATGTGGCACTACCACCCTGCCTCTCTCTACTACTGTTGTTTCCTCCTGTTGTTCAACACTAAGCGGAAATACCGCTGGTGGGAGCGGTAATACCGCTCCGGTGGCACTACCGCCTCCCTGACCTGCTCAGTTGTACTCAGCTCGTGGAACCTCTGTGTCAGCAGAAGTAACACTTGCATGAGTGGTACTATCGCTTGTGCACATGATGTGGGTGCATAACGGTCGGATTTCATCCCCCACTATAAAAGGGAGTCATTTTCTCCTAGTTGACTTACCTCTTCCTCCCCCAAGCTCCACTGTTGCTCTCAAGCTCATTCTTGCTCGATCTCTCTCCCTAGACAATCAAACTTGTTGATTCTTTAGGGATTGCTTGAGAAGGCCTAGATCTACACTTCCACCAAGAAAAATTTGATTCCCCCCACTAATCCCTTGCAGATCTTGTTACTCTTGGGTGTTTGAGCAACCTAGATGGTTGAGGTCACCTCAGAGCCACATTCCATTGTGTTGAAGCTTTGTGGTTGTGTTTGGAGTCGCGAATTCGGTTGTGGAGAGAGCTCCAACCTTGTTTGTAAAGGTCCGGTTGCCGCCTTCAAGGGCACCACTAGTGGAATTACGACATCTCGCATTGTGAGGGTGTGAGGAGAATACAGTGGCCCTAGTGGCTTCCTGATAGAGGCAAAGGTGTCCCGTCTTTCGATGAGATGGTGGATTTCGCTTTGGTGGAAGTCGACTTTGACGATCCGACTACGAACGTGCGATGACGTCGCTCCTTAGCAATCGCTAAACCAACTCCGAGAGGTTATTGACCACGCCGGAGCACGATCAACCTGACCACGAGGGTCTGTTTCCTGCGAGCAAACGAAGAACAAGCAAGAAACTGAGATTGCAATCTGGATATTGCGAATATAAGATGAAAGCCTTATTGATCAAGGTGGGGTTCTGTGACGCCTTTGTCTGGTCGTTGAACACAAACGAAGTACGCGAAGTTGCAGCTATGGCGAACTTTTAATCTAAACAAAACCCAAAGTCTAAACGGTGCCCTAAGGGCTATATATATGGAGGAAGAGGGGGTGAATTTCGTGGCCCTTGGTGAAGGGGTCCGAAACTAACCCTATCTCTTGTTTCCCCACACATACGGACTCTAAAAATAGCCTATACTTATGTATTTCGAAATTACATGGGCCTGGCCCAATAATAAGGTGACGCAGCACCTAGAATAGCCTCTGGACGAAATTTATGAAGTGGCATCTTGTATATTTCGTCCAAGGCTTCATGCACTCATTATGGTGGCTTCAAAGTCCTGAAATCATCACTTGTAACTCCGTTCTTGTCCCCCTTGCGCATGCCATCATCTCCATGCTTGTTCTTGCTCCAAAGTTCATCCTTCTCCAAGCTAGGCCCTTCATTTGTAAGCAAAACAAATGTATCCAATTTAGGCAGCATCATATTCTCATGAACATTAGAATCATTACCAAGAAACGAAAGTACCTGGTAATTTAGTTGGCGTGCGCGAGCTCTAGTAATTGGTCCTGTATGTATAGCAGCAGGGGCTGTGGGTGTAACAATGGTATTGATGTCCTCATCATCCTCCCCTTCTTGAAATGAAGTCGTCCTCGACGGAAGTTCATCTTCCTCACCCAAATATGGCTTCAAATCTGCAATGTTAAAAGTGGGACTAACCCCAAAATCTGCAGGCAGCTCAAGTTTATATGCATTATCATTTACTTTCTCCAACACCTTAAAGGGACCAGCAGCACGTGGCATTAGCTTTGATTTGCGCAAATCAGGAAATCTATCCTTACGCAAATGTAACCAAACAAGATCTCCAGGTGCAAACACAACATGTTTTCTACCCTTATCTCCAGTAAGTTTATATTTAGCATTCATACGCTCAATGTTTTCCTTAGTTAACTCATGCATTTTTAAAATCAATTCAGCACGTTCTTTAGCATCAAAATTAACCTTCTCCGAAGATGGAAGAGGCAACAAATCAATAGGTGCACGAGGTAGGAAACCATATACAACTTCAAAAGGGCACATCTTAGTAGTAGAATGCAATGAATGATTATAAGCAAATTCAATATGAGGCAAGCATTCCTCCCACATTTTCTTATTATTCTTTAGAATAGCCCTAAGCATAGTAGACAATGTTCTATTGACTACTTCAGTTTGTCCATCAGTTTGGGGGTGACAAGTAGTACTAAAAAGCAGTTTAGTCCCCAACTTAGCCCATAAACATCTCCAAAAGTGGCTAAGAAATTTAGTATCACGATCTGAAACAATAGTATTTGGCACACCATGCAAGCGAATAATTTCACGAAAGAACAAATCAGCAACATTAACAGCATCATCGCTTTTATGACATGGTATAAAGTGTGCCATTTTCGAGAATCTATCCACGACAACAAATATGCTATCCCTCCCCTTCTTTGTTCTAGGTAAACCTAAAACAAAGTCCATAGATATATCCTCCCAAGGAACACTAGGTACAGGCAAAGGCATATATAAACCATGAGGATTGAGTCGTGACTTAGCTTTTTGACATGTAGTGCAGCGAGCAATAAAACGCTCAACATCCCGTCTCATCTTTGGCCAAAAGAAATGTGTAGCAAGTACGTCCTCTGTCTTCTTCACGCCAAAGTGTCCCATTAGTCCTCCTCCATGCGCCTCCTGCAACAACAAAAGATGAACGGAGCTAGCTGGAATGCATAGCTTGTTAGCACGGAACACAAATCCATCATTAACGACAAACTTGTTCCATGTTCTTCCTTCTTTACAATTCTGCAATACATCTTTAAAATCAGCATCATGCACATATTGATCTTTGATGGTCTCCAAACCAAATATTTTGAAGCCAAGTTGTGAAAGCATAGTATAGCGACGAGACAATGCATCAGCAATAACATTTTCTTTACCCTTCTTGTGTTTAATGACATAAGGGAAAGTCTCAATGAATTCAACCCATTTAGCATGTCTACGATTCAGTTTAGCTTGACTTCTAATATGTTTCAAAGATTCATGATCAGAATGTATAACAAATTCTTTGGGCCATAAATAATGTTGCCATGTTTCTAAAGTCCGAACAAGAGCATATAATTCTTTATCATAAGTAGAATAATTCAGACTAGGCCCACTCAATTTTTCAGAAAAGTATGCAACAGGTTTGCCATCTTGTAATAACACACCTCCTGATCCAATTCCACTAGCATCACATTCAAGCTCAAAAGTCTTATTAAAATCAGGAAGTTGGAGTAAAGGAGCATGTGTCAACTTATCTTTCAACACCGTGAAGGCTTCTTCCTGTGCGGTACCCCAAACAAAAGGCACATCCTTCTTTGTAAGCTCATTGAGAGGTGCAGCAATGGTGCTGAAATCTCTCACAAAACGCCTATAGAATCCAGCGAGGCCAAGAAAACTCCTCACTTGTGTGACCGTTTTAGGCTGCGGCCAACTCTCAATAGCTTCAATCTTGGCTTTATCAACTTCAATTCCCTGTGGAGTAACAACATAGCCAAGAAAAGACACTCGGTCGGTGCAAAAGGTGCACTTCCCAAGGTTACCAAACAAACGTGCATCACATAGAGCAATAAAAACAGCACGTAAATGTTCCAAATGTTCCTCCAAAGATCTGCTATAAATCAATATGTCATCAAAGTAAACTACCACAAATCATCCAATGAAAGCACATAAAACTTCGTTCATTAATCTCATGAAAGTACTAGGTGCATTAGTTAACCCAAAAGGCATGACTAACCACTCATATAAGCCAAACTTAGTTTTAAATGCTGTTTTCCATTCATCCCCCAATTTCATACGAATTTGATGTTATCCACTACGCAAATCACCTTTGGAGAATATTGTAGAGCCACTCAATTCATCAAGCATATCATCTAGCCTAGGAATAGGATGACGATAACGAATAGTAATATTATTAATGCCTCTACAATCAACACACATACGCGATGTACCATCCTTTTTTGGCACTAGAATAATAGGAACATCACAAGGACTAAGGGATTCGCGTATATAACCTTTGTCGAGAAGCTCTTGTACTTGATGCATAATCTCCTTCGTCTCCTCTGGATTGGTACGGTAAGGCGCACGGTTTGGCAGTGAAGCACCGGGAATTAAGTCAATCTGATGCTCAATCCCTCGAATAGGCGGTAATCCCGGTGGCACGTCTTGTGGAAAGATGTCAGCGAACTCCTGCAAAATGTTAGTGACAGCAGGAGGCAAAGAGGAAGGCACGTCCTCGAATGAAAATAATGCCTCTTTGCACACAAAAGCATAGCAAACAGATTTGCTAAAATCTAGCTCATCAATATCAGATTTAGTGGCAAGTAAACATGCACTTTTCAATTTAATTTCAGAAGCAACACTAGATGGTTTACTATTAGGCTTCATATGTTGCTCAAATTCCTTTGCCACAATCTGATTTTCACTCTTATTTTTCTCCTGTTTTGCTTTATTAGCTCTATTAATATCATCTTTCAAAATGGACTCAAGAGTCATAGGAAGCAAAGTAATATTTTTATCCTTATGAACAAGAGTATACTGATTATTTCTACCATGGTGTACAGAATTTTTATCAAATTGCCATGGTCGACCAAGTAATAAGGAACATGCTTGCATAGGTACCACATCACAATCAACATAATCAGCATATGTAGAGATACTAAAATGCACACGAACAGTATGTGTTACCTTAACCTTGCCGCTGTTGTTGAACCATTGGATGTAGTAAGGATGTGGATGTGGTCTTGTGGTGAGAGATAGCTTCTCCACCATCTCCATGCTAGCCAAGTTGTTGCAGCTCCCTCCGTCTATGATGACGCGCATAGAACGTTCCTTCACAACTCCCTTGGTATGGAACAAATTGTGCCTCTGATTTTGCTCAGCTTGTGTGACCTGCACACTCAAAACACGTTGAGCAACTAAACATTCATACCTGTCAGCGTCTTCAGGAGCCATGTATTGCGTCTCATGATCAGAATCATCTCCACCGTGTTCTTCACGTGTAATAAGAGCCAACGTCTCCTCATCATAGTCACTAGCGGACTCATACCCACCATCCTCAGTAGCAATCATCACACGCTGAGATTTGCATTCTCTCGCATAATGACCTCTTCCCTTACAATGACGACAAATAATATCACAGGTGTGCCCAGTTGATGCCATGGAAGAAGAAGAGCTCTGTGTAGGCCCGGCAGGTGCGCTCTTGGCAGATAGTGGAGGTTGTGCCTGCTTTCTTGTATCACGGCTGGAGGTAGCAGCTGATGGAGGTGCTGGTGTAGTGGAAGTAGAGGATGCACGTGGTGTCCATGATGAAAGTCGACCTGCAGAAAAGTTAGTTCGTGCCAATGCTTGTCGATCCTGCACTTCACGTTCAGCTTTACAAGCAAGATGGAATAAACAAGTGATATTAGTATACTCTTTATACTCTAGAATGGTCTGAATCTCTCTATTTAATCCACCTATAAAACGTGCAAGCATAGCTTCATTCTCCTCAACAATACCACATCTAATCATGCCAGTTTGTAATTCCTGATAATATTCTTCTACAGAATTTTTTCCTTGTCTTAAACACTGCAATTTTTGAAGCAATTCACGTTGATAATATGGTGGAACCCAACGAGTACGCATAGCAGTTTTCAAAGCAGCCCAAGTAGCGGAAATAGGATATAATCTACAATGTTCAGACCACCATACACATGCAAAACTAGTGAAAGCACAAACAGCAGCAGCAACCCGTCTCTCCTCGGGATATTGTAAACATGTAAAACGTTGTTCAGTTTCTAACTCCCAAGTAAGATATATATCAGGAACATATCTACCCTCAAATGGTGGAATATTCAATTTCAGTTTAGGAATATGGACATCATCTCGTACCTGAGGTGGTGGTGCAGGCCTACCATTACGAATATATACCTGAGGTCGACCTGCTGGTGGTAGTGCTGGTGGCTGCACGTAGTTCTGATTTTGATCAACCTCATCCTCATAATCGCCCGCATACTCATCATCCTCCTCGGTACCAGCAGCAGCAGTAGCAGGAGCCAAAGAAGCACCAACAGCAGTAGCAGCGGCACCAGAATTTTGTCCTAGCTCAATAGGAACACGCTGAGCTCGTCCATACTGATTCGGAAGGGGGCGTAGTTGTTGTCGTTGCAGAGGTGCGATAGGTGCAGCCAGCGGTGGTTGTGGAAAACGCGCGAGCAATTCATTAAACTTGCTATCAAGCTTTGTTTCAAACGTCTTCTCAATGCCATCTATCTTCTCCATGGCCTCGTCAAATCTGTTTAGCACATCTTGCACCTGTCCACTCATCATTTGTTGAAATTTATCATGTAGTTGTTTGTTCGTCAGGTTCTCCCAATCAGTCTCATCGGCTTGTGATCCTACCATGGTTAGCAGCAAATAGAAACACACAAGAATATGATCCTACAGACTACTAAGAAGTGGTGGTGGTGTATCACAAACCCGTCAAGCAAATCTCAAATTCTTACCAGTTCTTACCCAGCAGCAGGTGGTAATCGGCAACCGTTGTAGCCAAAACTCTCAAAGCTTGGATATAGCGATTACCAGGGAGAATCAAACGCATGACGTAGATGTATGTGGATCTGGGAAGGCTTATAATATGGTAGCAAAAAAGGTCAGCAAGAATCAATTCAGAGATGCAAAGTTGAATAAACGCTCAACGACGGTACTGTGCTGGTCCTAGGCTAGACCGTGCTAGAGATGCGAGCCTAGAACACTAACAAAATCACGGCGCTGCACGTAAACAAGGGAAAAGCACACTCTGGAATATATTTTTTCGCTCCTTTTTTTGCGCTGCTTTTTTTTTGCGCTGCTCTTTTTTTTTGCAAAAAAATCACTATAATGGCGAGTGTCTCAAAACTCTTCCCAGGTCAAACTGGTAGGATGGGCACGAAATTGTTTCGACCAAATTTATTTTTTTTCGACTGCCTGGACCCAAAAACTGGAAATGGGTCAAAAAAAACTTTCTATAACGGCGACTGTCTCAATACGCTTAGAAACACCTAAAAATAGGATAGCCAGAATTTTTTTTGTCAAATGCGTTTTCGGAAAATTTTGGGCCTAAACGGAGAGTGGTTTCTGGACTACGGATGGCAAAAGATTGCTGGAATCCAACCTCTTCTACGGACGGCAAAAGATTGCTGGAATCCGAAACCTACTCAGGCAAGGAAACATGAATCGGAAATTAGATGGATCTCGAAAACAAACCTAATATGCAAGGAACTCGGACTGGTGGTGGATATATGGTGGTGGTATATGGCAGCGGTGGTGGTATATGGCAGCGGTGGTGGTATATGGATAAGGATTCGAAGCGGTGGCGGATAAGCGGTGGTGGTAGATGGCAGGGGCGATGATGATGGTGCGGCGGCGGCGTGACAACTTATGACCAGAACTCGAAACTCTAAAAGACTAGACTCTAAGACCAGCAACTAGACACGACGATGCAACCGCAAATTCAACAACGCAAATACAGAAAAGATTATGCAAAGGCTCAGATTGGTTCGGATATGATGAACTAACCCTAATTTTTTTTTGGCTTTTTCGTGGACTGTAGGTATGAAGAACAGACTCGATCTAAACTACGAAAAACTGTAAAATCTCACCGAGCAACCTGGAAATCTGATACCACTTGATAGAGGCAAAGGTGTCCCGTCTTTCGATGAGATGGTGGATTTCGCTTTGGTGGAAGTCGACTTTGACGATCCGACTACGAACGTGCGATGACGTCGCTCCTTAGCAATCGCTAAACCAACTCCGAGAGGTTATTGACCACGCCGGAGCACGATCAACCTGACCACGAGGGTCTGTTTCCTGCGAGCAAACGAAGAACAAGCAAGAAACTGAGATTGCAATCTGGATATTGCGAATATAAGATGAAAGCTTTATTGATCAAGGTGGGGTTCTGTGGCGCCTTTGTCTGGTCATTGAACACAATGAAGTACGCGAAGTTGCAGCTATGGCGAACTTTTAATCTAAACAAAACCCAAAGTCTAAACGGTGCCCTAAGGGCTGTATATATGGAGGAAGAGGGGGTGAATTTCGTGGCCCTTGGTGAAGGGGTCCGAAACTAACCCTATCTCTTGTTTCCCCACACATACGGACTCTAAAAATAGCCTATACTTGTGTATTTCGAAATTACATGGGCCTGGCCCAATAATAAGGTGACGCAGCACCTAGAATAGCCTCTGGACGAAATTTATGAAGTGGCATCTTGTATATTTCGTCCAAGGCTTCATGCACTCATTATGGTGGCTTCAAAGTCCTGAAATCATCACTTGTAACTCCGTTTTTGTCCCCCTTGCGCATGCCATCATCTCCATGCTTGTTCTTGCTCCAATGTTCATCCTTCTCCAAGCTAGGCCCTTCATTTGTAAGCAAAACAAATGTATCCAATTTAGGCAGCATCATATTCTCATGAACATTAGAATCATTACCAAGAAACGAAAGTACCTGGTAATTTAGTTGGCGTGCGCGAGCTCTAGTAATTGGTCTTGTATGTATAGCAGCAGGGGCTGTGGGTGTAACAATGGTATTGATGTCCTCATCACTTCCAAGGGAGCATTGTGCCTCCATACCGCTCCAACGGAGATGTACTTCCCCTCAAAGGGAAGGAACTTTGGTAACACATCCTTGTCTGCACCAGCTCCACTTGTGGTTATCTCGCACCTTTACTTTGTGCAAACTTTACTTGTCTTATTTATCTTGCTTGCTTGTGTTGTTGTTACTGCTAGCACCATATAGGTTCCTCACCTAGTTGCATATCTAGACAACCTATTTGATTCTAAATCTAATTTGAAAATCTAAAAATTGGTAGTTTCCTATTCAACCCCCTCCCCCCTCTAGTCAACCATATTGATCCTTTCAACCCATCAAGCCTCCTAAAATTCGTACCTGAAAAAGCGACTAGAGAAATGAAAGAGGCATTGGTCAAGGAATTTACGGACAAAGAAATTGCAAATGTACTCTTTCAAACTGGGCCTTTAAAGGCACCGGGGCCGGACGGCTTCTCGGCCCGCTTCTTCCAAAAGAATTGGAGAGTTCTTAGGGCTGATGTTATCAAGGTAGTAAAAGCTTCTTTGTAACCGGGGTGATGCCTGAAGGGGTCGATCACATGGTGATTTGCCTTATCCCAAAAGAAAAGGACCCCCAAACCCTGAAGGACTACGAGCCTATCAGTCAGTGTAATGTAATATACCAGGTTGTATCCAAATACTTAGTTAACCGACTCCAGCCTTTTTTGGAAGAGATCATTTCTGAAACTCGGAGCGCCTTTATTCCGGGATGGATGATTACTAACAACGCCATCATTGCCTTCGAGTGTTTTCATAAGATTCAAAGCAGCAAGTATGCATCCAATAATCATTGTGCATATAAATTGGATCTTGCGAAAGCATATGATAGAGTGGACTGGAGATTTCTTGAAGCGGTCCTGGAAAAGGTGGGTTTTGCCATGTATGGATCAGATGGATTATTAGTTGTGTAAAGTCAGTAAGGTGTGTTATCAAATGGAATGGGCAACTTCTTGATTATTTTAAACCGACAAGGGGCTTGCGGTAGGGAGACCCTCTAAGCCCATAGTTGTTTCTTCTACTATCTGTTTGCCTGACCAATGTTCTTCACGATGATATGACAAAGGGGAGTTCGTCTCCTCTTAAAATTACTATATCCAACCTTCTATTTGCGGATGGCAGCCTCTTGTTTTTCAAAGCCTCTATACAAGAAGCTCATGTCATCAAGACATCCCTTGAATGCTTCCAAAAAGGCTTCGGGCAACTACTTAGTACCCATAAATGATCCTTATTATTTAGTGAAGTGTGTCCAGAAGAAACTCAGCATGACATTAAAAATCTCCTTGGGGTGGTGTCATCTTCATTTGAAAGCAAGTACCCAAGCCTCCCAACCACTGAAGGAAGGATGAAAGGGGAACGCTTTCAGCCCATTATGGAAAGGTTCTCTAAAAGATGCACTAACTGGTGTGGGAGGTACATGTTGCACGCTGCTAAAGAGGTCCATATCAAGTCTGTGTTGCAGGCCTTACTTACCTACCCCATGGGAGTGCTCAAAATGACAAAAGGTTCCTATGAAAAGTATGAGAAGCTCATCCGTGAATTTTGGTGGGGGGACGAAGAGGGTCATCGCAAAGTGCATTGGATGGCCTAGAAGGACATGATAAAACCAAAAAAGTGGGGGATTGGTTTTAGAGACATGCATCTCTTCAACCAGGCATTGCTAGCAAGGCAAGGATGGAGAATTATTCATAAACCGGAAAGCTTGTGTGCCAGAGTACTCAAATCAAAATACTTTCCAAATGGTGACATTTTGTACACTGTGTTTGCTTCTGATGCCTCCCCGGCATGGAGAGATATAGAGTTCGGACTAGAGCTCTTGAAAGAGGGATTAATTTGGAGAGTGGGAGATGGAAGAAACACACGTATTGAAAGGGACAATTGGATCCCGAGGCAAGTTGGGTTAAAGCTGTAAAGTCCACAAGAAGGTCGAGATTACGTTGAGTAAACCAACTTATTCATAAGGAAAGAAATGAGTGGAACATCGATTTGATCAAACAAATCTTCCCGGTCTATGAGGTGAAGGAAACTTGTGTCATTAAGCTTCCAGCTCAGAAGATTAATCATTGCATTGCTTGGCAACTAGAGAAATTTGGTGTCCTCTCTGTTAAAAGTCTTGCCGTTTGGAACAACAAATCAAAGAGAGAGAGAGAGAGAGAGAGAGAGAGAACCCCCCCCCCCCCCCCCCCCGCATCTAGCTCCTCAAACACAACAGACAACAGGAGCATTTGGAGTTTAATTTGGCAAGCAAAAATCCCACAGAGGGTGAAGATCACAGCATGGAGTATTTCCACCGAATCTCTTGCTACAAGAGAGAACAAAGTGCAATGTACATTGGAAAAGATGGCTACATGTATGATCTGTGGGATGGAGGACGAGACTGAATATCATGCAGTCGTCACCTATACATAAGCCAAAGCCTTGAAATGCGAAATACGATGATTCTGGCAACTTCCGCCGGAGAAAGATTTTCGCTATACTGGGGAGGATTGGCTCATGTGTCTTCTAAGCCCTTGTGATGAAGTGGCAAGAGTGAGGATACTACTGTTAATATGGATGGTGTGACGCAAAGAAGAAAGGTTCAGTGATTCTGCCTTCAGCAGGGGCGACAGGTTAGCACAGTCCATCTCAATCACTACTTTCCCTCTGATTCTTGACAAGAGATCCTTCACACCGCAGTCAATGGCCATCGCGTCTTCTACACTGGTGCAGACGCGCCTGCATCCTGACAAGGCAACAGTTCCATTTCTGTCTCTGACCACCTATCCCATGGAGGCACGTCCATCATTCAGATCAAAAGCAACGTCTGCATTCAATTTTTCTGCCAGCCCATCAGCCGGGCCTTCCAATGATTTGATTTCTTGGGTTGTGCAGCACCCTGTAGGTTGCGCGGGAATAGTGACTGTTTCGCACTAGTGCTTGCATCCAGCCCCCTGCATTGGTACATATTTTATTACGAAGTCAACAGAGACAACAACTGAAGCTTTCCCACCCTCATGTATACAGTTGTTACGCATGTGTCATGCTCTCGTAGGAATCACGGATGCTATGGCAAAGTTGGAGGAGGTGGACATCTCAGTCATCGGCGGGAACGGCAATAGTGTGGCGCATGCTTTGGTGGCTCGCACTAGAGACGCTGGAGACTCCATGATGTTGGTCTCAGTGCCTGACCAACTCTCACAGTTGGTGTTTTATGATTGCAGCCACCGTAAAACTAATATGTAAGCCTTGATGGCTACCTCAAAAAAAACATGTGAGATGTCTCAACATTTATTTGTCCATCTTTAGATTGCTATAAGAACGCTCAACATGGGGGGTTGCCAAGTGTGCGATGTTGCACTATACTGAACTTAGGGCATCTCTAACACTGACCTACAAAAAGTCACGACATTTGTCTGAAAATTGGTCTGGACTGGATACGAGTCATCCATCCAACCCTATACCGCAAATGTCCACCGTGGTTAACTTTAAAAAATATCAGCGACATCCAAATACCTCTTCCGCCAAATTTTGCTACTAGGCTGAGATCTACTGGTGCCAGAGGGGTACCTTGAACTGGACCCTTAAGGGTGATTCCCTTACCGCGTACTTCTTTGCTATTGCCAATGGGAGGAGAAGGCGGTGCTCGATCGACAACCTCCTTATCAACGTTGCTAGAGTTTCGGATCACGCGCTCATCCTTGTGCATGTAGTCGAGTTCTTCTCTTCCCTCCTTTCTGCCAAACCTGCATCTGGCTTCTCGATCTCGCCCTCTCTATGGGACCAATCTGAGAGGATCAACAAGGAGGAGAATGATGCACTCCTCTTCCTCTTTCTGAGGAGGAGACTTTTGAGGTGATTCGCTCCGCCAACTCTAATTCAGCTTCGGGCCCGGACGACTTCTCCATTCCTTTTTTAGAAAGTTTTGGTCACAGCTTCGCTCCCTGGTTTGCAATATGATACAGGGTTTTTGTTTGGGGATAGTGGATATCTCATGTCTTAACTTGTCATTATTCTTATTCATAAAGTCAAGAGGGCTGACCTTATTTTGCAATTTGGGCTCATCGCTCTCATTAATAATTTTGTGAAGGTCCCCGCGAAAGGATTTGCCACACACCTCTCCCATGTAGCCCATAGGATCCTTAGCCCTTTCCAATCTGCTTTTGTCGAAGGGAGGTTCATCCTGGATGGTAAATTATGTTTGCATGAAATTGTTCATGACCTTAGGGTGCGTAAGGCAAAGGTTGTTAGTCTTGAACTTGATTTTGAAAAGCCTTACGACTCGGTTAGTTGGCCATTTCTCCGGCAGGTCCTACTTCCCAAGGGCTTTGATGGAGCCTATGTGCATAGGACTATGCAGTTGGTCTCGGGTGGCCATACTGCGATCTCAGTTAACGTCCAGGTTAGTAACTTCTTTGCTAATGGCAGGGGCCTGAGGCAAGGAGATCCAGCTTCCCCTCTTCTGTTCAACTTTGTTGCGGATGCCCTTTCTCGGATCTTGTCTAGGGCGGCCTCGAGCGGTCATATCCCCCCTGTCATCTCCCACCATATTCCCGAGGGTGTCACTCATCTCCAATACACGGACGACACAATTATTATGGTTGAACTGAGTGATGCTTGCCCTGCTCACCTTAAGTTCCTTCTGCTCTATTTTGAAGCTTTATCTAGGCTAAAGATCAACTTTTGTAAAAGTGAGGTTATTGTTACTGGTGGCGATGACGAGGAAGCCTTGCGGGTCTCCAACTTCTAAACTGCTCCTTGGGCTCCTTCCCCTTTAAATACCCGGGCCTTCCTATTTCCCCGGCTAAATTGTGTGCTAAGGACTTTGCCACTGTTGTTTCCAAGGTGGGTAATAGGGTTACGCCCTAGAGGGGCAGGTATAACACCAATGCCGGTAAAGTTGCTCTCACTAATGCTTGACTTTCATCCCTTTTGATGTTTACCATGGGTTTTTATCTTCTCTCGGGAGGTATTCATGAAGGGTTCGATAAGCACAGGGGTGCTTTCTATTGGAATGTTGAGGATAATAAACATAAATATAGGATGGTTAAATGGAAAGTCATTTGTAGGCCCAAAATCCTTGGGGTTTGGGTATTCTTAACACTGCAATTATGAACAAATGCCCCGTTGTCAAATGGTGGTAGAAAATCATGACGACTGAGGAGGACACCCTATGGTTCTCTATCCTCAAGGCTAAGTACTTCCCTAATTCCAGCCCCATGCTTGCCTCTTCTTTGGGATGTTCCTAATTTTGGAAAGATCTTGTCAACTTACGTCCTCTTTTTAAACACCATGTTAAATTTGTGGCTGGTAATGGTAAATCTACTCATTTTTTGCTTGACTGGTGGTGTGGGGATTCTACTATCTCTGTGGTCTTCCCCACACTCTTTTCATATTGCCCGAACCCGGAGATCTCTTATCTTTGAGCTCTCTGATAGTAGCTGGGACTTGGCCTTCCATCACTCTTTGTCTCCTGAAGAGTTTGATGATTGGCACCGACTTGTTGCTTTCATCCCTGTGCTCTCGGAGAGAGAGGACTCGGTTGTCTAGCCCCATTCTTCGTCTGGCCGCTTTTCTGTTAAGTCTTTGTATGCCAAGTTAATTTTCTAGTACCCCCACTACTAAGTTTATACCTATTTGGCGTGCTCGGATTCCTCCCAAGGTGAAGATTTTCTTATGGCAAACCTTCAAAGGTCCGAGCTCAGACAGATGTGTGTTATGCGGAGACCTGGAGGACACGAATCACATCTTCTTCAAGTGTGTCTTGGCCAAGTTGGTCTGGTGTTGCATTAGGTCTTGGCTTCAGGTCTCCTTGAGCCCTTCCTCCTTTTCTGAGCTGCGGGTTTTAGCTAATGGCCTAGTGGGGGTCACCAAGTGTTTATTTTGGGTTGGCCTAGCTGCGGTTTGCTGGGCCCTTTGGACAACTAGGAATTTTTTTACCATCGAGCATAGTTTTTGCTAAACCTTCTGATTGCTTATTTAAGTCTTGCTTGTTTCTGCAGTAGTGGAAATCTTTGACTAAGACTGAAGACCGTGATGCTTTCGACCGCCTTATCTTCTAAAATTCGAGCTTCAGCGTCTTCTGTCTCGCAGTAGGAGCTAGGTGGCTAGTTGTCCTAGGTGGTCCCCTTTTTTGGCTTTGGAGGTGGCTTCATGTGGCTGCCTTCCTTTCTCGTAGTCCTCTTAGTCCCTGCCTGCGTGCCACCATTTCGGCCTGAGTGCCTTGTACCCCCCGTACTTTGCCTTATGGTTGTGGCCGACTGTCTAGTTCGTTGGTTGTGGTTTGGTTTGTGATGAACGTTGCCTGGTGGCTTTATTTATAAATTCGGGTTGGTGCTTTTTCTCTAAAAAATTGCTACATGATTACATAAATATTTCCATCACCCATGATTGCCACATTTCCATGCCCCATGACATATATACCTTGTGCGTTGCATCCAATTCTTGGACTACTTGCTACTATCATATGGTTGGTTGCACCAATATCATTTCTTCACATATGCCATGTCCCATTGCTTGTCACATGATTTTCTTGATTGCCTCACACATGATGAACAATTGCTCTTTCTATTGTGTTGAGTGCCACACTATATTCACTACACCCACATTATGCTTGGATTGTCTTGCACTTGACCCATGTGTTCAGACACTTCATTTTATTCGATGTTAGGAATGATTCCTGTGCCTACCATAGACCTTTCATTGATTGCTTTATGATTGCTATGACCTTGAGGTAGATGCTTATTCTCTTGTCACACATATTTGCATCTCTACCTCACATTTACATGCTTGTTTCCATGATGTCCTTGATTGTGCTCAATTCATATGCTTACATGTCATGACACAATCCCTTGTCACAGCTTATGCTATGCTTGATGACGACACTTGTTGGGTGAATCACCTCTTGAATGCTTGGTTTTGCACTGACGCTAACCACATTTGTTTTTCCAAGTGTCTGTTGTCCTTACTCCTTTTGAAGGATTCACAAGATGGTGTGACATTGGAGAGTGCACATTTCGATTGTCAAGATGACGAGCACTTGGTGAACGTCCACTTATACACGGTGCAGCCATCTCTTTCCGATGGTGATTTGGTTGTCGATCCGAGGTCGGATCTTTCCAGGGGGGGAGGGATGATGTGGAGCATCCCATGAACATCACCATGTCAAGAGCCCATTTGGCAAGTGACACGTGCAACCTCTATTTCACATACATAAAGTGTAATGCCCATGATGCGGCTATATCTCCCACGTGTCGAGGCACGACTTAGAGGCATAACTGCATTGTGTTTTTGTCGCAAGAAGGGTCATCTTCACACAATCCCATGTAATGAGCAAGAAAGGGATAAATAGAGTTGGCTTACAATCGCCACTTCACACAATGATCAATTAATTCATACATCATTCCAGAGTACACACATAGTCCGACTACGGACACATCCAAATTAAAAGAAGATAACCCCAAATGCTAGATCCCCGATCGTCCCAACTGGGCTCCACTACTGACCATCAGGAAAAGAAACATACGGCCAAGGTCCTCGTCGAACTCCCACTTGATTTCAGTAGCATCACATGCGCTGGTATCATTGGCACCTGCAACTATTTTGGTAGTATCTGTGAGTCACGGGGCCTCAGCAATCTCAAAACCCATGAGATCAAGACTATTTAAGCTTATGGGTAGGATAAGGTAATGAGGTGGAGTTGCAGCAAGCGCTAAGCAAATATGGTGGCTAACATACACAAATAAGAGTAAGATGAGAAGCTACGCAATGATCGTGAAGCTAGAAGTGATCAAGAAGTGATCCTGAAACTACTTACGTTCAAACATAACCCAAACCATGTTCACTTCCCGGACTCCAGCGAAAAGAGACCATCACGGCTACACACACGGTTGATGCATTTTAATTAAGTCAAGTGTCAAGTTCTCTACAACCAGATATTAACAAATTCCCATATGCCACATAATCACGGGCACGGCTCTCGAAAGTTTATACCTTGCAGGGGTGTCCCAACTTAGCCCATCACAAGCTCTCACGAACAACGAAGGATATTCCTTCTCCTGGAACAACCCGATCAGACTCGGAATCCCGGTTGCAAGACATTTCGACAATGGTAAAACAAGACCAGCAAGACCGCCCAAATGTGCCGACAAATCCCGATAGGAGCTGCACATATCTCGTTCTCAGGGCACACCGGATGAGTCAAGCTACGAGTAAAACCAGCCCTCAAGTTTCCCCGAGGTGGCCCCGCAGGTTTCTCGGTTTGGACCAACACTCAGAGGAGCATTGGCCCAGGGGGGTTAAAATAAAGATGACCCTCGGGTTTGCAACCCCAAGGAAAAGTTATAGGTTGTTAGGCAAATGTAAAACCAAGGTTGGGCCTTGTTGGAGGAGTTTTATTCAAAGCGAACTGTCAAGGGGGTCCCATAACCCCAACTGCATAAGGAACGCAAAATCAAGGAACATAACACCGGTATGACGGAAACTAGGGCGGCAAGAGTGGAACAAAACACCGGGCATAAGGCCGAGCCTTCCACCCTTTACCAAGTATATAGATGCATTAATTAAAATAAGAGATATTGTGATATCCCAACATAATCATGTTCCAACATGAAGCAATCTTCAACTTCACCTGCAACTAACAATGCTATAAGAGGGGTTGAGCAAAAGCGGTAACTTAGCCAAACAACGGTTTGCTAGGAAGGTGGGTTAGAGGCTTGACATGGCAATATGGGAGGCATGATAAACAAGTGGTAGGTAGCACGACATAGCGATAGAACAAACAACTAGCAAGCAAAGATAGAAGTGATATCGAGGGTAATGGTCATCTTGCCTGAGATCACGCAAGGAGGAAGAACGAGTCCAAGAAGTAGATGAACCAACGTAGTCGAACGAATCCTCACAATCGCAACGTAACCAGAACTATCAAGGAGAAGCACAACCGGAAAGGAGCAAACATCATGGTAAACAACCATCACATAAACATGGTGTCGGTGTCAAAACCGGCGGATCTCGGGTAGGGGGTCCCGAACTGTGCGTCTAGGCGGATGGTAACAGGAGACAAGGGACACGATGTTTTTACCCAGGTTCGGGCCCTCTTGATGGAGGTAAAACCCTACTCCTACTTGATTGATATTGATGATATGGGTAGTACAAGAGTAGATCTACCACGAGATCAGAGAGGCTAAACCCTAGAAGCTAGCCTATGGTATGATTGTTGTTCCTCCTACGGACTAAAACCCTCCGGTTTATATAGGCACCAAAGAGAGTTAGGGTTACACAGAGTCGGTTACAATAGTAGGAGATCTACATATCCATATCGCCAAGCTTGCCTTCCATGCCAAGGAAAGTCCCATCCGGACACGGGACGAAGTCTTCAATCTTGTATCTTCATAGTCCAGGAGTCCGGCCGAAGATGATAGTTCGGCTATCCGGACACCCCCTAGTCCAGGACTCCCTCAGTAGCCCCTGAACCAGGCTTCAATGACGACGAGTCCGGCGTGCATATTGTCTTCGGCATTGCAAGGCGGGTTCCTCCTCCGAATACTCCATAGAAGATTTTGAACACAAGGATAGTGTCCGGCTCTGCAAAATAAGTTCCACATACCACCGTAGAGAGGATAATATTTACACAAATTCAATCTGCTGACGTATTCCGTGGTGTGACATCACACCACGGCCAAGCCTTTATTCGAATCGTTTTTACTGTCCCACCTCAGCGCGTTTAGCGAGGCGGTTTCCTAGGCACGTCTTGTCAAAGCAGAGATCGTGTCCCCTTATTCCGGGATTCTCATCAATACGGGCGTGGGTAACCCAACCATGCCCGTTGCACGTCTCCTCTATCGAAGGCGAGTCCCGAACGGTCACGGGGAAGGCTCTTGGTATTCAACCTCTTTATAAAGATACCAAGGCTCCACTCCCTTCAATCTCAATCGAATCCGCCCCTCGCCTCGAGTTCCAACACCAAAGCTCCAGATTCAGGCGCTTCGGACCTTTGATGATGTCCGGCACCGACCTGCAAGGCCGGTGGATGCCTTCCTCCGTTACGGAAGAAGACGTGCTAAAGCTAAGAGATGCCAGGTATTTAGCCGGCGAAATTTTGCATAGGCTGCCTGCCCAAGGGCAGGTTATTCCCACTCCCAAGCCTGGTGAGAGTTTGGTGTTCGCGTCTCACTTCCTTTGGGGGCTAAGCTTCCCGACGGACCCCTTCGTGAGGGGCTCATGTTTTATTATGGGTTGGAACTTCACGATTTGGATCCGGAGTCCATCCTCCACATCTCATCGTTCATTGTCGTGTGCGAAGCCTTCCTCCGTATTACCCCTCACTTCGTATTGTGGCTCAAGACCTTCAAAGTGGAGCCAAAGATGATCAAGGGGCAACAGGCAGAGTGCGGAGGGGCTGTTATAAGCAAGAATGCTGATGCTCCGTGGCCCGAGGGCTCTTTCCAAGAGGAGCTCAGCTTATGGCAACAAGAGTGGTTTTATATCACAGCTCCCAGGGGCACCAAATGGGTGGCGCCACCTGCCTTTCGCTTAGGTCCTCCACCATGGCTGGTGTCATGGGTCAATAAAGGACTTGACTGGGGGCCGTCCAAGGACGTGCCCTTGCTGCAGGGCCACATTCAGGATCTCCTAGAGAGAGAGATCACTCTAGTCGTAGTGGCGCAGGTCATGCTGATTCGTCGCATCCTGCCCTGCAAACGTTGCCCCCTCCGCTTGTCGGAATTTAACTCGGAGGGACCACGAGCTCTCCAACATTTTATGGGCACGACGCCTATGGAGATGTACAAGCTTTTCTTCGGATCACAAGAGATGTGTCCGGACTTGACCGACGATGTAGGTCTGAGCTGCAATCGCCCGGATACTCAAGTAAGTAGCCCTGTACTCGGACACGCTATCATATACTTATCACAAACTTGCCCTTTAAAAGAGTTGTCCCCTGAACAGGAGTGGATAGCGAAAGCAAAGTTAATCAGGTGTCCGGCCCCCCTCCCTGAGACCACGCCGGATCCCGTGTTAACCAGGATGCTGGAGGTTGCGCCTTCGGAAGAAGGTGAAGGGGGGAACAAGGAAGCTACCGCCTCCGCGAAGGAGGCTGCCAGGAAAGGAGGGATCAAGAATCCCTCCATCCAAGGGAAGAAGAGGACCGCCTCTGAAGACCCGGAGACCATGGTCTCAAAGCGAGGGAAGAAATCTTCGTCAGAGGGTCCGGTGCCGAGAGATGCCTCGGCCGCATTATGCCCCCAAGGGGATCAGCCCTCCACCGAGCCGTAAGTAAAAAGGGGAGTTTTTATTAAAATAAAGGATATCCTTGCCCTATTTCTGATGAAAATGGCCGGAGTTTTACCTTGTAGCTCGGATCTCAGCCCTTCTCAGCAGAGCTCATCTTCGGGGGACCTTCGTCCGGAGATGATAGAGAGCGAAATGCCTCCCCCTGTCGTGTCGTCGTGCGAGGCGGGCGACCCTGAGGTGTCGTCGCGGAGGGTTTCTCCAAGTCCGGCGGGGCCGGAAGGCAGTCATATTTCCCCTCAAAGCCCTCCGTGTCCGGCCTTCGAAAAAGGCCATCGGACGAGTCCGGCACCATCTGGTGTACGGTCGGAGGAGCTGAAGGATCTGCTCGGGTGAGCGTCTATCTCAGAAGATCACCGTGCGTTAATGGGTACGGTGATTTCATCCGCTGAGAGCGGATTGCACGAAGCCATCAAAAGTTTACTGACAGGTTTTGAGGTACGCGAAACGATGTACCTTTTGACAGTTCCGCATATAAAATGCGCCCTGTGTAGATAGTAGCCCCTGAGACTCGGTGTGTTGTCAAAAATGACAACGCGCCAAGGATCATAATCCCAGGTATAATATGTCACCCTCCCTATGTAGGTGGCGAAGTGTCCGGTGGCTAGCCGGACTGATGGATTTGCCGAACTAAAGCGGCAACTTGACGTGGCAGATGCCGACATCGCGCTTGTCAATAAGCGTCTTGAGGAGTCACAAGGTATGCAATTTCCCCGCGGACACCTAGTAAGGGAGCTTGATGCCCGTGCCTTACAACAAGTATGCTTGACGCAGATGGTGTCGCTGCCATGGAGAACCTGCGGGCGGAGCTCGCCCAAGCCAAGGAGCAGGCCAGAAAGAGTGACGTGGCTGCCTTAAAGGCAGCCGAAGAGCTAAAAGCCGAACAGGCTGCTCACTGCCGAAGCAAGGTGGAAATGGCCGAGATGGCCATGAAGTTGAAGAATGCTGCTGTCACGCCCAATATGCGACCCTATCCAAAAGGAACTCGAAGGTCCCACCAAGGATAGACCCGCATATTGAAACGCTTTTGCAAGGTGGATATCATTACATCAACATTACATAATAGATGGGGATACATACAAAAGGCATACAATGCCACATGAATACAACATCATCATACATATGAGCATCATCCGACTACGGATGAAACACAAACAGAAACTCAAACGACATCCACCCTGCTAGCCCAGGCTGCTGACCTGGAACCTATCCCCTGATCGAAGAAGAAGCAGAAGAAGAACTCCAAACAAGCAAACATCGCTCTCGCGTCAAGATCATCGCATAACCTGTACCTGCAACTGTTGTTGTAGTAATCTGTGAGCCACGAGGACTCAGCAATCCCATTACCATGGGTATCAAGACTAGCAAAGCTTAATGGGAAGGGAAGGGGTAAAGTGGTGAGGTTGCAGCAACGACTAAGCATATATGGTGGCTAATATACGCAAATAAGAGCGAGAAGAGAAGCAAAGGAACGGTCGTCAACTAGCAATGATCAAGAAGTGATCCTGAACTCCTACTTACGTCAAACATAACCCAAAGATCGTGTTCACTTCCCGGACTCCACCGAGAAGAGACCATCACGGCTACACACGCGGTTGATGCATTTTAATTCGGATCTGGTGTCAAGTTATCTACAACCGGACATTAACAAATTCCCATCTGCCACATAACCGCGGGCACGGTTCTCGAAAGTTTATACCCTGCAGGGGTGTCCCAACTTAGCCCATGATAAGCTCTCGCGATCAACGAAGGATATACCTTCTCCCAGGAAGACCCAATCAGTCTCAGAATCCCGGTTTACAAGACATTTCGACAATGGTAAAACAAGACCAGCAAAGTCGCCCGATGCGCCGACAATCCCGATAGGAGCTGCACATATCTCGTTCTCAGGGCAACACCGGATAAGTCAAGCTACGAGTAAAACCAGACCTCGAGTTTCCCCGAGGGGGCCCCGCAGGCTGCTCGGTTCGGACCAGCACTTAGAGAAGCACTGGCCCGGGGGGGCTAAAATAAAGATGACCCTTGGGTTAATTACTCCCAAGGGAAAGGTAGGTGGTGGTGAGGCAAATGGTAAAACCAAGGTTGGGCCTTGCTGGAGGAGTTTTATTCAAAGTGAACTTTCAAGGGGGTCCCATAAATCACCCGACCGTGTACGGAACGCAAAATCCGGGAACATAACACCGGTATGACGGAAACTAGGGCGGCAAGAGTGGAACAAAACACCAGGCATAAGGCCGAGCCTTCCACCCTTTACCAAATATATAGATGCATTAATTAAATAAGAGATATTGTGATATCCCAACATAATCCTGTCCACCATGGAGCAAGCTTCAACTTCACCTACAACTAACAACGCTATAAGAGGGGCTGAGCAAAGCGGTAACATAGCCAAACAACGGTTTGCTAGGAAGGGTGTCAAAGGTTAGAGGTTCATGGCAATTTGGGAGGTTTGAAGAACAAGTTATAGGAAGCGCAGCAAAGAGATAGAACGAAGCAACTAGCATAGCAATGATAGTAGTGAGATCCAGGGTAGCGGTCATCTTGCCTAAAATTCCGCAAGGAAGAAGAACAAGTCCATGAAGAAGATGAAGCCACGAAGACGAACCAAGCGTAGACGAACGAATCCTCACGATCGCAACGAAACGGGAACTATCGAGAAGAAGCACACAACATAGTAAACACACCACACATAGACGAGACATGATGCACAACCAAGTATGATGCATGACAAGGCTACATGAAGCTACTCATGGCAAGAGATGATGCAAACAAGAACAACGCATCAAGGCAAGCTTAAATGAGGCCGGAAGCAACATATAACAATTCCGGTAAGTCCTCATATGCAAATTTCGAAATTGGTCCAGATCTGAATAAACCTTATGTTCAAGTTGTTAAACAGCAAGTTAAGATGCACCAAGATGATTTACACGAGATTCTAGTCAAGTTACGTATAAAGTTCATTAGATTCGGAGCTACGGCCTAGAAGATATGAGCAAAACAAGTTAAGCATGGCATTGATGCAAAATGCATACAAACATCAAGCAAACACCTCAAAACAAGGATGCAACATGATAATATGAAACTTCATGCAAATCAAGCAAGTTTCATATAGAGCACACTCAAAACGGAGCAACGGTTCAACACACGCTCTATACAAGCTATAACAACAATCTGTCCAAAACAGCAACTAGGCATCTTGCAAGCATCAAAACAATAAGCTACAGCATCCCAACATAAGAACAAAAGGCATGGGCATGAAGTACAGGTAAAGCATGACAAAACATGAACACTGAGCTAACTCCAGAAATCACTAGATCATGCTCAAAATGACATGGCAAGATTGCAAATAATAACAGTTACAGATCTAGCAGAAATAATATCATGTTGCAATGTTTAGAGCTATCAAACAACATGTTACAGGAACTTATCATGGCAAACAATGGCATGGCATGAATCTACTAATCTCATATAACAAAAGTCCCTTACTGACCATGAGCCAAAAAGGAACAGAAGATATGATGGCACCCATGTAAACATGGCAAAAGATATGACAGATTCATACATGGCAGGAAAACCAATAAGTAGGCATGTTGGTGAGCTTGAACCACTCACTACAGAGCAATACATGGCATGGCAAGGCAACCAACAGTAAGAATACATGTTTATGAAGCTAAGCATGGCAAGAACAAGTTCATAGGGTGCATGGATCACTAACAACAAACATGGCAACATTGAACTTAATGTTAACAGGCTGACAGCAACATTATTTAGCAACTTTGAGGGCAAGATAACAACAAGTTACACCAGGCTAAAAATGCAACTAGGGGCATTAATGGATAGATCATGACATGTATAACAAATCATCCTTAGTGAACATCTCCAGATTATGCATAGAATGACTTGTAGCAGCAGGTTTACATAGCAACAAAATATAACAGAATCAGTCAGGAAAACAGCAACAGTAAGTACCCTACTTCACGAGCTCGATGCACTCAGTACAAGAATCACAAAAATACATGGATGGCACCACTGTGAAGATGGCATATCATAGTTCAAAACTCATGTAGGACTCAAGCTCATAGGATGCACACATCAAACATGGCAAAAATGACAAATGAGCATGTTATAACAGTTTCAGGAGGTTAACATCACATAACACTCTTGCAACGATGATTCAGGCATCAAGATGAACTCAAATGAACATGATGCAATGGAATGAAATGAAGTACTCATCGAGGCGAACAATTTGACATATTATATGCACGAAACGGAGAAGTATGCAGCAAGTTATGATGCAATGAATATGGCATGAAAATATGCAGATCTGGGGACTTAGTGAAAATATACCCTCGTGAAGAAATGGGACGAAGGCGTTCCGGGACGAGGGGATCCAGGACGGGGGCGCCGTTTGGTTGGTTGAACTGGTGGATCTGGTCCACCTGACCAGATCCGGCAAGGACGGCGGCGCCGGCGAGCTCTCGGCGAGGAGCTCCGGCGAGGGATGGCGCTGGCGAGGTCACCGGAGGCGGTGGTAGAGGCGAGGCGGCGGAGGGCGCAGCGCCGGACTACGGGCGCGAAGCGCGGCCACCGGGCGGCGCGACCACCGGGAGGCGCGACGGGCGGCGGGGAAGGCGCGGCGGTGGCGGGGTCGGCAACGGTGGGGCCGGCGGCGACGGGCGAGGCGGGAGGAGCTCGAGCTCGGGCGAACTCCTGCCGGAGCGGTGGCGGGGCGGCTCGGCGACGACTGGCAGCCGGCGGGAGGCGCGGTGCTCCGGCGGACGGCGGCGGAGGGCTCGGCTCGGCGGCGGGAGGGGCCCGGCTCGGGCCCAGCGCGGGCGCGGGGAGGAGAGAGAAGGTGGCGTGCTGACGTGGCGGCGGGGGATTGGGTGTGGGTGGCGGAGCGGACATGTCCGGCGGCGGGGATTTTTGTCCGGCGGCGCAGAGGAGGAAGAAGGCTAGGTTAGGGTTGATTTGATCCGAAATTTCGGGGGAGGGGGTGTTTAAATAGGTAGAGGGAGCTAGGAGAGTCCAAATGAGGAGTGGTTTTCGCCCACACGATCGTGATCGAATGACCGAGAGCATGGAGGGGGTTTGGATGGGTTTTGGGCTAGTTTGGAAGGGTGTTGGGCTGCAAAGAGAAGGAGGCTTTTGCGCTTACCCGGTTAACCGTTGGAGTATCAAACGACCTCCAAATGGCACGAAACTTGAAAGGCGGTCTACCGGTGCTATACCAAGGCCGCTTGGCAAACCTCGGGCCATTCCGAGAATGTTTAACACCCACACATGAAAAGAGACAAGAAGGGGACGTCGGAGGACATAGGAGTGCCGGATTGCAAAACGGACAACGGGGGAAATGCTCGGATGCATGAGACGAACATGTATGCAAAATGAAATGCACATGATGACATGATAAAATGCAACACGCAAACAAAAGACATGGCAACGACGGCGAATAACTGGCGGACACCTGGTGCATCAAATCCGGGGCGTTACAGCTGCCGACCGCTGCAAGCTTCTTGAAAAGGAAGATCAAGCAGTGCAAGATGACCTGAAGAGGGCCACTACCGAGGCCAAGGATGCTCGCTCTGAGATGAGAGCTATGAAGGAGGAGCTGCGTCAGGCCAGAGATATCGTGGATGGAAAGCCCTTCTTGATGCGGAGGAAGTTCACGGATCCTAAATATGCTCCGTTGGACCGGGTGTGTAGTTCAGAGCATGCTTATCTGGGCTTGGCGGCAAATGTCGTGGACGCGGCCGAACACTTCCGAGATCAAAAGGATCACGAAATGGAAAAGGTTTTTTGGTCGCAGTTCCATAATCTAGAGCGCCCTCTTCCATTTACCGATCTCTTGGCCGAATGGGCGGAGCTGAATAGGTTATCCGGACTTGCGATGAAGGATGTTGTGAGTCTTTTGTGGCCGAAAAGGCCCGAGCCGAAGAGTTATTTTGGCTTAGTGCAGCAGTTCCTTGCTGCGGTGCCGCATACTCAATGCAATGAGGAGGTCGGCATGCATAGAGGGTGCATGGATGGCTCTTGCCCGTGTCAAGACATACTGGGCAGAGATGAAGGCCACCGATGTTGCATCCCCAGATTCGGACGGAAGCCGAGTACCTGTCGAGCAATATTTTCAGGAAGTTCTGCAGGGCGCTCGTTTAATAGAGACGCAGTGCTCGAAGGATATGATGTTCGAATAACATGTATTAATGTGAAACAATGTTCCAATGAAATATAAAAGCTTTTTATACTTGTGCCTTCAAGAATTAAAATACCTCCTGTGTGGCCGTTAATGTATATGTGTATATAACCTGAAAGATGGCAATCTTTGGCTTCATCCCCCACGCATATAATGCGGGGGTGTTTGCAAAAGGCGCATTTTCACACTTGATCCAATGTCTTGGTCCTATAAAGGAGGTGTAGCGTAGCAAACTAGGCACCGGACTATAATGCTTTATCACTTTCACTTAGCCATAGGAGTTTGACAGTGGGGCTACTATATAGCCCCTAGGGGCACCGCGCTCACCCGAATTCGGGGCGCGTATGTGCCTGACCGGGAAACGGCCCTTCGTCAATGCGGAGGAATCCTATAGATTCCGGCGGGTCGTCGAGTGGTTGACCAGTCTCACGCTATATCATGACAGTCAGTTTTTGGCTTTCTCTACTGAGGTACTCGCCTGGACGAACCGGGGCACAATCGCGGTAGTTCTCTTGGTGCCGTGTTAGCCGATAGAGCGGAACGTAAGGCAGCAAAACACAGGAGCCGGGCAAACCCAACATTTGACCAAAGACATGATTCGGAGCTGATGCATATAAGGCCTAACTCGAGACGCCGAACACTCCCTAAGGTATTCGATCTTTATGAAGACGGGCCGAACAACGCCCTTGCTAGAAGCCCCTGGTGTCCAGGTACGCGCAAAATTCTAACGTGGCCCATGCCAAAACGCCAGCCTCCTCCTCCGTTATAGCAAGAAACCGGGGGATGTGTATCAACAAGAGACAGTAAAAAAAAGGTTTACGCAGGGTCTTAATCTGAAAAGAATCCTTGCAACGGGTCCCTCCTGCACGTCTGCGCCTGTATCTCCGTTGTGCCGTATCCTGGACGGGTGTAGCATGGTGTTCATCTGTAAAAGAGAGGAACTTAGTTGAAAAGGATCGTGCGAAAATGTATGTTATACTAAATAAACAAAGTACAATTCAAAAAATGAATAAAATTTGAGCTTTAATGTCTCTTGTTGTACATGCGCGGAGCCCCTAGTGCGGGGGTATGCGGCTAGTAAGCCCTTGTATGTTTACGCCGGACTTGTCTAACCGTGTCCGGGGTCTAAACGACCTGTTTAGCTGCTTGGATGAGTGAAGCCGGTTTAGTGTGTGGCCGTCGAGGCAGTCACACAATCTTCCGCGCTCGAGGAACACTCGATATTTCCCTCTAAGGAGATGATGCCTCGTGGACTGGGCATTTTAAGTGTGAGCGATGCATAATGCGGTATTGCGTTAAAGCGGACGAAGGCTTCGCGCCCCAGTAGTGCTTGATAGCTACTTGTAAATGGGGCGAGGTGGAGGGTTAACTTTTCGCAGCGGAAGTTGTCGGGTGAGCCGAACACAACTTCTAGCAATAGGGAGCCCGTACAATGGGCGTGTCGGCCTGGCATTACCCCTTGAAAGGAAGTGTTTCTATGGCGAATTTTGGTTGGGTCTATCCCCATTTTGCGGATTGTGTCCTGATATAGCAGGTTTAGATCACTGTCGCCGTCCATTAGGACTTGTGTAAATTGGAGTCCGTCGATTATCGGATCTAATATCAAGGCAGTCCATCCTGCATTCCGGATACTTCTAGAGTAATCCTGATGGTCGAAGGTGATTGGTTTTGACAACCAGTGGCGGGACTCCTATGGGATAGGCCGTACGGCGCGTATCTCTATGGGCGCCGTTCTGTTTTTTCCTTTTGTCACGTAAAGTGAGTTTACTGTTTTGACTTCTTGTGGGAAATTCTTTTGTTTTCCGGTGCGCTGCTTGTGGGGTTCGTCATCGTCATCGCTTGGTGTGTCGAGCCCCTTGTGTTCGGCGTTGAGTTTGCCGGACTGCTTGAAGACCCAACAATCTCTGTGGGTATGGTTTGCAGGCTTCCCGGGAGTACTGTGGATCTGGCATATCTTGTCCAATATTTTGTTTAAGTTAGATAGATCGTCCCTATTATCCTTAGGGGGCAGCTTTTTATGATCCTGCCGTGAGCTTTTGAATCCGGCGTTGACTGTCGTGCTCTTCGGGCTGTTTCCCTTAGTCTGGCGCTGGTCCTTGCTTCGTCGCGGTTTCCCGTTTCCATCCCTGACTTCGGATGTACTTGGGTCACTGGTACTGCATCTTGCCAGCCAGCTATCCTCTCCCGCGCAAAAGCGGGTCATGAGGCTTGTTAATGCGGCCATTGTTCTTGGCTTTTCTTGGCCGAGGTGCCTGGCGAGCCATTCGTCTCGGACATTGTGTTTGAAAGCTGCTAAGGCTTCGGCGTCCGGACAGTCGACTATTTGGTTCTTTTTAGTAAGGAATCTGTTCCAGAATTTTTGGGCTGACTCTCCGGGTTGTTGGGTTATGTGACTTAAATCGTCTGCATCCGGAGGTCGGACATAGGTCCCTTGAAAATTTGCTCGAAAAGCATCCTCGAGCTCTTCCCAACTTCCAATGGTGTTTTCGGGGAGGCTTTTGAGCCAATGGCGGGCTGGCCCTTTGAGCTTGAGGGGTAAGTATTTAATGGCATGGAGGTCATCGCCTCTAGCCATGTGTATGTGGAGGATGTAATCCTCGATCCAGACACCAGGGTCTGTTTTTCCGTCGTATGCCTCTATGTTTATGGGCTTGAATCCCGCTGGAAATTCATAATCCAGAACCTCATCGGTGAAACATAGGGGGTGAGCGGCACCCCTGTATTTAGGTGTACCGTAGTATTCGGATACTTGATGTGTTGCATTGCTTACTAGAGCTTTCTTTCTTGGCCCGTAGATAGATCTAACTAGGCCATCTTTTTTATGCGAATCCGTCTGCGGATCGTGGGCCGGTGATAGAGGCGGGGGTGTCCCGATCTTTCGTTGAGATGATAACTATCGATTTGGTGAAGATGACTTTGACGATCCGACTACAAACGTGCACGACGTTGCGCCTTAGCAATCGCTAAACCAACTCTGAGAGGTTATTGACCACGCCGGAGCACAATCAACCTGACCACGAAGGTCTATTCCTGCAAGCAATCGAAGAACAAGCAAGAATATGATAAAAGCAATCTGAATATTGCGAGTATATATGAAGTATTGATAAAGGTCGGGATCCGTAAGCGGTCTTGGTCTGGTCGTTGGACACAAACGAAGTACACGAAGTTGCAATGGCTAACTTTTAACTAAACAAATCCCAAGGAAAAGCTACTAGATGGATCTACTTATATAGGAGCAAGGGGTGGTGGCCAAGGAGGTGGGAGGACGTCCCAAGGCAGCCTAAAACTAAATCTAGGTCGTACAAGGCCAATGGGCCCAAGTGGAGGTGATGTAACACCTTTGGACTTGTAGTTTGACTCGGATTCTGCTGCAGCATCAGATTGTTTCGTCCACAACTCAACGCTCTGGACGAATTTGAAGGTGATTCCAATTGGGTTGGAAAGTGCACGAAATCTAGTTTCCAACAAAAAAAGAATCACCCAATTCGGAGTCCGTATGAAAAACTTGTGTGCGTTTTGAGTCAGGTACGTCTGTGCAGTCCGAATCTGAATCCAGAACGTGAGAGACTTGGACTCTATCTTCTCTTGGGCCAAAAGTGACGTGAGAGAACTTTTTGGACAGCAAATAAACATATCTTTCTTCCTTATCTTCATATGTGGATTGTACAAATGTCCCATACACCTGCAATTAGACAAAACACAAAAGTGTGTGAAGTATTTTTGTTCTGGATAACATAAATAGATTATTGAATAGTTTGCACTAGAAATCACCTGACAAATATGCATATATGCAATATTTTTGGTCATATCCAAGGTAGTCATGTCCTCATCATCCTCCCCTTCTTGAAAATAAAGCCGTCCTCGGCGTTGCTTAATCTGAAATGTGGCTAATAAAAGAGACAAGGTGTACATGTTGTATATGTATATGTCATCCATTTTTACTTCCCTTGATTTTTGCATATATGACACATGAATAGATGAGTAACTTGAATAGTTCATAAAATCTAAAGCCAAAAAATTAGCACAAGAAGTAGAAGGCATGAAAATATTGCAACTCAGGTTGCACATATAAGTGAAGCTCTTATTCATTTCAAAAGATTGACAATGTTCATCATTAAACCATCCCATAATTGGTGAATAAACCTTACTTGCATCAAATTTACATGCTACAACATGCTTAAATAAGCAAACATGCAATAAGTCATTCAACACAGAATCATCACCAAGATTAGTGGTCATATCAAAATGATTAAACATTGGTTCTTTTGCATCAATAGTTAATTCAATGGGTGCACTCAAAATTGTTGGTATTTCAGTTGTTTGATCACATGGCAAAGTCAAATTATCAACGTAGTCCTCTAAAATAGGTGGTGTGATCAAAGTAGTGGGTAGCTCATCAGATGGTGCATTCAAATTGACAAGGCATTCATCATTCTCATGTAGAGATGGAAGATCAGTACCTTTGTCATTACCTCTTATGATCAACTCAGATGATGTAGCCACTCTCGGGGGCGATGTGTCACATGGTGGAGGTGATGTAGTCCTGACAACAACGGATGTGGTTGTCATAGTATGCCTAGTAGTTGAAGGAACAATCATATCAACTCTTGGAATGTGCACCGTGCGCTTGTTCTCCTCGTGGCCAACACGTTGTTTTATTTCCTGTTCAGCTTTGCAAGCAAGATGAAACAAATGGTCCATAGTATAACACTCTTCATGAATTAGTATCTCTTGAATATCACGGTTTAATCCTCCCCAAAATCTATCCATAAAATCATCTTCACTTTCTTCTAAAGAGGAATGCAACAAGGTAGTTTGTAAATCATCATAATATTTTGTTACAGTTTCACTACCTTGTTTTAAGTGTTGCAACTTCTTAATCATGTCACGATTATAATAAGTAGGGACGAAAGTATGTCGCATGGCAAGTTTCAAATCATCCCAAGTAGTAGGTATATAATCAGGGTGTAACCGACAATATTCACTCCACCAAACCAAAGCATAACTAGTGAAAGAACCAACCGCAACCTTAACCTTTTTATGTTCATCGAAATTATGGGAAGCAAATATATTTTTTATGTCGAACTCCCATTCAATATATAAAGCAGGTTTAAAACGGCCATTAAATGGTGGTATAGATACATTAACCTGATCATGTGCATTTGGATGTTTGTGCACCTCTCGTGACGGTTGTGGTATTTGCAAAGGTGGTGGCACGTCTCCCGCGATCGACAAAGCCCATGAATTGACTCTGGATCCTATCATGATTAGTAGAATAAGAAACAAAACCAAAAAATAATGTTCCTATAACTACTAGGATGTGGTGGTAAAACGCTCACAGTAAAGCAAATATCAATGTCTTACAAGTTCTTACCATGCAGCAGGCGGTGATCGGCAACCAGCGGTGTCAAGTAACTCCGAATATTGAGTAAAGCGATTGCCAGGGGAGCGTACGTATACACGGTGTAGAAATATGTGGAGCTGGGTTGGCTATATATGGTAGCAAAAGATTAGCAATAATCAATTCAAAGATGCAATGTTGAATAAACGCTCAACGACGGTACTGTGCTGGTCCTAGGCTAGACCGGACTAGAGACGCGAGCCTAGAACACTAATGAGGTCACGGCGTAGCACAACTAGCATCAATGAAGGATACTAAGTAGCTCTTGACAGCAAGATATAAGTGAAGATCACAACGGCAGTGAAGATAATGATGAAAAACAACTGCCAAGCAGGATATACAACAACTTTGTCTCCAACTTTCCTCTGAAAAAGTTTGTGCCGATTTTTTTGATTTTTTTTTCTGCTTTTTTTTCTCTGACTTTTTTTTCTCTTTTTTTTTCTCTCGTTTTTTTTCTCTCTTTTTTTTCTCCCTCTTTCCAAAACAAACTAGATAAGATGCAGATTGGATCAAGTGAAGATGTGAACGATCTCAACTATTATTATGACAATGAATGGTGGGTAGCACGTGGTGGAAACTGATGGATGGGTGGTGGACAGCGGAAGAGATAATGATGCAGCGGTGGCGTGACTAATGTGAACAAAACTCGAAACTCTAAACGAACTAGACACTAAGACCAGCAATTCGACACGACGATGCAACCGATAATTCAACTATGCAAGCAATGAAAAGAAAATTGCAAAGGCTCAGACTGGCTTGGACCAAGGATGAATAGATCTAACTCTTTTTTGTGGCTTTTTCTTGGACAATAGGTAAGAAAATAAATCTAATCTAGGAAAACTGGAAATTCTCACCGAGCAACCTGAAAACTGATACCACTTGATAGAGGCGGGGGTGTCCCGATCTTTCGATGAGATGATAACTATCGATTTGGTGAAGATGACTTTGACGATCCGACTACAAACGTGCACGACGTTGCGCCTTAGCAATCGCTAAACCAACTCTGAGAGGTTATTGACCACGCCGGAGCACAATCAACCTGACCACGAAGGTCTATTCCTGCAAGCAATCGAAGAACAAGCAAGAATATGATAAAAGCAATCTGAATATTGCGAGTATATATGAAGTATTGATAAAGGTGGGGATCCGTAAGCGGTCTTGGTCTGGTCGTTGGACACAAACGAAGTACACGAAGTTGCAATGGCTAACTTTTAACTAAACAAATCCCAAGGAAAAGCTACTAGATGGATCTACTTATATAGGAGCAAGGGGTGGCGGCCAAGGAGGTGGGAGGACGTCCCAAGGCAGCCTAAAACTAAATCTAGGTCGTACAAGGCCAATGGGCCCAAGTGGAGGTGATGTAACACCTTTGGACTTGTAGTTTGACTCGGATTCTGCTGCAGCATCAGATTGTTTCGTCCACAACTCAACGCTCCGGACGAATTTGAAGGTGATTCCAATTGGGTTGGAAAGTGCACGAAATCTAGTTTCCAACAAAAAAAGAATCACCCAATTCGGAGTCCGTATGAAAAACTTGTGTGCGTTTTGAGTCAGGTACGTCTGTGCAGTCCGAATCTGAATCCAGAACATGAGAGACTTGGACTCTATCTTTTCTTGGGCCAAAAGTGACGTGAGAGAACTTTTTGGACAGCAAATAAACATATCTTTCTTCCTTATCTTCATATGTGGATTGTACAAATGTCCCATACACCTGCAATTAGACAAAACACAAAAGTGTGTGAAGTATTTTTGTTCTGGATAACATAAATAGATTATTGAATAGTTTGCACTAGAAATCACCTGACAAATATGCATATATGCAATATTTTTGGTCATATCCAAGGTAGTCATGTCCTCATCAGCCGGCTTGTGTGCGGCGCCGTTTGCCGCTTTATGTTTGCCATGGGGTCGTCTATCCGACCGAGTGGTCTCCTTGTTTTTTGATTGCGGGGGCTCTACGGCCTCCTCATCGAATTCGGGCAGTAGTTTTCGCTTCGGGTAGCTCTTTGTTCGGCGACTATCGCCGTATTTGTCTGCGGTGTTGAGTACTTTGCTCCATCTGATTCTGAGCGCATCCTCCGCTGTTTTGAGCTTCTGCTTCTGCTTTTTCAGGCTACGCGCAGTGGCGACGAGCCTTTTGTGGAGGTTCTTCTGCTCCAGTAATTTGTCCGGCGTGAGATCGTCCGGACTGTTATCTTCGCCGGGGACGGGTTGTTTATCCAGATTGTCCTGTTCGGACGGTTGCTCGATAGCATGTTCGTCATCCACTGGTTTGCCCTGCTCTATGGTTGGGTCTGTATGGCTGCTGTCTTTGTCGAGGCGGGACTTTGAGCGGCGCTTACGTCACCGTTTTGACTGCTTTTTGAGGGAATGATCCCTCGTGACGTCCCGTTGTTCCTCGTCGTCGCTTCCTTTAGGTGTGTCCACCATGTATATATCGTGAGATGAGGTGTCTGTCCAGCGCCCTATAGGTGCTGGTTCATGTTTGTCTTCTACATCGTCGTCCATACCGTCGATGTCTTCGGAGTCGAAGTCGAGCACGTCGTTTAAACTTTCAACAGTGGCTACGAAGTGGGTGGTGGGTGGGTTTCGAATTTCTTCGTCGTCCACATCCCAACCTTGCTGACCATAATCCGGCCAGGGCTCTCCTGATAAAGAGAGAGACTTTAGTAAATTCAGGACGTCGCCAAAGGGCGGGTGCTAAAAGATGTCCGCGGCGGTGAACTCCATGATCGGCGCCCAGTTGGATTCGATTGGCAGGAGCGCGGAAGGTTCGGAGTCCGGAGAGGAGTCCGGCACCTTAGAGTCACAAGCTTCACAAAGGACGGGGTTAGTGTTCGGCTCAATCTCCGTAGAGATCGCGGCCCCCGAGGTGGTGTCCAGCCACCCGTCCTCGATCGGCACAGTCGGCTCTGAGCTAAGGGTCGGAGTGGACACTGGTGCGGCCTCCAGGGCACTGTTCGGCGGCAGAGCTAGATCATGCCCATCGTGACAGTGCAACGTGCTTGGCTGTGGCCCGAACCCGTCGAAGATCAAGTCTCCGCGGGCGTCAGCCGTGTAGTTCAAACTTCCAAATCTAACCTGATGGCCAGGGGCGTAGCTTTCAATCTGCTCCAGATGGCCAAGCGAATTGGCCCGCAGTGCAAAGCCGCCGAATACGAAGATCTGTCCGGGGAGAAAAGTCTCACCCTGGACCGCATCGTTGTTGATGATCGGAGGAGCCATCGGGCCTAAAGATGACGACACAGAGGAACTCTTAATGAAAGCACCAATGTCGGTGTCAAAACCGGCGGATCTCGGGCAGGGGGTCCCGAACTGTGCGTCTAGGCGGATGGTAACAGGAGACAAGGGACGCGATGTTTTTACCCAGGTTCGGGCCCTCTCAATGGAGGTAAAACCCTAATCCTGCTTGATTGATGTTGATGATATGGGTAGTACAAGAGTAGATCTACCACGAGAACAGAGAGGCTAAACCCTAGAAGCTAGCCTATGGTATGATTGTTGTTCCTCCTACAGACTAAAACCCTCCGGTTTATATAGGCACCGAAGAGGGTTAGGGTTACACAGAGTCGGTTACAATAGTAGGAGATCTACATATCCGTATCGCCAAGCTTGCCTTCCACGCCAAGGAAAGTCCCATCCGGACACGGGACGAAGTCTTCAATCTTGTATCTTCATAGTCCAGGAGTCCGGCCGAAGATGATAGTTCGGCTATCCGGACACCCCCTAGTCCGGGACTCCCTCACATGGCATGGTGCACAATCAAGTATGATGCATGTCCGGTTTAATGAGGCATGACATGGCAAAGTGCACAAACAATACTACAAATTAAGTGGAGCTCAATATGCAACGAGTTGCATATTGACGAAACACCACATCAATTATTTAGTTCTCTCGCGTTTATGTACCCAACAATATTAAATGTTATTAAACATGGCAAGAGGTGAAACATAAGTAAACTAACTATTTAGGCAAGTTTAAATGAGGCCGGAAACAACAAACAACAATTCCGGAAAATCCTCATGTCCATATTTTGAATTAGCTAATGTTTTGCCCTAAACCATATTTTAGAGTTGTTAAACAGAAAAACAAAGTGCACCAAGTTTATCTATGCATTTTTCTAAACAATTTACATATATAGTTTATTTACTTCGGAGCTACGATTATTTAGTTATGAAATAAAGCATTTTAGCATGTCATTTATGCAAAATTAAACAAACATCAAGTTTAAACATTCTAAACATGGATGAGAGATGAAACTAGATGAAAAACTAAGCATTTTTCATATATAAATTATTTACATATGATGCATGATTAATTAGTTATTATATGCATGAACACTAGGTTTTTTTTGTAAAACTGCACTCTCTGGATAAATAGCTAAAATCGTTCCGCGGAAAAAAACATGAATCGGGCCGAATCTGACTGGCCCGATAGCAGCCTGGGCGCTGGAGGCTCACCATGGGCCATGGCCTAGTCGGTGAAGCAGCAGGCCGTAGCAAGGGAGCTGGGCCGGCTTGAGGCAGAGGAGTGGTCAACGCGCGGCAGCGCGTTTCCTCGTTCGATGCAGGGGAAGCAGGGCAATGGCGCTGCTGGTCTCCGATGGCGCTGGGACGCCGGGCCTCACCGGATATGACGGAGACAGCAACGAACGAAGTAGGGCGGCGGCAGGAGCTGCAAGGGCATGGCGGAGCTCCTGCACAGTGCAGCGACACGCGGGGTTAGAGATGAGTGAGACCTCAGGGAGGAAAAGAGAGAGGAGGAAGAGGAGGCGACGGGACCTAGGGCTTTGGCTATAGACTGTGGCAAGGCTCGCTGGCGACGAGGCGAGGAAGAGGAGGTCTGGTCAGCGCGAGGACGCCCCGGATCGAGCAGGAGGAGCTGGGGTGTGGGCACGCGAACGGGCTCAGCGGCGCGGGGTTGAGCGCTCGGTCCCTCGACGAGGCAGGGGCTGGCCGAAGCGGCTCGGCGAAGAAAGGCCTGGCTTGCTCTGGTGCTTGCTCCGGCGAGATAAGGGAGAGGTTGGAGGAGACCGGGACGAGCGGAATGACGTCGGAGGCGGAGCAGCTTGGGGGTGGTGCAGAGCTTCTGCTGGTGGCGCTGGATGGTGGAGCTGGATGGTGGAGATGGATCTCAGTGGGGATTGGCCGGCTGGGGTAAACGAGGAAGGAGGGAGACGCAGGCTGGTGGATTGGCTGCAGGATCGGGAGGGGAGATCCCGGGAGGACTCGGTGGAGTGGCGGCGCAGAATAGGAAGGATGGGGGACAGCTCCCTAGGATCTAGGGTTGGACGAGATATATACATCAGGTGGATTAGGTTAGGGCTACCTCGTCCCTCCGATCGCAATCGGACGGTCGAGAAATAAATAGGTAGGGAGTCCAAATAAGAAAATGGAGATGTCTTAGAGATGTTTGGGGATGATCCGAATCCAACGGTGATGACTGAGCAGGTCGGGTTCGGGGCAGTTTCAGACGCGTGCGAGAGGGGAATTTGTGCACTGTGCGGTGAGGCTAGGCGGTCTGACAAGAGGGAATCGAAAACCCGGTTGGTCTGAGAAAGGTCAACGGAGAAAAACGGTCTGAAAACATGCCACGAAGCCTAGGAGAGAAGCGGCAACTACTAACGGCTACGAGTTTTAAGAAAGCATGCGGATGCAATGCGAATGATGCATGAGATGAGATGCATGACATGAACAAAATGCAAAACAATAGACAAAAACCCAACCACGAAGGAAATATCATATCTCATAGCCGGAAATGGCAAGAGTTGGAGTTACAATTATGGAAAGTTACATCCGGGGTGTTACATAAAGGTGAATCATCTCCTACACGTGTTTTTCTAGTTAAAACGAGACTTTATTCATTAGAAATAATCTATACATCGTTTGTGAGGATCGTTACAATTTCATTGATAGGCTCCTCAAACTAGTCCGAAGTCACAGAAAATCTAGCTAATCTAGCGAGTTCATGAGCTACTTTGTTTGCCTCTCTGTTATAATGCTCAAATCTAGTTACGATAAAATCACATGCATAGTGAAAGCAGTCGTCAAATATTGCCGCCGCCGCTCCCGCTGATTGTCCTCCGTCATGCATGGTCTCAATGACCTCCATATTGTCGGAGTTGATAATTAGGCGGTTACATCCCGCCCTTTGTGCCAAAGTTAAGCCAAATTTCAGGGCTGAAGCTTCTGCCATCAGAACATCCGTACAATATTCGATCTTTCCATTTCCTCCTGCAATAAACCTACCTTTGTCGTCTCTCAATACTTCACCCATCGTCCCCGTTAGCATGTCATGATCAAAAGATGCGTCAACATTTAGTTTTATGAAGCCCCTAGGAGGGCAGTACCAACCCCCCTCTCTTATGGACGCTCTTGGACATGAAGCTTTCAAAAAATTTGCTGCAAGGGCCATGATCCCCATTGATATCTGAGTTGCATTATGAGTTGCTTCCTTATGCACCAATTTCCGTCTTTCCCACCATAGATACCAAGTTGATATAGCTATCATTTCTCGTACATTTTGGAAACCCATGATTCTCAAGTCATGATCTGGGAGAAGTAAAAGATATTCCAAAATCGCCTCTCCAGCACGATCAACCTCGCAGGCTTTGTTAATAATCTCATCCATCCCAAGTTTCTTCCAAAACCTCCCTTGCTTTACTACATCGAAACAACATATGTTTCGTGTCTTCTAGACCGTGAGAGCAGGTAGGGCATATGAGCGAGACCTTCATGTGTCTATTAGCAAGAATTACTCGACATGGGAGAGTGCCATGTAAAGTACGCCATATAAAAAATTTTACTTTTGTCGGGCAAGCTAACTTCCATATCTGACACCATATAGGGTTAGGTGTAGTTCGTCCCATCCCGATAGAATATTTTAGTTTACTTCCATAATGATGATTCTACTCCACATAGTAAGCAGATCTTATCGAAAATAACCCGTTCTTTGTATTACTCTAGGTAATGAAATCTTCCATAACATGTTGTGGTAGTGGGATTGAAAGAATACAATGTGCATCAATGGGCCACATAGTTTGTCTAATCAGGTCCTCATCCCAATTACTGGAGACAGGGTCAATCAAGTCAACCACTTTTGATAACAATTGTCCCCCCTTAGGGGTCACAACTTTCCTGGTGGCACATTTGGGATCCATGCATCTTCCCAGATATTGATATTTTGTCCATTTCCCACTCGCCAAATATAGCCACGTTTCAGAGTGCTTATGCCCTCCCTAATCCTTTGTCAGGTGAAAGACGCTCCATGCTTTGGCCTGGAGTTCAGCAAATTGCCATCAGGGTAGTACTTTGCTCTTAGAATAGTGTCACACAAGGAATCAGGGTTATCAAGTAGACGCCAAGCCTGCTTAGCGAGTAAAGCCAGATTGAAACAGTGGATATCACGGAATCCCATTCCTCCATGGTTCTTTGGGACACACATTTTCCACCAGGCCATCCAGTGCATCCTCCTCTGGTTCTCCTCATCACCCCACCAGAAATGCGCTATCGCGTCCATGATGCCTTTACAATTTTTTTAGGAATTTTAAAGACTGACATTGCATAGGTGGATATGGCTTGGATCACAGCCTTGAGCAGGATCTCCTTCCCCCGGACAGATAGAAGTTTTTCCTTCCAACCACTGATCTTACAAACGATACGTTCGATAAGGAACATAAAACAGTCTGTTTTATCAACCCCCACACTTGCTGGCAGACCCAAATATTTATCATTCAAAGCCTCTGTCATTATATTCAAAGTTGTACACAGTTGTTCTTTGATCTCAACTCCTTTATTAGGGCTAAAGAAAATACTGGATTTTTCCATGCTAACCAGCTGTCCCGACGCCGCACAATATAAATCAAGTCCTGATTTTAGGGCTGCCGCATTATCTTGGTTGGCTTTCATCAAGATGAGTGAATCATCCGCAAAGAGAAGATTTGTGGCAGGTGGGGCGTCTCTACAAACCTTAACTCCTGATATGTTTCTGTTCTCCTCTGCATGCATAAGCAAGGCAGTCAGCCCCTCTGTGCACAGCAGGAATAGATATGGTGACAGTGGGTCACCCTGTCTCAAACCTCTTGTCGACTTGAAGCTCTCGCTTTCCTTTGTATTTATCCTTACTCTATATTCGATAGTTGATACGCGTTGCATAATTAATTTAACCCTCTCTTGGTGGAAGCCCAATTTCAACATGATCTCCTTCAAGAAAGGCCATTCTACTCTATCATATGCTTCGTGCATGTCAAGTTTAATAGCACACAAGCCCTCTCTACCCACTTTTTTGTTTTTGATTGTGTGAAAACATTTGTAGGCCACTAAAATATTATCTGTTATCATTCTTCCCGGTACAAATGCACTCTGTGTTGGACTAATTATTTCCGGTAGGAGAACCTTCAAACGGGAGGCCATCATTTTTGCAATTATCTTATAGACCACATTACATAAGCTTATCGGTCTAAACTGATTTACATTTTTTGGAGTATTTATTTTCGGAATCATCGCGATCGCCGTCTCATTCCAGCCATTCGGTATAGTACAAGTGTTGATTGCTTTCAGGACCTCCTCAATTAGGTCTTCCCCCAGCATAGGCCAAAACCTTTTATAGAAAATGGCATGGAGTCCGTCTGGCCCTGGAGCTTTCAAGTCCCCAATATCAAATAAAGCCTTACGAACATCTTCCGCGGTATAAGGGGCGAGCAGAGCCTTGTTCATCTCATTTGACACTTTCCTAGGGACATGTGATAACACTTCCTGATTCGGATGCTGAATTTCCAACGTGAAAAGCTTTGAGAAATATTTAGTAATATGATCTTTCAAATCTTCTTCTCTTATCCAATTGCCAGACTCGTCCAAGAGTTTCTTTATGTTATTTCTTTTTTTCTGGCTGTGGCAGCGTTATGGAAGAAAGATGTATTCCGATCCCCGTGCATCAACCGGTTTGCACGTCCTCTTTGTAGCCAGAAAATTTCCTCTTGATCCAAGATATTTTCAATTAACACAATAATTTCCTTCTGACGACATTGAGATTCCGTATTCAAAGGGCCCCGCTTGAGTCTCTCCAGTTCTTTTTTTAGTTTTCTAATTCTCACCTTTGGTCCCTTTGGAGTTTCCCGATCCTGAGTATGTAGATCACTATGCATTGCTCTCGTACGGTCCGTAATTGAAGGTCCAATCCCCACAAGCTTTGCTTTCTCCCATGATGCCTTAACAATTTCAGTCACCATCTCTTCCTTCAACCACCGCGCCTCAAATTGTTTAACGCGCCCTTTCGGACGTTTAAAGATTTTTCCGTCCACAAATTCCGTGTCCAGAATGATTGGGAGGTGGTCAGAGTGGACATGTTCTTCATTGATCACCGCCGTTCTAGGGAATTTATTTGCCCACGCAATATTGCAGACTGCCCGGTCAAGACGTTCACGTAAGTCTCCTCTCCTCCAAGTGAATATGTCACCGGTATAGCCCATGTCATCGAGCCCGCAGTCCATTAGGCATTCACGGAACTCTCTCATCATACCAGTAGGTCTTGCCATGCCACCCTCCTTCTCCGAAGGGTAAAGAATTTCATTAAACCCACGGATGGTTACCTTTACTATGGAGATTGCGAATATCCTCCCAAGATAGATGGCATTCATTCCATTTCGGGTGACCATAAAAACCAGTGAAACCCCACTGAACCATATCCTCATGCATGAAAACAATATCAATAAAATGGGGCGAGACATAGTTCAACTCGACTTTATTTGACTTGTGAAAAAATAAAACAAGGCCACCGGCCTTACCATCACTTTCCACTACAAATATTGAATCAAAACCTAGGACACAACGAAGCTCATCGGCCTTACACTTATTCAAATGAGATTCAGAACGGAAAATTAACTCATCCCTTGTACGCTCCTGTAGATCCAGAAGCTCACGAACTGCCGTGTTTGAGAGCATACCATGGCAGTTCCATCCTAGGATTTTCATTTGGCCCGGCGGTCCTCCTCCTCGGGGGCCGGTAATGTGCCGATCTCATTTTTCTCTTCGCCACCGACACCACACCTTGCGGAGTATATTCTTCCTCCTTTTCGTCTATCTCCTTTGCTAGGTGCGTAACACCCCCCCTCCTTGTCCTGGACTACCTCAACTCTACCAGTACACACTCGTTTGGATGAGGCGGTTACATTGCCATATAACATATGCTCATAGTTGTCCATCTCGTTCTCAAAAGAGAACTCTAAATCACTACCCGTCGGATGAATCCCAAAAGAATGTCCCCCTTTTTTCCCTAATACTTTCTTGCGAGCATCCTCCGCTCTGCTTGCTCCCCCTTTCTTTTTATCTCTCTTTTTTGAGCTGCCCTTCGTATGATTTTTTTCCCTACACTGAATTTAAACCGCATGACATTATTTTCTGGCTCGCTACTAGCCGTACCCATTCTTGCAGCAACAACTTTTGTTAAAGCCTTTAACACACCCATCTGGAAGAGTAAACCATCAGCCACAGCCCCATGATTCGGGACTAGGATGGAAATTCCCAGCGCCTGAGAGCACTTGGGCATTGGGTCCTCTAGGAAGGACTGACCCAAGCCAAAAGTATGGCGCACCTGACCCACCTGGTCAAGCGACCCTCCATGGTGCAGGTTCTCCAAAGGATTTTTGCCCTGCCCATCCCGCTCGCCAGAAGCAACCCGCGCACCTGCCTGGTCCTCCTGACCAAGTGATGCGCCAGCCGGATCCGACACCATGAGCCCCCGATCCCGGCCCTCCTGGCTGAGTGTCAACTTGACGGATGAGGCGATCCCTTTGTCCGAGACCGTGAGGCCTTTCACGGTAGTGGCCACCTTGACGACGTCCATTGTCTTGGCGGTGTTGATGTTGATGGTGCCTGATGAAGAGTTCTTGCCATCGCGAGGGAAGTTTCCGAAGAGTAGACCCCTCTTACTAACGCCTTGGCTCTTCCAATATCATTCTACACTTAGATTTCTAGGATAACTAACTACCCTCTTATCACGAGGGATTTTACGAAACCTCTCTAAAGTGTGGCCAACAATGCCATAGCACTCACAGTACAGGGGAAGCTTTTCGTACTTTACATCATACTTGAACACCTTAGAACTACCTAGAGGTGTAAACTCTATAGGACTCTTTAGAGGTTCATGCAGTAAAATCTTGACACGCACCCGCAAGTATTTTTCAACAATTACATGGTTTTGGTGAGACACCTCCAACACCTCTCCAAGTTGATCTTCGAGAGACCATCCTATGTTCTCAGTCTTAAGCTCGAACGGAAGATCACGTACCTGGACCCATATGGCCATGACACCAAGGTCGACCTCCGCCGGATCACCCTTGCCGTCGAACTCGGCGAAGATGAGACCGTCACGCTTGAAGTGCCAAGGTTGTGCCTTTAGCACAAAGCGACGATCACTGTCAGCTGCAAGATTAAGGATAAACCTCCCATCCGCGTTGTCCACCTCTTGGATGGTGACCGCCCATTGGTTCTTCCAGGCCGTGTTCCGGTGGTCGTCGACAATCACCCTCGGGTTGACCTGGAAAGGGGAGAGAAGGCGCCCCACCACAAGGAATCCGCTGACGGCCTTTGCAGGCGGCCTCCATGTCGATGACGAGAGGACGACCCTCACCCCGGCCGTGCTCCAGGCTCATCTTGCCCGGCAGGTCCTGCGACCCAAGGTGGGAGGAGGAGCCGGCTTGGCCGATCATCAGCGGGGAGCAAGAACCCCCCCCCCCCCCACCCACCCACCCACCCAATGCATCCGCCCCCCCCCCCCCCCCCCCCAACAACACCCACCACAGTCCCATGAATCTTCCCCACATCACTACTCACAAGCTTACCCTGTCCCGCCATGGTACAGCCACGGCCACAGCAAGGGTTGGATTGGACAGTGGATAGAGGTGGAGCTGGCTCAGGAGAAGATGGAGGACAGCCTCTCCCGAGTCCCCAGATATAGCAAGCAGCAAAAACTTTCCAAACAACCTCATAAACGAAATTGATGCAATTAAATGTGAATAAAAAGTCATGAAAGAGTAGTTTCCTAATCTCTGTTCCAAGAAATCATCCCTTTCCCTCAAATGACTCCCCAACGGCAAGAAACAAAATCGAAGCAAACTTCAATCCCCATAGCAAACTGATTCTACAATCCTGAGAAATTAAAAAAACTAGCCTTATCTACTGAACCTATCTCTGAACTACCGGCCGAAACAGCGCCCCTCCCCTGCGAGATGCATCCATCTGATCCCGCGGGACACGCGGTCAATCCACTCCTTATCTCCTTCCCAGGCCTCGATGGAATATCACCTGCCAGCAAGGCCGCCGTCTCCTTCGCTCTTCTTCTCGACCGGATCAAAGTCTGATGCCGATCCGTCGCTCCCCGAAGGATCCGCCTCGATCTCTCCCTTATTTGCTCCCACTCCCTTCCGCTGAAGAGACCCAGCTCGTGGCCCCCTCCAGGATTCGAGTTCCTCTGCCCTGACGGATTTGCCAGCGTCGACGCCGCCGTCTCACCCGCCATTGCCGCCAAGATCGCCTTGCGATCGTGGGAGCCCCAGAGGTTTTTTTTGTAAAGTGGCTTGGCTACTGTGTTGTAGTTATCTCCTTTACACGTGTTCACTTAACCCCTTCGAGGATAGTATACTACTTGACACTCCACTCGTGTGCATGCATAGGTATTGTCGGAATGCTACAGACGACGACGAGGAGTGCGAGTGCAAGTGTACAACTATACCATCTGCGAGGGAAGCGTGAAAGCTAAGACGAAAGAAGACGGAACTGTGGAGTCTACATTGGCCGGACATCCGACACTCTACAGCGCTCGGACGACCGACGACCTCCGGACGTCCGACGCCTGGAGACTTCACCATCCAAAAGAGCTGCAGCTGACACGTGCTTCAGCGGCCGGACGATCGACGCCCACCGGACGCCTGACGCCACCTGTCCAGAGCCAAAACATCGGAAGTCCGACGCCCTTCGGACGTCCGGACCCCCGCGAGCCTCCGGACGACTGACGTCCATCGGACGTCCGACGCCTGCCAGTGCGTAGCCGAGCCTTTAGCCTTGTATCCCTTCCCACTTACCCCTTCGTGGCTTAGACTATAAATAGACCCTCCCCTCCTCCTTTCTAGGGTTAGCAAAGGATAGCTCATTTGAGAGATAGAGCTTTGCTCACCCACTTGGTTACTTCTCCATTGGTGATGAGGACATGAATACCTTGGATATGACCAAAAATATTGCATATATGCATATTTGTCAGGTAATTTCTAGTGCAAACTATTCAATAATCTATTTATGTTATCCAGAACAAAAATACTTCACACACTTTTGTGTTCTGTCTAATTGCAGGTGTATGGGACATTTGTACAATCCACATATGAAGATAAGGAAGAAAGATATGTTTATTTGCTGTCCAAAAAGTTCTCTCACGTCACTTTTGGCCCAAGAGAAGATAGAGTCCAAGTCTCTCACGTTCTGGATTCAGATTCGGACTGCACAGACATACCTGACTCAAAACGCACACAAGTTTTTCATATGGACTCCGAATTGGGTGATTATTTTTTTGTTGGAAACTAGATTTCGTGCACTTTCCAACCCAATTGGAATCACCTTCAAATTCGTCCAGAGCGTTGAGTTGTGGACGAAACAATCTGATGCTGCAGCAGAATCCGAGTCAAACTACAAGTCCAAAGGTGTTACATCACCTCCACTTGGGCCCATTGGCCTTGTACGACCTAGATTTAGTTTTAGGCTGCCTTGGGACGTCCTCCCACCTCCTTGGCCGCCACCCCTTGCTCCTATATAAGTAGATCCATCTAGTAGCTTTTCCTTGGGATTTGTTTAGTTAAAAGTTAGCCATTGCAACTTCGTGTACTTTGTTTGTGTCCAACGACCAGACCAAGACCGCTTACGGATCCCCACCTTTATCAATACTTCATATATACTCGCAATATTCAGATTGCTTTTATCATATTCTTGCTTGTTCTTCGATTGCTTGCAGGAATAGACCTTCGTGGTCAGGTTGATTGTGCTCCGGCGTGGTCAATAACCTCTCAGAGTTGGTTTAGCGATTGCTAAGGCGCAACGTCGTGCACGTTTGTAGTCGGATCGTCAAAGTCATCTTCACCAAATCGATAGTTATCATCTCATCGAAAGATCGGGACACCCCCGCCTCTATCAAGTGGTATCAGTTTTCAGGTTGCTCGGTGAGAATTTCCAGTTTTCCTAGATTAGATTTATTTTCTTACCTATTGTCCAAGAAAAAGCCACAAAAAAGAGTTAGATCTATTCATCCTTGGTCCAAGCCAGTCTGAGCCTTTGCAATTTTCTTTTCATTGCTTGCATAGTTGAATTATCGGTTGCATCATCGTGTCGAGTTGCTGGTCTTAGTGTCTAGTTCGTTTAGAGTTTCGAGTTCTGTTCACATTAGTCACGCCACCGCTGCATCATTATCTCTTCCGCTGTCCACCACCCATCCATCAATTTCCACCACGTGCTACCCACCATTCATTGTCATAATAATAGTTGAGATCGTTCACATCTTCGCTTGATCCAATCTGCGTCTTATCTAGTTTGTTTTGGAAAGAGGGAGAAAAAAAGAGAGAAAAAAACGAGAAAAAAAGAGAAAAAAAAAGTCAGAGAAAAAAAAGGAGAAAAAAAATCAAAAAAATCGGCACAAACTTTTTCAGAGGAAAGTTGGAGACAAAGTTGTTGTATATCCTGCTTGGCAGTTGTTTTTCATCATTATCTTCACTGCTGTTGTGATCTTCACTTATATCTTGCTGTCAAGAGCTACTTAGTATCCTTCATTGATGCTAGTTGTGCTACGCCGTGACCTCATTAGTGTTCTAGGCTCGCGTCTCTAGTCCGGTCTAGCCTAGGACCAGCACAGTACCGTCGTTGAGCGTTTATTCAACATTGCATCTTTGAATTGATTATTGCTAATCTTTTGCTACCATATATAGCCAACCCAGCTCCACATATTTCTACACCGTGTATACGTATGCTCCCCTGGCAATCGCTTTACTCAATATTCGGAGTTACTGGACACCGCTGGTTGCCGATCACCGCCTGCTGCATGGTAAGAACTTGTAAGACATTGATATTTGCTTTACTGTGAGCGTTTTACCACCACATCCTAGTAGTTATAGGAACATTATTTTTGGGTTTTGTTTCTTGTTCTACTAATCATGACTGGATCTAGAGTCAATTCATGGGCTTTGTCGATCGCGGGAGACGTGCCACCACCTTTGCAAATACCACAACCGTCACGAGAGGTGCACAAACATCCAAATGCACATGATCAGGTTAATGTATCTATACCACCATTTAATGGCCGTTTTAAACCTGCTTTATATATTGAATGGGAGTTCGACATAAAAAATATATTTGCTTCCCATAATTTCGATGAACATAAAAAGGTTAAGGTTGCGGTTGGTTCTTTCACTGGTTATGCTTTGGTTTGGTGGAGTGAATATTGTCGGTTACACCCTGATTATATACCTACTACTTGGGATGATTTGAAACTTGCCATGCGACATACTTTCGTCCCTGCTTATTATACTCGTGACATGATTAAGAAGTTGCAACACTTAAAACAAGGTAGTGAAACTGTAACAAAATATTATGATGATTTACAAACTACCTTGTTGCATTCCTCTTTAGAAGAAAGTGAAGATGATTTTATGGATAGATTTTGGGGAGGATTAAACCGTGATATTCAAGAGATACTAATTCATGAAGAGTGTTATCCTATGGACCATTTGTTTCATCTTGCTTGCAAAGCTGAACAGGAAATAAAACAACGTGTTGGCCACGAGGAGAACAAGCGCACGGTGCACATTCCAAGAGTTGATATGATTGTTCCTTCAACTACTAGGCATACTATGACAACCACATCCGTTGTTGTCAGGACTACATCACCTCCACCATGTGACACATCGCCCCCGAGAGTGGCTACATCATCTGAGTTGATCATAAGAGGTAATGACAAAGGTACTGATCTTCCATCTCTACATGAGAATGATGAATGCCTTGTCAATTTGAATGCACCATCTGATGAGCTACCCACTACTTTGATCACACCACCTATTTTAGAGGACTACGTTGATAATTTGACTTTGCCATGTGATCAAACAACTGAAATACCAACAGTTTTGAGTGCACCCATTGAACTAACTATTGATGCAAAAGAACCAATGTTTAATCGTTTTGATATGACCACTAATCTTGGTGATGATTCTGTGTTGAATTGCATGTTTGCTTATTTAAGCATGTTGTAGCATGTAAATTTGATGCAAGTAAGGTTTATTCACCAATGTTGGGATGGTTTAATGATGAACATTGTCAATCTTTTGAAATGAATAAGAGCTTCACTTATATGTGCAAACTGAGTTGCAATATTTTCATGCCTTCTACTTCTTGTGCTAATTTTTTGGCTTTAGATTTTATGAACTATGCAAGTTACTCATCTATTCATGTGTCATATATGCAAAAATCAAGGGAAGTAAAAATGGATGACATATACATATACAACATGTACACCTTGTCTCTTTTGTTAGCCACATTTCAGATTAAGTAACGCCGAGGACGGCTTTATTTTCAAGAAGGGGAGGATGATAAGGACATGAATACCTTGGATATGACCAAAAATATTGCATATATGCATATTTGTCAGGTGATTTCTAGTGCAAACTATTCAATAATCTATTTATGTTATCCAGAACAAAAATACTTCACACACTTTTGTGTTCTGTCTAATTGCAGGTGTATGGGACATTTGTACAATCCACATATGAAGATAAGGAAGAAAGAGATGTTTATTTGCTGTCCAAAAAGTTCTCTCACGTCACTTTTGGCCCAAGAGAAGATAGAGTCCAAGTCTCTCACGTTCTGGATTCAGATTCGGACTGCACAGACGTACCTGACTCAAAACGCACACAAGTTTTTCATACGGACTCCGAATTGGGTGATTCTTTTTTTGTTGGAAACTAGATTTCGTGCACTTTCCAACCCAATTGGAATCACCTTCAAATTCGTCCAGAGCGTTGAGTTGTGGACGAAACAATCTGATGCTGCAGCAGAATCCGAGTCAAACTACAAGTCCAAAGGTGTTACATCACCTCCACTTGGGCCCATTGGCCTTGTACGACCTAGATTTAGTTTTAGGCTGCCTTGGGACGTCCTCCCACCTCCTTGGCCACCACCCCTTGCTCCTATATAAGTAGATCCATCTAGTAGCTTTTCCTTGGGATTTGTTTAGTTAAAAGTTAGCCATTGCAACTTCGTGTACTTCGTTTGTGTCCAACGACCAGACCAAGACCGCTTACGGATCCCCACCTTTATCAATACTTCATATATACTCGCAATATTCAGATTGCTTTTATCATATTCTTGCTTGTTCTTCGATTGCTTGCAGGAATAGACCTTCGTGGTCAGGTTGATTGTGCTCCGGCGTGGTCAATAACCTCTCAGAGTTGGTTTAGCGATTGCTAAGGCGCAACGTCGTGCACGTTTGTAGTCGGATCGTCAAAGTCATCTTCACCAAATCGATAGTTATCATCTCATCGAAAGATCGGGACACCCCCGCCTCTATCAATTGGAGTCCACGGCCTCTTCAGAGAAGATCCCCCAAACGAATTAAAGACCCCTCACGGGAAGACCCCCCTCAAGACCTCCTCATGGAGATGAACTCTACATTGTATCTTTCCTTTTGTTGTTTATGTACCTTGTGGATCTTGTGTGTTTGATTGTCTAGTGGATGTGTGATTAGACTTGTTCTTGAGTGTTTCCCCTTGTGATTTCTCTCTGTTCTTCCCTGTGTTCATCGTGTTCTTCGAGTGAATCCACTCCAATCGTGAAAGATCGGCCTACACCAGGTTAGCCCCGTATCACTTGGTCTCCTTAATTTTTACATGCATTTAGCTCATTGGAGGTTAGGTAATTAAAGAGGAGAGAGATAGTAAGTTGCACCTTTCTAATGCATTATTTACTTCACTTCATAATTTATCCTAAAATTTCAATTTGCACACTTTTCACCGGAGGGAGTAGCTAGCTTCCGCCAAAATGCATGGCATGAACACACACGCATACTTTCCGCCAACATAGGCCATCAACATAGTTTTCGCCAACACACAGGCCATTTTTAACGCTGCGTGTTTAAACCAAATCATGTAGCCTTCCGCCAAATCAACTAGTCCATATTACATCTTTCCGCCAAATAAATGCTAGAAACATGCTTTACTAGAAAAACTTCAGTCAAATACATGCGCTAATCGTTCTCCTTTCTGCCAAACAACAATAGCCTCGGCCAAATCCTGCACGGATGGAGTGGATAGAGGTACGTGGTGCCTTTTGATTGGCCAGATGGATGTCCAGACTCCCGCAAAATCCCCAGTTGTTTGTCTCCGGTTTGCGGGCCCCTTTGTTTGCCTTCGGTTCGCGGGAAAATAGACGTCCGGACGCGTTGGCGGACCGGCGCGGGACTATGTCGGATGCGGGAGGTTGAGGGTCCACTTTGGAGATGCCCTTACGAGAACCCAGTTTTTCCTACATGGGTTGCTAGATGATGCCCTCTACGTTGCCCCAAGACAAGAAGATTGTCATGCATTGGTCGGCAGTTCAAAGACGCATTGAATCAGGTTCCAAATTGCACCTAAATATGTTATTCTTAAAAGCAATACCCCCTCCTTTCTGGTTTGTAGGGCTTATCTCAAAATTTTAGTTTTCCCGATTTGTAAGTCTCAATTTGGTTGTTCCCTATCATATGTTTAAATTTTTAAGGTGCATTAAATCATTGCATGTAAGTATTAAGAGAAAATTGACCAATGCATGTACTTTATGCATGCATGCATTGCAATTAATGCATTGGTAAATACAATTTTTGAGGAAAAGAAGCGCATTAATTGAGTGTGTGTGTTTTTTTTTTTGCAAATTATGAAAAATTATTCCATCACTCACCATCTACCTTGGTTGGTGAGATTTTTGAATTGAGTCCTATAAACCGGAAAGGAGGTAGTATGCCTCAACCGAATAATAGAATATTAAACATCCTATTTAGTGGCAAGATACCGCGGTGAAATGGCATATACAAGAACTGGTAGACTTTTATGGGAAATTCAAAAGCAAATTTGCAAAGGAAGAAAAGCTTAAGGCGAAAGACAACATTTCAGGGCATCAATTTAAATAGGCTTTCTATCTATATTCATCATTTAAGCGTGGTACATTTTTCCTATCTCCAATCAGCTGGAGTATAAAGTGCCCATCCAAAAAATAAACCAAGTATGAAGTGTGCAAAGGAGACCAACAAGCCATGGTAATCTCAATCTGACGATTGTAATACATGATTGGAACGTCATGCTCATTGGAATCCTACAGGATTTGTGTTTGTTTGGTTGCATCACAAGAAAAACAGAAGATCTCTTCAAAAGGTTTGAGTGGACGTTAGATTTCTCATGAATCGTAGTACAGATGATTCCTTAGGAAATTTTCCTATAGGATTCAATTATACGAATCAAACGGCCAATGTAGAAAAAATTTCTAAGGATTCTAATCCTCCAAAAATATTGTGAATATCCTTTGAATCAAAGAGGCCCTCAAATAACAAACAACATGACTACTGGCTGACCTATGAACCTTCTCAATGTATATCGTGCATAAAATATTCTAGAAATACTATTTGAGTTTCATACAGGAACAAACAACCAAAATGATACCAGCGGATGCGGGCCGACACCTGAAATCAAAACTTCTTCATGTTGCTACTAGTATCTCCTCGCTTCAACTGAGGCTTCCTCATAGCTGCTACGGACAAACTGCAAATGATATTTTATTTTATTTTTGCACGGGAAATGACAAATGATATTAATATCACTACAGATACACTTTAGTTGAATTAACCATCTCAGCGCAACTACTCCCTCCATTCCTAAATATAAGTCTTTATAGAGATTTTAATATGGACTACATACGAAGCAAAATGAGTGAATCTATACTCTAAACTATGTCTATATACATCCGTGTGTATTTCATACTGAAATCTCTAAAAGGACTTATATTTAGGATTGGAGGGAGTAAAATATTTCATCAGCCATTATGGTTAGACCATTACACGGCCTACTTCACTTTGTATAGATATAGAGGCTATAAGGATTGGAGGGAGTAAAATATTTCATCAGTCATTATGGTTAAACCATTACACGGCCTACTTCACTTTGGATAGATATAGAGGCAACAAACCTGAGTATGACTGCAGGAATCAAATTCTGGAATTGCTTCACAAGGCATTTGGCTACCTGCCTCCTTGAAAACTTTATTCTCAATGAAACTTTATACTCCCTCTGTTCCTAAATACTCCCTCCATTCCTAAATATAAGTCTTTATAGAGATTTTACTATGGACCATATAGTGATGTATATAGATGCATTTTAGAGTGTAGATTCATTCATTTCGCTTCGTATGTACTCCCTTCGTCCAAAAATTCTTGTCTTAAATTTATCTAAATACAGATATAAGTCATAAATACTCCCTCCATTCCTAAATATAAGTCTTTGTAGAGATTTCACTATGGACCATATAGTGATGTATATAGATGCATTTTAGAGTGTAGATTCATTCATTTCTCTTCGTATGTACTTCCTCCGTCCCAAAATTCTTGTCTTAGATTTTATCTAAATATGGTACAAGTCTTTTTATAGAGATTCTTATGCAGACTACATACAGAGCAAAACAAAATGAGTTACACTCTAAAGTATGTCCATATACATCCGTAGTTCTTATTCAAATCTCTAAAAAGAACAGAGGGATCTATATTTAGAAACAGAGGGAGTAGATAGGTAGAGAACATGTATAAAAAGTTGGAACTTTGAAATGGCTTCAAACACTGGATTCCAAAACTCCGCACCGGCTTCCCAAATCGTGTACTGTACTTTGGTATCTATCAACGCTGTTCTCCGTTCATATAGCAACTTTGGATGATAGACAGCTTTACTCAAACAGAGAACAATGTTGTGAGAGAAAACTTTGGATGTAACCCAAATTGCATTCACTATTATTACCAGCAGGATTGTTGTGAGAGAGAACTACTGAATTTTCCAGTTCAAGTGGCAAGAAACAAGTCACCACAGGTAATCATAATTTTACTAGAAGCGATTCAGGTTTACACCAGCACTCAAATCATAGGATACAACATATCATTCATCCAATCAATTCAAATAACCCAAAGGTGCGCACGGATGATCAAGTCTCACAACATCAAGTGCACTTTAATTCAGGCAACAGAAGAAAACTTCAACCTATTAAGTACTGCTTACATTTCCATAGCCTAGGCAAAAGACAAAGCCAGCGTTCAAGAAGTTGATTCAAATGCAGTAGAGTTTACTTCCGAAGACAGGAAAAGCAGCCGCTCAGCGCAGCCTCCTGGCCTCCCGCTCGGACTCGAGCAGGGTGAGGATGTCGCCCTCACGAACAGGGCCCTTGACGTTCCTCATGATGAGACGGTTCTGGTCATCCAGGAACTTCACCCTGACCTGGGTCACCTGACCCCTGGAGCCGGTCCGGCCCATCACCTTCACCACGACTGCGAGCTTGACCTGAGTATCCATGCTGCAAACACAAGGAATTGCATTAGGCAAATGCTGGTGTGCAATCCAATTGCACTTCAGATCATTCAGGAGAGCACCGAAATCATGTATGCAGATCGAAATAAAAAAGCGAATGCCTACATACTAGAAGTGATCCAAAAGTAAGCGGTCACCGATAGGCAAGCAATTCAGAGCCCCTGTTTTGCATACTTTTTTGACGGGTCAAATAAAGATATCGGCAGCAAAATAACTACCGAGGCATAATACAGCTCCAACTAAAACAATAAGGACCAATTCCTCCTCCATACAGATCTTCTGCAAGAATTTTGCAACTACGAACCCAGGGCTTATTTGAGATCTAAACAGTAGCTCCAAACATCGGCACAAAACTAAGCATTACAAGTGGAAAATGAAAAGGAGTATCTCAACGAACGATAAAGCAACACCATCGGGAACGAAAGTCCCAACGAAACTAGGCAACACCATCATCAATCACAGCAACTAAATCCAGCACCAAACGTAACGATAAAGCCCGCAGATCCGTAGTGCCACGGGTGAATAGGCGTAGGGGAGGGATGTGACAACCTTTCTTGGGGTGTTGGCGACGGGGGATCGCTGCTTCTGCTACAACGATGGAGGCGGCTGCGCAGGCGCAAGTAGGGCGGAAAGAAGAGAGGGTAAAACCCTAGCGCTCGTCCGATGCTTATATAAGGTTGCGCTGCCGGCGGCCTTGGGGTCGTGGTCGTATGCGAGCGAATGGTCTGTTGGGCCTAAAGCCCAAACGAGTGCTGAGTTTTTTCACCACTTTCTTTTAAATTTGGGGAGCAACTAATTAACGAGCGCTCCTTCGGGAGCCTCGCAACGATCAGTGCCACGTGACGCGTTCTCAGCCATTCGCCACGTGTCGCGCTTCCTTCGAATTTTGTTTTTTTTTCGCACGCGTTTTCGGCATTTTAAACGGGTTTTTTTTACGTTTAGGTTTTTCACCGGTCTTCCCTCACTTTTCGATAAAAAAAATCATTAAAAAATCATAAAAAGGAAAAAACGCGTTTTCTGTTTTTTTTTTCTTTCGCGAGAGGCACGGTTTTGCTTCCGCGAGAGGCACGGTTGTGCTTTCGTAAGAGTTGCGGCCGTGCCTCTTCGGAAACGGAAAAAAACACGTTTTCTGTTTTTTTTTCTTTCGCAAGAGGCACGATTTTGCTTCCGCGAGAGGCACAGTTGCGCTTTCGCGAAAGGCACGGGCGTGCCTCTTTCGAAAAGGAAAAAACGCGTTTTTTTTTTCTTTCGCGAGAAGCACGATTTTGCTTCCGCAAGAGGCACGGTTGTGATTTCGTCAAAGGCACGGGCGTGCCTCTTTCGGAAAGGGAAAAAACCGTATTCCCGGTTCGGTTTTTTCGTCCGGTTTTTTCGTAAAAAAAAAGTTCGTCAATACCTATCAACATGGGATCTTGTTTTGAAGATCTCGACGCGAGGAATCCAACAGTGAAAGCGGTTCGAGATTTGAACGCACGGTTTAAGAAATAAAACGTTTTGAATAAACATCTCTACGAAAAAAGGGAAAACTCCCAGGCTGCGACAAGTGGCGCACATGCAGCACGCCACTTGTCGCAACCTGGGAAAGTTGGAGTGATCTCCGCAAAGAGTACTCCTTAATTAGTGATTTCGTTAAATTTGTCGTTGCAACTCTAGGCCTTAAAATCCTAGAAAAACAAACTTTAGCTCAGAAGGTGTGTTCATGTTGATATTTGCACTTTGTACGATCCTTAGTAGTAATTTTGAACGATTCAAAGCACCCAAGTTGGTACTTACCTAAAAAAAGTTGGTACAACAACTGATAATTTTGCAAGGAAAGTTATTTTAATGTTTCACTAGTTTGTTTGTTTTTTTGCAAGTTAGCTTGCGAGCGAAGGTGGGCAACACAGTTTATCAAAAAAAGAAAAAAAATCCCTGCGCTAGTGCATTGGTTGATGATGACGATAACATGACGGTGGTACACCTCGACTGCATGTGTTGAGTCTGATTGGCTTCTATTGGCGTGTCGTGTCGTATTACAATGTACTCCCCCCGTTTCGAAATAATTGTCTTTCTAGCCATCTTAAATGGACTACAACATACGGATGTATGTAGACATGTTTTAGAGCGTAGATTCACTCATTTTGCTCCGTATGTAGTCACTTGTTGAAATCTCTAGAAAGACAATTATTTCGGAACGGAGGGAGTACATGCCTAGTTTAGCCAGTTTCATGTTATGTCTAAATTTTCTCTTGAAAATTTTCCTCCTTAAATTGTGCTAGTGAATCGGTTGATGATGTGGCAAATGTGTGCCTAAATTGTATGTGTTGAGCCTTATTGGCTTCATGTTACAATGTCAACATAGAGTTTAGCTAGTTTCCTATTATGTCTAAGTTTTCAGTCGCGTTTCCTTTTCTCTACTAATTGAGCATTGTAAGATTTAAGGCATGGTTTCACTTATAACTATACGAAACCATGTGAGTTCCTGCGGGAAATAACTTGGTATAACTTTTAGGCATGGTTTCACTTGTAAGGCTGGTCACAATGGGGAGGAACTTAGGAGTAACATCACACACTCCAATACAACTTTACTTATGTGGCACATATTTAATGAAGAGAGAGGTGCTTGTGGTAACTAGCTAAGTTACCGGAACATCACACACTCCAAGAAACAATGAGTTTATAACCTAATAAATACATCGTTGCATGACACTACATAGATGTTCCTACCCACTATGGAGGTAGTAACATAGTCTAGGGAAGTGTGTAAGTTACTAGCTTATGTTCTTGCCCATTGTGACCAGCCTAAGTAGATGAAAACATGCGAGTTTGTGCGGGACCACACATTGGACAAATTAAATATTAGTCATTTTTTCTTTGATCAACTACCATTGACATACGAACAAAGTAATACCTCGTTAATTTTGTCCTCACCCCGTAGTCTACAAAAGAAACTATGTGTGAACCAGATATTGTTTTTGTCTTTGGGTGAACGAAGTTTTGTAAAGGATAAAAAATGATTTAATAATAAATGACTGATGAAGGTCCTCTCAATATATTTATAATGAAGGCATTCTACCTAACTTCAAATTAATCAAGCCATATGTACTTAGGTCGGTACAAGGTGTCGACGAAAACAACTTCCAAAACATATGAACAAGATTGTAAGATCAAGTGCAACGGAATAAAGGTGGTGAATGGTATTATAAAAAATTCTACCTCAAAATATTAGTGTTGGCAAGTTCAAGCAAAGACATTTTGACCCTTTAAAATACCAACACATCGACGCCAAAAAGGGTACGATTGTGGAAGATAGCATTTGCAACAAAGTAGGAGCAAAGTTTAGAAGGGTGGAAACACGGGATGGCTCGACGATGTATCCGAAGTTTTGTATAATGAGCCCGTTGGCACGCTCCACCTATCTGTTGGACTGCGGGTGCAATACTGATGCTTAGTGGATGGTGAGCCTATGGTTGTGGATTACTGTTGCGTTAAAGTTGGAGCCATTGTTCGCGATGATGCTATGTAGCACGCGAAATTGATGGATGATGTTTGAGATGAATTTGATGGCTATGTTGGCCTCTGCATTAGTTACGGGCTTGGCTTCAACCCACTTGGTAATATTATCAATGGCGACCAAGAGAAACTTGAAGCTGTCGAGGGCTTGTGAGGGGTTCAACAATATTAGGTCCCCAAATGTCGAAAGGCCAAGTGAGAGGGATTGTTTTGAGGATGGTGGCTGGCACATGGGACTTCTATGCGTGCCACTACATTTGTGACCAATCGACCAAACTATGTGCGATGCATGAATCACAAAATATATGGTAATAAGACCGTCAGTCCATCACCAATAGAATGAACTGTGTGCGATGACTGATACATCAAATACGATTTAGATTAGCATTGTGTGTGCGAATCGTGGCATATGGTTGATCCATGCAAACTGTTTGTGATGAGCCAAAACAACAGAAATGGTCAGCGAGATCAAGGTGTGTGCGATAGATGGCATACAATTCACTTGGATAAACTGTTCGCGATGAGCCAAAACAACATAAATGATTCAGCTTAACCATATGTGTGTGATACTCGGCAAACAGGTCAGTAATCAGAATTGTGTGGGAAGACCGATAATAACACAGACGATTCCTGCTAATAAGCCATGTGTGTTGTGGGCAAACACTTGCTGGTATACAATTGTCAGGAATTGATGAAATCATCATCGACGGGTTTTGTAGTTCTGTCCGTGTGCGATGTGTCTGCTCAATTGGGCACACGCGTCGTGCTAGCTCGTGCTTCCTTCTTTGCTAAGTTTTCCATCAATTGATGGTGTTTTGTGAACACGCCATCGTTTCCCGCCACTTCCCTATCAGATTCCTGCCACCAGGGATTGCCATAAGCCGAGGCGGCGTGCGGCACACGGAGGCACAAGCGCAGCCTATAGCCCCTCTACCTTTCCAAGCATGCAAAAACATCGAAGCACTCTGCCATCAACCTCCTCGACGAGAAAAACTAGCCGGTTGGTGCAGGCGCCACGGACGGTCGAGGCCGACAGGGTCCCTGGCAACGCAATGGACAACGTTGTGCTGTGCCTCATCGCCAGGGTTGAGCATACCCTTGGCGCAGGGCGCGGAAGCGCCGATCAAGATAGGCACGTCGCCACCGAGAGGTTGCAGCTCGCCGCACAACATGATCGGTGGTCCTCTGCAGTGCAACATAGGCGTGAAAAAAATCCGTGTCGATAGGCTGCGGCGCGCCGCATAGCGAGACCGATGAAGCGTCGTGCGGCAAGAGCAGATCCATTAGCGCTTGCCTATGTCGATAGGGCGTTGCAGCTTGGTACATGGCCCATCAGTAGACCCATTCTTCGGTGGGAGTGGATAGAGGCCATCTGCATCGTACTTGCACCAGAGGTCAGCCACGCCGTTCACATGGGTCATGCCATTCACCTTGTCCGCGACCAACTCGATGCCAACTCACTGGTCGCTAGGCTCGAGCGATTCCTTTGCCCAGGTGTCCACCTAGGCGCAGTAGAGGAACATGGCCGTCGTATCCTTGAGTTGGTGACCTCCGATGAAATAGCCAACTTGGAGCTCGAGATCGTGCTCCAGATGTACCACGAGCGTGTCAACCACTTGGATAAAAGCTTGCACGAGTTCAGGCAGAGCCAAGTGCTTCCGTAGGCAAGTGTGGTGGTCATGGACGTGTTTTATTTTGTTCACTTGTGATCTCTATGTATTCACAACCACTACTAGTGAAAACCCTAGTAGTAGCGCGGGTGCTAGCGCTACTGCTACGACGCTACAGCTAATGTTTAGCAGTAGCGCTAGTTAAACCCCCACGTTGAGTTAGCAGTTGCGCGTGTTCCAGCATTCGTCACTTTGGATCCATCCACTTGAATCTAATCCGTGTTTCTTTTCAACCAATTATATAATAACTCATCATCATCATAATAACAACTCATCATCATCATCATCATAACAACTCGTCATCATTATCATCATAGTCAAATAACAACTCCTCCTCATCATCATATGTGAGTCATATAACAACTCATCATCATTATCATCATAGTCATATAACAACTCCTCCTCATCATCATATGTGAGTCATATAACAACTCATCATTCTAACACATTCTAGCACATAACTCATCATCATCATAGTCATAATCAACACTAGCTAATTGTTCTTACTACCTAGGACCTACTCCTCTCTTTAGGTAAAGTAGCATAAAACAGGTAAACCAGTCCATCTCCAAAATGGACAATGGAGATCCACCTGTTGCCAACTTGTGGCTTGCGCACACTTATGTTGTCTCCAATTTGGTTGTGTGCACGCATTCATTAGTTTGCTCCATTCTTTGATATTGAGCCTTGCATCTTTTAAAGAAATAGAGTGTGCACTTTGGTAAGCCGTCAGCGAAAACGGTCGTAAGCTAACCATATAAATATGACCTTTGGTAACCAGCAAGGATGATTCTTTTTTGTTTGTGTTACGGTAGGAGTATATAGTACGCGTTGAAGAGGTGGGAGGGTACCAACATATAGTACGTACACGTCATGAACACCTCACTCCATGTGGTGACTTTCCGGTTTCCGAGGCAGGTGCCACATCAAAGTTGTGTATTGGCTATTCAAACATCACACAACACCTCTTTGGGCCACATATATGCAGGCGGTGGTTATCCTAGGACACTCACTCACGTGTGACCCTTCCATCGATGGGCCCGCGAGGCCATCGTCCATGCATGCATTACTTTGACCTACATTGAGAGGGTTAATTTGACCACCAAGGAGGATTCTTTTTGGTTTGTGTCACGGTAGGAGTATATAGTATGCGTCGAAGAGGGGGGAGGGGACCAGCATATAGTACGCTTCATGAACCTTGCTGGATGTGGGGACTTTGCGGTTTTCAAGGCATGTGCCACATCAAAGTTGTGCATTTGGGGTATTCAAACATCACAACCACACACACCTCCATACATATGTTTGGCCCACATGCAAGCGACGGTGGTTGTCCTTTGGCACTCACTCACTTGGTTATCAACGATGTCGATGCTTTCCATCTGTGGGCCCGCTTGGTCCATCACTTTGATCAACAACAGAGCATGCATGTGTACACACAAATCCCTCCCACTGGGTCGAAGTGTGTGTGTGTGTGGGGGGGGGGGGGATAGCACAATCCCCTGAACCGATCTCGCTCCACGTGGGGACTGTATGATTTTTCACGCAGGCGCCACATCAATGTTGTGCATGGTATTAAAACATGCATGCATGCACACACACACACACACACACACACACACACACACACATATATATATATATATATATATATATATATATATATGTTTGGGACACATGCATGCAGTGGTTGTCTTCGGACATTACTCTCCCCCCACATGGTTATCGGCGGCAAGCCTATATATTCATGGGCCCGCGTGGATGTCCATGATCACTTTGACCGACAACGAGAGAGGTTACCATGGTGGATTCTTCTTCTTTGGTTCGTGTTACCGTAGTAGGTCATGGTGAGATTCCAGACCTAAGTTTGAGCGCATATGTACATACGCATGAATCCCCGTCACCGGCTCGAAGTGGGGTGACATACATCCTACGTGTCGTGAACCCTCGCTCCGTGTGGGGACTTTCCGGTTCCAAAGCACGGTGCCACATCAAAGTTGTGCATTGGGTATTCAAACATCACACAACACTCCATACATATGTTTGGGCCACATGCAGGCAGTGCTTGTCTTTGAGCACTACTCCCTTGCATGGTTATCGACGAGCTAGACCATCTGTGGGGTCGCTTGACATCCATCACTTTGACCAGCAACAAGAGAGAGGTTATACGACCAGGGTGGATTCTTCCTTGTCCATTTTACGGTACATCTTGGTGAGATGCCCTCTCGCACCGACTCAAAGTGTGTGTGTGTGTGGGGGGGGGGGGGGACTACTTCGCACTTGCTGAACCTCCGTGGGGTCGGGGATGTCCGGTTAATTTGCAAGGCCCATGTGCCACACCAAAGTTGTCAATTGGGTATTTAAATATCACACCACCCTTTTCATACATATAGTTGGGCTACCCGCAGGTGGTTCGTATGTGGTCTCACCCATCTCGCACCACAAGCACACATTTGTGGGTCCGCACATGGTCCACCTTTGACTAGAAGTGAAAGGGGACGGGGTTTGACCATGATGGACTCCTATAGGTTTGGTGTTATGGTAGGGTGAGACGTTAGACCTAGCTATTTTGGGGCATGCATTCATAGCTAGGATTCCCCTCTCGCCGACACAAAGTGGGGAGGGACTAGCAATACTGTGCGCTTTGTGATACAAGTGCCACATCAAGGTTGTGCATTGGGTATTTGAAAATCAAACCACCCTTTTCGTACATATTTTTGGTCCACATGAACCCGTGTGCCACGCACGTGCCCCTGTCACTCACATCAGCGCAGTACATTGGGCTACACGAGGCTTCCCTCGCAATCTCAAAAATATTAACCCGCCTGGAGGGTTTTTCTGTTTGATATGATTATTAAGTTTCGACCATGTGCAATGTTTGTTAGCCCCTCTCCCGCCTAAATTGCTCAAAAATATGTACCTGCCGGGAGGTGTTTATGTGCGATAGCACACATTATTACATTTGGACCATGTGTGATGTTGTTTTCTTTCGCTCCCGCCTTCATCCCTCAAAAATATCGAGCCACGTGGAGGTTTTTTCTTTTTGATAACACATGGTTATTATGTTTCGACCGTGTGTGATGTTTGTTGTTCCCTCTCCCGTATGCATCTCTCAAAAATATCTACCCGGCTAGAGGGTTTTTCTATTTGATAACACACATTTGTTATTTTACAACCATGTGCGATGTTTGTTCCTCAAGCCCTGCATCCAAATTTTCAATAGTCCCAAAATTTTACTCCCGCCTAGTAAACTTTTCAGTAGCCACATCATTTCCTCAAACACCACCTTACCCAACCCCCTTCACACACACAGACCCCCCAAAAAGTTAGCAAAACGATATTGCAATGCTTGAAAACAAGGCCTAGGGTTCATACTTTCACTAGTGCAAAGTCTCTCAACAATGATAACATAATTGGATCATATAACAATCCCTCAACGTGCAACAAAGAATCACTCCAAAGTTTCTATCGGAGAATGTAGGATGAAAACGTGCATCAACCCCTATGCATAGATTACCCCAATGTCACCTCGGGAATCCGCAAGTTGAGTGCCAAAACATACATCAAGTGAATCAATAGAACATCCCATTGTCACCACAGATATCCCATCACAAGACATACATCAAGTGTTCTCAAATCTAGTACTCGATCCAACATAACGACAATTCATCACAACAAGAGATAGAGAGGGAAGAAACACCATATGATCCAAGTATATTAACAAAGCTCGCGGTACATCAAGATCGTGCCAAATCAAGAACACGAGACAGAGAGATCAAACACATAGCTACTGGTACATACCCTCAGCCCTGAGGGTGAACTACTCCCTCATCGTCATGGAGACCGCTGTGATGATGAAGATGGCCTCTGGTGATGGTTTCCCCCTCCGGCAGGGTGCCGGAACGGGCTCTTGATTGGTTTCTCGTGGCCACAGAGGCTTACGGCGGCAGAACTTCCGATCTAGGTTTCTTTTTGAGGGTTTCTATATTTATAGGAATTTTTGGCGTCGGAAACAAGTCAGGGGGTTCCCGAGGAGTCCACAAGCCAGGGGCGTGCTGATGCGGAGCATCCCACGATCATCCCCATGGACGTATCTACATCCCCCACGACACCACTTGGACCAATGATAAGAGCTCGAGCAAAGGCTATCGAAGATAAGGTGAACTCGCTCCTCTCCGAACTTCCACTTTCTACTTATGAGACATGGCTACTACCTCATGTGGAGACCCTATGTGTGATCAGTTATTTGGAGGGAAGCCACGGATCAGCTGCACCCAATGGACAAGGCGGCAAGGACACCAAGTTCAATGGACAAGAAGAACGACCGCTCGAAACTCCCAGTCATCAGACAACCGGCGTTTCTTGGACGTCCGATGCCTGGAGGCTCCAACCAACCAGCCAAGTCCCAGCCTTCGCATGCTCCAGCGGTCGGATGACCGACGCCGACCGGACGTCCGACACCTCCCAGCTCCGGACGATCGAGCCCCACCGGACGACCGGCACCACCACACCCGAGCCAAAACATCGGAAGAATGGAGACCTTCGGACAACCAACCGACCGGACGACTGACAAGTCCTGACCAGAGCCAAAACATCGGACGCCCGACCGGCACCGGACGTTCGGACCCGCGAGCCTTCAGATGACCAGTGACCGTCGGACATCTGACGCCTGCATGACCACCCGCGTGTTGGGCCGAAGCCACTTACCCTTTCGTCTACTAAGACTATAAATAGACCTCCTCCGCCCTCTTTCTAGGGTTAGCATTGTGATAGCTCATATTTGAGATAGAGCTTTGCTCATCCACTTGGTTACTTCTCCTCGGAGCTCACGACCTCTTCGGAGAAGATCCCCCAAGCGGATTCAAGACCCCATCACGGGAAGACCCTTCAAGACCTCCTCACGGAGAAGACCTTTTGTATCGTCCTTTGTTGTCCATGAATCGTGTATCACTCTTTGTATTTCGAGGATCTAGCATATGTGTGACCATATATTGTTGGTTGAGTGATTTCTCTCATGTTTCCCCTCGTGTTCCCCTCGTTTTCCCCCTCGTGTTCTTCGTGTTCTTCGTAGGATCCCCTCCAATCGTGAAAGATCGGGCATCCAGGGTTCTACCCTACATCATCTTGGTATCAAAGCAAGGTTGATCACGTATTTGGAGCCCCTACCCTTTGTTTTCTAGCTTGATTTTGTTGTGTTCTTCCCCAATTTCAAAAATCCCCACAAAAAATAGCCCCAATTTTTTTGGGATTTGTTGGTGCGATGAAGTTTTGTTGGATTTTATCCATGGATTTGCTTTGCCATGAGTGGATCTAGCTTTCCACCATCATCTCCACCTTTTCCATCCACAAAATCGCCTGGATTTGACCATTTTCGCCATCTCCACCTCGAGAACCCGAGTTCATCCCGTGCCCGAAATTGCCCAGGCACCGGACGTCCGACGACTTCCGGTCGTCCGACCACCATTGGTCGTCCAACCATCCCTGACAAAACTAAATATTTTCAGTTTGGTTTCCTACACCGTTCCACTGCCACTTTCGCATACACACTTGCGTACCACCACCGCTTTTCACAACCACCATCGCTCACCCGTTTTGCACTCCAACAAATTTTGACACATTTTGGCCTTTGAGTTTTGAGTTATGGTTTCCGTTTCCTAATGTGTTTCGGCTACTTAGGGACGGTTCGCCAATGACAACACCGCCACTCCTATTCATCATTGACATCGACCGCTACACAATTTTGACACCTCGACCATAAGCAAGAACAGTAACCTCCATATCATTTTGGTATCGTGGTATACTTTCATGATACATTCCTTGCCATTGCATTCATAACCACCATAGCCCAATTTTGTGTCACTTTCCCATCGAGACTAGCCTTTGAGTATTGCCGACAACGTGTCTTGTGCACATTAGTGATCATATTCCCCATAGCATACATACAACATCATTGTGGTGCATATATTGGTATCATATTTTGTGTTACAAAGTTGTCATCGCATATACACAATTGCTAGCTTGGTTCGTGAAGTTTTGCATGAGAAAAGAGCTCAAAAGAGAAAGAGCCAAACACGCTTTTAAGCAAAAGGGAAAGATAAGCAAAGAGCTTATTAGCAAGAACCGTAGCATCATACTATATTAAGATTGTCATACTCGATCATTTGGATCATATCATCGAAATACCATACATATAGCATACTTGGGATAGAAGTCGTTGCATTTTTGCCTAGTAGGTTGTGCACAAGTTTTGTATCCGCCTATTGTGCAATCGTGCTAGCGTCTCTCTAGCGTTATGCAGCAAGAGCATTTTTGTGGATTCCACATTTCGGCTCATTCCTTGGCTGCACTACCCCACTTATCTATTTGCCTGTGTGTTTCCATGTACCATATATTGCTATTGGTCTACTTGTTGCATTTGCAAATTTGTGAATCTTTTCCAACATTATTGAGGCTCACTAACAATTGCATCAAATTTTGTGCCACCATCCTAACCGAGCTCCACCACAAGCTTTTACTTGTGTAGGTGTGAGAACCGACAAGAATGGGTACCAATTGTGCTATTTCCTTGTTCCACATTTGAGTGATGATTGATCCATCTTCAACATCGGTCAAGGTACATTTCGTATAAGTTCGTCTCTTTCTCCCACTCACATAATTGCTTGGAATGATGGACAGGCCAAGTTCTTCTACCAACCCACTCTTCATCGAGCAAGACGACGACATGTCATCCTATGTCACCAAGAGCCACCTCCTCGGTGCACAACGAGCTTTACATCAAGAACAACAAGCAATGAGCGATCGGATCGACAATCTCGCCACCGACTTGCGACTCTCCGAGCAACGAACAAGAGACTACTTCGATAACAAGCTCAACACTCACAAATAAGAGAACGATGCAAGAATGGATGAGATTCGTGCTTTGTTGGTGAACCGCCATTTTTCCACTTCGTCCTACTCAAGACGGAGCCGCTCGAGTCGACACTCCAACGACACCTTCTCCGGCTCAAGTACTCCGACATCGAACACTCTACATCGAGCCGCGCGCCAAGACCATTAAGCAACTCGCAATCCTCTACACGACAATCATCCACAAGAGCTATTCGGCGAGCAAGCACATCGTCAACGCCAAAACAAAGCTCCTCTTGCACAAGCATAAGAAAGGCAACATCAACATCTACAAGAGGAAGAGTGAGCGTGACAACATCAAGACGAACAAGATGCCGAGGCTCAATGTCTTCAACAACAAAACCTGAAGAATAAGCTCTTGAGGCGCAACATGCCCTTCAAGAATCAAGTCGAGCCATTGCCAGCCGCAACCGAGATAGGCGCAATCAAGAGGAAGCACTTCGCGAAGAAATTCAAGAGCGAAACTACCAAGAAAGAGTGCATCATCAAGCTCCTCAAGCTCCTCCACAAGCTCGACAAGCTCCTCCACATCCTCAAGTTCATCAAGAGCAAGATGACTTTGGAAATCCTCCACACCAAGAGCAATATGAGGTTGAAATTCCACGTCAAGGGCGTCATCATCACCCTCGACCCAATCACAATGACGAGAAACGCTACGGCAAGCTCAAGTTCACCATGCCCAAGTTCCATGGAAGCAATGATCCCGAAGAGTACCTTTCATGGGCATTGAAGGTCGACAAGATCTTTCGTTTGCACAACTATGAGGAAGAGAAGAAGATTTATATGGCATCTCTTGATTTCCAAGACCATGTGCTCATATGGTGGGAACAAGTCCTTGAACGCCGAGAAGCAAGAGGTGAACCACCCATCTCCACTTGGGATCAAATGAAAGATGTCATGCGTGCATGCTTTGTGCCAACCTACTACAACCGCGATCTCTTTAAGAAACCCCAACTCCTCAAGCAAGGAACAAAGAGCGTTGAAGAATACTACAAGGAAATGGAGATTGCCATGATAAGAGCCAATGTCACGGAAGATGATGAGCAAACTATGGCCCGTTTCTTGAATGGCCTCAATCATCCCATCAAGAAGATTGCCGACTTCCAACCCTACTCCAACCTCATTGAGCTTGTGCATCAAGCTACCAAAGCAGAACGTCAAGTGCAAGATGACTTCAAGTACGCCAAGTACTCGTCCAAGAGCTACGGCTTCTCCAACACCCAAGCTTCAACGACTCCAACAACTCCTACCTCAACCAAGCCATCTACAAACAACGGCGATAAGTCGACTTACAAGAAAACTTCGACCACCTCAAGTCATCCTCCTACTACAAGCATCTTCGAGCTGCGCGCTTCATCATCTACTCCAACCAATGATACCGCCAAGAAAAGTTCCATCAAGTGTTTCACATGCGGCGGACGAGGCCACAAGTCCTTTGAGTGTATCAACAAGCACACCATTATGCTCAACGACGATGGAACCTATGACTCCATGAGTGAAGAGGAGATGGAAGCCCTTGAGCAAGTGGCCATGCATCAGCGCACGAACGAAGATGAAGATGATCAAGTCTTTTGTGATGAGGATTCGAGCCCCGCTCTCGTTATCTCCAAAGTCTTGACTCTTCAATATCAACAAGACAAAGACCAAAGATGCCACATCTTTCACACCAAGGCTGACATCAATGGAAAGTCCATCAAGGTCATCATCGATGGCAACTTGTCAAGTGAAGAACTATGCTCCAAGCTCCAATTGGTCAAGATGAAGCACCCGCGCCCCTACAAGGTTCAATGGCTAAGCGATTCCGGCACTATCCAAGTCGAGCATATGGTCAAAGTTTCCTTCAAAATTGGAGCATATGAAGACACTTTGGAGTGTGATGTCGTTCCGATGCCCGTTTGCCACCTCCTTCTTGGTCGACCATGGCAATTTGACCGTGGCGTCATCTACAACGGGCATACCAATCACTATAGCTACAAGGTGAAAGGAAAAGAGTATGTGCTACGACCTATGTCTCCAAGTCAAGTGATCGCCGACAAGCAAGCCACCCATCATGGCGAAAAGAGTGAGAAAGTGACCCACCCAAAAGAGAGTGAGCGCCACAAGCCAACATCGAGTGCCTCCACGATGAGCGACAAGAAAATTTTAGTCCTATTTGCCACCAAAAGTGAGATGAGAGAAGTGTGTGGGAACCCATCAAGTGTTATGCACTATGTCCTTGTGTGAAAGGACGGGGTACCAAAAGCTAACACCTCTCACGATCTACCTTTAGTGTTGTCTTCTCTTTTGCAGGAATTCCAAGATGTTTTCCCCGACGAGCTACCTGCGGGTCTACCTACACTACGAGGCATTGAACACCGGATCGGCCTCATCCCCGGAGCACCTCTACCTAACAAGGCTCTCTACGGCGTCAACCCCGAGGAAACTAAGGAGATCCAACGGCAAGTACAACAACTCATCGACAATGGTCAAGTACGTGAAAGCTTGAGCCTTGTGCCGTTCCGGTCATTCTTGTTCCAAAGAAAGACGGTACTTATCGCATGGTTTCCCGATTGTCATCCCATCAATGCTATCACCGTTAGATATCGTTACCCTATTCCTCGCCTAGATGATATCACTACAAAAAAAACACACATCCGTGACATTTTGGGTGAACAAATTTTTTTCTGTCATACATATGACACTTCTATGACGATAATTGTGACAAAACCCAGTATCATCATAGATGTGGTGGGCTCCTACTTCTATGACAAAAAATCATGATAGAAAACGGGCTTTTCGTCCTGGGCGGGCCGGAGACGCAGCTGCATGACATTCTTTGGGCCGTCCATGACGGAAAAAACCATGGTAGAAGCGAGGGCGAGGAAAATTTCGAGGAGTTCCCGGTTATGGTGGGAGGTCGGGGGACGAGCGATGCACGTTTCTCTCGTACACGTATGCGCGTGTGTGTGAGGCGTTGGCTCTAACTGAACCCGAGCGAGGCGTTGGGCTCTAACTGAACCCGAGCGATTGCACTGCAGGCTACGCATTACTGAACCCGAGCGATCGATCGATGGCTGTTAACTGAACCCGATCGAGCGATTCCTTCACTACCGCTGCTAACTGAAGCCGATCGATTGGATGAACAATGAGCGTTGCGGGGGGGGGGGGGGGTGGATGAACAGTGAGCGGTGGGGGTGGATGCAGGACCCCGTGGCGTTGCCTCTAGATGAACAGGACGACCCCGTGGAGGGCTGGATGTATAGTAGACGGTCGAGGGGTGCTTGTGGAGGGGTGGTTGAACAGTAGCCGATGGAGTAGCATGCCGTGGAGGCTGGATGAACAGGAGCCCGTGGAGGTTGGAGGAGGTCGACGGTGGAGATGAACAGTATCCCGTGGAGTCCCGTTTTGCGGTATGCCACACCCCTCCCGATGAACAGGACCCCCGTTTCGACCATAGCGCTCCAACACAAGTATGTTTTGTCCGTTTTGTGGTACGCCACACCCCTCCCGATCAACAGGACCCCCGTTTCGACCGTAGGAGGTCCGTTTCGTCCGTTTTGCGGTACGCCACACCCATCCCGATCAACATGACCCCCGTTTCGACCATAGGAGGTCCATTTCCTCCGTTTTGTGGTACGCCACACCCCTCCCGATGAATAGGATCCCGTTTCGAACGTGGCCGGTCGAACACAAGGCCGTTTCCTCCATTGTGCGGTACGCCAGGCCTCGTTTCCATCGCCTGTTCCGTCCAAGCCCTCCCAATGAACACAACGACGCATTCCGTTCCAACCTAGCCGGTTGGCTCCCACGCGTTCCCTTGCCTCCCGATGAACACGACGCATTCCGTTGCCTCCCCATGAACACGACACATTCCGTTGCCTCGTCATGAACACGACGACGACGCTGTTTCTCCGTTCTGACCCAGCCATGTACACGAGCCCTCGCCGTACGTATGCGCGAGTAAGCGTTCGAGACCCCGCCCGTATGTACACATACGTGGCCGTATTTTCTTTCTTGCACACTGGCCGCTGTACGTACGTGTACATGTTACGTGCGCCCCTCTACTACGACACGTGCGCGCCTCTACATCCACCAGTATATATGTACGTACACGTTCGTGACCAGAATGACAACGCTACGTACGCTTCGACTAGGTGGATCCCGACTGTCAGGCACTTCCTTGCGTGCGAAGATGTAGCTGGTGGGTCCCAGCGGTCAGGGGGCGAATCATTTTTTTTCCCGAACGCACTTCCTTGTGTGCGAAGGTGTAGCTGGTGGGTCCCAGCAGTCAGGGGGGAAACATTTTTTTTCACGAAATACGGTGGCCCGTCTGGTGGTTCCCTGCTGTCAGGTGGAGGAATCATTATTTTCCGTGTAATAAGGAGGCACTTCCTTGCTGCGGCCGTGGACCCAGCTGTTAGCCTCTCCATGTACAGTCCACGTCCGATGGAAGTCGTTCCTTGACAAGGTTGACCACGCCGTGCCGAGAGCACCAGGGCGGTGGACGACGGCGAGGCCTAGGAAGGGGACAATGCGGAGCCGGTGAAGACGCGGTAGTGGATGCCCACGCAGAGAGGAGTATGAGGGTTCACTCGTTCGGCTGCGGTGTGAGGCTGCCGTCGCTGCAGGGCCTGGCCAACGGTGGGAATAGTAGGGGGCGGTGAGGCCTCCACGGCAGCACAGCCGGCCACGGGAGGCAGGAGCAGGCGGCATGACTGGCGCTGCTTTGGGCGGCTGGAGCAAGAAGACCAGAGGTTGAAGAAGCACTACGGCCGTTGGACGGACATCGTACGGTCACTAGAGCTAGAATCGTTCATATTGACTAAGTTGACAAAGCCCTCCGTCCCCGTCAACTTAGTAGGCCCACAAGTAGCCTCCCACTAAGGTGGGTCCCAGCTAGCAAGGGGAGTATTCATTTTTTTGTGCGTAATAAGGAGGCACTTCCGGTGGGTCCAAGCTGACAGCGGGGGGAACATTTTTTTCGCGAAATACGGCGGCCCGTCCGGTGGGTCCCAGCAGTCAGGGGGGAAATGTTTTTTTCGCGAAATAAGGTGGCCTGTACGGTGGGTCCCTACTGTCAGGTGGAGGAATAATTATTTTGCGCGTAATAAGGAGGCACGTCCTTTCGGCCGCCGCGGACCCAATTGTCAGCCTCTCCACGTACAGTACTCTTCCGATGGAAGTCGGTCATTGACCACGTTGACCACGCCGCGCCGAGAACACCAGGGCGGTGGACGACGGCGAGGCCTAGGAAGGGGACGACGCGGATCCGGGGAAGGCGCAGTAGTGGAAGCCCGTGAGGAGAGGAGTACGAGGGTTCACTGGTTTGGCTGCGGTGTGAGGGTGCCGTCGCCGCAGAATAACAGGGGGTGTGTGTGAGTGGAGGGATGGCCAGGCCAGCGGTGGGAGTAGTATGGGGGCGGTGAGGCCTCCGCGGCAGCAGAGCCGGCCACGGGAGGCAGGAGCAGGCGGCACGACCGGCGTTGCTTTGTGCGGGTGGAGCAACAAGACCAGAGGTTGAAGAAGCACTACGGCCGTTGGATGGACATCGTACGGTCACTGAAGCTAGAATCGTTTATATTGACTAAGTTGACAAAGCCCTTGGTACGCTCCAACTTAGTAGGCCCACAGGTCATCCTCCGAAACGGTGCGCCCCAGATGTCAGGGGGAGGAATCATTTTTTGGGCGGCCGAAGCTAAGAATATCTAAGATTGAAGAAGAAGCATGACATCCATTAGATAGACATCCAACGGCCACTGTTGCTAGAACCGTGTGTTGACTATAATAAGTTGACAAAGCCTTGCATACGCGTCAACTTATTTTTTTAGGGGACGCGTCACTTAGTAGGCCCATAATTGTGTGGCAGAGAACTTATAGCCCATTTGCGTTTTGTAAGAATGTACAACCCATTTTTGAATTCTAATGGAATTTACAACAACCCATTTACAGTTTGTTAAAAGTACAACCCATTTTCTAGCTAGGACAACGATTAATAATTTCAACCAACCGTTGAAGACATAATTCAATAAAATTTCCCACATTTTGATGGGATCCGAAATATTTTTATCCCGAAATTTCTAGTCAGATTAAATATAAATTTGTATTACGTAAAAATCCAACGAAACATTGCGCGCGCAACAATGAAAATTTAAGATTTTCAAAATCCATAAATAATATTTTATAAACTAATTTCGTGTTTGGTGCATTTTTTTATAGTTACTGCCCAGTTTTTTATAATTACATCCCATTTATTATTTTTTAAAGCCCATTTTCCTGTTAAGCCTAATGCATCCCTCCTAGGAAAGATTTGCAGCCCAGCGGGGCGGAGAATAACAAGTTGACCTTGCCTGGGTATTCCTCAAAAAAACATATAGCTGGGCTAGCCATTTTCATCTTGAAAAAATTAGTATCTGGGCTGGAAATCTGGCCTGGGCTAGACGGGCCACAGCCCGCCCAGTTAATACCCTGCTCTCCTCTGAACAACAATGAAATCATCGCCAAGAAAAACTCTATAGTGCTCATGCCTCAAAAACACAAATACTGCTCGAGCTGCTTGGTCCCAGCTGTCGGCCGCACCTTGTGCAATTCTCTCGTTTATATTGACTACATAGGTTGACAATGGTGTGGGTCCGTGATGTTAGGAAACCAGGAGAAAGCAAAAAACATATAGTTGTACATAATAAGGAGGCACTTGCGTATGCACGGCTATGGCCCTAGTGGGTCCCTAGTGTCATCTAGTCAAAATAAAGTCATCTCCTGAATCCTCATGTTCGTTGACGATGTTAACAATGCTCGGCGCCACGGCGAGCGCAACAGCTCGAAGGACAACGAAGAGGGCCTCGCGGGCCCTACGGATGGTCCGATACAGTGCCCGCTGCTCATTTAGGAAGCCAGGATCATCGGACACCTATGAGCACCTTCGAGAAACTGAGACGGTATGAAACGGTAAGGCCGCGCTTGGGAGCTCTGGTTTATTTCAAACCTGTATTAACATACAAGTGTAATTTACTTGTCATCGAAAACAACGCGTAAAATACAGGCGTAATGAAACCGAGGGCCCGAGGTCTGTAAGTAAAACCGGCGGGTTACGCGTGTAATTTGAGAGACCAGTGTATATTTTACGAGCACTGCTATATGGACGACATTACCAGACGATACATGCACAACATGCGTATCATGCCATCCATGGGCAAGGCTGAAATAGCAGCTAACGGCTGGATTAGCAATCGTCTGAGTGTCGTTCAGCATTTTTATCGTGTGTGAAGTACTTCCGATATTTTACTAGTCGAAATCGACCAACCAAGCGCCTTCGCCTGAGACCATCTGCTTTTATTTACACTAGTAAGATGCCCGTGCTACGCTACGGAATCACAAAAGAAGTTGTGAGTGCAATGCTAGGGGATAAGAAAAAAAATGTAGCAAGACACCAATCAAAATGATGTCATATATTTGATCGGTACACACTAAGAACAATCAAACATACGGGCTTCCGTTTACCAAGCATAGTGTATCCTTGTTTTAGCTATTTGCTCAACACATCAGCGCCAACAATATTAGCTCTTGAGCCCTCGCGTCATCTATCTTCTCACCTAAAAAGATATCTAACAATCAGTATGTATAATGGTCCGTAGTATATTTAGGCAAAGGAAATATTAATGAGCATGTAGAGGATCTGTAGTATTTTGGCAACGGACTTTTCTTTTGGCAAAAGTGTTAAACTACAATATTTGTTTCGCAAGTGGTCAGAAGCACACATATTCTTTAAACTGAAAGACAGCTACTCAGGACCTCAATGCACTAAACATCCTAAATTATAATTGTTGGCTGACAACACTGAAACCGGTATCAACATAAACAAACCGGTATCATTTTTTAGGGGAAACTAAAACCGCCAAGAAACCATATACTGCAGCAAAATCTGATTTGCCGTGTCGTCTCCAGTTCCGCTTTGAGGGATCACTCTCATCTCGGACCATGGTGGGCCAGCCCATGATGTGGTGCGTTTGGTTGACTATCTGAGACAATGAGCTTGGGGTAGAATTTCCCCCGCCACGTATCTAAACTAATTAAGATAAATGAAGGTATACTTCAGAAGCATATACTGTCATGTAGGTATAAGAGTATACTATCATGAAAGAAAAGATACACACAGTTTACCCTGTGATTCCAAGCATATACTAACTTCAACATCAGAATTTACTTGAAGAAATTAAAAACTGATATATGAACTCACATGATCAAGGAGATGGAAGGCACAAGTTAAAACATGAAAAATCTATCTAAAGCAACATTGCACTCATTATCACATATTTGACCACACATCAAAAGGTTATTACTAATTCTACATATCTTTCATCAATTAGCACATCCAAATAGATCTCACACAACTACACAAGTATGTTTTTTTGTTGTAAAAGGGGCTATTTCAGATTGCGTTCAATACAAAATAATATATAGTGGACTGGGAAGTTAAATTACTTGATACAAAGAAGAGAAAAAGCTTATCTCTCTTTCTTTAATGTGTGACTCGAGAACTTCTCTACTTACAAATAATATTTAGCCATGCTTGATCATCCTCCTCTAGACCTTGCACCAAATCATCTCAAGTACAAAAATCTGACAAATGTCACAATGAAAAAGGGTATGAATATTGAATAGCAAATCCAATACTAACCTAAGGGGATGGATACAGTGAATTTCACCAAGAATGAACTACAAGTTTCTGCAAAGAATTAAGTAGAATGTCCAAATCTGCATGTGACAATGTACTTTGCAGATCCACAAACAATTCATTCCTAAACATTTCACAAATCACATGTTTAGGAGACCACAATTTCAATCATGAGCGGATCTGATACACAACTATACTCCAAAAAGTCAGCCAACTTTTTTGATCTGGTAGGAGAAACACATGACTTATGGGGGGACGAGCATGGTTGGGGACAGTCACAGTGGCTCGAGGTAGTTGACACTGGCATGGCTTGGACGAGCAGGTTGCCCCCGGAAAAAGTCCTCCGCATCTGCGATGCCCAGACTAACTCATAGCGTTCCTGCTGCTAGTAGCCTCCATTGGCAGCACAGAAGGGATGGACTCATGTTGGAGGTTGAGAACCAGAGCATGCATAAAATGGAATCAACCCCAACAATCACAAACGGAAAACAAAGTACTTACTATATACTCTGTCTCCGACGACCTGCACATGGTAGTAGCCGCTAGCCCGCCACTATCCTCTTCGTCTCTGACGACCTACGCGGTCAGATCTAGAAGGAGAGGTCCTGGGTAAAGCTTGGAGCCAAATGTAACTATAGCTATAGGGAGAAGTAGAAGTTAGCAAATTCAACGGCAGTAAACACACCAGTGGTACATCCCAAGCTCGTCCTGTTCCAGATCAAGCACTCTCAGTACTGCCTCCTCTTCCCAGCCCACCCCTTCTTCAACCAGCAAACACAACAGCAGCAGAGGATCTCATCCTATGGCAGCGTACGGTCTCCAGCTCCCTCGCGAGGTGAGGAGTGATGGCTTGCCTCACCTCGTGGGCCTCAGGCCCATGTCGGCAAGGTGGGTGCAAGGCAGGCCGGCAGGCTGGCGCCGCCCACCAGGCGACGCTGGGTCACGCGCTAGACACGAACCAACACAAGCGAGCAGGGGGGCCGATGCGGCGGCGCCTGCCGTTGGGGCATAGGACACATGCGGCAACAAGGGACTTGGCGGTGAGGCTGGGCTCATGCTGGACCGGGTCCAGAGCGAGGAAGGTCTGGGAGGCAGCGGAGGCGAGCGGTGACGCGAGACCCGGCAGCGGAGCTCTATCGACGGGCGGGCATAGCTGTGGGAGCTCAGACCTTTGGGGGGGGGGGGTCGCCCAATTCAACTCCGAGTGTCGCTGGGAAAGAGGGGCGAGGAACTTTGGGGGGATCTAGAAGATTCTTTATCTTTCTCGAGATGTTGTGAATGGGATGTCCCTGCTCTAAAATTATGTCTGAACACAGGGTGTTTTTGCAAAATTGCAAGTGACACGTGGCTTGTCTCGATCTTAGCCATACATTCAAGATTGGAAGGTATAGATGACGTGAAGGCAGGCACACCATCACCACCAACTCACTTTTTTATAGGTGTAGAGAAGCGTCAGTTTTACAAGCGGTTTTGGTTGGAAAACGACGATCCAATCACGGCCTAATATCATGAGTTGGTCGGAAGATCATATGGTTTCATGTCTAACCTACCCAACTTGTCGTATAGGCTATGAATGAAACATCAGACGATGAACTTCTTAAGCACGGAAACAACAGAAGAGGATGATCTTCTTAACAAGAAAATCACTGGCATTAGATCAACATGCAAAACGATACGAAGCATTATTCTCAGGAGGCACGGTGAACAGCTCGTGATGCCGCATGCCACAACATTCCAAGCTCAACTTTGCAATCAAACACAAGGCCTGGCATTACATAGACAATATTCAGAACAAACTCTTAACACAGGAATATCTCAGCAGAGTAACTATTTACTTCTAAACTGAACACGGGAATAGGAAAAAACACTCGACGCTGCTCACAGCAAGGGCGTCCCACTCAAAAATATCAAATGCATGTCTTCTGGCTAACATCAATGAGAAAATTTTGACAAGGTTTTCCCATTCCAATATATTAAACTAACGTCTTCTTGCTAACATCAATGATTAAACTTTGACAAGCTTTTCCCATTCAAAATATGTAATGCCTATGATCGTGGAGTCCTGTCGTAGCTTCTTATACTTGTTTGGGCACTTTTTGCCCAGGGCACTCCACGTGTTGTTAAATTGTCAATGCTCTTTGCAGACTAGTCATGTCACAAGTGTCTAATAATACTCTGTAAAGCTTCTCGGTCATTCCTTCTGTAATGTAGTGCAAATAGTGACTGCTTCTTTCTGCAAAGTGGAACGACCAACTGGACCCAGTAATGCAGCAGTTTTCCTTGGACACATTGGCTCCTTTTGTGCAGTTCAACTAAAATCGAAGTCGGAATAAAACCAAGCTTTAATTTTAATATCCCTGTAAGGAACAATATGTATAAGGGAAACAATTACTGAGAAATAACGGTTGATGATTTGTACTCCCAGAAGAAAAGCATCTACCGATCTACTTTGTCTTAATGGGAAACAAAGCAGGAGAGTAGCAATTCTCCATCAGTGTGATTCAGTCATATTGACTGAGACATTATCTTAACAATGCCTTGTTTTAACATGTATAAAGAACGACAAAGCAGAAAAGTACCATTCCTAAAACAATGCAACTGATTCATTTTAACAGAGAGATTATCTTAACAATACCTTGGTTAAACATGTAGAAAGAACTACAAAGCAGGATAGTACCATTCCTAACAAGTGTTGCAGTTTTGAACTCAATAGTTAATTAGTTCTGAGAGTGGCATTGCTTAATTTTACCAGCGGCATTAGATTAACGAAAAGCATAAACAGTTGCAAGGGAGAGTGGGAGCAACAACAGTATGTGCTTCCATCTACTTATAAAGGGGTGATGCAGAGTTTGTTGTAACAAAGCAACAAGAATCATGTCTGGGTTGGTCCCATTTTTGTTCACTACTTAATGGGAAAAGACAGCAATACAATAGCTTCAATTAAACATTTATTTAAAACAGTACCAATACAAGTAGCACAACATCTCAAAGCACACTACACAATCATGTGGATGAAGGCCTGTACTGACCTTTCATGAGACCACCATGATAAAATACGAATCTGCCAACACGAATAGGAAATCCAATCTCGTTTTCGGTAGTTGCACTGAAGTCAAGCAAAGTGTTTCGCATAGCGAAGCAAAATGTTGCAATAGCAACAAGTTGAATAGATATCCTTGTTTAAACAGAGGCAAAAAAGGAATCAATTACTGGCTAATAAAGGAGGATGAAACATGCGGCCACAAAAATGGAAATCCCACCAATCCCTAACAAGTGTTGCAGTTTTGAAATAAGATTCAGTAGTTAATTCTGAGAGTGGCATCAATTACTGGCTTATAAAGGGGGTGATGCTGAATTTGTTGTAACAAAGCAACAAGCATCATGTCTGGGTTGGTCCCATTTTTGTTCACTACTTAATGAGAAAAGACAGCAATACAATAGCTTCAATTCAACATTTATTTAAAATAGTACCAAAACAAGTAGCACAACATCTCAAAGCACACTGCACATCATGTGGATGAGACCAAGATTTGAAACAACTCGCCACGAAGACTGGAAACAAATCTCGATCTCCTTTTGTGCAATTCCACCAAAATTAAGCAAAGTCACCGGTGTGACATTCAAGTTGAACTGCACAAATCACTCTTAAAACATAAGTGTTTTGAGTAGCGAAGCAAAATGTCGCAATAGCAACAAGTTGAATCGATACCCCTGTTTTAACAGAGACAATAAAGGAAACAATTACTTGCCGATAAAGGAGGATGAAACAAACAGTGACAGAAAGAAGCATCTAACTTATCTTGGATGGAAAACAAAGTAGGATAGTAGCATTTCTAAAATGGTTGCATTGATTCATATTAACGGAGACATTCTCTTGAAACAACATTCGTTAAAAAATGTAATTTACTTTAACAGTGGGATTGCTTCAATTTTCCGGCGGCATTCTTAGATTAACAACAGCAAAATAGCTGTATGGGACATGCCAACACCATGTGCGTCCACACGTATAAATGGGTGATGCAGAGTATGTAGCCAAGCAGCATATATGCGTTGGTCCCATATTTGTTCTCTTTGAACCTTTTTCCTATGTGAGGGCAGAAAATCTAGTCCTGCACAAACTACCCGACCCCCAGTTTCTTTCCCTTTTCAACAAAGAGATCGGTTCCTTACAGATGTGTGTACTGGGTTACCCCCCTTTTCCCTTTTCGACCAACAAAGCGGCTGGATAGCCAGTCTATACTACTTTCCACCCCTCCTTTCCTCATTGAACCATGTCCTAGATTCTTGCTCCAGCCCACCGCACCCTTCTTTCCTCTTTGAACCAAGACCTAGATTCGACTACAGATCGAAAAAGATCCACATGCAGCTAGAGCAATGACGGTTTGAAAGAAACTTATACCTTAAGGTCGTCGGGATGTGGCAAGGCGTGCGGCGGGAGGCTGGATCTGCCCACACTATGTACGACAACAAGGAAGAAGGGGTCGGTGACCCTCCTGCACAGGCGCTGGGTGAAAGAGAACAACGCTGCACCTCCTCCCCTTCCCGGTGCGACGGGATACGGACGCCTCCTTCACCAGCTGTGAGGGGGGAGAGAGAGACAAGAGGCCAATGCAGTCTTGTTTAGATCTGGTGAAGAGAGGGTGAGAGACTGTGAATATAGCAAATACTAGCAAATGAATGCTGAGCCTCCAGCATGTATACATATATGTAGTGCGGCGAGAGTGTGGAGAGTGCAAACCCTCACGAACAAGCGCTGAGGCTCCAGCTTATATATATACTACTGTAGTACGGACTGAGCTCCGGTGCCTTCACTGCACCTGCTTTTGGCTGTATGACAGGTGAGCCAGCCACATTTTGGGCCCACCTGTCATAAACCCAAAGGCAGGTGCACTAAGTCAATGAAGCTGCGTCCATATAGTACTCTCGTGTATACGACTAATATATAGTGGAGTGGTTTTCTTATTCTCTCCATAACAATCGTTTTAAATTGTGTAAGTACGAAACGAAACTCTTTATTTAATGTATAGTGAAGAAAACTACTACTACTTCTAATGAACTAATGATCCACGCCCACGCGTCCTGGTCGCACTTCCTGTCCTTCACGTGTGGTACACTACCCTCCCTTAAGTGAACAACCACACATGCGACAAATTATCGGAAACGTGTGAGAGTGTGTACAAATAAAGAATTTTAATTTCAGTTATCGGAAAGGTTTGAGAGTATTACAAAGTTTGACTTCAGTCAGATCTAAGCGGAGTAAATAAAAATGGAGGGCTACTACGTCCATCCGGGTTTTTAGTCCACACCATTTTTAAATCAAAGTTAATAGCTGGACAAATAAAATTACAGGGGAGCTGGAGACAAAGTTGTGAGAAGGCTTAGAAATCAATACAAAACTTATGCTCTTAGTACCAACGTCGATCCTTCTTCGAGGAAACATTTGGTTCATAGCCAATTGTGTGATAAAATTGCACCAACATGAAAGACGACTGCGTCTCCAACGCACCCAAGGTGAACTGACGAAGGATATCATCTTTGTGCGTAACAAGCAAAGAGCACTGATGGAAGACAGCTTGTTTTTCATTGAAAATCGATCAGCTTCACCAGCCGACGCAACCATGAGGCGCAACCATGAGCATCGATAGGTCATCGTGGTGATGTATCATCCATTTGGCATCAAGTTTGGGTGAGGCACCTATGAAGTTTGACAAATCCTCACTGTGGTATGTTTCTTCTCAGTAATCAAGCTCGAGGAAGGAAGAACCACGTGGCAGAGGACAGTGAGGCGGAACGACAATGGCCATCCAATTTTGTGTAGTTCCACTAAAATTGAGGAAGACATGCCCGGGTATGGAGACACGCATCGCTGTTTCCAAAAATATGAAAAAGGGTTAGCAACGACATCTCAATTGTCAATAAGAATTAATGAAAAGTACAGCAACAAACAGAAGCATCATAATTATCTTGATGGGAACTAAACCAGGATACCCGAGAAAAAAAGCATTTCTTCATTTAACCAGTTATAGTACTACCACCATATGGACAATGACCGCACAACCACCATGTACTTTTTATCGAAACAACATGTATACCTCCACCGAGGCATAAATCAGGACAACTTTTTGAGTGGCATTTCCTCTGTAATAGTACTAGTAGGTGATGTTGGACCAGCCGACGAACCCTAGATACTATGCATGGGGAGCTGGGGAGTAGTTGCATAGAAGAAAACCCGCACGCAGTGACCTGGGGAGCTGGACCATTACAAGAAGTTATACCTCAGGTGGGCGAGATGTCGTTTAGGCGGGCGGGCGGGATCTACCCACACGACGGCAACGAACAAGGGCGCGGAGGATCTTCGTCCGCGCCAGCGCCGGCTCCGAGAGGACGGTGCGCATCAGCTTCCTCCATCACCGACGGCGACAATGTCAACGCTGCACCTCCTCACCTCCCGCAGCGGACGGGATTCGGTTGGATCTGTGACCACCGGTGAGGAGAGAGATAGAGTGGACAGTGTCATCTTGTTTTGATATGGAGAAGGTGAGAGAGCGAGACACGAGAAACTCTATCAAACAAGAGGCTATAATGGATTAAAAAAATCTCTCCATAGCAATGGTTTTAAATAGAATACGCGCGTTCCCGAAAAAAAATTGAAAACTGGCGGACAAATTTTTAAGGGTCTGTCTAGGACACATCTAGATGTGACATAGTTATGTCACATCTAAGTTGATGTCCACTCTATTTGTGGTCTATTTTTTTGTCCTAGTTTTTTTGTTTCTTGTTGCTACATTATATACTTGTGGGAGCTTAGATGTGATATCCTTAAATAACATCTAGATGTGAATTAGACAAACTGATTTTCTAACGTACCAAGAAAGAAAACTCGATCAAAAACACGGCCCCGCTTCCAGGTCGCGGGAGTCGTCGCGCACACACATAGACGTAGACATGCATATCCGTGTTTACGTAAAATTCCATTTCCATCTCCATCTCCAATCATATTTGTCCAACTGGCACATTATTTACGTTGTTAATTATATATGCAGCAATATTAACGTACATCATCTCTTGTTTGCGGACGTCCGGACCGCTGCCACGGCCGGTCCTAACCAACCCGAACCCTCTTCATCACCCGCGCGTGCTTCGCGCCCGAAACGGTCAGTGCCGCATTCATGCCCGGCTAGACCGGACGCGACCTCTCACTGGCGTTGGCATTGAAGCGGCACACCGGCCGAGAGAGCGTCGCCCGCGCCGCTTCCGGGTGCACGCGGCTGCTCCACGTTCAAAGGTCGCAATAGCCGGCTACAACATGCACGTAAAAACTTCTTGGGAGTCCGTGCTACAGCTAGCTGTACTCCCCCAACTCGTCAATCTCTTCCAGTAGTGCTAGTACTCCATGGCGCGATCCATCGACAAGCAGGCGGGAAAGTTATCGTATACTCGGTTTGTGGTGAGTGGCATGCCGAGCGACCGTGTGGGGTCGAGCCGTGGAGGAGGGTGAGACACGAACACGACAGACGTGATTTAAACGTTGGTTTTGCTCGATGGCGCGATCCAACGAAACGAAACGTTGGTATCTCTCTGTTTCCATTTTTTCTCTGGAAAAACGGAAACTTTCTACTCCATTTTCATTCCTATTCCAAGGTTGCCCCATTACAACATTCCATCAAATACAAAGGAAAACTAACACGCATGCTGATGCATCTCAATGATTCACAGATCATAGCCAATATTTACTTCACAACTAAAGAAAAAAAGTTGTGAGAGCGTGTACAAAGAAAAACTACTGATGGGGTCATGATACGTCTCCAATGTATCTATAATTTTTGATTGTTGCATGCTATTATATTACCCCTTTTGGATGTTTATGGGCTTTATTTTACACATTTATATCATTTTTGGGACTAACCTACTAACCAGAGGCCCAGCCCATATTGCTGTTTTTTTGCCTATTTCAGTATTTCGAAGAAAAGGAATATCAAACGGAGTTCAAACGGAATGAAACCTTCGGGAGCGTTATTTTTGGAACAAATCTGATCCGGAGAGCTTGGAGTGCAAGTCAAGAAGCCTCCGAGGGCCCCACGAGATAGGAGGGCGCCCCCCTATAGGGCGTGCCCCCTGTCTCGTGGGCCCCTCGGGCGGCCACCGACGTACTTCTTCCTCCTATATATACCTACTACCCCGAAAACATCCAGGAGCACCACGAAACACAATTTCCACCGCCGTAACCTTCTGTATCCGCGAGATCCCATCTTGGAGCCCTTGCCGGCACTCTGCCGGAGGGGGAAGTAACCATGGAGGGCCTCTACATCAACATCCTTGCCCCTCCAATGAGTTGTGAGTAGTTTACCACAGACCTACGGGTCCATAGTTATTAGCTAGATGGCTTCTTCTCTCTTTTTGGATCTCAATACAATGTTCTCCCCCTCTCTTGTGGAGATCTATTCGATGTAATCTCTTTTTGCGGTGTGTTTGTCGAGATCCAATGAATTGTGGGTTTATGATCAAGTTTATCTATGAATAATATTTGAATCTTCTCTGAATTCTTTTATGTATGATTGAGTTATCTTTGCAAGTCTCTTCGAATTATCAGTTTGGTTTGGCCTACTAGATTGGTCTTTCTTGCCATGGGAGAAGTGCTTAGATTTGGGTTCAATCTTGCGGTGTTCTTACCCAGTGACAGAAAGGGTTGCCAGACACGTATTGTATTGTTGCCATCGAGGATAACAAGATGGGGTTTATATCATATTGCATGAGTTTATCCCTCTACATCATGTCATCTTGCTTAATGCGATACTCTGTTCTTATGAACTCAATACTCTAGATGCAGGCAGGAGTCGGTCGATGTGTGGAGTAACAGTAGTAGATGCAGGCAAGAGTCGGTCTACTTGTTATGGACGTGATGCCTATATACATGATCATGCCTAGATAATCTCATAACTATGCACTTTTCTATCAATTGCTCGACAGTAATTGTTCACCCACCGTAATACTTATGCTATCTTGAGAGAAGCCTCTAGTGAAACCTATGGCCCCCAGGTCTATCTCTTATCATATTTGCTTTCAATCTACTTTATTTGCATCTTTACTTTTTGCATCTATATCAAAAATACCAAAAATATATTTATCTTATCATACTATCTTTATTAGATCTCACTTTCGCAAGTGGCCGTGAAGGGATTGACAACCCCTTTATTGCGTTGATTGCGAGTTCTCAGTTTGTTTGTGTAGGTGCGTGGGACTTTTGAGGAGCCTCCTACTGGATTGATACCTTGGTTCTCAAAACTGAGGGAAATACTTACGCTACACTTTGCTGCATCACCCTCTCCTCTTCGAGGAAAACCAACACAAGCTCAAGATGTAGCAAGAAGGATTTCTGGCGCCGTTGCCGGGGAGGTCTTCGCTCAAGTCAAGACATACCAAGTACCCATCACAAACCCATCTCCCTCGCATTTACATTATTTGCCATTTGCCTCTCGTTTTCCTCTCCCCCACTTCACCCTTGCCGTTTTATTCGCCCTCTCTTTCCCAATCTCCTCCTCTCCTTTTCGCTCGCCTTCTTCCGCATTGCTTTTGTTTGTCGCTATGTCTGAAATTGGGAGATTATCGTCGATATGGACAACAATGATAACACAGAAAATCCCAAGGCTCCGGCCGATGAACCCCCTATCTTGCATACTAAAAAGTTTCGAATCGGTAGCGGTAACATCATTGGCAAAGGTGTTATTCAAGATTTCTTTACTTGTGCCGGTGCTTTACCTTCTATGGGTTGTTCTATTCTTCATAGAACTAGTAGTCTTGAGGATGCTGTTGCTATGCTTGTAGTTGAACTTGAAAGACAATTTATGCATATGCATCCTTGCATACAAAGAATTTTCCTAGAATTCTCTAATATTGAGCATTCTTCTGTTAAGCGTGCTGTTACTATCTTTTTGGCTCATGAGTTTAGATTTATGATAAGAGAGGCCAAAGAAATCTTTGCGCACTATAGGGTGTACGCCGGTCGTCCACCCATAGAAGCGATCCTCTATGATCAAGAGGAAATTAGACGTTTTCAATCTTCGGACTATGTCGCTTTTAATGAAAACCTTAGAAAAAAGTTCCTACCAATGTCTTGGTTGATTGCATTAATGAGCTTAAGAATGATCTTGCCCTCAGAAACAATGAGCTAGGGTACTCTCTTGAGTATAGGCTTACAAGATTTTGCCAAAAGAATGCTTTTAGTGATGAAATAGTTGTGCATTATGAAGGGCCAAGGGAGGAACCCGTTCCTCCTGTGAATTATCTTGGGGATCTTTGTCCCACTAAATTTAGCCCTTTTGATTACTTTTGCTTGCCTCAAAGGAAACTTTCTGCCCAACGTAGAGAATATGAGATGAGCTTTCAAGATCTATCTTATTATTACGGCACCCGTTAGATCTATCTTTGTTTTTATGCCTAGCTAGGGGCGTTAAACAATAGCGCTAGTTGGGAGGCAACCCAATTTTTCTTTATGTTTTTTGTTTTTGCTCCTGTTTAGTAATAAATATTGCATCTACCTTCTGGTTAGATGTGTTTTTATCTTTTAATTAGTGTTTGTGCAAAGTAGAACCTATAGGATAACCTACGATGATAGTTGATTTGATTCTGCTGAAAACAGAAACTTTGCACGCACGAATATAATTTTGTTAAATCACAGGAACATGCTTTTGCGTCGATTCTTTTTGCTGCTGTTCAATAAACAAATTGTCCAGGACTTCCTATTTTGGTAGGATTTTTAGAGTTACAGAAGTTTGCGTTAGTTACAGATTTCTACAGACTGGTCTGTTTTTGACAGATTCTGTTTTTCGTGTGTTGTTTGCTTAGCCTAGGACCAGTACAATACCGTCGTTGAGCGTTTATTCAAAATTGAATCTTTGAATTGATTATTGCTAATCTTTTGCTACCATATATAGCGAACCCAACTCCACACATTTCTACACCGTGTATACGTACGTTCCCCTAGCAATCGCTTTACACAATCTTCGGAGTTAGTTGACACCGCTGGTTGCCTGTCACCACCTGTCGCATGGTAAAAACTTGTAAGATATTGATATTTGCTTTACTATGAGCACTTTACAACCTCATCTTAGTAGTTCATAGGAACATTATTCTCGAATTTTGTTTCCTGTTTCTACTAATCATGACTGGTTCCGAAGATAGAAGTTCTTGGACGACGGACACATCTTCAGCATCACGAGAGGTGGCACAACACACACAAGCACATGGTCAGGTTATCTCTTTACCGTCATTTGAGGGTAGATTTAATCCTGCTATTTATCTAGCTTGGGAGCTAGAAGTAGAACAAGTTTTTAGTCACCATGACTTTTCTGAACTTGAGCGAGTACGAGCTGCCACTAGAGCATTTACTGGTTTGCTTCTGTTTGGTGGAGTGTGCATTGTAAGAAAAACATTGATAACCAACCCACAACTTGGAAAGATTTGAAAGATGTAATGAGACAACAATTTTTCCCTCCTTACTATCGCCGTGAATTGCTTTGCAAATTTGAACAATTTAAACAAGGCAACAACACTGTTCATGCTTACTACCAAGAGTTCAAATCTTATATGCATCATTGTGACATAGAAGAATCTGAGGATGATACAATGAATAGATTTTTTGGTGGTTTGAACCATGATATTAAGGCAAGAATTCAGTATATTCCTCATTGCATTACTGGTATGTATGTTCGTGCTTGTACCTTTGAGAGACAGTTGCAGGAGGATGCATTGGGTGACTACAACAACTACTATTCTATTTCATGCTCACCACCACCGGTTGGTTCCTCCACCGTTGCACCTACTAGAGCAGCCCCACCTTGGATTGTGAGCGTGACATCATCTCAAGAGTATGGTGCATTTTCAATGTCCGTACCTACATTAGCTACATCTTTGCGACAAGGTAACAGTAAATGTATTCATGATATAACTTCACATGAGAATGATGCATCCCTAGTTAACTTGAATGCATCATGTGTTGAGTTACATGGTGATTTGAGCACAACACCTATGTTAGAGAATCTTGATACTGTCATGAATGCGTCATGTGATCAAACAACTGAAATACCAACAATTTTGAGTGCACCCATTGAATTAACTGTTAATGCAAAAGAATCAATGTTTAATCATTTTGATATGACCTCTAATCTTGGTGATGATTCTGTGTCGAATGACTTATTGCATGTTTGCTTATTTAAGCATGTTGTAGCATGTAAATTTGATGCAAGTAAGGTTTATTCACCAATATTGGGATGGTTTAATGATGAACATTGTCAATCTTTTGAAATGAATAAGAGCTTCACTTATATGTGCAAACTGAGTTGCAATATTTTCATGCCTTCTACTTCTTGTGATAATGTTTTGGCTTTAGATTTTATTAACTATGCAAGCTACTCATTTATTCATGTGTCATATGTGCAAAAATCAAGGAAAGTAAAAATGGATGACAAATACATATACAACATGTACACCTTATCTCTTTTGTTAGCCACATTTCAGATTAAGCAACGCCGAGGACGGCTTTGTTTTCAAGAAGGGGAGGATGATGAGAACATGACTACCTTGGATAAGACCAAAAATATTGCATACATGTATATTTGTGAGCTGATTTCTAATGCAAACTATGTAGTAATTTATTTATGTCATCCTGGACAAAATTACTTCACAAACTTTTGTGCCATATCTAATTGCAGGTGTATGGGACATTTGTACAATCCACATATGAAGATAGGGGAGAAAGAGATGTTTACTTGCTGTTCAAAAAGTTCTCTCACGTCACTTTTGGCCCAAGAGAAGATAGAGTCCAAGTCTCTCACATTCTGGACTCAGATTCGGACGGCACAGACATACCTGAATCAAAACGTCAATAACTTTTTCATCCGGACTCCAAATTGGGTGATTTTTTTGTTGGAAAATAGATTTCGTGCACTTTCCAACCCAATTGGATTCGCCTACAGATTCGTCCGGAGCGTTGAGTTATGGACGAAACGATCTGATGCTGCAGCAGAATCCGAGTCAAACTACAAGTCCAAAGGTGTTACGTCACCTCCACTTGGGCCCATTGGCCTTGTACGACCTAGGGTTAGTTTTAGGCTGCCTTGGGATGTCCTCCCACCTCCTTGGCCGCCACCCCTTGCTCCTATATAAGTAGATCCATCTAGTAGCTTTTCCCTTGGGATTTGTTTAGTTAAAAGTTAGCCATTGCAACTTCCTGTACTTCGTTTGTGTCCAACGACCCGACCAAGACCGCTTATGAAACCCCACTTTTATCAATACTTCATCCATACTCGCAATATTCAGATTGCTTATTCATATTCTTGCTTGTTCTTTGATTGCTTGCAGGAATAGACCTTCGTGGTCAGGTTGATCGTGCTCCGGCGTGGTCAATAACCACTCGGAGTTGGTTTACCGATTGCTAGGGCACAACGTCATGCACGTTTGTAGTCGGATCGTCAAAGTCTACTCCACCAAATCGATAGTTATCATCTCATCGAAAGATCGGGACACCCCGCCTCTATCATGGAGCCAGTGAGGAAGGTGACTACGCAATCGGCTATAAAGTTCTTTAAATGATTGGTGTGTCATTTTGGAGTACCGAACAGGGTTATCACATACAATGGCACTCAATTCACAAGTCGTGCGTTCATGCAGTACATCTAGAGCCTTGGATGCAAGGTCTCTTTCGCCTCTATTGCCCATCCTAGGAGCAAAAGACGGGCTGAAAGGATGAACACTGAAGTGCTGCATGGGCTCAAGACAAGAACTTTTGATAAGTTGCAAAAATGCGGCAGGCGCTTGCTTGATGAGTTGCCGGTGGTTCTGTGGTCAATCTGAATGACACCAAATCGAGCTACTGGACAAACTCCTTTCTCCATAGTATATGGTGCAAAAGAAGTACTCCCCATAGAACTCACATATAGGTCACCTCGAGTACTTGCCTACGATGATGTTGCGCAAGAGCAGCAGCGGCATGGGGATGCCACACTCCTCGAGGAGGATTGTCTTCGGGCAACCGTGCGTGTTGCATGCTACCAGCAAGCCCTGTGGCACTACCGCAGCCGTATGGTTCACACCCAGAGCCTTGAGGAAGGCGACCTTGTCCTTAGGCGCGTTCAGTCCTCCAAGGGTACAAACAAGTTGACGCCAAAGTGGGAAGGCCCTTACTGGGTAGTACGTGTCACTAGACCTGGTGCAGTCCGTTTGGAGACTGAGGATGGCATCCCAACGCAAAACTCATGGAGTATTGAGCATCTTCGTGAGTTCTACCCGTAAGTCACGGTTTCCGGGCTTTGCCCCGTCTACCTGTTTTGTACAAGAATTGTCCCCGGGACTTGTAACCCTTTGTACAAAGCCAGGCGCAAGCCGTGTGCATAGCTGAATAAAACAAAGTGTTTTCACAAAACTTGCATACATGATTTGTTGTTTGCATTAGTATGATCTTATTGTGATTACACTAGTTGTTAATTAAGATGACTGACATGTTGTAAAGGAGCCTGTGTTGTCCCCTTTCTCTTTTTCTTTTGAAGAAAGCGGAAGGATTTCCTCACAAGCAATTTCCCTGGGAGGAGGAGAGAAGCAAGCAAGCAAGTGCATTTGGTTCCCGGCAACCCTTTCTTATCTAAGACGATAAGAAGAACATCAAAGAGAGATAAGTTCACTTTGTTACATCCCATCATTCCATGTTATACCTATGTATGAGGAACTTGCACGTGAGGAAACCTTGCTGCATCTATCATTCACGCTCCTATCCTTGACTCGAGTCCACTCGACAAGGTTGGTTGTAGATGTGTTTGGGGAGATTAGCAAGGGACCAGCCTTTGGTCGCGCTCCTAACCCGTTTTTGAGAAAACTAAAGGAGGTTTGATAGCAGCTGCATTAAAGGCCGGCAAAAGGCTTTGCCGGAAACTTTTCTTACAGAAGCGTACTGAAGGCCCATCCTTTAGTATGTCTAAAGTACATGTACAAGTATCCGGAAAGCTCTTTTTTGTGGACAAACAAGTACAAATCATACGGGTATCAACATGGATAAAGGATTACATAAATTTGATTCAAATTTGGCAAGTGCCTACATTTTTATGATTTAAAAAGAGAAGTGCTCTGTAATGCCTTTCTTGTCCCTCTCCTCCTAGGAGTTACATTGAGAAGGAAAGAGGGCAAAAGGAGTGCCTGGGTAGAATCCCAGCCTAACCCCGTCATGACCAGCGAGATGCAGCCTGACAAGATCGGGAGGGTGCCTCCCCGGAAAGGAAGAAGAGGTCGAAGACGAAGGGACTGGCTAGGCAAAGCCCTGGTCAGCCCCGCAGGACCAGGGGACGTGGCTCAGCAGGGACACCGGCAGGGAAGACGAAGCCGGAGTCCACGAGTCTGACGGGGTTCAGCTAGAGGTGGTGTTGACGTCCTGGACAATCACCCCCAGCAAATCGCTCTGTCGGGGCCCCCTGCAGATGATGGTACTACCGGTGCCTAGCTGATGACGACGGTGCGTCTGGTGTTCAGCCGGAGTCTGAGTTGCCGTGTTTGTGATTGGCGGCCAGGGGCTCGTCATCGCCATCTTCGCCGTCAGTGTCCTCCTCGTCGGAGTCGCTCAAGGAGGAGCTTTCGTTGTCACTCCAGCTTCACATGCAGCACCCTAGGCGAGCACCTGAGCACCCGAAGGCCTTGATGGAGAATATATCGGACTCCTCCAAGTTGAAGCGGAGGACGTGCCCTTCTACAAGGTAGTGGGCGCGAGCGAAAGTCTTCCTGCCACGCCTAAGAAGCATGACGTGAGGCGTGGGGAACTCGATGTCCACCCACACGATGCCATTACAGTAGCCGCTCATGCGTAGCCGCATCCCGAGCGGTTGGTCGACCATCACCCTGGCGAAGGGATGAGGAAGCCGCAGGCGGCTGCGTAGAGGATCGCGCAGCTTGATGATGAACTCCAGCGCCATGTTCCCCACATGACCTTCTATCAGTGTTAAAGCAGTTGGAGGAGGAATGTCAAGCGTGTCATTTTGTCCACCTCGGACATGGGTGCTGCGTCAACTACGTCCGCGCCTCGCAGCTCCACCTCGTGCACTGGATCCAGCCTCCGCAACTGCAATGGAGGCAGGGATATGGTGTCGAAGAAAATCTCTCGTCACCATGACCGAAGCACGGGCACAGCCTCTCCCTCTCGCCATAGTGGGAGAAGGAATAAATTTGGAGGTGGGAGGAATGGTGGATGAGTAATGCCACTCCACTAGGCCTCCTTTTATAGCGGGAGTGAGGGGGGCTAAATCTCCACTATTCTGGGGCCCCACTCACCCAATCTAGCCCTCTGTGCCCCTAGACGGTGCCTAGATTCATCAGCCGCCCCACTGCACCAATTCGAGGCTCTGCGTATTCTGCCAAGGCACACGTTCCCGCGCCCTGCGCGTCCACCACCAACCCTGGGAATTGCATGCAGCGCGCATGGCGGATACGACATGCATAGTGGGTGAGCTTAAGGTAAAATGGCAATTACCCCAATTCACACAAGGACGCCCCTAATGGATCTCGTGGACGTGGGCGCCCTGGGTTTACAACATGAACGATGCGCGCCGTTTGAGTGTGAAGATGCCATGGGACCCCTGGGAGCTGACTCAAGTCCAGGTTAATGAAGAAACAAAGAATATCTCAGAACACACAACACCAAACCCGGCAAGACCAATATTTACGTATGTGCATTTCTTGGGCCTACCCCAATGATGCTCGGCGGCACGTATGGCTCAGGCTCGGGGGCTACTGTCGGTGCAACAAACATGCGTGTTCGCCACCCTGACTTATGCACCGGCGTACGGTCTTCCTGAGATCAAGGAGCGCAATAAGAAGAGCAAAGTGACCAGAGAATCCCCCGAGAAAGTCTTCCTTGCCAAGCAAGCAAGCCTAGCAGGGTCAAGAATACACTTGGGACCAAGGACAGGCCGCCCTAGCAGGGTCTCCGGGGCCGCTGGGATCAAAGCAGAACCACAATACAGAGCCAGGCAGGCTCCGTGTCAGCAAGCCTTCGCCAAGACGTTGCCGCTCCACCTCATCATACACTAGTCACTAATCAATGCGTTGTCGAGCTCTCAAGCGGCTAGGTGGATCATGTCGAGCACGTGGCAACCTACTATAGAAGAGATTAACTTTATTGACACCCGTCTTGATGGCATGTCACGCTAATAAGAGGTAGTTGGGTAAGCGGTGTGGCAACCTTGCCGAGCTTCAACCTCCACATGATACCTAGTAGTGCATTTAATGCACTTTGTCTTTACTGCCAGGGTTAGGCATGATAGCACTGTTAGCTATCTAATCATGCTATAATGACTGTTTTTCCACTATTGTCACCCCTTTAGCTATAAAAGGAGGCCCGAGGCAACCAAGGAAAGGGTTCAAACTTTTGATCCCTCAACACTTGTATGCGCGCAACTGCTCTCCCCGAGGAACCCTTGCCGCGCTTGAGTGCTTCGTGTCTTCGTGTTCCTCCAGATCAATCCACCAAAGCAGGAGTAGGGTTTTACGCTGCAAAGCGGCCCGAACCTGGGTAAAAGAGAGTTGTTCCTCATCGCACTGCCCCTGTTGTTTCTGCTCTTTGTGCAATGTGGTCGACCCCTCGCCAAACGACAAAGGGGAAGCCCTGCCCCATAGGTGACCGTGATTCCTCCACGACGTAGTAGATACTAGGGATGAAGCCCTAACAAATTCACTCAATTACATGACAAATCTCATCCAACTCCATCACCGTCCAGAAAGCCTTCAAAGGGATTACTCACTCCTGGCGGTGAGCATCATGAAATTGGTGATGAATAAGGGTTGGCGATGATAATGGTGATGAACCCGCCTTTCCAGAGCCTCGAACGGACTCGAAATCGGTCCTCCTGATGAAGAATAGTAGGTGGCGGTGGCTCTATATCATAGAACAAAATGAAAGTTCTTCTCTTTTTTTTCTTAAGAAGATGGTTTTCATAGACTTGAGATTCGGATCAGTGGAGCCACGTGGGCCCACAAGGAAACAGAGCGCGCCAAGGGGGTGGTCGTGCCCTATGGCCTTGTGGGAAACTGGTGGCCCCTTTTATGGACCTTCACTCCAGTATTTTTATATATTTCATAAAAAATCTCCAAAAATTTTCGTCCAATTCCGAGAACTATTATTTCTGCCCAAAAAACAACATCATGCTAGTTTTGCTGAAAATAGCGTCAGCCACGGGTTAGTTTCATTCAAATCATGCTAATTAGAGTCCAAAACAAGAGCAAAAGTGTTTGGATAAGTAGATATGACAGAGATGTATTAACTGGGCCAAGCCTAGCTCATTGCTTATCCTCAAGCACTTCAGTTGACAAACTAAAAGTGATAAAGAAAAACATTTATGAACTCTTTTGTTCTTGTATCCGTATAAGCTTAAATAGCACCCAAGTTTTCGGCAAAGATCATGAACTAACCATGCAAATGATAACACTTAGAAATTACATTTACTAATACCAATGGCGTAACCAACTAGCGAGCAATGATAACATATCTCAAATGCCAACAATTTGTCAAAACAATCATGATATATTATGATAACATGGTATCTTGCTAGCCCTTTCTGAGATGGGAAAACATAAATTCAGAGCACCTCTAAATTTCAAGCAGCGACTAAACATTGTAATTCATGGTAGAAGAGATCCAGTTATGATGCACACAACATTAACTATACTCAATGCATAATAATGACAATATCGCTCTCGGGACTGGTGCTTTAATTTAGAAGTTAATGACTCAACAATAAAGGTAAATAACATAAAGTAAGTAGATAGGACCTTCATAGAGGGGAGCATAGATTTGCTGAGGTGCTAGAGCTCGAAGCTTAAATCAGAGATGAATACATTTTGAGAGGTGTGCTTCTCTTGTCAATGTTACGACTGAGGATTTTCAATATCTTCTATGCTAAACACATTAGTGGCAGTTCCCAAGCATAAATGTAAACTTTACTCCACCTCAATCATTCAAACACAAGCCATGGCTAGCTGAATTCATGGGTGCCCTCCATAGAATCAACTTTCTAGCGGAGTTTTTTTCATTATATTTTGCATTATTTTGATAACGGGACTGGGCATCCCAATTACCAACTTCTCTCATGCAATGACAAGGGAATAAACAACCATCATTAGAATAACCCGCTTAGCATGGAAGATAGTGACCGCCCATGTCGCTCCATGAGCGGTATGGGCACACAAAACAACTGATTATTTGGATGATTAGAGGTGGCACATGCAAATTTACTTAGGACAACAGAGTAATACTGCATATAGGTAGATATGGTTGACTCATCTAGAACTACTTTGGTTTTAAGGGTTTGGATGTACAAGTAGCATTCCCGCTTAGTACAAGCGAAGGCTAGCAAATAGATTGAGAAATGAAAAACTAGATAGAGACAACGGTCATAATCATGCATTGTGAATAATTAACATTGAATATTAGCTTGAGTAGGATAGAAACACCACGAACATAAATATGGTGGAGGCTTTGTTGGTTTGAATCAACTACATATGTGAACATGTGTCAAGTCAAGCCACTTAAAACATTTAGCGAAGGATACCATACTAATATACTACATCATAACCATTTTTATGCATGTTGACATTCCAGATAGATCATTATCTACTCCTAGCAACTTAAGCATGGCATCAGCAACTATAATCTATAATTGTCATCCAAACATGTTTACTCATAGTATGCTGAATCATGGATTCTGAGTTAAACATATTTACATAAACAACAAGAGTTCCTACCAACTTTTTATTGCCATAGTCACTTCATCAAATCATCATCATTATTACCTTTCACTTGCACATCGAATGATGTGAAAATAATAATAGTGCAAGAATGCCATGGACAAAGCTCGACTCTGCAAACATTTTATTCAAAGGAGAAGACAAGGTAATATTGGCTCTTCGTTAGATCAACAATAATGCATATGAGAGTTTGAGAGAAACAAGGTGAAACATTTTTGGAGTTTTTAGTTTTTCTGAAGAAAGCAAAATGATCGAATGAAAACAAAAAGTGAGAAAAACTATTTACACAGGACAGACCAACAAGAAAAATAAGAAACGAGAAATATTTTTTGGTTTCATTTTACTACTATGAACTAATTAACAAAAAAGGAAAACCAAAAATAAGCAAGCAATATTTTTGGATTTTCAAAGTTTTTCAAACACACAAGAAGAAAATGAAAATAAAGCTAACATGGATATACAATGTAAAAGGATGAACACCGACAACTGGAATGAATGTGTGAACATGAATGTAATGTCGGTGATAAAACCTCCTCCCCCAAGCTTAAGCTTTTGGCCTAGCTTGGTAATCACAACACGTAGTATCCATTGTGTATGGTAGAAAAGTGGTGAGGCGGTGGCACTCGAGCGTCCCAAGGCTGGATGATGCAGAGCATCCTACAGTCGTCCCCATGGACCTACCTTCATGTCCTACGACACCACATAGATCAATGACAAGACCTCAAGCAAGGGCTATTGAATCTAAGGTGAACTCGTTCCTCTCCGAACTACCACTTACTACCTGTAAGACATGGCTCCTACCTCAAATAGAGACTCTATGTGTGATCAGGTCCTTGGAGGAGAGCCATAGAGCAACTACATCCTATGGATAAGACGACGAGGACACCAAGTATAAGGACCAAGAGAAGGTGCCGCCAGAACTTCTACAGCCACCGGACGACCGGAATCCACTGGACGTCCGACGCCTAAAGTACCAGCCTGCCAACCAAGTCCCAGCCTGCGCTTGCTACTGCGCCGAATGACAGACATGGACCGGACGTCCGAAACATCCCAATGACCGGACGACCAAGCCCCTCCGGACGACCTATGTCACATCACAGAACAGAAATTAACGAAAATCCAAGACCCCTGGATGACCTACGACCGGATGACCGATAGCCTCCGGATGTCCTCTGCCGCGTGATCAGAGCCAAAACGTCGGACGTCCGACACCTATCAGGTGACCGGACCCTTGCGAGCCACCGGATGTCCGACATCTACCAGACGAACCACGCATGTCAACGCACAACGCGTTGGGCCGCGGCCCATGTACCCTTTCGTCACCCTAGACTATATATACTCCTCCTCCTCCCTCTTTCTAGGGTTAGCATTGGTTTAGCTCATATGAGAGATAGAGCTTTGCTCATCCACTTGATACCTACTCCATTGAAGGCCAAGTCCTCCATCTAGGAGAAGATCTCCTCGTGGATTCAAGACCTCCTCTTGGAGAAGAACTAGCTACTTGTATCCTTCCTTTGTTGTCATTGGATCTTTTGTGACCTCTTTGTGTTCATGGATCTAGCACATGTGTGATCGATTCTCGCTGATTTGCGTGTTTCCTCTCGTTCCCCTCGTGTTACTCCTCGTGTCCCTCGTGGGATTCCCTCCAAATCGTGAAAGATCGGCCCTAGGGTATCCATCCTACATCATCTTGGTATCATGAGCCTTGGTTGATCACGAATTTGGAGCCCTACCCCTCTTTTTCTAGCCTAATTTTGTTGATTTCGTCCCCAATTTCAAAAATCCCCACCAAAAATAGCCCCTACAATTTTTGTGATTTGTTAGTTTTGATGAATTTTTTGTTGGATTTGATCCATAGATTTGCTTTGCCACAAGTGGACCTATCTTTCCCCCATCATTTCCCCCATTTCCATTCACAAATTCTTCCAATTTTGACCAAATTTTGCTTCTCCACCACGAACCCTGCTGGTCGTCCAACCACCACCGGCCGTCCGACTAAACCTGACAAAACTAAACTTTTTCACCCGAATTTTTTTTGCCACCCACTACACTTTCCACACCACCACTCCTATAATCCAATATTGCATTGCAGCATACCACCAGCACTTTCTGCACCCACCTCGCTTACCCATTTCCAACTCCGACAATTTGACACATTTAGTCTTTGAGAACTTGAGTTGTGGTTTCTGCTTCCTACGTGTTTCGGCTACTTAGGGATGGTTCGATATCGACATCACCGGCGCTCATCTTCTTCATCGACCTCCACAACATCATCATCTTCACACCATCTTCCGTAAGCAAGGGACGGTAACCTTGACGATACCTTGATGTATTCCCTTGCCATTGCATTGTTAACCCCCCGAGACCATTTCGTGTCAATTACCTATCGAGACTTGCCTTTGAGTATTGCCGACAATGTTACTTGTGCACATTAGTGATCATTGCATATATCACATCTTCTTGGTATCTGTATCTTGGTATCATCTCTTGTGTCACAAGGTTGTCATCGTATATACATAATTGCTACCTTGGTTCGTGAAGTTTTGCATAAGTGTCCAAAGAAAGAGCTCAGAAGAGAAAGAGCCACCAAGCTTTTAAGCAAAAGAGAAAGATAAGCAAAGAGCTTTAAGCAAGAACCATAGCATCATGCTACATTAAGATTGTCATACTCGATCATATTGGATCATATCACCGGAACACCGTACATCTAGCATACTTGGGATAGAAGTCATTGCATTATTGCTTTATAGGTTGTGCAAGAGTCTTGTATCTTCCTATTGTGCAATCGTGCTAGCATCTCTCTAGTGTTGTGCAACAAGAGCATTTTACGTGGTTTCCACATTTTGAGCTGATTTTTTGTTGCACGACCCATTTATCTTTCCGTGTGTGCATTTCCATATGCCACATTTTGCTATCAGTCTACTTGTGAATCTTTTCCAACATTACTGAGTCTTCCTCACAATTGCTTAAATTTTGTCCACCATCCTCACCAAGCTCCACCAAAGGCTTTACTTATGTAGGTGTGAGAAATCGATGAGATCTGGAACCAATTGTGCTATTTCCTTGTTACACTACTGAATGATTATTGAACCATTTTCAACATAGGGTAAGGTACATTTGGTCTAGTTCTTCTCATTCTTCCACCTATATTTTCCTAAGATGATGGATAGGCCAACTACTTCTTTGAATCCACTCTTCATCGAGCAAGATGAGGACCCAAACTTCTACGTGACCCAGAACCACCTCTTCGACGCGCAACGAGCTTTGCATCAAGAGAATGAAGCATCGGGCGACCGCATCGACCTATTCACTACCGACTTGCGACAATCCGAGCAACTTACAAGAGACTACTTCGGCACATCTATGGCAACTCTCAAGGAAGACGTATGAGCCATGATGGTCAACCGTTCTTCCACTTCATCGTTATATTCAAGACAGAGCCACTCAAGTCTACGTTTTTTGCATTCTTCTTCGGATGTAAGTCCTCCTCGAGCTTGTTCGCAACATCGCCAAGGCCATCAAGTTCATCAAGCTCCACAAAATCCATTCCACGACAATGGGTTACAAGCTCGCCTACGTTAACGTGACCACCTACGGCGACAAGTTCATGATCCTCTGGTCAAAGAGCAAGCTCCAATACACCAAGATAAACAAGAACAACAAGATGGTGACGCTTTTCAACCAGAACAACATCCTAGTGAGGAACATACCTTGAGGCCCAACATGCTCTATGTGAAGCTACACTAGCCATCGACGAGCGCAATCGCCAAGCAGGACTTCAAGAAGAGGCCCTTCGATGAGAGCGACAAGAAGAAGACGAACTCCTTGAGGAGCGCCAAGAAACGAGGAACCGCGCAAGAATTCCACAACCTCGACGACAAAACAATCAAGTGGAGCATGAGGAGCAAGCGGCTCAAGATCCTCCTCCATGACAAGTGCGTCATCACCATCGACCCCAACACATAGAAGAGCAATGCTACGGCAAGATCAAGTTCACCATGCCTAAGTTCTCCAGAAGCAGCAACCCCGAAGACTACCTTTCATGGGCATTGAAAGTTGACAACATCTTTCACTTGCACAACTATGAGGTAGAGTAGAAGATCGACATGGAATCAGCAGATTTGCCATCTGCCACATCTTTGTTGTCTGCTAGCAGACGGCAAAGAATGGCTATACCATCAGCCACCAGAAAGTAGATGGCAAAGAGGCCGCGGACGACAAAGGATGGCTTTGCCATCAGCCAACTCTTTGTCGTCTGCTAGTAGACGGCAAAGAGGGGGTTTGGTCCATTGGTTGTTAAATACTAACGGGCCCCCTCTTTGCTATCTGCTAGCAGACAGTGTCAGATTTTGGGTTCCGCAAACACTTGAGAGGTTTGAACTCTGGGGTGCGTGCGGAGATCTCAACCTACCCAGCCTGCCAACTCGCAAACCTCACAGCCTAGTGCGCCGAGCTCGAAGGGAAAGAAAGACATGGTAGTTTACCCAGGTTCGGGCCACCTTGCGGTGTAAAACCCTACTCTTGCTTTATGGTGGATTTGCCTCGAGGGGCTGAGGAAGAACTAGTACAGTGGAGAACAGCCTCAGGAGCCGTGTTCTTGAGCTCGACTGATCTGGTGAGGTGGTGAGTGTGGAATGGATTCGATCCCCCCTCTCTTCTCTTCTTTGTGGATTCGACCAGCTCTATCGCGGTGGCTAGGTCCTATTTATAGTGGCCTTGGTCCTCTTCCCAAATGTAGGCGGGAAGGGACCCCATAACGGCCAAATTTGAAGGGAGACAACAAGTACAACCTATCCTGACTAAAGTGGTCTTCGCCTGCAAAAGCCTCTAGTCGTGACACTGCGGTGGGTTCGGCGATGACCTCCGTCCTGCCGTCCTAGCGATCTTGGTCTTGTTGCACCAGAATGGAAACCTTTGGATGATTCCTTGGGACTCCGCGCCTGCTGCTTGCCTCCTTTGCACCGAAGAGGAAACTGGTACTCTGCGCCCGCTGGCACCCGCCTGGCCTTGGTCGTCATGGCTCTGTGTTTCAAATGATCCTTAAATCAATTAATATAACTACTTTAAGTCTCGGGGGCTACTGGCATATATAACTATTAAATTCTCTTACCCGTATGTCTTTTACATACTACTCCGTGGCTCTGGTAAAACCATCTTGAGCGGCACGGAGGTGCGCGTCCCCCACGTTAAAGGCATTCAACGCCTCAGGGGAGAAGCACGCGTCACGAAATACTGTCCGGCGGCCCCTATGGTTCATGGCGCTCTCCACCTCTGACTTGGTGGCGGACAGTCTGACGGCATCCTCCGTTGGAGAAGTGTCCGGCTCGCGCCTTGCGCTCGCCTCCCCCTCCAGACCAGGTGCTGGGGCCTGGCTGGTAGAGGTTGGATTGACAACCTCTACACCCGCAGTCCGGCGGGCGCTTTTTCTCCTACAAAAGTCATGAGCACCCAAACACTTCCTAGGAACGTTGCTCCAAATAATTAACTGCGAGCTATACATTTGCGGCGATGCTTCAGTCCGCGCCGCGCTCCTCTTCCACCTACTGGTCCGGACTGGCCTTTGTTGGTCAGCCGCCGCGGGCTCGGCTTCCCGCCTTGAAGGCGCTTCCTACAAAACACCATCGTATGCGAAGGTCAGAAATGAGCAAGGAAGAGATAATGGTGTCGGGACTTTTCGTCGCAATCACCTGGGAAGCCGGATACAGTCCGGGGTAGTCAGCCGTAATGGCGACTAAAGCATTATCCATGCTAAGCTGGTGGAACACCCCATCGATTAGCGCACGTGAGCCGAACCTCGCGAGGCGCACCTTTCATAGAATTCTCTGCTCCTCGGGAGCCAGCCTGAGGGGGCCGATCCTCTTGGAGGTCTTGGTGTCATCGGCCTCGCGAGGCTTCGCCCCTCACGAGGGTCTTGAGTTATTGATGCTGAAGCTGGGCCGTACGAGGCCATCGACGAAGCCGCGCTGTCGGCCGCAACCAGGCAATTCTAGGTACCCCCGTATCCAAAACGCCGACAGACGGCAAAGCGTTCTTTACCGTCTGCTAGAAGATAGCAAAGGCGAGGTGGGTGACAAAGCTTAAAAATAACTTAATGGGGCTGCGCCCCCGCCGTCGCCCTCTCTCTATTTCTCCTTTTCTCTCTTTCCTCTCGGCCCAACGAGCACCGCTACCGCCCGGCCCAAGAAGAAGAAGAAGAAGAAGAAGAAGAAGAAGAAGAAGAAGAACCCAACTAGATGCAGATGGGAAGCTGGTGATGGTGCACACATCGGATTGTGAAGCGTGAAAGCTCTTCGATGCATGACATGCGGCAAAAGCGGCAGATCCTAGGCATCCACGAGTCGCCATCAGCACGGATGGGTTCAGTCTATTTGGTCCGACGACAGCCTAATACAATTGTTGGCCCGTATTTGTCATTCCACTCAATCTCCCCCCGGACAGATTATGCAAAAAAAGAACATTTCCTGATGTTGATAATTCCAGGGCCCAACTATCCGGGGAAGAATATGAATGTGTACATGCAGCCGCTTAAGGACAAATTGCAAGAAGCTTGGGATAATGGGTACAGGACATACGACACCTTTAGCAAACATAAATTCATAATGTGTGTCTCGTACATGTACTCAATGCATGACTTGCCGGCGTATGTGCTATTCGTTGGCTGCTGTGTGCATGGAAGGTTCTCATGCCCCACATGCAAGGGAGCTCTTGAATTTCGTTGGCTTCAGGCCGGTGACAAGTTTTCTTGCTTCGACTTGCATAGACCGTTCCTGCATCCTTGCCATAAGTTCAGGAAAGACAAGAAGGACTATATCAAAGTTAGAGTTGTCAAAAACTCTGCACCACCTGCGTTGACAGGCCAAGAGGCCCTGGATCAGTTAAATGCTCTCGAGCCAGATCTAGAGCGTCCAGGGTATTTCAAGGGGTATAATTTAAAACACGCCTGGACTCACAAGACATGCTTGTGGGATCCTCCTTACTTCAAAGACATCCTTTGCCCACAACATCGACGTGATGCACACTGAAAAGAATATCGCCGAGGCACTTTTTGGTACATTGTTTGGCATATAGGGGAAGTCGAAGGATAATACTAAGGCGAGAGTCGATCAGGAGGCGTTATGTGATAGTCTGTTACCGAACATGCAACCACCGAAAGGAAAGCAAAACTGGACAAAGCCAAAGGCATGGTTCAATCTTGGAAGGCCAGCTATGAGGGAAATTATCTTGTGGGTGAAAATGTAGTTGATGTTCCCCGATGGGTATGCAGTGAATCTAAATAGGGGAGGGAGTCTTGAAAAATTGAAATATTTGGTCTCAAGAGTCATGATTGACACATATCGATTGAGCGGGTAATGCTAGTGATGTTGCGTGGCTTCAGCCCTGAGGATGATTGGCTAGTATTGGTAGAGCTGATCTATTTCTTCTGTGTTCTTTGTGCGAAAGAACTATTGCCTGGCCTGCTAGTAGAAATGGAAGAGTTGGCGCCGGAGTTGATCTGCAAGTTATAGAAGATCTTTCAGCCGGGCTTCTTTAATCCAATGTAGCACTTGATTTTGCATCTCCCGACCGAGGCAAGATTTGGGGGGCCCGTGCAGAATCGCTGGTGCTATGCAACTAAGAGGATGCAAAATATGCTTCGAGAAAAATGTGAAAATAAATGTAGAATTGAAGCATCGATGGCTGAGGCATTCATTACTGAGGAGGCGGAAAACTTCGTGATAGCACACTACGAAGCCAAAAATCATCATCTGCATAATCCGAAGCCTCGATATAATGTTGGCGACCCTAAAAAGGGTGGACCCAACCTCGGCCTATTCAAAGGGAATCTCGCACCAGCCGGTGCTTCTAATTCATTATCGTTGGATGTCGAAGAATGGCGGACCATTTCGTTGTATATCTTCAACAACCTAACAGAAGTGCAGCCGTACATCGAGTAAGTTCACGAAACATTGTTTCGCAACCTATAATTCCTTTGAACTACTCTTATTCCCGGATATTTGATACAGTCGATAAGTCACCAAATTCTCGTATGGAGCGGTGATCCAAAAGGATTCCGTCGAAGAGTATGAGCTTCTGGCCAAGCATGGAGGCGGCTATCCCGGTTTTATCTCTTGGTTCAAACAAACCGTAATTTCCATTTGACCATTTCATTTCTTCGTCTAATTTGCAGCTAATGCAATAATCCTTTCGTATTAAACTTGTAGGCTAATTCAGAGTTTATGGATGCCGAATTGCGACAAGTCGCTAACGTTTTTGACTTTAAGTTCCGTTCATTTGACAAATACGACATCAACGGGTATCACTTTCGTACCTATGGCAAAGAGCTATCTATGGCCGACCGAAAGTCTACAAATTGTTGTGTGTCTGCTATCGGCGAAAGAGATACCGAGTATTATGGAAGAATTGAAGCAATTTATGAACTTCAATTCTATGGTGCAAAGCCACCAAACGTCATAGTCTTCAAATGTTATTGGTTCCAGCCGAAGGAGACTAGAATGACTGATGAACATATAGGGCTAGTGGAAATCAAACAAATCACCCATTTGGATGTTCCCTATGTCTATATTATGGCTCAACAGGCAACCCAAGTTTTCTATCTACCGTGGGCCTGTCAAAGTGATCCAAATCTCAATGGTTGGGATGTTGTCAGCCAACTGACGGCAAAGAATGCATTTGCCATCAGCTTAAATAAAACTAACGGCAGAGAATGAGCTGACAGCAAAGATCATGTTTGCCGTCGGCCAGCTCGATGGTAAAGAGGGAGGGCGGGCCGACTAGCGAGAACCACCTAACGACCACTTTCTTTGTTGGCTGCTAGCGCACGGCAAAGAAAGTGGCCAAACTAGCATCCGTTAGCTAGGCTCGTTGCCGTCTGCTAGCAGACGACAAAGAACTGTGACCTAAAAAGCAGCCAGCCCCACCCCTCCCTCTCCCCTCATCACACCCGCGCCGCCGCCCCCGCCGCCCCGGCGCTCCGCCCCACCGCTCCGCCCCACCGCGCCGCCGCCCTGCCTCGCCACCCCGGCCCGGCCGCCCCAGCGTCCTGACCTCCTCGGCCGCCCCGCCCCTGCCTCGCCACCCCGGCCCGGCTGCCCCACTGCCTTGACCTCCCCGGCCGCCCCGCACGGCCTTGCCGCCCCGCCCCGCCATCCCGGCGCCCTGCCCCGGCGCCCCGAGCCGCCCCGTAGCCCCTCTCCTCCACCCCTGCGGCCGCCCCGCCCTGACGCCCCACTGCTCCACCCCCGCGGCCGCCCCGCTGCTTTGGCGCCCCCTACTCCATCCCAGACACCCCCTGTCATGCCTGAAGGTGAGACATCCTTCTTCTTATTTTTTTTTCTGTTTATTTAGATTTAGTTTAATTAGGTTTACCTTAATTTAGGCTTGGTTTAGTTTAGGTTTAGTTTCTATTTTTTAGGTTGAGATTTAGTTTAGTTTAGGTTAAGTTTAGGTTTAGTTTATGTTAAGAAGAAAGAAGAAAGATGAAAAAAAAGAAGAAGATGATGATGATGAAGAAGAAGAAGAAGAAGAAGAGGAGGAGGAGGAGGAAGAAGAAGAAGAGGAGGAGGAGGAGGAAGAAGAAGATTAGGGGTGCATCACCGACGAAACCGGGTCGAGGGTTGGGGTGCGTCACCGACGTAACTGGGTCGAGGATCACTAGTTGCTGAGGGGTCGGGGATCGCCGGTCGCTGAGGGGTCTAGGGTCAGGGCAGAGGGTTGAGGATCGCCAGTCGCCTAGGGGATAGATGGTCGAGCCAGTGGGTCGTGCCGGTCCCGACGCCGTCGTCCAGGCCGAGAATCTCGGGGTACAAGTGCTGACCCGTCGACCGTGCGTCGCCATACCTGAGGGCACCCGGGGAAGAGCGGGTTAGGGGTTCCTCGATGGCGATGGAACCCTAAATAGCAAGTACCCTCGGTGCGACATACATGTGGTCATCGGTGTCGAACACTATATCCACGTCCCACAAGTGACGCCGGCGTCCGGCGTTCCGCAGCAATAGTTCTCGGTGTCGATGGCGGTCGAACACCATTGCGAATTTGTCTTGCAGCCTCTGCGATGACGATTAAAAGCCAAGTGTTGAAACTTGAAACACCCAAACTGACTCAAGTCGGTTTGGTTGTTTGAACTTTAAAAACTTGGCTTTAATTGTCATCGCAAAGGCTGCCAGACAAATTCACCAAGGTGTTCGACCGGCATCAGCCACCAGAACTATTGTCGCGGGACGTCGGGCGCCAGCGTCACTTGTGGGACGTCGATCTAGTGTTCAATGCCGAGCGCCACATGCATCTCACACTAATGATACTTGCTATTTAGAGTTCCATCGACACCGAGGAACCCCCTAACCCGCTCTTCCTATTGTAAATATTTAGTTAGGTTGACGGAAAACACAATATTGCGATGCTACTCATCTTTCGATTTACATGTGTTGTTTCTTCATCGCTGCGAGGGTCTAGTGTTCGACGAGCTCCACCCCTGCATTCGTGGGTGAGCACAAATGACATCTCCTCCTCTCCCCTTCATTTGCTCTATTTCGGTCTTCGTGCCAATGAAACTTGCTAGCTATAGGTGTCTTCAATCATCAGTATGCGTGACCACTATGTGTCTCCCGTTCAAAAGGGTTACATCTATAAATATGCATGCATTTGCATATTTATAACCGTCATTCTTTCGAATTGCCCAACGTTATCCATGGACAGCCCGAGTAAGTGTAGATTGGGTTCGTTTTCCCATATGCTCTGCTCCGGATCCAATGCAAAATTTTGTTAGTGCCTCCCTGTTGTTCTCCCAGTACACATCCTCTCTGCTTATTGCTGAGACGTGTATCAGGAGAACATCGGGGAGTTGCTGGCAAAATTTTGCCTCAGATCCAGAGCAGAGCATGGGAAAATGAACCCAATCTACACATACTCGGGTGGGATTAGGACCTATCTTTACCTATTAGCGTCTAGGTTGCATGGACGTAATAAAAGTGAAAAACTCCATTAACTGATGAATATATACATGTTGATTTATGTACATATTTCTTATGTGTCCAGTAGCTAGGCAGGATGAGTGATCATGCGTGGATGTACACCGGTCACACTAGTCAGAAAGACATGACCATTGAACGGTTAACAAAAACCAAGGGGTTTCTGAGAGCCGCATTTGCAAATGGCCAGAGGACAACCTGCTGGCCCTATGCCGGGTGCAACAATTGGCACAAGAGGATAGAGGATGAAATGGGCAAACACATGCAGAAGAGGGGTTTTATGCCAGATTATACAGTGTGGACATTTCATAGCGAGTCTGCCCAATGTGCCAGAGCTGAGGTGCTTGGTCGTCGCACCGATGAGCATGGTACCGGGATGGAAGACATGATGCAAGACTTTGATGATCCTCGGGACTTGGACAATGAGATGGAGGAATCGGCAAAGGCCTTCAATGAAATGTTGGAGTCTTCAGAACGTCCACTGGACGAGCACACTGAGCTTTGTCAGCTGGATGCCATCTCACAAATAATGGCTGTGAAGGCTCAAAACTTGGGCAAAGAATGCTATGACGTGATGATGACAATATTTGGACATTTTCTACCCAAAGGCCATGTACTACCTACAAAACTGTACCATTCAGACAAAATCGTCTGTGCTCTTAAGATGACCTATGAGAAGATACAGGCCTGTGAGAATGGATGTGCCTTATTTAGGCTTCAGTATGTGGACTTGAACTATTTCCCCATTTGCAAGTCATCCAGGTATGTTGTGGTAGACAACGGTATGGGTGAGCAGACGCTGACTGAAATCCCCGTTAATGTTCTTCGGTGTATGCCAATCGTACCAAGACATCAACATATTTTCATGGTCGAAGAGGCGGCAAGACAGATGACATGGCACAAACGAGCAAAAGAACCCAACTAGATGCAGATGGGAAGCTGATGATGGTGCACACTGAGGGAGTCCTGGACTAAGGGGTCCTCGGACAGCCGGATTATATGCTTTGGCCGGACTGTTGGGCTATGAAGGTACAAGATAGAAGACTTCTCCCAGTGTCCGGATGGGACTCTCCTTTGTGTGGAAGGCAAGCTTGGCGATTCGGATATGTAGGTTCTTTTCTCTGTAGCCGACTTTGTGTAACCCTAGCCCCCTCTGGTGTCTATATAAACCGGAGGGTTTAGTACACAACAATGATAACCTCATAGGCTAGACTTCTAGGGTTTTAGCCATTACGATCTCATGGTAGATCAACTCTTGTAATACTCATATTCAAAAAGATCAATCAAGCAGGAAGTAGGCTATTACCTCCATAGAGAGGGCCTGAACTTGGGTAAACATTGTGTCCCCCGCCTCCTGTTACCATTAGCCTTAGACACACAGTTCGGGACCCCCTACCCGAGATCCGCCAGTTTTGACATAGACATTGGTGCTTTCACTGAGGTTCCGCTGTGACGTCGAAGATAAACTTGATGGCTCGCCTTGTTATCAAGGACAACATCACCTCCGGGGGAGCCCTGGCCTCAGGCCAAACCCTCCAGCTAGGCGGCTTTATCATGGCCGCCCGTTCGGTCGACGGGCCAACGATGACCTCATGGGTCATCGAAAATCGCCTCCGCCTCAACTCAGAATACTTTGAATAGATGGATCCGGTGGAGTTGTTGTCTTTAAACAAACTCTTGGATCGCATGGCCGCCTTGGGAGTGGCTACGGACTATGGTCGTATTGGGCTTAAACCCGATCAGAGAGAAATTTAATCTCCACCAATCACTCATTAGATAGCGATAGTGGAGGATCAACGCAACGACTCTCCCCCTATGTTGAGGATGAACTATGTTCGGATCTCAGAGCTTACAGAGCTGGATACTCGCCCGCGGGAAGAGATGCCCCATATTCTAAACTTAGAATCGGACCATGGGCCTGAAAAGTTGGTTGATATCCCGGAGTCAGAACCGTTAAGCTCGGAAGTTTTTCAAGCTCCGGATCCCAGATTGGGTCAGGGTTCAGACTTAAATCCACCCACCCACCCAGTTATAAGCAGTCTTACCTACATCAGACAACAGTCCGAGGAAACGGTCCATCACTTTTGGGCCAGATTCCTCCTTGTCAAGGACAAGATCAAAGATTGCCATGATGAAGACGCAATCTCATTATTCTGCAAAAAATGCACGGATGAGGGAATCCTCAATGCAATCAACCGCCGTCACGTATTACAATTGCTAACTTGGCAACAATAGTACAGAAATACTACGCAATGGAAAGCGCCTGGAAAACTCAGGTAGCCTCTTGGGAGCCACAAGTTTCCACTAAACCTCTCATCCAGACAAAAAGGATGTACCCTCGTCGGTCGCCCGATCCAATAACAAAAGAATCAAAGCCCATTACGTGGTGCGGAACCATTCTGGAGGGATGGCTCGATAGGCCATGCAAGATACACACAACACCGGATACCGTACCAACCCACAACCTTAGAGTATGTTGGATACTCTGGCAGGTGGCCAAGAGCGGCGAGGATCTCCTCACGAAAAACACCGCAGAGCAACATCCTATGGAAGACAACAACCCTACAGTATTGACAGTCTTCGAGACTTTCGCCTTGAACAATAGGCACAAAAGGGCACTCTGTGGCCTCACTGAAGTCCGCCAAGTTGCAGCAATAAGCCCCTGGAATGACACGGCCATAACTTTCAACGCCAGTGACGAACCAAAATTCAGAACAGTCCGGGCACCTGCGCACTGGTCCTTAGTCGAATTGTGGATGGCTTTTGGCTTAGCAAAGTGCTCATGGACGGCGGCAGCAGACTTAACCTCATCTATGAGGAAACTCTCAACAAAATGGAAATACACAGGAGCCAGATTGAGCAAAGTAACACGACCTTCCAAGGAATTATTCCTAGTCTGGAGGCGTGATATGCGGGAAAAATCACACTCGATGTGGTATTCGGCACGCCGGAGAATTATCGGTCCAAAGAGATAACCTTTCAAGTGCCCCCTTTCAACAGTGGATATCACGCCCTGTTAGGGCAAGACGCGTTTGCAAGCTTCCAGGCTATACCCCATTACGGGTACATGAAGCTCAAGATGCCCGGGCCCAACGGAATCATCACCCTTGCCAGTGATCCGGTCATAGCACTCTGCGCTGAAAACAAAACCGCCGCCTTGGCCCTCGAGGCATTGTCTAAAGCCCTCGCGACCGAAGAATTAACCGCATTGCATTCCATGGTGGATAGGGACGACGTGATACTTGATAAGCGATCCAAATCCACCTCCTTCAAACCAGCAGACGAAATAGTCAAGTTCTAGGTCCACCCAACGGACACCACAAAGACAACATCCATCGGAGCACAGCTGGACCCCACGGTTGACGCCGCACTGCGGGCGTTCCTATGCGAAAACTGGGATATATTTGCCTGGCACCCTTCTGATATGCCAGGAATCCCACGTAGGCTGGCTGAACATAGCCTCAACATATTGAAGGGATACAAGCCGGTCAAGCAAACATTACGGCGCTTTTCCGAACCGAAATGACAAGCCATGGGAGAGGAGCTAGCCAAGTTACTCGAGGATGGATTCATCGGAGAGATAAAACACCCGGACTGGCTAGCAAACCTAGTGATGGCACCAAAGAAGGGTAAATCCTGGCGCCTATGCGTCGATTTTAAAGACCTGAACAAGGCTTGCCCCAAGGATCCTTTTCCCCTCCCCTGCATTGATCAGATCATCGACGCTACCGTAGGACACGACTCACTGTGTTTCCTCGACGCGTACTCCGGATACCATCAAATCAAAATGAAGGAGTCCGATCAAGCTGCAACGACATTTATCACCCCATACGGGCCTTTCTTCTTCAACACCATGCCTTTCGGGCTTAAAAATGCCGTTGCCACCTACTAACGCATGATTCAAACATGCTTAAACAAATCGGCAAGACAGTTGAAGCATACGTAGATGACGTAGTCATAAAAACCAGACACATCGAATCATTAATAGACGATCTGCATCTTACGTTCGACAACCTCCGAACATATGACATCAAGCTCAATCCGGAAAATGTGTTTTAGGCGTCCCCGCCGGAAAGCTTTTGGTATTCATCATTTCCAATAGAGGAATTGAGGCAAACCCAATTAAAATCCGAGCTTTGTCATAGTTGGCTACGCCAACAGAGCTCAAACAAGTCCAAAAACTATCCGGATGTGTGGCAGCTTTGAGCCGCTTTATCTCCAGACTAGGAGAAAAGGCATTGCCACTCTATCGCCTTCTCCGACGCACCGATCACTTCGAGTGGATGGAAGTGGCAACGTCCGGATTGGAAGAAATAAAGGCTATTCTAGCAAGCAACCCAATCCTGGCCACGCCAAACGTCGACGAACCCATGTTGTTATACATATTGGCCACACACCAAGTTGTGAGTGTAGTACTCATTGTCGAACAAGAGGAGGACGGACACAAATTCCTGCTTCAGAAGCCGGTATACTACGTATCCACGGTCCTCACACCATGCAAATCCCGGTACCCTCATTACCAAAAAATAGCATACACGGTCTTCATGGCATCTCGGAAGCTACGACACAACTTTCAAGAGTGCTCAATAACGGTAGCCTCCAAAGTACCTCTCAATGACATAATAAACAACCGCGACGCTACGAGCCGGATTGCCAAGTGGTCCATTGAGCTCCTCCCATTCGACATATCATACAAACCGCGCCGGCCCATTAAATCTCAAGTATTGGCCGACTTCGTCGCCGAATGGATAGAGGCCGAACTCCCTAAAGAGCACGACACATATTCCAACTGGATCATGCACTTTGTGATAGAGGCAAAGGTGTCCCGTCTTTCGATGAGATGGTGGCTATCGTTTTGGAGGAAGTCGACTTTGACGATCCGACTACGAACGTGCGAGGACATCGCGCCTTAGCAATCGCTAAACCAACTCAGAGAGGTTATTGACCACGCCGGAGCACGCTCAGCCTGACCACGAAGGTCTGTTTCCTGCAGGCAAACAAAGAACAAGCAAGAAACTAAGATTGCAATCTGGATATTGCGAATGTAAGAGGAAAGCTTTATTGATCAAGGTGGGGTTCTGTGACACCTTTGTCTGGTCGTTGAACACAAACAAAGTACGTGAAGTTGCAGCTATGGCGAACTTTAATCTAAACAAAACCCAAAGTCTAAACGACGCCCTAAGGGCTGTATATATGGAGGAAGAGGGGGGAATTTCGTGGCCCTTGAGGAAGGGGTCCGAAACCAACCCTATCTCTTGTTTCCCCACACATACGGACTCTAAAAACAGCCTATACTCAAGTATTTCGAAAATACATGGGCCTGGCCCAATAATAAGGTGACGCGGCACCTAGAATAGCCTCTGGACAAAAGTTATGAAGTAGCATCTTGTATATTTTGTCCAAGGCTTCATGCACACATTATGGTGGCTTCAACATCCTGAAATCGTCACTTGTAACTCCGTTCTTGTTCCCCTTGCGCATGCCATCATCTCCATGCTTGTTCTTGCTCAAATGTTCATCCTTCTCCAAGCTAGGCCCTTCATTTTTAAGCAAAACAAATGTATCCAATTTAGGCAGCATCATATAATCATGAACATTAGAATCATTACCAAGAAACAAAAGTACCTGGTAATTTAACTGGTGTGCGCGAGCTCTAGTAATTGGTCTAGTATGTATAGCAGCTGAGGCTGTGGGTGTAACAATGGTATTGATGTCCTCATCATCCTCCCCTTCTTGAAATGAAGTCGTCCTCGGCGGAAGCTCATCTTCCTCACCCAAATAAGGCTTCAAATCTGCAATGTTAATAGTGGGACTAACCCCAAAATCTACAGGCAGCTCTAGTTTATATGCATTAACATTTATTTTCTCTAAAACCTTAAAAGGACCATCAACACGTGGCATTAGCTTTGATTTGCACAAATCAGGAAATCTATCCTTACGCAAATGTAACCAAACAAGATCTCGAGGTGCAAACACAACATGTTTTCTACCCTTATCTACAGCAAGTTTATATTTAGCATTCATACGCTCAATGTTTTCCTTAGTTAAATCTTGCATTTTTAAAATCAATTCAGCACGTTGTTTAGCATCAAAATTAACCTTCTCCGAAGATGGAAGAGGCAACAAATCAATAGGTGCACGAGATAGGAAACCATACACAATTTCAAAATGGCACATCTTAGTAGTAGAATGCAATGAACAATTATAAGCAAATTCAATATGAGGCAAGCATTCTTCCCACATTTTCTTATTATTCTTCAAACAGCCCTCAGCACAGTAGACAATGTTCTATTGACTACTTCAGTTTGTCCATCAATTTGGGGGTGACAAGTAGTACTAAAAAGCAGTTTAGTCCCCAACTTAGCACATAAACATCTCCAAAAGTGGCTAAGAAATTTAGTATCACGATCTGAAACAATAGTATTTGGCACACCATGCAAGCGAATGATTTCACGAAAGAACAAATCAGCAACATTAACAACATCATCGCTTTTATGACATGGTTAAGGTGTGCCATTTTCGAGAATCTATCCACGACAACAAATATGCTGTCCCTCCCCTTCTTTGTTCGAGGTAAACCTAAAACAAAGTCCATAGATATATCCTCCCAAGGAACACTAGGTACAAGCAAAAGCATATATAAACCTTGAGGATTGAGTCATGACTTAGCTTTTTGACATGTAGTGCAGCGAGCAACAAAGCGCTCAACATCCCGTCTCATCTTTGGCCAAAAGAAATGTGTAGCAAGTACGTCATCCGTCTTCTTCATGCCAAAGTGTCCCATTAGTCCTCCTCCATGCACCTCCTGCAACAACAAAAGAAGAACGGAGCTAACTGGAATGCATAGCTTGTTAGCACGGAACACAAATCCATCATTAACGACGAACTTGTTCCATGTTCTTCCTTCTTTACAATTCTACAATACATCTTTAAAATCAGCATCATGCACATATTGATCTTTGATTGTCTCCAAACCAAATATTTTGAAGTCAAGTTGTGAAAGCATAGTATAGCGACGAGACAATGCATCAACAATAACATTTTTCTTTACCCTTCTTGTGTTTAATGACATAAGGGAAAGTCTTAGTGAATTCAACCCATTTAGCATGTCTAAGATTCAGTTTAGCTTGACTTTTAATATGTTTCAAAGATTCATGATCAGAATGTATAACAAATTCTTTGGGCCATAAATAATGTTGCCATGTTTCTAAAGTCCGAACAAGAGCATATAATTCTTTATCATAAGTAGAATAATTCAGACTAGGCCCACTCAATTTTTCAGAAAAGTATGCAACAGGTTTACCATCTTGTAATAACACACCTCCTAATCCAATTCCACTAGCATCACATTCAAGCTCAAATGTCTTATTAAAATCAGGAAGTTGGAGTAAAGGAGCATGTTTCAATTTATCTTTCAACACTGTGAAGGCTTCTTCCTGTGCGGTACCCCAAACAAAAGGCACATCTTTCTTTGTAAGTTCATTGACAGGTGCAGCAATGGTGCTGTAATCTCTCACAAAACGCCTATAGAATCCAGCAAGGCCAAGAAAACTCCTCACTTGTGTGACCGTTTTGGGCTGCAGCCAACTCTCAATAGCTTCACTCTTGGCTTTATCAACTTCATTTCCCTGTGGAGTAACAACATAGCCAAGAAAAGATACTCAGTCAGTGCAAAAGGTGCACTTCCCAAGGTTACCAAACAAACGTGCATCACGTAGAGCAATAAAAACAACACGTAAATGTTCCAAATGTTCTTCCAAAGATCTGCTATCAATCAATATGTCATCAAAGTAAACTACCACAAATCGTCCAATGAAAGCATGTAAAACTTCGTTCATTAATCTCATGAAAGTACTAGGTGCATTAGTTAACCCAAAAGGCATGACTAACCACTCATATAATCCAAACTTAGTTTTAAATGCTGTTTTCCATTCATCTCCCAATTTCATACGAATTTGATGGTATCCACTACGCAAATCAACTTTGGAGAATATTGTAGAGCCACTCAATTCATCAAGCATATCATCTAGCCAAGGAATAGGATGACGATAACGAATAGTAATATTATTAATGCCTCTACAATCAACACACATACGCGATGTACCATCCTTTTTCGGCACTAGAATAATAGGAACAACACAAGGACTAAGGGATTCGCGTATATAACCTTTGTCGAGAAGCTCCTATACTTGACGCATAATCTCCTTCGTCTCCTCTGGATTGGTACTGTATGGCGCACGGTTTGGCAGTGAAGCACCAGGAATTAAGTAAATCTGATGCTGAATCCCTCGAATAGGCGGTAATCCCGGTGGCACGCCTTGTGGAAAGACGTCAGCGAACTCCTGCAAAATGTTAGTGACAGCAGGAGGCAAAGAGGAAGGTACGTCCTCAAATGAAAATAATGCCTCTTTGCACACAAAAGCATAGCAAACAGATTTGCTGAAATCTAGCTCATCTATATCAGATTTAGTGGCAAGTCAACATGCACTTTCCAATTTAATTTCAGAAGCAACACTAGATGGTTTACTATTAGGCTTCATTTGTTGCTCAAATTCTTTTGCCACAATCTGATTTTCACTCTTATTTTTCTCCTGTTTTGCTTTATTAGCTCTATTAATATCATCTTTCAAAATGGAATCAGGAGTCATAGGAAGCAAAGTAATATTTTTATCCTTATGAACAAGAGTATACTGATTGTTTCTACCATGGTGTACAGAATTTTTATCAAATTGCCATGGTCGACCAAGTAATAAGGAACATGCTTGCATAGGTACCACATCACAATCAACATAATCAGCATATGTAGAGATACTAAAATGCACACGAACAGTACGTGTTACCTTAACCTTGCCGCTGTTGTTGAACCATTGGATGTAGTAAGGATGTGGATGTGGTCTTGTGGTGAAAGATAGCTTCTCCACCATCTCCATACTAGCCAAGTTGTTGCAGGTCCCTCCATCTATGATGATGCGCACAGAATGTTCCTTCATAACTCCCTTTGTATGGAACAAATTATGCCTCTGATTTTGCTCAGCTTGTGTGACCTGCACACTCAAAACACGTTGAGCAACTAAACATTCATACCTGTCAGCGTCTTCAGGAGCCATGTATTGCGTCTCATGATCAGAATCATCTCCACCATGTTCTTCACATGTAATAAGAGCCAAAGTCTCTTCATCATAGTCACTAGCGGACTCATACCCACCATCCTCAGTAGCAATCATCACACACTGAGATTTGCATTCTCTCGCATAATGACCTCTTCCCTTACAACGACGACAAATAATATCACCTGTGTGCCCTTGATGAGGACATGAATACCTTGGATTAGACCAAAAATATTGCATACATGCATATTTGTTAGGTGATTTCTAGTACAAACTATTCAATAATCTATTTATGTTATCCAAAAAAAATACTTCACACACTTTTGTGTTTTGTCTAATTGCAGGTGTATGAGACATTTGTACAATCCACATATGAAGATAAGGGAAAAGGAGAAGTTTAGGTTCTGTCCAAAAATTCCTCTCACGTCACTTTTAGGCCAAAATAAGATAGAGTCCAAGTCTCTCACGTTCTGGACTCAGATTCGGACTGCACAAAAATACCTGACTCAAAATGTCAATAGCTTTTTCATCCAGACTCCAAATTGGGTGATTCTTTTTTTCTTGGAAAATAGATTTTGTGCACGTTCCAACCCAATTGGATTCACCTTCAAATTCATCCGAAGCGTTGAGTTATGGACGAAACAATCTGATGCTGCAGCAGAATCCGAGTCAAGCTACAGGTCCAAAGGTGTTACGTCACCTCCACTTGGGCCCATTGGTCTTGTACGACCGAGGGTTAGTTTTAGGCTGCCTTGGGACGTCCTTCCACCTCCTTGGCCGCCACCCCTTGCTCCTATATAAGTAGATCCATCTAGTAGCTTTTCCCTTGGGATGTGTTTAGTTAAAAAGTTATCCATTACAACTTCGTGTACTTCGTTTGTGTCCAACAACCAGACCAAGACCGCTTACGGATCCCCACCTTTATCAATACTTCATATATACTCGCATTATTGTTTAGTTAAAAAGTTATCCATTACAACTTCGTGTACTTCGTTTGTGTCCAACAACCAGACCAAGACCGCTTACGGATCCCCACCTTTATCAATACTTCATATATACTCGCATTATTCAGATTGCTTTGATCATATTCTTGCTTGTTCTTCGATTTCTTGCAGGAATAGACCTTCGTGGTCAGGTTGATTGTGCTCCGGCATGGTCAATAACCTCTCAGAGTTGGTTTAGCGATTGATAAGGCGCAATGTCATGCACGTTTGTAGTCGGATCGTCAAAGTCATCTTCACCAAATCGATAGTTATCATCTCATCAAAAGATCGGGACACCCCTCCTCTATCAAGTGGTATCAGTTTTCAGGTTGCTCGGTGAGAATTTCCAGTTATCCCTAGATTCGATTTATTTTCTTACCTATTGTCCAAGAAAAAGCCACAAAAAAGTTAGATCTATTCCTCCTTTGTCCTAGCCAGTCTGAGCCTTTGCAATTTTCTTTTCATTGTTTGCATTATTAAATTATCGGTTGCATCGTCGTGTCGAGTTGCTGGTCTTAGTATCTAGTTCGTTTAGAGTTTCGAGTTCTTTTCACATTAGTCACGCCGCCGCTGCATCGTTATCCCTTCCGCTGTTCACCACCCAATTCATCAATTTCCACCACTATCACCCATTGTTCATTGCCACAATCATAGTTGAGGTCGTTCACATCTTCACTTGATCCAATCTGCATCTTATCTAGTTTGTGTTGGAAAGAGGGAGAGAAAAAAAAGGCAGAGAGAAAAAAAAGAGAAAAAAAAGTTAAAAAAAGTCAGAGAAAAATAAAAGAGAAAGAAAAAGAAAAAAGTGTGAGGAAAAAAAGAGAAAAAAAACAAAATTCGGGTCTATCTATACTCAAACTCGTAGTTGAATTCGGATTGGAATATGTTTTGCGCACTGGTCAGTAAAACAGGCATAACTTCCTCATACGAAGTCCGTTTTGGCTCCGCGAGTACTCAAGTGAAAGATAGCGACGAGCCTGATCTAAATAGTTGCAGAAGTTATTTCAATATTTGGCACCTCAAAATCATCTTCTAAATAGGTCTTTTTGCCCTCCGAAGTTCGCGAATACAGTTTGTTCCAGTTTTTCAGGCCAGTTTTAGAATTCTTTGACTCCTCATATCAATTGGGAATTGAGTGATTCTTTTTGCATTGGAAAGCTTGAGTTAGTAGCATTCTTTGGAAAAAGTTATCAGGAAATTGGCTCAAACTTTTCAAGAGGAAATTTGGAGAGAGATTTGTTGTATATCCTGCTTGGCAGTTGTTTTTCATCATTATGTTTACTGCCGTTGTGATCTTCACTTATTTCTTGCTGTCCAGAGCTACTTAGTATCCTTCATTGATGCTAGTTGTGCTACGTCGTGACCTCATTAGTGTTCTAGGCTTGTGTCTCTAGTCGTCTAGCCTAGGACCAGCACAGTACCGTCGTTGAGCATTTATTCAACATTGCATCTTTGAATTGATTATTGCTAATCTTGTGCTACCATATATAGCCAACCCAACTCCACATATTTCTACACCGTGTATACATACGTTCCCCTGGCAATCCCTTTACACAATCTTCGGAGTTATTTGACACCGCTGGTTGCCTGTCACCACCTGCCGCATGGTAAGAACTTTTAAGGTATTGATATTTGCTTTACTGTGAGCACTTTACAACCACATCCTAGTAGTTCATAGGAACATTATTCTCGAATTTTGTTTCTTGTTTCTACTAATCATGATAGGTTCCGGAGATAGAAGTTCTTGGACGACGGACACATCTTCACCATCACGAGAATTGGGACAACACACACAAGCTTATGGTCAGGTTATGTCTTTACCATCATTTGAGGATAGATTTAATCCTGCTATTTATCTAGAGCTTGAATTAGAAGAAGTTTTTAGTCACCATGATTTTTCTGAACTTGAGAGAGTACGAGCTACCACTAGAGCATTTACTGGTTTTGCTTCTGTTTGGTGGAGTGTACATTGTAAGAAAAACATTGATAACCAACACACAACTTGGAAAGTTTTGAAAGCTGTAATGAGACAACAATTTTTTTCCTCCTTACTATCGTCGTGAATTGCTTTACAAATTGGAACAATTAAAACAAGGCAGTAACATTGTTCATGCTTACTACCAAGAGTTCAAATCTTATATGCATCATTGTGACATAGAAGAATCTGAGGATGATACAATGAATAGATTTTTTGGTGGTTTGAACCATGATATCCGTGCAAGATTTCACTATATTCCTTGTTGCATTAATGGTATGTATGTTCGCGCTTGTACCTTTGAGAGACAGATACAGGAGGATGCATTGGGTGACTATAACAACTAATATTCCAGTTCATGATCACCACCGCCAGTTGGTTCCTCCACCGTTGCACCTACTAGATCAGCCCCACCTCGGATTGTGAGCACGACATCATCTCAAGTGTATGGTGCATTGTCAACGTCCGTACCTACATCAGCTACGTCTTTGCGACAAGGTAACAGTAAAGGTATTGATGAATAACTTCACATGAGAATGATGCATCCCTAGTTAACTTGAATGCATCATGTGTTGAGTTACCTGGTGATTTGAGCACATCACCTATTTTAGAGATACTTGATACTGTCATGAATGCGTCATGTGATCAAACAACTGAAATACCAATAATTTTGAGTGCACCCATTGAATTAACTGTTGATGCAAAAGAATCAATGTTTAATCATTTTGATATGACCTCTAATCTTGGTGATGATTCCGTGTCGAATGACTTATTGCATGTTTACTTATTTAAGCATGTTGTAGCATGTAAATTTGATGCAAGGAAGGTTTATTCACCAATGTTGGGATGGTTTAATGATGAACATTGTCAACCTTTTGAAATGAATAAGAGCTTCACTTATATGTGCAAACTGAGTTGCAATATTTTCATGCCTTCTACTTCTCGTGATAATATTTTGGCTTTATATTTTATGAAATATGAAAGTTACTCATGCATACATGTGTCATGTGTGCAAAAACAAAGAGAAGTAAAAATGGATGACATATTCATATACAACATGTACACATTGTCTATTTTGTTAGCCACATTTCAGATTAAGCAACGCCGAGGACGGCTTTGTTTTCAAGAAGGGGAAGATGATGAGGACATTACTACCTTGGATAAGACCAAAAATATTGCATACATGCATATTTGTTAGGTGATTTCTAGTACAAACTATTCAATGATCTATTTATGTTATCCAGAACAAAAATACTTCACATACTTTTGTGTTTTGTAGACATTTGTAAAATCCACATATGAATATAAGGGAAAAGGAGAAGTTTAGGTTCTGTCCAAAAAGTCCTCTCATGTCACTTTTAGGCCAAGAGAAGATAGAGTCCAAGTCTCTCACGTTCTGGACTCAGATTCGGACTGCACAAAAATACCTGACTCAAAACGTCAATAACTTTTTCATCCAGACTCCAAATTGGGTGATTCTTTCTTTGTTGGAAAATAGATTTCGTGCACTTTCCAACCCAATTGGATTCACCTTCAAATTCATCCGGAGCGTTGAGTTATGGACGAAACAATCTGATGCTGCAACAGAATCCGAGTCAAACTACAAGTCCAAAGGTGTTACGTCACCTCCACTTGGGCCCATTCGCCTTGTACGACCTAGGGTTAGTTTTAGGCTGCCTTGGGACGTCCTCCCACCTCCTTGGCTGCCACCCCTTGCTCCTATATAAGTAGATCCATCTATTAGATTTTCCCTTGGGATTTGTTTAGTTAAAAAGTTAGCAATTGCAACTTCGTGTACTTCGTTTGTGTCCAACGACCAGACCAAAACCGCTTACGGATCCTCACCTTTATCAATAATTCATATATACTCGCAATATTCAGATTGCTTTGATCATATTCTTGCTTGTTCTTTGATTGCTTGTAGGAATAGACCTTCGTGGTCAGGTTGATTGTGCTCCGGCGTGGTCAATAACCTCTCGGAGTTGGTTTAGCGATTGATAAGGTGCAACGTCGTGCACGTTTGTAGTCGGATCGTCAAAGTCATCTTCTCCAAATCGATAGTTATCATCTCATCGAAAGATCGGGACACCCCGCCTCTATCAGCCCTGTTGATGCCATGGAAGAAGAAGAACTCTCTGCAGGCCCGGCAGGTGCGCTCTTGGCAGATAATGGTGGTTGTGCCTGCTTTCTTGTATCACGGCTGGAGGTGGCACCTGATGGAGGTGCTGGTGGAGTGGAAGTAGAAGATGCACGCGGTGTCCATGATGAAGGCCGACCTGCAGAAAAGTTAGTTTGCACCAATGCTTGTCGATCCTGCACTTCACGTTCAGCTTTACAAGCAAGATGGAATAAACGAGTGATATTAGTATACTCCTTATATTCTAGAATGGTCTGAATCTCTCTATTTAATCCACCCATAAAACGTTCTAGCATAGCTTCATTCTCCTCAACAATACCACATCTAATCATGCCAGTTTGTAATTCCAGATAATATTCTTCTACAGAATTTTTCCTTGTCTTAAATGCTGCAATTTTTGAAGCAATTCACGTTGATAATATGGTGGAACCCAACGAGTACGCATAGCAGTTTTCAAAGCAGCCCAAGTAGCTGGAATAGGATATAATCTACAATGTTCAGACCACCATACACATGCAAAACTAGTGAAAGCATAAACAACAGCAGCAATCCGTCTCTCCTCGGGATATTGTAAACATGTAAAACGTTGTTCAGTTTCTAACTCCCAAGTAAGATATATATCAGGAACATATCTACCCTCAAATGGTGGAATATTCAATTTCAGTTTAGGAACATGGTCATGATCTCGTATCTGAGGTGGTGGTGCAGGCCTACCATTGCGATTATATACCTGAGGTCGACCTGCTGGTGGTGGTGCTGGTGGCTGCACGTAGTTCTGATTTTGATCAACCTCATCCTCGTAATCGCCCACATACTCATCATCCTCTTGGGTACCACCAGCAGCAGTAGTAGGAGCCAAAGAAGCATCAACAATAGGTACATCAGCACAAGAAGTTTGGCTTGGCTCAATAGGAACACGCTGTGCTCGCCCTACTGTATCGCGGTGTAGAACTGGTTGTGGGAGACGTTTGAGTAATTCATTGAACTTGGCGTCCAACTTGGTGTCAATTGTCTTCTCAATGTCATTCATCCTCTCCAATTCCTTTCCAAAGCTGGCCATCACGACTTCCACCTGTTGACCCAACATTTGATGAAACTTATCATGAAGCTCCTTGTTCGTCATGTTCTCCTAGTCAATCGCGTCGGCTTGTGATCCCCCATGGTTAGTAGCAATAGAAACACAAAAGAATATGATCCTACAGACTACTAGGAAGTGGTGGTGATGGTGGTGTGTCACAAATCCTTCAAGCGAATCTCAAATTCTTACCAGTTCTTACCCAGCAGCAGGTGGTGATCGGCAACCGTTGTAGTCAAAACTCTCACAGCTTGGATAGAGCGATTACCAGGGAAAGTCAAACGCACGACGTAGATGTATGTGAAGCTGGGAAGGCCTATAATATGGTAGCAAAAGGGTCAGCAATAATCAATTCAGAGATGCAAAGTTGAATAAACGCTCAATGACGGTACTGTGCTGGTCCTAGGCTAGACCATGCTAGAGACGCGAGCCTAGAACACTAACAAAATCACGGCGCTGCACGTAAACAAAGGAGGAGCACACTCTGAATTTTTTTTCTCTTTTTTCACTTTTTTCCTCTTTTTTTTTGCTCCGCAACAATTTTTTTCGAAAAAGTCTACAAATGGTCTAGAAACTGCCTAGCCAGAATTTCCAGACTTAGATTTTTTTTGAAACTGGAGCTATTTTTCTACTGCGGGTAACACGAAAGTTCGGGAGTCCTTCTCTGTCACGACTCGGAGTATGGCGTGATCTGGAAGTCGAAAACAAAGCAACAAATACTGGACTCAGACTATAACTGATGGCGGATATGAATCTGGTGGAAACTCGGACTGGTGGCGGAGATATGTAGGGCGGTGGAACACGGACTGGTGGCGAATCTGTGATGGAGGTAGACTCGGATTATCGTGATGGCGGTGGATATGTGGTATATGGCTGCGGTGAAGACGATGGTGGTAGATGGCAGCGGTGATGACGATGGTGGTATATGGCAGCGGTGTTGATGATGGTGGTATATGGCGATGATGATGCGGCGGCGGCGTGACAACTTGTGAACAAAACTCGAAACTCTAAAGGACTAGACACTAAGACCAGCAACTAGACACGATGATGCAATCGCAAATTCAACAACGCAAATACAGAAAAGATTATGCAATGGCTCAGAGTGGTTCGGATATGATGAACTAACCCTATTTTTTGTGGCGTTTTCGTGGACTATAGGTATGAAAAACAGACTCGATCTAAACTACAAAAAACTGTAAAATCTCACCGAGCAACCTGGAAATCTAATACCACTTGATAGAGGCAAAGGTGTCCCGTCTTTTGATTAGATGGTGGCTATCGTTGGAGGAAGTCGACTTTGACGATCCAACTATGAACGTGCGAGGACGTCGCTCCTTAGCAATCGCTAAACCAACTCCGAGAGGTTATTGATCACGCCGGAGCATGATCAACTTGACCATGAAGGTCTATTTTCTGCAGGCAAACAAAGAACAAGCAAGAAACTAAGATTGCAATCTGGATATTGTGAATATAAGAGGAAAGCTTTATTGATCAAGGTGGGGTTCTGTGACGCCTTTGTCTGGTCGTTGAACACAAACAAAGTACGCGAAGTTGTAGCTATGGCGAACTTTAATCTAAACAAAACCCAAAGTCTAAACGACGCCCTAAGGGCTGTATATATGGAGGAAGAGGGGGGAATTTCGTGGCCCTTGGGGAAGGGGTCCGAAACCAACCCTATCTCTTGTTTCCCCACACATACGGACTCTAAAAACAGCCTATACTCAAGTATTTCAAAAATACATGGGACTGGCCCAATAATAAGGTGACACAGCACCTAGAATAGCCTCTGGACAAAAGTTATGAAGTAGCATCTTGTCTATTTTGTCCAAGGCTTCATGCACAGGTTATGGTGGCTTCAACGTCCTGAAATCGTCACTTGTAACTCCGTTCTTGTTCCCCTTGCGCATGCCATCATCTCCATGCTTGTTCTTGCTCCAATGTTCATCCTTCTCCAAGCTAGGCCCTTCATTTGTAAGCAAAACAAATGTATCCAATTTAGGCAGGCGTCATATTCTCATGAACATTATAATCCTTACCAAGAAACGAAAGTACCTGGTAATTTAATTGGCGTGCGCGAGCTCTAGTAATTGGTCCAGTATGTATAGCAGCTGAGGCTGTGGGTGTAACAATGGTATTGATGTCCTCATCACTTTGACGGCTCCAAAATGCTGGCAGGCCTAGGGGCAGGCGTTGTCCTAACATCCCCCATGGGAGACACTGTTCAGTACGTCCAACAAATATTATTCACGGACTCCAACAATGCAGCCGAATACGAAGCCATATTGCATGGTCCTCAGATGGCCGTCTCCATGGGCATACAACGCCTGGAAGTGCGAGTGGATTCAAACCTCGCAATATCTCAAATAAATGGAGATTTTGATGCCAAAGATCCAAAGATGGCGGCTTACCATAAGGCCGTTCTGAAAATGTCGGCTTGGTTCGAGGGGGCTTCAGTTTCACCATGTGGCTCGAGAAAGCAATCAAGCGGCAGATGTCCTTGCTCGCATCGGCGCCAAGCGCGACCCCGACCCACCTAACATCTTTCTGGAAAGGCTTTTCAAGCCATCCGTGGTGTGGCAAGGGGAGAGCGGCAATACCAATCCGGACCCGAATACAACCCCAGATTCTGAACACACCGACATCATCGGGGGCTTAGCCACCAAAATTACACCATCGACCCAACTCATCATGGCAGTCATCGCCCCATGGACCGAACCCTTCCTGCCCTACCTTAATAGGTGAGAACTTCCTGAGGACTAGAATGAAGCACGCTGCATCGTGCGGTGCTGTAAATCCTACATGGTTCACGAGGGAGAACTTTATAAGAAAAGCGCTACCGGAGTACTTCAAATATGTATCTCCGAGGAGGAAGGGCGGCAGCTCTTGGCTGAAATTCATGCCGGTCTCGGCGGTCACCATGCTGTGGCTTGGGCCCTTGTAAGCAAGGCCTTACGTGCAGATTTCTATTGGCCGACGGCCCGAGCAGACGCACATGACCTTGTCCAACATTGCGTCGGATGCCAGCTTTTCTCAAACCAAAGCCATATGCCACCCACCGCTCTAAAAACAATCCCCATCAATTGGCCTTTTGCGATCTGGGGGCTTGATATGGTCGGACCCCTTAAAGGAGGAAGACATAAGAAAAAATATCTGTTGGTCATGGTGGATAAATTAACTAAGTGGATAGATGCCAAACCAGTTAAAACGGCAGAAGTCGGGCCAGTGATAGACTTTATATCCGGTGCTGTGCACCGTTACGGTGTTCTGCATAGCATCATCACCGACAACGGCTCCAATTTGATAGCCGATGAGGTGAAGGCCTGGTGTGCCAATCCAGGCATCAAGCTCGACTACGCCTCCGTCTATCACCCACAAACCAACGGTCAGGTCGAACGCGCCAATGGTCTTATTATGAGCGGCATTAAACCCAGGTTAGTGCGGTCTTTGAAAGAATCAGACAAGCACTGTGTCGAGGAGCTCGACTCCGTACTCTGGGGGCTGCGGACCACGCCCAATCATTCAGCCGGATATACACCTTTCTTCATGGTGTATGGCGCGGAGGCTATATTGCCCTGCGACATTATTCATGACTCACCTCGAGTGCGCATGTATGAAGAGAGAGAGGCCGAGCTTGATCGGCAGGACAGCTTAGACGCCCTGGAGGAGGAGCGAGATGTTGCAAAAGCCCGTTCCACATTCTATCAACAACAGGCCCGCAGATATCAAAGGAGAGAGGTACGGGCCAAGACTATAATGTTGGCGAACTTGTGCTACGCTTGCCAGAGAAGAAAAACGACAAACTCAAGCCCAAGTGGGAGGGTCCCTTCATCATTGACAAAGTCCTCACCGGAGGAGCGTACCGCCTGCGTGATGCATCAGACAACCGCCAGAGCCGAACCCATGGAACACGACCAACTCCGAAGATTCTATGCCTAGCGCCGGATTCTTCATTCGTCTCCTTTCTCCCCTTTTTATTTCCATTATTTATTTTTCTCTCTTTTCGTCTTCCTTTTTTAGCACTGTATAGCTCTTGTACGGCTAAACCATATACCTACGATGCATACAATTCTTAATATGTATGTCAATTATACCTAGGGGCTTCTCGTACAGAAGCTTATTATTATTTCCCGATCATCAAGCTCACCACATATTTGTCTTTTCCACGTATGTACCTTTTCTTCGCCATTATATGCATCGATATGACTTAAGTTTTGGCCAAGCTGGGTTGCCTGGCTCCTGTGCTTATGCCCTACGTTCCCGTTAGTTCGGCTAGGGCATAAAGGGAGCACCTCTGCGATTGTTACTGTCGGGTCATCCGGATGTGTACCTCAGACTGGGTGAAGCCGAAAGCTAGCGTTCTTAAGGGAATATTCAATCGGCGGACTGATGACCCATAAGTATAGGGGATCTATCGTAGTCCTTTTGATCAGTAAGAGTGTCGAACCCAACGAGGAGCAGAAGGAAATGGTAAGAGGTTTTCAGCAAGGTATTCTCTGCAAGTACTGAAATAAGTGGTAACAGATAGTTTTGTGATAAGATAAATGGTAACGAGCAACAAGTAACAAAAAGTAAATAAAGTGCAGCAAGGTGGCCCAATCCTTTTTGTAGCAAAGGACAAGCCTGGACAAACTCTTATAATAGGAAAAGCGCTCCCGAGGACACATGGGAATATCGTCAAGCTAGTTTTCATCACGCTCATATGATTCGCGTTCGGTACTTTGATAATTTGATATGTGGGTGGACTGGTGCTTGGGTACTGCCCTTACTTGGACAAGCATCCCACTTATGATTAACCTCTATTGCAAGCATCCGCAACTACAACAAAAGTATTAAGGTAAACCTAACCATAGCATGAAACATATGGATCCAAATCAGCCCTTTACAAAGCAACGCATAAACTAGGGTTTAAGCTTCTGTCACTCTAGCAACCCATCATCTACTTATTACTTCCCAATGCCTTCCTCTAGGCCCAAATAGTGGTGAAGTGTTATGTAGTCGACGTTCACATAACACCACTAGAGGTTAGACAACATACATCTTATCAAAATATCAAACGAATACCAAATTCACATGACTACTAATAGCAAGACTTCTCCCTTGTCCTCAGGAACGAACGTAACTACTCACAAAGCATATTCATGTTCATAATCAGAGGGGTAATAATGTGCATAAAGGATCTGAACATATGATCTTCCACCAAATAAACCAGCTAGCATCAACTACAAGGAGTAATCAACACTACTAGCAACCTACTAGCACCAATCCTGGACTTGGAGACAAGAATTGGATACAAGAGATGAACTAGGGTTTGGAGATGAGATGGTGCTGCTGAAGATGTTGATGGAGATTGCCCTTTCCCGATGAGAGGAGCGTTGGTGATGACGATGGTGATGATTTCCCCCTCCCGGAGGGAAGTGTCCCCGGCAGAACAGCTATGCCGGAGCCCTAGATTAGTTCCGCCAAGGTTCCGCCTCGTGGCGGCGGAGTCTCGTCCCGAAAAGTTCTTCTCTATTTTTTTCTCATCTAAAGACTTCATATGGGAGAAGATGGGCGTCAGAGAGCCACCAGGGGGCCCACGAGGTAGGGGGCACGCCCAGGGGGGCGCGCCCCCCACCCTCGTGAACAGGGTGTGGGCCCCCTAGCCTTCATCTTTGGCGACGATTTTTCTTTATTTATTTTAAGGTATTCCGTGTAGTTTCAGGACTTTTGGAGTTGCGCAGAATAGTCCTTCAATATTTGCTCCTTTTCCAGCCCAGAATTCTAGCTGTCGGCATTCTCCCTCTTCATGTAAACCTTGTAAAATAAGAGAGAATAGCCATAAGTATTGTGACATAACGTGAAATAACAGCCCATAATGCAATAAATCGATATAAAAGCATGATGCAAAATGGACGTATCAACTCCCCCAAGCTTAGACCTCGCTTGTCCTCAAGCGAAAAGCCGATAACAATAAATATGTCCTCATGTTTAGAGGTAGAGGCGTCGATAAAAATAAAATACGGACATGAAGGCATCATGATTATTTCATAACAGCAACATATATAGATTTTGTCATATGACTACTTATGTTCAAGTGATGATCTTTTCACAAAGCCAAAATATGAATCAGAAACCTTATTGGGCACCAACAATTATAATCTCAGTCATTGAAGCAATTGCAATTTATCATAACATCGGAAAGAGTCTATGTCAGAGCATAAAAGCAAGCCCACATACTCAATTATCACTTAATCCTTCACAATTGCTAACACTCACGCAATACTTGTGGTTACGGAGTTTCAATCAGACACAGAGAAAGATAGGGGCTTATAATTTTGCCCCACAACTTTTTACCTCAAGGGTAATATCAACAACAATAATTCATGCTCCCCCACATCCAATTAGATATATATATATATATATATATATATATATATATATATATATATATATCATGTTCTTTCCAACATGCTGAGCTTGCCAAAGGATAAAATGAAAAAGGAAGGGTGAAGATCACCGTGACTCTTGCATAAGGTAGAGGATAATAATAAAAGATAGGCCCTTCGCAGAGGGAAGCAGAGGTTGTCATGCGCGTTTAGGGTTGATGCACAAAATCTTAATGCAAAAGAACGTCACTTTATATTGCCCTTGCATGTGAACCTTTATTATGAAGTCCGTCGCTTTTATTGCGTCCACAACAAGTTCGTACAAAGCTTATTTCTCTGCACTCATAAGTCATGCATATTTAGAGATTAATTTTTATTGCTTGCACCGATGACAACTTACTTGAAGGATCTTACTCAATCCATAGGTAGATATGGTGGACTCTTATGGCAAAACTGGTTTAAGGGTATTTGGAAGCACAAGTAGTATTTCTACTTAGTGCTGAGAATTGGTTAGCATGAGGGAGAAAGGCAAACTCAACACGGTAGAGGAACCATGACAACATACTTTATCTCAGATGTAAGAAAACATAACTCATTATGTTGTCTTCCTTGTCCAACCTCAACTCTTTAGCATGTCATATTTTAATGAGTGCTCCCAATCATAAAAGATGTCAATGATAATATATCTATATGTGAAACCTCTCTTTCCTTATTACTTCCTATTAATTGCAACAATGACCAAAGCTATATTTGCCAACTCCAAACAACTTTTAATCATCATACTTTTTCTATGTGAAGTCATTACTTTCACTAAGATCAATATAAACTCTTTGACTCTTTTTATTCTTTTTCTTCTAATCACCCAAGATCATGGCAAAATACTCAAGCCCTTGACTCAACACTAATCTTTATTATATAGCTCACGGACTCGATTACAAAGAAGGATCATAAAGCAAAACTCAAAACTAGATCATGCCATGACTTTATTCTACTAAATCAAGATACTACTAATAGGATCGAACTAAGAAAAACGGTAAATATAGGAGTTGTGATGGTGATACGATACCAGGACACCTCCCCCAAGCTTGGCAGTTGCCAAGGGGAGTGCCCATACCCAGGTGATTATGTCTCCTTCCTTGTTGGCGGTGGAGGCGTTGATGATGATGCAAGCTTGCTGTCCACCTTCCATGGCATCCTCAAATCTGCAGCCAAACTCATCCTTTTGAATCTATATTCATACTCATAGTTTTGGTTTTGCAGATCATAGATTTGGGCTTGGAGGTGCTCGATCTTCTCATGTAGCTTATATATGGCTTCTTCGGTCTTTTTGGCATCCAGCTCATAGTTGTTGGTGAACTCCATGAGCATCTTGTGGGTAGCGTTGATTCCACGCTCCACCATCCCCTGGCACTCAACTCCACACTTCCGGTTCCCTTTGGTCCCTCAACATTGCGGATGTGCAGCAACCCATCACGCATCTCAATGGTTTGAGGGTGTCACAGCACCTCCGCGAGGTAAGGGTTGATAACCTTCTCGAAGAACTTGTCCTTGGAAGCACTTGGGGTCGTCATGATGATCTAGACCTGTCAGAAAAATAGCTCGAAACAAGAACAAGGGAGATTTGCGTGATACGAGAGTCAAAACCTTCAGGAGTATATATAATGATTTTTTACCGACCAAAATACGTATCGTGCAAGGAAACGGAGTCCGGAGGGCATAAGAGGTGCTCACGAGGTAGGGGGGCGCGCCCAGGGGGGTAGGGCGCGCCTTCCACCCTCGTGGAGGCCTCGTGTCCTCCCCGGACTGCTACTTATTTTTCTATTTTTCTAAATATTCCAAAACGGAGAAATATTGCCTTAAAAATTGTTTTGGAGTCGGTTTACTTACCGTACCACATACCTATTCCTTTTTGGGGTCTGGAATGTTCTAGAAAGTGTCCCTTATGTACTCCTCCGGGGTTACGGTTTCAATAATATTAGTTTCAACATTTATGGGATTACCTAAGATATAGTGTTTGATCCTTTGACCGTTTACCACCTTCGGATTTGTGCCTGCGAAGTTGTTGATTTTTATGGCACCGGAATGATAGACCTCCTCGATAACGTAAGGACCTTCCCATTTGGAGAGAAGTTTTCCTGCAAAAAGTCTTAAACGAGAGTTGTATAGCAATACATAATCACCTACATTAAACTCACGCTTTTGTATCCTTTTATCATGCCAACGTTTGACTTTTTCTTTGAACAGCTTGGCATTCTCATAAGCTTGGGCTCTCCATTCATCAAGTGAGCTAGTATCAAATAACCTCTTCTCACTGGCAAGTTTGAAATCATAGTTGAGCTCTTTAATAGCCCAATATGCCTTATGTTCTAGTTCGAGAGGTAAGTGACATGCTTTTCCATAAACCATTTTATACGGAGACTTACCCATAGGATTTTTGTACGCAGTTCTATAGGCCCATAATGCATCATTCAGTTTCTTGGACCAATTCTTTCTAGACCTATTGACAGTCTTCTGCAAAATTAATTTGAGCTCTCTATTGCTCAATTCTACCTGACCACTAGACTGCGGGTGATATGGAGATGCAATTCCATGATTAACGTCGTATTTAGCAAGCATCTTATGGAAAGCACCATGAATAAAGTGTGAACCACCATCAGTCATTAAGTATCTAGGGACTCCAAACCTCGGAAAAATAACTTCCTTAAGCATTTTAATAGAAGTGTTATGATCAGCACTACTAGTTGGAATAGCTTCTACCCACTTAGTAATGTAATCAACAACAACTAAAATATGAGTGTAACCATTAGAGGCAGTAAAAGGTCCCATATAATCAAAGCCCCAAATATCAAATGGCTCAATAACAAGTGAATAATTCATAGGCATTTCTTGATGTCTACTGATATTACCAATTCTTTGACATTCATCGCAAGATAAAACAAACTTACGGGCATCCTTGAAGAGAGATGGCCAATAAAAGCCGGATTGCAATACCTTATGTGCAGTTCTATCTCCAGCGTGGTGTCCTCCATAAGCTTCGGAGTGACACTTGCGTAGGATATGTTCCTGTTCATGCTCAGGTACACAACATTTAATAACACCATCTACTCCTTTATAAAGATGTGGGTCATCCCAAAAGTAATGTCGCAAGTCATAGAAAAACTTTTTCTTTTGTTGGTATGTGAAGCTAGGCGGTATAAATTTAGCAATAATATAATTAGCATAATCAGCATACCATGGAGTGCTACGAGAAGTACTTATGACATTTAATTGCTCATCAGGAAAGCTACCATCAATAGGTAGTGGGTCATCAAGAACATTCTCTAGCCTAGACAAGTTGTCTGCAACGGGGTTCTCAGCTCCTTTTCTATCAACAATATGTAAATCAAATTCTTGAAGCAAGAGAACCCATCTAATGAGTCTAGGTTTTGCATCTTTCTTTTCCATAAGATATTTAATAGCAGCATGATCTGTATGAATAGTTACTCTAGAATCAACAATATAGGGTCTGAATTTATCACAAGCAAATACAACCGCTAAAAGTTTCTTTTCGGTAGTAGCATAATTTCTTTGAGCATTGTCTAGAGTCTTACTAGCATAATGGATAACATTCAATTTCTTATCAACTCTTTGCCCTAGAACAGCACCTACAGCATAATCACTAGCATCACACATAATTTCAAAGGGTAAAGTCCAATCAGGTGGCTGAACAACAGGTGCAGAGACTAATGCTTTCTTAAGTATTTCAAATGCTTCTACACAATCATCATCAAAGACAAATGGTACATCTTTTTGTAATAAATTAGTTAGAGGACGAGAGATTTTTGAGAAGTCCTTGATGAACCTCCTATAAAATCCGGCGTGACTAAGGAAACTTCTTACACCTTTGATGTCCTTGGGACAGGGCATCTTTTCAATAGCATCAACCTTGGCTTTATCAACTTCAATACCTCTTTTAGAAACATTGTGCCCCAAGACAATACCTTCATTCACCATAAAGTGGCACTTTTCCCAATTCAAGACAAGATTAGTTTCTTCACATCTCTGTAAAACTCGAGCAGGATTGCTCAAGCAATCATCAAAAGAGGAACCATAGACGGAAAAGTCGTCCATGAAAACCTCACAAATTTTCTCGCAAAAGTCAGAGAATATAGCCATCATGCATCTTTGAAAGGTAGCAGGTGCATTACATAAACCAAAAGGCATACGTCTATAAGCAAAAGTACCAAAAGGGCATGTAAAAGTAGTCTTTGATTGATCTTTAGCCGACACAGGTATTTGAGAAAAACCAGAATAACCATCTAGAAAGCAATAATGTGTATGTTTGCATAGTCTTTCTAGCATTTGATCAATAAAAGTTAAGGGGTAATGATCTTTCTTAGTAGCCTTATTTAATTTGCGGAAATCAATTACCATCCTATAACCTGTGATAATTCTTTGCGGAATCAATTCATCTTTATCATTAGGGACAACAGTAATACCTCCCTTCTTAGGGACACAATGGACAGGACTTACCCACTGACTATCAGCAACGGGATAAATTATACCTGCCTCCAGAAGCTTGAGTATTTCTTTTCTCACCACTTCTTTCATTTTAGGATTCAAACTTTGTTGAGGATCACGAACCGGTTTGGCATCCGCTTCCAAATTTATTTTATGTTGACATAGAGTGGGACTGATGCCCTTAAGATCATCCAGAGTATATCCAATAGCGGCACGATGCTTATTCAAAGTTTTCAATAATCTTTCTTCTTCATGCTCTGAAAGGTTAGCGCTAATAATGACATGATATATTTTCTTTTCATCAAGATAAGCATATTTAAGATTATCAGGCAACGGTTTAAGCTCAAACACGGGATCACCCTTGGGTGGAGGAGGATCCCCTAGGGTATCAACAGGCAAATTGTGTTGCAGAATAGGTTCCTATTTAAAGAATACTTCATCTATTTCCCTTCTTTCATTCATGAACATATCATTTTCATGGTCTAGCAAATAGTGTTCTAAAGGATCACTAGGAGGTACAACAATAGAAGCAAGACCAATAATTTCATCCTTACTAGGCAATTCTTCCTCACGATGTTGTTTACTAAATTTAGAGAAATTAAACTCATGAACCATATTATCCGAGCCAACAGTAACAACATTCTTTTCGCAGTCTATCTTAGCATTAACAGTACGTAGGAAGGGTCTACCAAATATAATGGGACAAAAGCTATCTTGTGGAGAACCAAGAACAAGAAAATCAGCGGGATATTTGGTTTTCCCACACAAGACTTCAACATCTCTAACAATTCCCATAGGTGAAATAGTATCTCTATTGGCAAGTTTAATTGTAACATCAATTTCCTCTAACTCAGCAGGTGCAATCTCATGCATAATTTCTTTGTATAAGCCAATGGGTATAACACTAGCACTAGCACCCATATCACATAAGCCATGGTAACAATGATCTCCTATTTTAACAAAAATAACAGGCACGCCTACCACAGGTCTATGTTTATCTCTATCACAGGGTTTAGCAATTCTAGCAGTTTCACCAGTGAATTGAATAACATGCCCATCAATATTATCAGACAAGAGATCTTTAACAATAGCAATATTGGGTTCTACTTTGACTTGCTCAGGAGGTGTATAAGTCCTAGTATTGCTTTTACGAACAATAGTTGAAGCTTTGGCATGATCCTTCATTCTAACAGGGAAAGGGGGTTTCTCAACATAAGAAGTAGGAACAATAGGATCATTGTAAGTGACAGTCTTTTCTTCAACTTTAATAGGTGCAGCTACTTTTACTTCTATGGGAGGATGATATTTAAACCACTTCTCCTTGGGGAGATCAACATAAGTAGCAAAAGATTCACAGAAAGAAGCTACTATCTCAGAGTCAAGTCCATATTTAGTGCTAAACTTACGGAAAATATCGGTATCCATGAAAGATTTAACACAATCAAACTTAGGTGTCATACCTGACTCCTTACCTTCGTCGAGGTCCCAATCTTCAGAGTTGCGTTTAATTATATCCAATAAATTCCATCCAAATTCAATAGACTTCATCATAAAAGAGCCAACACAAGAAGTATCGAGCATGGTGCGATTATTTTCAGAAAGCCGAGCATAAAAATTCTGGAGAATTGTCAATTTTGAGAGTTCATGATTGGGGCATGAATATAACATTGATTTAAGCCTCCCCCAAGCTTGAGCGATGCTTTCTCCTTCGTGAGGCCAAAAATTATATATATATAATTGTGATCACGATGAACAAGATGCATAAGGTAATACTTTTGATGAAATTCCAATTTCAATCTTTTATAGTTCCATGATCGCGTATCATCACATAGCCTATACCATGTCAATGCGTCCCCCTCCAAAGATAAAGGGAAAGCCTTCCTCTTAACAACATCATTGGGTATACCTGCAAGCTTAAATAGTCCACAAATATCATCCACAAAGCGTAGATGTTCGTCAGGATGCTTTGTTCCATCTCCTGCGAAAGTGTTAGCAAGCAGTTTTTCCATCATACCCGAAGGAATCTGAAAAGTAGTTTCATTTTCAATAGGTTCAGTAGGTTTAGTAGGTTGAGGAGCAACTCTTTGCTCTACTGGACGGGGTGAAGATACCCCGAACAAGCCCCTTAGACAATTACTTTCCATGGTAACAAGTGACAGAAAATTTCAGCACACTAAATAAAATTTTCCTTACCAAATTCCACCTACCAAAGGCGCTTCACTCCCCGGCAACGGCACCAAAAAAGAGTCTTGATGACCCACAAGTATAGGGGATCTATCATAGTCCTTTCGATAAGTAATAGTGTCGAACCCAATGAGGAGCAGAAGGAAATGATAAGCGGTTTTCAGCAAGGTATTCTCTGCAAGTACTGAAATAAGTGGTAACAGATAGTTTTGTGATAAGATAAATGGTAATGAGCAACAAGTAACAAAAAGTAAATAAAGTGCAGAAAGGTGGCCCAATCCTTTTTGTAGCAAAGGACAAGCCTGGACAAACTTATAATAGGAAAAGCGCTCCCGAGGACACATGGGAATATCGTCAAGCTAGTTTTCATCACGCTCATATGATTCGCGTTCGGTACTTTGATAATTTGATATGTAGGTGGACCGGTGCTTGGGTACTGCCCTCACTTGGACAAGCATCCCACTTATGATTAACCTCTATTGCAAGCATCCGCAACTACAACAAAAGTATTAAGGTAAACCTAACCATAGCATGAAACATATGGATCCAAATCAGCCCCTTACGAAGCAACACATAAATTAGGGTTTAAGCTTCTGTCACTCTAGCAACCTATCATCTACTTATTACTTCCCAATGCCTTCCTCTAGGCCCAAATAATGGTTCAGTGTTATGTAGTCGACGTTCACATAACACCACTAGAGGTTAGACAACATACATCTTATCAAAATATCAAACGAATACCAAATTCACATGACTACTAATAGCAAGACTTCTCCCTTGTCCTCAGGAACGAACGTAACTACTCACAAAGCATATTCATGTTCATAATCAGAGGGGTAATAATGTGCATAAAGGATCTTAACATATGATCTTCCACCAAATGAACCAACTAGCATCAACTACAAGGAGTAATCAACACTACTAGCAACCTACTAGCACCAATCTCGGACTTGGAGACAAGAATTGGATACAAGAGATGAACTAGGGTTTGGAGATGAGATGGTGCTGGTGCAGATTTTGATGGAGATTGCCCTCTCCCGATGAGAGGAGCGTTGGTGATGACAATGGTGATGATTTCCCCCTCCCGGAGGGAAGTGTCCCCGACAGAACAACTCTGCCGAAGCCCTAGATTGGTTCCACCAAGGTTCTGCCTCGTGGCGGCGGAGTCTCGTCCCGAAAAGTTCTTCTCTATTTTTTTCTCATCTAAAGACTTCATATGGGAGAAGATGGGCGTCGGAGAGCCACCAGGGGGCCCACAAGGTAGGGGGGCGCGCCCAGGGGGGGGGGGGGGGCGTCCCCCACCCTCGTGAACAGGGTGTGGGCCCCCTGGCCTTCATATTTGGCGATGATTTTTCTTTATTTATTTTAAGGTATTCTGTGGAGTTTCAGGACTTTTGGAGTTGTGAAGAATAGTCCTTCAATATTTGCTCCTTTTCCAGCCCAGAATTCCAGCTGCCGGCATTCTCCCTCTTCATGTAAACCTTGTAAAATAAGAGAGAATAGCCCTAAGTATTGTGACATAACGTGAAATAACAGCCCATAATGCAATAAATATCGATATAAAAGCATGGTGCAAAATGGACGTATCACGGACTAAAGATGTTTTTATTCGTCACATTATGAACCCCCAGATGTTATGTATGCTGTGGTTTTCTCAATCACAATCCGGACGTGCACGTTAAATGCATATCGACCCAGGGAAAGGAACCCTTAACAGAACTATTTTCTCTGGAAGATGTTTCTTACTATCAAAATGTAATATAACATAACTAGCCGGATACTTGTGGGTTCAAGCAACTATGACCCCTATGCCTAGTTTCCACGGATTCCCCGGTTTACATTACCTAGCGGGTATTCGAAAAAACTCTGTCAGATTTAGGGATCCGGCAACCCGTGAGAGGTTCAAACACTAGGGTGCATGCGGAGATCTCAACCTGCCCAGCCTGCCTACTCCTGATCCTCCCTTGCCTAGTGCGTAGAGCTCACAAAGACACAGAGACACAGAGATTTATACTGGTTCGGGCCACCGTTGTGGTGTAATACCCTACTCCAGTGTGGTGTGGTGGATTGCCTCGAGGGGCTATGGATGAACTAGTTACAAGGATGAACAAACCTCAGCAGGTGAGGTGTTCTTGAGATGGTGTGGTGCTCTACTTGTTTTGGTTTCGGTCTGCTCGTGCCCCTCCATGGTGGTGGCTAAGTCATATATATAGTGGACTTGGTCCTCTTCCCAAATATGAGCGAGAAGGTAATCCACAACGGCGGGATTCGAAAGGGGACAAGTAGTATAGTCTATCCTGATAAAAGTAGTCTTCGCCTGCGAAAAGCCTCTGGCCGTGACGCTGCGGTGGGCTCGGTGATGACCTCCGTCTTGCCGTCCTGGCGGTCTTGGTCTTGTTGCAACAGAATGGAAACCTTTGGTAGATTCCTTGGGACTCCGCGCCTGTGGCTTGCCTCCGTTGCACCGAAGAGGAAACCTGTGCTCTGCGCCCGCCTGGCCTTGATCGTCATGGCCCATGTCAGCTGAGCCTCATGAGGTAGCTACATAGATCTCTCCACCCCTCAGAAGCCCTCCTGAGGAGGCCAACTCCTTTGGGGGTCTTGGCATCATCCGCCTCACGAGGCTTGGCCCCTCGCGAGGGTCTTGTGATGTTGATGTCAAAGCTGGGCCGTACCAGGCCGTCGATGGAGCCATGTGGTGGGCCGCAGGCAGGCAGGACTGGATACCCCCAAGTCTAGGACGCCGAAAGTAGCCCCCGGTGTTACTCCCAAGAAGCGACCCTATCCTAAAGGAACTCGAAGGTCCCACCAAGGATAGAAGCGCATATTGGAGACGCCTTTGCAAGGTGGATATCATTACATCGTACCATTACATCATTGTTGGGGATACATACAAAAGGCATACGATGCCACATGAATACAACAACATCATGCAAGAGCAACATCCGACTACGGATGAAACACAAACAGAGACTCAAATGACATCCACCCTGCTAGCCCAGGCTGCCGACCAAGAACCTATCCGCTGAACGACGAAGCAGAAGAACTCAAAGCAAGCAAGAATCACTCTCACGTCATGATCATCACATTACCTGTACCTGCAACTGTTGTTGTAGTAATCTGTGAGGCACGAGTACTCAGCAATCCCATTACCATGGGTATCAAAACTAGCAAAGCTTAATGGGTAGGGAATGGATAAGTGGTGAGGCTGCAGCAAGCGATTAAGCATGATATAGTGGCTAACTTACGAGTACAAGAATAAGATGAGAAGCTACGCAAATGGTCGCAAACTAGTAATGATCAAGAAGTGATCCTGAACTACTTACGTTCAAACATAACCCCACCGTGTTCTCTTCTCAACCCACTCGAAAAGAGACCATCACGGTTAAACACGCGGTTGGGTATTTTAATTCGAATCTGGTGTCAAGTTTTCTACAACCGGACATTAACAAATTCCCATCTGCCACATAACCACGGGCACAACTTTCGAAAGTTTAAACCCTGCAGGGGTGTCCCAACTTAGCCCATTATAAACTAACGATCCGAGGAGACAATCCTCCATCGCGGGACATCCGATCAGACTCGGGATCCCGGTGCACAAGACATTTCGACAATGGTAAAACAAGTCCAGCAAGACCTCCCGGTGTGCCGACACCCTGATAGTAGCCACGCGTATCTAGTCTCAGGCCACGACGGATGAGCGACGCGTACAGGTGCCAACATAACCCATGTTGTCCCGAGGCGGCCCCGCACAGTGCTCTAGTTTGGGACCAACACCATCAGCACTGGCCCCCCTGTTTATGTAGAATTACTCCTGGGGTAGTGCTAACTCCCTATGCGTCAAATTTAATATCAAGTTTAGTTATTATGATGGGCAAATGGTAAAACCAATGCTGGGCCTTGCTGTAAGAGTTTTATTCAAAGCGAACTGTCAAGAGGGGCCCATAAACCCACACCGTGTTAGGGACACAAAATCAAGGAACATAACACCGGTATGACAGAAACTAGGATGGCAAGGCTGGAACAAAACACCAAGCATAAGGCCGAGCCTTCCACCCTTTACCAAGTATATAGATGCATTAATTAAATAAGAGATATTGTGATATCCCAAGATAAACATGTTCCAACATGGAGCAATCTTCAACTTCACCTGCAACTAAAATTGCTATAAGAGGGGCTGAGCAAAGCAGTAACATAGTCAAACAACAGTTTGCTAGGAAGGGTGAAAACGGTTAGAGGCTGACATGGCAATTTGGGGAGGCTTGATAAACAAGCGATAGCTAGCACAACATAGCGATAGAACGAAGCAACTAGCATAGCAATGATAGTAGTGAGATCCAGGGTAACGGTCATCTTGCCTGAAATCCCGCTAGGAAGAAGAACAAGTCCATGATGAAGACGAACGGGCGTAGAGGAACCGAGCATAGTCGAATGGATCCTCACAATCGCAACGTAACCGGAACTATCGAGAAGAAGCACAACCGGAAAGAAGCAAACAACATAGTAAACACACAACACATAAACAAGACGTGATGCACAACCAAGTATGATGCGACAAGATTAAATGCTGTTAACATGGCAAGAGGTGCAACACAAATAAACTACACTATCTAAGCAATTTAAATGGGGCCGGGAGCAATAAACAACAATTCCGGAAAATCCCCATGTGCATATTTCGAATTTGCTATTGTTCTTCCTAAACCACATTTTAGAGTTGTTAAATAGCAAAACAAAGTGCACCATGTTATTCTATGCATTTTTCCACAACATTTACATATAAAGTTTATTAAATTTGGAGTTATGGTTATTAAGTTATGAAATAAACTATTTTAACATGTCATTTGTGCAAAACAATGCAAACAACAATTTTAATAATTTTTAACAGGGATGAAAGTTGCATATTGGTAAAGAACAAGAAAAACTGAGCAAGATGCATATATGACATGTTTCATTTGAATGGATGGATATTTAGTTATGAGCATTTTAAACTGATGGCTTTACTGTAATGAAGAATGCACTGGAAAAACTAAAATACACAGAGTGGGAAAAAAATGCGCGGGCCGGATTGCAGCACAGTGCAGTGGCCCAGAAGCGAGTGAGGCCTAAGCGGCTAGATGTGCACGGTTGAAAAAAAACAATACACAGGGGAAAAAGCATTTGAGGCTCCCTGGTATTTGATCCCAAGACCTCTGGGTCGTGAGCATGCGCGCTGACCAGCCCGGCTGGCCATGTGTTTGCGATACAAAGAGCTCCCTGGCCCCTTTGAGCATCTTTTAACAGATCGAGTTTGACCATGGCTGCACAACGACAACTGACGATGACGGCGCCGACCAAAGTCAACGGCTTCTGCAGCAGCAGAAACACCGGCGGGGGTGCGGAAATAGGTGAGGGTGCGCGTGTTCATGCAGGGAGCGGAGTAAGGACGCCAGAGCTCGAGCTTCGAGCTGGAACTCGTCTCGGCTGCGGCACACAGTCAGGCGAGGAAGGAGCAATACTGGCGGGTGAAGCAGGGCAACGGGGCTCGCGAGCGAGATGGCGTGTGCTGCGAGCGTGAGTGCTGAGTGTGGATGCATGCACGGGTGAGACAAGCAGAGGCTAAAAGCCTAGAACACGAGCTTGAGCTCATTGCCATGGTCGTACTTATCGGACATGGCCTCGGACACGATGCGATCGGTGGGTACCGCGACGAATCAAACCAGAGAGAGAGATGGGGAGGAGCGGCTGCTCACCAAGGGCTCGGGACAAGAAGACGAGGTCGGAAGCACGACCACAGAGGCGCGAGGAGGCACCAGTTGTGGAGGTGTTTGGGTCGGTGAAGAAGAGGAAGGAGAGAAGACGACATCGTGAAGGAGTCGATCGCGTCGGCCTTGGGTCCTTCCGGCTCCTGGCCTTGATTGAAGACGAAGAAGGCGACGAGGAAGCTCGCCGAACTTGGCGTTTCCCTGATCCGTGAAGAAGGCGAAGCGGAGGAAGAGGACGTCGAGGGACTTGGCGATCCTTGGGCGCGCCTTGGTGTCTGAATGGAACCGTGACGGCGTGGCGGTGTTCGGAGGCGCGAGGAAGGAGGCCGGCGGAGCTCCTATGTCGGAGGGAAGATCGTGGTCTCGCTGGCCATGGCTCCTGGAAGCAGCAGGGCAGGGCGCGAGCGGGAATTTGTGGAGAGGCGGCAGCATAGAGGGAAGAGAGGGAAGGAGAGAAACCCTAGGGTGAGGCCCGGGGCGGCTTTATAGGAGGGGGCGCGGCGTCGGGGCTTTCCCTCGTAGCCATGTGTGCTCCTCCTCTATTTTTTACTATGAGGGGATGTGGCGAGAGGAGGAAGAAAAGGAGGAAGGAACGGTCGCTGTAGGTGGGCTCAGCGGGTGACCAACGTGGCAAGCTGGAATTACCAGCAGAGGGGGAGAGAGAGAGAGAGGCTAGGATGGGCTACGGGCTGCTATTACTGGTCCGCGGTTGAGCTCCACGTAAACCATTCCCTTCTCTTAAAACTTTTGTTTATTCAAATAAACAAAACAAACCGATTTTAAGAGAAAAAGGCCAGGGGTTTTGGGAAGGAATACGAGAGATCTAAAAATCTCTCAGAACTCCTGGATTTATGCAAGATTTGAATAAATTGATTTGGCAATTTTTAGAGGTAGAAAAATAATCCAAGCTTGAGTTAAATTTAAACTTGAGCCATTTTTTAACCCAACCAAAACAAGTTGAAAGGAGCTAAAATTCGGCAGAGAGCTTGAAGGCAAGGTTGAGAATTTACAGGAAAAGAATGAACATTGTACGGAACAGAAATAATGCCACTTGAATAAATGGGTGAGAATTGAAAGGACGAAGCTAGAGATGGGGTGTTGCACTTGATGATGGTTTAGATGGAAAGGGCAAGATGAAGCAACAAATAAGATGAGGATTAGGAGTTCACAAAGATAACAAGCACACAAAAAATATGCACGCTACCAATATGCACACTACAATGATGATCATGATGCAAACGCAACAAAAAAATGACAAAGGCACAATGCAACATAACAAGTGAGATGACAATGGCATACAAACAAGGATGGCACAATGCAATATAATAAAAGATGAACATAATGCAAGAAGCAAAATATGGCAATGGCATTCATCATGATCATGGCATAAACGTATAGGAAAAGAAATATGCAAAACAATTAAGATAATGCAGCAAACATAAAAAACATGGCAACAACTAAAATAAATGGAAGGCATCTGGAGCATCGGTCTCGGGGCATTACACCCGGGCCCAAGGCGCGCTCGGACTTGGCCTCCAGGCGAAGCCAAAGGGCAAGGACGGAGCGCCGCGGGCCCTAATAGCCTGCGGCCCTGGCGACGCGTGGTGATTGATTGGACATGGGCGACTCTGCTTCCCCACGCTGCCTCGGCAACTGCTCGACTTGACAACTGCATGCAAAAAGGATCATCATTACAAGAAATCGTGGGAGGCCGACGATTTACCTTCTCCCGGCTATAAACGTGCGAGCGGGCGGAGCCCCTGCCCGTTTCTCGTTCGTCTTGCTCTTGCTTTCTTCTCCTCCTCTTCTCCTCGCTCCCATGGCGCCTATCAGGAGGTTCTCTACGGCGGAGAAGGGGAAGGCTCCTAGAGAGGGGCCGGACCCTCTCCCACCGAAGAAGCGACTCCACCTCCATGACGACGCCGGCGCGGGGCGAGAGGTGGCCAGGCCTTGGCAATCAAGGCCTCTGCCTGGCTTCCCCCTCCCCCTATACGCCCGTGATCAGGGTGAAAGAGCGTGCCGTCGAGCGGCGCCTCACGAAGATGGCAGGGCCGCCATTGCCCTACTGGCCACACAACTGACCGACGCCGAGGATAGCTCACGCAAGTTCGTGGTGTGGGCGGCGATGCCTCCCGATACCTGGATCTGATTCCCGCGGTTCTTTGCCAGCGAGCTACAGCCACGGGGACTGGTGGAGTTGTGGTTGCAGCACATGGGGTGCAGCAGCCTAGCCACCGGTGCTGAGGTCGAGTTGGTGTCATCCGAAGACGTCTTCATGACGCGCGGATGGGGCGAGGTCGCCCGGGCTTGCTGAGCGGAAGGAGCCCTGGCGATCCACTTCGAGTACGACGGCGCGGCCACCTTATTCTTCAAGGTCTTCAATGAGCAGGGCGAGCGGCTGGAGTGCTGCCTTGGAGGAGACAGCTCAAGGGACGCCGTGATGGGCGAAGGGTGTGCCGCTGCCCCCTTCAATGCTTCGTCCATCAGCAGCGACAACTCCTGGGAATCCAGCGACTCTCCTGAGCCAAGTGTCACACCCAGATTTTCATGGCACAACACTTAAGGTGGAAATCATGATAAAATGTGGTTTAACAAAAACTTTTGAGTGTTTTGGTCCTTGCTTGATTTGATTTTTGTGTGTTGGTTGCAAGTGCTCTAAAAATCTAATAAATCCTCCAACTCTTATACTCCTTCTCCTTGATCCAAACTTTTGCCCCAATGATCATGCCATGTGTATAGTACAGTATAGAATTTTCTTACAAAATAATTGGCCAAAAAGTATTTTCTAAATTTAGTTTTCCAAAAACCCCTAAGTTGAGGTTTGCACTACAAGTACTTCATTTGGGGTATGAAAAATCTTTCAAAGTGTATGTTTGACTCCTATTAGGTATATGACTCCCAAAAACCACAAAAATATAATTTTAAAAGTTATTTTCCTATTTTACTTAAAGGCTTTTTATTTAGGCCAAAAATGGTCTTTAATAGGTTAAAATTATTTTAATGCTATAAAAATATTTGGGAAAAACCTAGGGAAACTCAGTGGACATATATTGTCCATATATAAGAGTTTCATCACATGGTCATGTGCAAAATATTGGTCAAATCCCTCAAAAACCCTTTCTGGATATTTCAAGCTTTTGAAATATTTACAAAGGAAATGTTCTCTAAAACTTCCAAGAAAATTCTAGCATGTCACATATGACATGTTTGATGATCTTGCCAAGTATCATGTCATGGAGAATAGTATAACCCCATGAAACCCTCTCAAAACCATTTCTGCCCCTTTTCAAGATTGAACAACTTTACATTAGAAAACTTGTCCAAATGCCCTCAAACTTGATACACATACTAAAATGGTCTAATAAATCATCTAGACCAAGTGGCACAAGTTGGAGAACAAGTTAACTGGATCAAAGTGCCCCAAAACCCTTCCTATCCACAACCAAATTTGAGCAACTCTACATTGGCAACTTTCTCCTTTTGATCTCAACTTTTGTGGACATGTTCAGAACCTCAAATGATGACACTACACTAAGTGGTGCGTTAAGGAGAATAGGTTTGCATGGCTAAATCTTGGAAAGTTCATTTCTATTGATTTCTAGGGTTTACCAAAGTTGCATTGTCAACTTTCTTCAATGAGCTCCAACTTGGTGATCAACCCATTTCTATATGCCACTTGATCCTGTTAATCTTCATATCATTTGGAATCCATTTGCTTGCCCAAACCACCATCAAACACCTTCTGGCAGAAATTTAAAATGCATGTTTTGTCCATTTCCACTAATCTCCATGAGCTCAACTTTTTCCCACAGCCTCATCTGCTCCTCCTCTACCTCCTGCATGCTTGGCTGGCCAAGGAGCAATGATTAAGGGGGCAGAGACCCATTTTTATTCCTTGTTCAGCAGTTTTCCCCTCTCTCTCAACCCCACCTCTCCTCCAGTGGCTCCCCAGGGCATCCAATGCCCTTTCCACATTGTTTACTCCCACCTGCAGCCACTAGACACAAGTGGACGCGCGAGTGCGCACGGAAAAGCCATAGATGCCGGCCATTTGCGTGCTCTGGAGCGCCTGGCAGAGCACCCGACTGTTTACGCCGCGCTCCCCCACCACCTCGAGCCTCACCCTCACGCTAGTCGAGGTGCCTCGACGTCCGCAACACACCACTGTGCTGGCCCCCTCCTCTCTCCCTCTCTCTCACCTCCAGCAGCGCGTGCCCAGAGCCGCCCGACTCGGCTTATGCGTGCGCAAGCCCGTGGCTCCACCTGGAGCTCTCCCCGCTCTCTCTATCCCTTCCTTACACCAACACCACCCTCATGAGTGTCGCAGACAGCCCCGAGCCTCCTACCGAGGCCACCACGGCCGTTTCCGCGGGTGCCCGTAGCCCACGTACACGGTGAGCCGTGACCTCGCCATATAGGGCAACCCCAGGCTTCTCTCTGGAGCCCTTTGCTCTCTCTCCTTCCCAGCAACCCCCTGACCAACCTGCATCTCCTCCGGTGCCCTCCTCTTCCTCCACGCCTGCCATTCCCGACGGTGAGCTCGGGCTAAATTCGTGTTGCCCGAGCCCCCTCCTCCCCACCTCTTCATGCCAGAACATATCCACCGCCGACATGGAGCTCCCCCGCGCTCCAAATCCATCCCCCATGGTCGTAGCGTCCAAATCATCCTCACCAGCACCCCGGTCCGCCGCACCCGAAGCTCCTCCTCTTTCTGGGCTCCCCCGTGGGTGTGCAGCACATGGACGGGTGCGCCGCGGCACGCTGAGTCCGCCGGTGTGCCGGGCGCCGCCAGAGGTGGCCCGTGCCGCCCGGGAGAGCACCGGTGCCCGCTCGGCCTCCCCTCCCCTACCTCTGCTCTGTTGGAGCGGGAGGTAGGCGAAGGCCTGAGCGCTGGGTCTCGCGCGTTAGAGACTGCTGGGCGGGCCCCACCCTTTTAAGTGGAGACGGACTTCGGCGAAGACGCCTTCGACATCGCCCAGTCGCTGGGCCGGCCCAATTGCGCCTCGCTGTTAAATCCCGCCCAGTGCGCGCTGCCGCCGCTGGAATTTGGCCCATTAGGTATTTCCATTTACTTTTTCTTTTTCAGCAAGATCCAAACTTTTCCAGAGACCTCATTTCAAGTCCAAATGTGATGATTCTAATTTTCAGTGACTCCATAAATCAATATATATTTAATGAGCCATAGTGAACATTTTTACACTACCTAGTTTCACCTGGATCTAACAAACAGGTCACTTATACTACTAAACCAACTTAAAAAATCCATAGAATATTCATTTGAACTCAAAATCCAGTGAAACCAATTTCTATATGTTTCTAAAATCATGCCTGATTTAATGTGTACTTTTACTCACTTATATAAAAAGGCATTCTATGGACAACTTGCAGATCCATTAAATCCATTGATTCCATCATATTGAAATGTTCAAAAATATTCACTGATCCAATCCCAATGAAACCACTCTGGTTATTTTTCATATAACCAGAGAAGTCCTAGAAAAGTCCAACTCACATTTTTAGAGCAATTTTATTTTTTCCTTGTTGTGTTGTTTATTGTGTTTGTTTCCGGCGTTAGTTGACGAAGTAGACGGAGTACTTGGAGAAGGACCAGAAGATTTCAAGACTCTGAAGAACCAGGCAAGCAGCCCTTTGACCATGTTTGAGAAACCCTTTTTATGCATGTCATATAACACTGTTATTGCTTGCATCAAAGTCATGATGATCAGATGACCACTTGGGGTGGTTTGCCTCCATTACCGTTACTTCCTCGTTGATACTTGCATTGTGCATGATCCTACCTTCTTATGAGGGTTATGCCGGTGGGAGTAGTTAGGATGCTAAAGTAGTTGCTACGCAAAAAGGGACAGGCATATGCATGGTGATGGAGACAAAGTATTTTCAAAAGACTTTTCAAAAACCCCGTCGGGTGCCACTTATGCCCGAGGGAGATAATGAGATGGGTAACCACTTGATGACGAAGTGGTGTACCGAGGCAAGTGTGTGTGTTGTTTTCAAAACGGATTGGTTTAAGTTGCGACTGTTATTCCAACCTTACATGCGCAACCACTCTACCCTTATATGGGAAAGGGCATTATTGATTACCTAGGCCAATACTAGCTTGGAGCCCGCATTACTAGTGACTGGGGAGAGTTGGTGCTCTCTCTCAGGAAGGGGTCGTGCCATGTAGGGCGGCCATGACTATTTTCACAGGGCACAGGACATACCGTTGGTACCCCGTGTAGTGGTATGTGATGAATATGGGAGCAAGGCTCCACAATTTTAAGATGTGATATGTTGGGCACGGGGGTTACTACCAATCGAGTGGACCCTATGTTAGTGTCGTCTAGGGAAAGATAGTGATCGGGTGCTTACCCCGGGTACTTGAGGTACCGCAGGTCGTGGATGACACTGAAGTTCCCCGGATCTTGTGGGTAAAGTGTGCAACCTCTGCAGAGTGTAAAACTATTCGAATAGCCGAGTCCACGGTCAAGGACAGTTGGGTAACCGCTCTTGGGCTACGTGATGAGGACATGACTACCTTGGATACGACCAAAAATATTGCATATATCTATTTGTGAGGTGATTTCTAATGCAAACTATGCAATAATTTATTTATGTCATCCAGGACAAAAATACTTCACAAACTTTTGTGCCATGTCTAATTGCAGGTGTATGGGACATTTGTACCATCCAGATATGAAGATAAGGGAGAAAGACATGTTTACTTGTTGTTCAAAAAGTTCTCTCACGTCACTTTTGGCCCAAGAGAAGATAGAGTCCAAGTCTCTCACGTTCTGGACTCAGATTCGGACTACACAGACATACCTGACTCAAAACGTCAATAACTTTTTCATCCAGACTCCAAATTGGGTGATTCTTTTTTTGTTGGCAAATAGATTTCTTGCACTTTCCAACCCAATTGGATTTACCTTCAAATTCATCCGGAGCGTTGAGTTATGGATGAAACAATCGGATGCTGCAGCAGAATCCGAGTCAAACTAAAAGTCCAAAGGTGTTACGTCACCTCCACTTGGGCCCATTGGCCTTGTACGACCTAGGGTTAGTTTTAGGCTGCCTTGGGACGTCCTCCCATCACCTTGGCCGCCACCCCTTGCTCCTACATAAGTAGATCCATCTAGTAGCTTTTTCCTTGGGTTTTGTTTAGATTAAAAGTTCACCATAGCTGCAACTTCGCGTACTTCGTTTGTGTTCAATGACCAGACAAAGGCGTCACAGAACCCCACCTTCATTAATAAAGCTTTCCTCTGTTTCTCGCAATATCCAGATTGCAATCTTAGTTTCTTGCTCGTTCTTCGTTTGCTTGCAGGAAATAGACCTTCGTGGTCAGGTTGATCATGCTCCGGCGTGGTCAATAACCTCTCGGAGTTGGTTTAGCGATTGCTAAGGCGCGACGTCCTCACACGTTCGTAGTCGGATCGTCAAAGTCGACTTCCACCAAAACGATAGCCACCATCTCATCGAAAGACGGGACACCTTTGCCTCTATCAAGTGGTATCAGTTTTCAGGTTGCTCGGTGAGAATTTCCAATTTTCCCTCAATTAGATTTATTTTCTTACCTATTGTCCAAGAAAAAGCCCCCAAAAAAGTTAGATCTATTCATCCTTTGTCCAAGACAGTCTAAGCCTTTGCAATTTTCTTTTTGTTGTTTGCATTATTGAATTATTGGTTGCACTGTCCTGTCGAGTTGCTGGTCTTAGTGTCTAGTTCGTTTAGAGTTTCGAGTTCTGTTTACAGTAGTCACGCTGCCGATGCGTCGTCATCCCATCCATCAATTTTCATCATGTCTTACCCATCGTTCATGGTCATAATCATAGTTGAGGTTATTCACATCTTCGCTTGATCCAATCTGCATCTTATCCTGTTTGTCTTGGAAAGAGGGAGAAAAAAAAAGATAGAGAAAAAAAGAGAGAAAAAAGGAAAGAAAAAAAGAGAAAGAAAAAGGAAAAAAAGTGTGAGGAAAGAAAAGAGAAGAAAAAAAAACAAAATTCGGATCTATCTATTCTCAATCTCGTAGTTGAATTTGGATTGGAATCTGTTTTGTGCACTGTTCAGTAAAACAGGCATAACTTTCTCATACGAAGTCTGTTTTGGCTCCGCGAGTACTCAAATGAAAGCTAGCGGCGAGCCGCATCTAAATAGTTGCAAAAGCTAGTTCCATATTTTACACCTGAAAATAGGCTTCTAAATAGGTATTTGTGCCCTTCGAAGTTCGCGAACATAGCTTATTCCAGTTTTTCAAGCCAGTTTTAGAATTTTTTGATTCCTCATATCAACTGGAATTGAGTGATTCTTTTTGCATTGGAAAGCTTGAGTTAGTAGCATTCTTTGAAAAATTTATCAGAAAATTGGCTCAAACTTTTCAAGAGGAAATTTGGAGAGAGAGTTGTTGTATATCCTGCTTGGCAGTTGTTTTTCATCATTATCTTTACTGCCGTTGTGATCTTCACTTATATCTTGCTGTCCAGAGCTAGTTAGTACCCTTCATTGATGCTAGTTGTGCTAAGCCGTGACCTCATTAGTGTTCTAGGCTCGCGTCTCTAGTCCGGTCTAGCCTAGGACCAGCACAGTACCGTCGTTGATCGTTTATTCAACATTGCATCTTTGAATTGATTATTGCTAATATTTTGCTACCATATATAGCCAACCTAGCTCCACATATTTCTACACCGTGTATACGTACGTTCCCCTAGAAATCGCTTTACACAATCTTCAGAGTTACTTGACACCGCTGGTTGCTTGTCACCACCTTTCGCATGGTAAGAACTTGTAAGATATTGATCTTTGCTTTCCTGTGAGCACTTTACAACCACATCCTAGTAGTTCATAGGAACATTATTCTCGAATTTTGTTTCTTGTTTCTACTAATCATGACAGGTTCCGGAGATAGAAGTTCTTGGACGACGGACACATCTTCACCATCACGAGAGTTGGGACAACACACACAAGCATATGGTCAGATTATGTCTTTACCATCATTTGAGGGTAGATTTAATCCTACTATTTATCTATCTTGGGAGCTTGAATTAGAAGAAGTTTTTAGTCACCATGATTTATCTGAACTTGAGAGAGTACGAGCCACCACTAGAGCATTTACTAGTTTTGCTTCTGTTTGGTGGACTGTACATTGTAAGAAAAACATTGATAACCAACCCACGACTTGGAATGTTTTGAAAGCTGTAATGAGACAACAATTTTTTCCTCCTCACTATCGTCGTGAATTTCTTCACAAATTGGAACAATTAAAACAAGGCAGTAACACTGTTCATGCTTACTACCAAGGGTTCAAATCTTATATGCATCATTGTGACATAGAAGAATATGAGGATGATACAATGAATAGATTTTTTGGTGGTTTGAACCATGATATCCGTGCAAGATTTCACTATATTCCTCGTTGCATTACTGGTATGTATGTTCGCGCTTGTACCTTTGAGAGACAGATACAGGAGGATGCATTGGGTGACTACAACAACTACTATTCCAGTTCATGCTCACCACCGCCGGTTGGTTCCTCCACCGTTGCGCCTACTAGAGCAGCCCCACCTCGGATTGTGAGCGCGACATCATCTCAAGTGTATGGTGCATTGTCAACGTCCGTACCTACATCAGCTACGTCTTTGCGACAAGGTAACAGTAAAGGTATTGATGATATAACTTCACATGAGAATGATGCATCCCTAGTTAACTCGAATGCATCATGTGTTGAGTTACCTGGTGATTTGAGCACATCACCTATTTTAGAGAATCTTGATACTGTCATGAATGCGTCATGTGATCAAACAACTGAAATACCAACAATTTTGAGTGCACCCATTGAATTAATTGTTGATGCAAAAGAATCAATGTTTAATTATTTTGATATGAGCTCTAATCTTGGTGATGATTATTTGTCGAATGACTTATTGCATGTTTGATTATTTAAGCATGTTGTAGCATGTAAATTTGATGCAAGTAAGGTTTATTCACCAATGTTGGGATGGTTTAATGATGAACATTGTCAATCTTTTGAAATGAATAAGAGCTTCACTTATATGTGCAAACTGAGTTGCAATATTTTCATGCTTTCTACTTCTTGTGGTAATGTTTTGGCTTTAGATTTTATGAACTATGCAAGTTAATCATCTATTCATGTGTCATATGTGCAAAAATCAAGGGAAGTAAAAATGGATGACATATACATATACAACATGTACACCTTGTCTCTTTTGTTAGCCACATTTCAGATTAAGCAACGCCGAGGAAGGATTTGTTTTCAAGAAGGGGAGGATGATGATGACATGACTACCATGGATATGACAAAAAATATTGCATACATGTATATTTGTGAGGTGATTTCTAATGCAAATTATGCAATAATTTATTTATGTCATCCAGGACAAAAATACTTCACAAACTTTTGTGCCATGTCTAATTGCAGGTGTATGGGACATTTGTACCATCCACATATGAAGATAAGGGAGAAAGAGATGTTTACTTTCTGTTCAAAAAGTTCTCTCCCTTCACTTTTGGCCCAAGAGAAGATAGAGTCCAAGTCTCTCACGTTCTGGACTCAGATTCGGACTGCACAGACATACCTGACTCAAAACGTCAATAACCTTTTCATCTGGACTCCAAATTGGGTGATTCTTTTTTTGTTGGAAAAAAAATATTTCGTGCACTTTCCAACCCAATTGGATTCACCTTCAAATTCATCCGGAGCATTGAGTTATGGACGAAACAATCTGATGCTGCAGCAGAATCCGAGTCAAACTACAAGTCCAAAGGTGTTACGTCACCTCCACTTGGGCCCATTGGCCTTGTACGACCTAGGGTTAGTTTTAGGCTGCCTTGGGACGTCCTCCCACCTCCTTGTCCGCCACCCCTTGCTCCTATATATGTAGATCCATCTAGTAGCTTTTTCCTTGGGTTTTGTTTAGATTAAAAGTTCACCATAGCTGCAACTTCGCGTACTTCGTTTGTGTTCAACGACCACACAAAGGTGTCATAGAACCCCACCTTCATTAATAAAGCTTTCCTCTGTTATTCGCAATATCCCGATTGCAATCTTAGTTTCTTTCTTGTTCTTCGTTTGCTTGCAGGAAATAGACCTTCGTGGTCAGGTTGATCGCGCTTCGGCGTGGTCAATAACCTCTCGGAGTTGGTTTAGCGATTGCTAAGGTGCGACGTCCTCGCACGTTCATAGTCGGATCGTCAAAGTGGACTTCCACCAAAATGATAGCCACCATCTCATCGAAAGACGGGACACCTTTGCCTCTATCACTACGTCTACTTGTTTACAAACCAGTGTGTGCTTGGTTAGGTGGGAAGAACTACTTGGGTCAAGTCAAAGGACTTGACATGATTGAGTTGAAGCCCACTCCCTTTATGTTGATATCTATAAGCAGTCCCTATAGTTACTTGAATTCATATGATGCATGATTTACCGGTTGTTGAACATGTCATAGCACAACAAAACTAGCTTTCTGCAAAAAATCACCTATGTTATGCATTGTTGTATCTTGAGCCAAAACATGGGTTGCTTGCGAGTACATTCAAAGTACTCATTGGCTTGCCACTGGTTATTTTATTGGCCAGGTATGAAAGACAAGATATATTGAAGAGTACCTTGGTGACGAACATGCGAGCTAAGACGCTTCCCAGTCAGAATGCCTGTAAGGTTAAGGCAGATGGCATGGGTCCAAGTTATTTACGAAGATTTCCTCTGCATTGTTATACTCAAGACTTGACCATAATGGTCATAATTTATGTAAGACGGTATGTATGGATGTAAGACTCTAGTTATTCATCTTTTGTATGTTCAGTGAGCATTGATCTCTGGGATCATTGTACTCGTGCATTCGGTGATCATGACTTATGAGTCAGGGTCCCCACAAAGCTGGTATCAGAGCCATCCTGGCTGTAGGAAGCCTTAGTTAGCATGGTCGTTAGTTAGGGTAAAACTATTTTCAAAACTATTACTAATTTTCGAAAACTATCTATACTTCTCTTCCCCCTTCTCAGTTTTTCGAAAACTAATATATACTCACCTTATTGATCTCTTCCCCTTCAAAATTTTAAATGGTCGCTAGAATCCTTATGCCCCTGACCACAGGATTCCTTGTAATCCTCGAGGATAATCTAGAAGGAAGACACCTTGCCAAACATTCACCCACATCTTCTAAACACAAGTTTGGCGACACCACGACAAGACAGAAGACACCTTCCCAAGAATTTGAGGAAACCAAGGCTTAGAAGATGGTGACACCCTTGACATTGCCCCAGGATGATGCAACCTTGTCCTTCGATGATCAAGGTGTAAGATATGCAAGATCATGATATACGTCGCTAATAGAGCAACCATATCCTTACCGTTGTTTTATCGGCAACCACCGGTGGATGAGAACCTCACCATCTGGTCCGCCTCACTATAGTGAGTAGGAAAAATGGTTCTCGGTATCCCCCGCTCTCAATGACGATACTGGCAACAGTGTGTCCGGCAGATTGGACCTCTACTATGCCTTGTTAGTGTCATTACATAAAGGATTGCCTACCTGGTACCCTCGATGCCTTAGAAGGAAAAAGGGATTGTCATGATTAAGAAGACAACAGAAGGCCGAGTCAATGCCAGCTATGAGGAACCACCTTCACCCCGTCAGCTCATCAGACGAGAAGTTGATGAAGATTCTTCGGGCCCAACCTGGATCATTTCATCGAACAACTACAAGAGGCACGGTGACACCTGAGGAAAACCTAGAAGACTGCATGAGACACAAAGCAAGCACGACTATTGAGTCCGAGAACCCCTAGGGTAGGATGAGTCGTGTACCCCCTATGCACAGTCGAGTCTGTATGATGGTTCGAATAGAACCATGATTGTGTGTTGTTTGTTTGTGTTTTGATACCAGTCGCCCTTTTTTCCCTAGGCAACAAGTACATGACTATATCACCTTCCTTTTCTTAATGCTTGTGTTTAGCCCTTTCGGCACTTGTTGTTCGCACTTGCACTATAGAACCCCCTTTAGGCATCCCCCTTCTCTATGCTACTTTCCCCTATCATCTCTCTCATCAACTAAAGGCCGACAATACAAGATACACCAAGGATTTTACTTCGGCAACCAACTAGCACTGAAGACTTTTGCTGCAACCTCCTTGACCAAGTGCAACCCCGTGGGGTTATGTTGACCCCTCAAGATTAGAAACCCATCCCTAGACCCTTCGAGACTTACACGAGATACCCCAGCTCGAATCCTTAACCATGTGCTTAACCCACAATTTGCAAAAGAACCAGTTAAGCCTCTGTAACCTTGCACAACACTGGGTTCCTTATAGAACTAGTGGGCGTAGTGAGCAAGCACATTGTCATCCTAATATAGCACAAGAATTGACGATGCCATAGGAAAGACCAGTTTGAGGATATAGGAATAGAGGACAAATGACTTGTTGGAGCTATAGTAGTAACCTTGAGGAAATATCCAACACTCTTTGGTGGAGTATGAGGCATTCATGTTGGTAGATGAACTTGGTGGGATCAGTCAATAGAGTAGCATAGCTTTCATCACCCTAGAGTAAATTTGGATTTAAAATGTGAACCTAGTGGAGTCTAGATGCTGAGTAAGTCTGCATGGTTCGAAGTAAATTGGATTTAGACTGATGATCTCGAACATGATACCATGTTTATTGGTGGACAATAAACTAGGGGATTGGATCAATTGTCGGAGTATATTTAGGGATCTATATAAGCCTGACCTTGGTGTTTACTTGACCATGATAATGGAAATTGGTGGACTGACTATAGTAAAGATAGCCCTTTCAAGTACTTGGGGATTATATGGACTTGAGGAGATCATGTGGAACAGGATAAACTTTGGATCTATATAAGCCTGACCTTGGTGTTTACTTGACCATGATAATGGAAATTGGTGGACTGACTATAGTAAAGATAGCCCTTTCAAGTACTTGGGGATTATATGGACTTGAGGAGATCATGTGGAATAGGATAAACTTTGGATTGGTAGAATTAATGGATTGTGTAGTGATTGATGGAACTTAATGGGCTATTGCGGTTGACTCATAGGAAGGAAACAAGATCTTGGAGTGGCATACGACATGTTTCCTTAGGATAGAGATGCACAATCTTGGACCTTGGAAGGATAGGCTGAGCACTTGGATTGTCATGATTAATTCAAGCTTGGAAGCTTGTATATTCTGCCCATGGAGTTTTGCATAGATATGAGTTTGGGGATGGTTGACATGTATGATTCTGTTAGCCCTCCTCGCGGAAGCCATGAGGATATAGAACAATTGGAATATCAGAAAATGTGCTCAAGGATAAGATGACTGATGTTCACTCGCACCCTAGAACCCTTGAAACCCTTAAGCCTTACCAAGCCACAACATGGTCAGATCATGACCCTGAGCCTTGACTCTAGGTCGGGAAGACTGTCGGTGTCAAAACCGGCGGATCTCGGGTAGGGGGTCCCGAACTGTGCGTCTAAGGCTAATGGTAACAGGAGGCGGGGGACACGATGTTTACCCAGGTTCGGGCCCTCTCTATGGAGGTAATACCCTACTTCCTTCTTGATTGATCTTGATGATATGAGTATTACAAGAGTTGATCTACCACGAGATCGTAGAAGCTAGCCTACGATTATGATTGTTCTTTTCCTACGGACTAAACCCTCCGGTTTATATAGACACCGGAGAGGGATAGGGTTACACAAAGTCGGTTACAGAGAAGGAAATCTACATATCCAAATTGCCAAGCTTGCCTTCCACGCAAAGGAGAGTCCCATCCGAACACGGGACGAAGTGTTCAATCTTGTATCTTCATAGTCCAACAGTCCGACACAAGTACATAGTCCGGCTGTCCGAGGACCCCTTAATCTAGGACTCCCTCAATAGCCCCTGAACCAGGCTTCAATGACGATGATTCCGGCGTGCAGATTGTCTTCGGCATTGCAAGGTAGGTTCCTTCTCCAAATACTCCAAGGTAGATTTTGAACACAAGGATCGTGTCCGGCTCTGCAAAACAAATTCCACATACCACCACAGAGAGTGCAATATTCCACAAATCTAATCCGCTGACAACTTCTTCACAGCGTGACATTATGCTGCAGCCCGGTCATTATTAGAACCGTTTTTCTCAACCTGCTGCTGCATGTCTTGCGAGGTGGTTTTATTGGCACGTCTTGTCGAAGCAGAGATTGTGTCCCCTTATTACGGGATTCTCATCAATACGGGCGTGGGTAACCCAACCGCTCTATCAACGCGGTGCTTGGGGAATAAGCGAGTTTACTGGGCAAGTGGGGAGGCGCAAGATCCCTGCTGCCTTTATAAGGAGATAAGGACTCCGCCTTTTTCACCCATGCCTTCTCCCTCCTCTGCTCATCCATTCTCTCTCACTCAAGCTCCAGTGCCCAAGCATTTGTCTTCTTCGCCCAAAAAGGCCCTCCGAAAATGTCCGGATCCGGAGCAGGAGGCAAGTGGATGGCCTCTACCGTCTGGGAGAAGGATATCAAAAAGCTTCGGGAGGCCGGATATCTGGCCATGAAAATCAGCCATCGTCTCCCGACGGCAGGATAGATTGCCCCAACCCCGGAACCCCACGAGAGGGTTGTATTCCTCCCGCATTTTGTCCGCGGGCTAGGGTTTCCCCTCCACCCATTCGTTCATGGCATCATGTATTACTACGGGATCGATTTTCATCGTTGACTTTCATCGTCGTGTGCGAGGCCTTTTTCCGCATATCACCACACTTTGGCTTAGGGCTAAAGATTTTTAATGTGAAGCCCAAGGTGGTGAGAGGCGAGCACGCTGAGTGCGGAGGTGCCATGGTGAGCAAGATGCCAAACGTCACTTGGCCATCAGGTACTTTCAATGATTCCGTCAAAGGGTGGTAGCGGCAGTGGTTCTACGTCACTGAGTCGCACGGCGCGAAATGGGCCGTAGCTCCCGAATTCCGATCCGGAGCTGCCCTGCGGCTTACATCCTGGCCCAAGAAGGGCTTGAACTGGTCTTGGCCCGACGAGTTGTCGGTGCTCCAGATGCGCATCAAGGATATGGAAGACAAGAATATCAAACTTGTCAATGTAGTCCAGGTGATGTTAGTTCGCCAGATTCTTCCTTGCCAACACAGGGCCTGTAATTTGTGGGAATTCGACCCAGCCAAGCACCAAACCCTACTGGAGTTCTTTGGCTCCTCGCACAAGGACATCTGGAAGGTGCTCTTTAAGTCCGGCAAATCATGGCCGGACTTAGCCAAGGACTGCGGGTACCAACTGTCCTGTCCTGCAAGTTCGGTAAGTCATTGTATGTTGGCAAGTCACACATTTTATTTGCACAACCTGAGGGAAATGCTTAATGTGTTTTCCACAACCCTCCTCGGGCTGGATGAAGAAGGTGGGGCGGATCTACTATCCGGCCCCACTGCCAGAAGAACCGGCCGGCCCACTTCTAACGAAGATGCTAGTCACGGCGCCTTACAAGGCGCCAAAGAAGAAGGCCGGGAAGGAGGCCAAAGAGATCAGGGGCGGCCGTCGCCGCCACCGCACTTCGGACACAATATCCGAAGACTCCGATGCCCACTCCTCCTTCGGAGAGGACATGGAAGAGAAGGAAAACCAATCCCCAGCAAGGGGAAGAAAGAAAAGGACGGCCTCCACATCCTTGGAGGCCGAGTCGCCTAAGAAGGGAAAAACTCCTCTTCCGGAGGAGTCCACTACCACTGCCGACAGCAGCCCAGAGTGGGATCCCAGGGCCCAGCCCCTGATGAATTCGTGAGTATAAAATCCGAACACGCTTGCGCATCCAGATTCATTGTAGCATGACGTTTTAATCATTGAGCCATACTTTTTACAGTCCGGCGAGGTCCCGCACCGAACAATCCTCATCGGAGGATTTACTGAGCTTGAATGCTATGGACAGCGGGACACCCCCGTAGGCCCCCTCCTCTAAACACGTGAGTGATACTGAGGCATCGTCCCAAAGGGACCTAGGCCAAGGAGGGGCGACAAGAACGTCAAGGCAGCGCCAGGGGGTCAAACCTTGGTGACCGGACACACGGGAGAAAAGGCTCCCGTGGACGTCGACGACGGGGGCTATCTTGAAATTGGCCCCTAGTCGGACACAGTTCCATAGACCGTTACGGCTCCAGAGTCAGGCAGGCAGCCTCCCTCGCCTGGAGGCGGTGCGCCTGTTCCACCGGCAACCTCCGTCCAACCAGAGGTGTCGGATACTTTATCGGCAGCACTGAAGAGCTCTTCGATCATTGAAGAACACCGTGCCCTTATGGGTGCGGTGATTGAGAAGATTCAGTCCACTGAGAGTGGACTGAATGAAGCCTGCATCAGCCTTATAACGGGCATTGAGGTATGTTAGTTTCGAAGAGTGTCATAGTATAGGTAGCAGCCCCTGATACACTGTTCGATGAAAGAACCGGATAGATGATCAAATATATGTTCGCAGGAGACTTACTTTATTGCATCTCTCCCTCTCTTCTTTTTTATAAGTAGATGTCTGTGACGACTGCCGCCTCTCATACTGCAGAAGTCTCCGGACTGAAGCAGAGTCTGGAGCGGGCCGAAGAAGAACTCGGCTGAGTGAAGAAGCAGGTGGAGGATAACCAAGGTATGAAAAAACCTTGCTCATGTTCAGCGCGAATGAATAATTTAGTATGATAAAAATATGTTCATAATGTGCTCTAGGGGCGATGACCGAAGTCGAGGCTCTTAAGAAAGCTATGGCCGAGGCCGAGAAAAAGGCGGCCACAGAGCAGGCTCTTCGTGAGAAGCACGAGGCCAGGGTTATTGAAGCTGAGCAAGAGCTCCAAGAGGCTGTGAAAAAATGCGAGACCTTGGAGCAGAGTTTGACGGAGAAAGACTCTGAACACTCCCAAGCTCGCCAAGCCGCATGTGATGCCCGGGGGGAAGCCCAAGGCGCCCTGAAGGAAATCCAGGAGGCGAGGAAGATCGTGGCGGGTAAGACTGTTTCTATGTAAAGCAGGTATTTGAAGGGAGAAAGTCACGTTTACTAATTTGAATTCGGATTTCTCCAGGGGTATTTGCGGAGCTGCCATGCAGCATATCTGACACCGCCCAATTCTACTGAGTCGAAGAAAGGAGCACTGCGGAGAAGCTCTTCTGGTCGCAGTGTCTGGCACCGAATCATCCAGTGCCATTTGCCGATCAGCTGAAACAGCTGATCGAACTGCATAAGGCGGTCGAACTAGCCATGAAGGATTTAATTATCCGGCTATGGCCCGCCGAGCCGATTCCAAGCAGCTACTTCGGGTTCGTGAAGCGGCTTGTGAGTGCCTGCCCTCGTCTTGAAGTCATCAAGCGGTCGATCTGTATGGAGGGTGCGCGAATGGCCTTTGCCCGCACAAAGGTGCACTGGGCGAAGATGGATGCTGAAAAGTTGATGACCGAGTGACTGTCGGAGGGGAAGGAGCACCGCAAGCCCGAGTTATATTATGACAGTGTCCTGAAAGGATCCCGCCTTGCGGTGGAGCAATGCACCAAGGACATTATATTTCCATGAATACAGTCATGTTGTCCTTTGTAATGTTGAACAAGGTTGTTTCTATTATTTACTGCCTGTTATTTGAAATTTTTTCCTCCTGCGCGGCCGCTTATATATTAATCCTGAGAGTTGGCCAGTCGTCGGCTTCTGCCCCCATGTAGGAAGTGCGGGGGTGTTCGGGATAAATCTGAGCACTCTTTATCCCAGTTTTGGGTCCTTGAAGGAGGTGTTCAACGCAACGAACCAAGAAAACGGACTACAAGGCTTTATCACTCTCACTTAGCCATAGGAGTTTGACAGAAGGAAGGTAGGCACAGCCCCTGGTGTTCGGAAGACCGCACGAGGGGCTCTATAAGCACCTGATCGGATGAAAAGCCGATCCATCGCACGCTGCATTAGTTACCGCATAATGCGGAAGAAATCCTTAAAGATTTTACATCCTCTCGAATAGCTGACCAGCTCTCGTCGTATCATGACAGTCAGTTTTCGGCTTTCTCTACTGAGGCGCTCGTCCGGAAGAACCAGGACACAATCAGAGTAGTTCTCCCTGTGCCGTCTTAGCCGATATAGCGGAACGTAAGGCAGCAAAACATGGGAGCCGGGCAAACCCAACTATTGACCCAAGACATGATTCGGAGCTGATGCATATAATGCTATAAGTTCGGGGTGTCGAACGACTGCGAAGGTGTTCGGACTTTATTGCCGTATTATGGGTACAATGAAGCCCCTGGCATATTAAGGCATATCCTGGTGTACGGATGCCATTTGACAAAGAGTGTCAACAAGAAACAACAGCAGATAAGCGTCATATAAAAGCCACATGTTGTAATTGAATAACACGTCGATGCGTACGAGTACAGGTAATGTGATAAAAAGAAATATGACTTTGGAACCTGCTGAGATCAGGCGGAAGGTGCCTGTGTGCGGATCTGGAGTGTAATCGGATGGTCATCGAGGGGAATATCTAAGGATTCCCTTGTGCGTTCGAGCTGTTTCCATGTCGCCAGTCCCGGCCTACGCAAAAGTGGACCTGCAAATAAAATGCGAAAAACGTTTGTGTGCCACGGGGCGGTTAAGCTGCAGTGTGTGGCCTGTACTAGCTTTGCCTTCATCTATTGCCGGAGGGTTTAATTGAGCTCCTGACGAGCTGGGCTATCCTACCGCGAAGTGGTTTGGACTCCCTTTACGGTGTCCGGGAGCTTGGCCGTCGACTCGAGGTTCGATTGAAAGATGCCACTCGTTGCATCTACTGTTAAGGCGATGGTGCCTTCTTCGGCGCGGAGGGAGCGTTCGACCATGCCATTAATTCTTATGAGCCGCGCGGACCGGGCATCTTGAGCTTAAGGTAGGCATAATGTGGCACCGCATTGAATCAAACAAACATGGTTCGTCCGGGCAGTGCATGATAGTTACTGCGAAAAGGGACGATGTCGAAGATTAACTCTTCGGTATGGAAATTGACCGTTGATCCGAAGACTACCTCCAGAGTGATGGAGCCTGTACAACGGGCCTCCACACCTGGTATAACACCTTGAAGGGTGGTTTTAGTGGGCTTGATCATTGAAGGACCAATACCCATCTTGCGCAATGTGTCCTGATATAGCAGGTTTAGACTGCTGCCTCCGTCCATAAGGACTCGTGTGAGGTGGAATCCATAAATTATTGGGTCAAGGACTAGTGCGGTTGAATTGCCCTGACTGGTAATGGTCGGACGATCCGTATGGTCAAAGGTGATCGGCCATAGGTCATATTTTGGGGCGGCTAGCTCCGTTGCGTCGACATCCCTAAGAGTGCACATCCGTTCCTGCTTGGGAATGTGGTTGACGGTTGTCATGTTCACCGTTTTGATTTGCGGGGGAAATTTCTTTTGTCCTCTTGTGTTCTGTGGCAAGGGCACCTCATCGTCGTAATCTCTCTGCGACCCCTTCTCCTTGTTTTCGGCACCTAACCTGCCGGCTTGTTTGAAGACCCAACATTCTCTGTTGGTATGATTGGCTGGTGTTCCTGGGGTGCCGTGAATCTGGCATGAACGGTCGAGTATACGGTCCAGACTGGATGTGCCCAGACTGTTTCTTTTGAATTGTTTTTTCCTTTAACCGGTATTAGAGCCGCTGAATCCAGCATTGACGGTCGTGTCTTCGGCTTTTTCACCATATTTTCGACGCTTGTGTTCGCTGCGTCGGGGGTTGCCGTTGTTATTTCCTGGTTCAGAAGTCCCAGGATTGATTGATGTGCTGTTGCTACGAGCTAGCCAACTATCTTCGCCCGCACAAAAGCCGGTCATGAGTGTCGTGAGGGCTGCCATGAACTTCGACTTCTCTTGGCCGAGGTGTCGGGCAAGCCACTTGTCTCGGATGTTATGTTTAAAGGCCGCTAGAGCTTCGGCATCCAGACAATCAACAATTTGGTTCTTTTTAGTTAGGAACCGAGTCCAGAATTTCCTGGCTGACTCTCTGGGCTGTTGGGTAATATGAATTAAATCATCAGCATCCGGTGGTTGCATATAAGTGCCCTGGAAGTTGTCCAGGAATGCGTCTTCCAGGTTCTCCCAACTTCCAATGGAGTTTGCCGGTAGACTATTC